>VDFB02047397.1:20856619-21592585 GCA_007258455.2 Sequoia sempervirens
TCTGGAAATGCAAAAATGTTTCTTCATCAATGTGCAACACCCTGATATTGGTATTCTCTTAAAGAGGAAACCATTGAATAATTTGGAGGCTACAAAGGCATTGGCCATTGAATTAGAGGATAATTTTATTTCAGTTGGGAAGTGGAAAAAATAATTGCATATGAACAATGCACTTCCTACTACTTCCTCTAATCCTATGATCTAGAGATTGGCTAATGACATAATTTATCTCAAAAGGAAGATGCTGAAAGGTAACCAACCCTATCAAGATATTCCTAGGAGGAAAAATTTTCAGCCAAGAAATAAGCCATTTCCTTTTCCTCAACTCAACAAAGGCTAGCAATTGAAGCTCCTACTCTAGACAATAAAAAGAACATGTGTGTCTTTCACCTCACAGATGATCATGATCGTACTGACTGCCCTAAAATGAATAGGTTTATGCAATTAACCACTACCAAAGAAGTTATTGAAGAAGTCATAGAGGAAGGTACTTCATCTAATCAATATGTCAACTCTGCAAATGGATACTTAGAATTCGAACTCGATGATGATAGAGGAGGAGATGTTTACATCAATTTGGATGATGCTACCTACGCTACTATTACTTGAAGCCAACTTCACCACAATAAAAAAGGTACTAAAAATTCCCCTAAGGTTTTACTTACAAAAGCTAGTGCAACTTCCAAGGGTGAAAATGTTTCACAAAGTGTGGTTAATTGCTCTCCTAAAAATCCTATTGTGTCACCCCCGGAAGGTCAAATAGGGGATTTTGATATTGTAGAGTTTTCTAAAACTACTAAAGTTTAGATTTCTCAGGATGAATATTTAAGGATAAATCTTAAGGAATTATATAGGCCATTATATGTTAGGCCAGGACATTTTGAATCACATGCAGGCCCAGATGAAGAAATGATAAAACCCCATGATTCAACTTGCAACATTGCATCTAGTAGTAAAATTCTCTCTCCATCCACCTATGATGCAAAACCCTACCCATTCTATGTATCATTATTTATAAATGGGTTAAGAGTTAACAATTGCATCATTGACTCAAGTGCTTCTGACAATGTCATGCTTGCACAAATTGCTAAAGCTCTAGGGCTAGAAATGCATAAGACATTCAGAAAGTGTTATTCAATGGATTCCAAGTAGGTTCCCTTACATGGAAAAATTAAAGATGCTCAAGTTGCACTTGCGGCTTATCAAACAAGTGACTCAAACTCACCATATTGGTCATAGATATACCAGCTAGTTATGGTATGCTTCTGAGTAGGAGTTTTTGCAAAAATTTGGGAGGAGACATACAATTGGACTAGTCATATGCCACTATACCTATCAGTAAGGAGAAAGTGTGCCTTGACCCTGAGTCAAAAGCCAAGATAATTGTGCTCAAGTTTGAAGATCCCAAAGCAAAAATCTTGTATGAAGAAAATGAGTTTGAAAACTATATGCTTTTCTCAAGAGAAGAAAAAAAGGATAATGTACATATTCTTGATTCAAAACCCGAGCTATGGACAATGGATTTTGATGGAAGTTGTTCCCATGCTGGGTCAAGAGCAAGGATCATTCTTACTTATCCTTCTGGTGAGCAATTTCCTTTCTCTTATAAGCTAGAATTTGAGAATACAAATAATACTACTGAATATGAAGCCCTTTTGTTAGGGTTAATCAAAGCTAGGGGTATGGGAATAAAGACACTTAAGGTTTTGGGAGATGCAGAGGTAATTGTTAAAAAGGTACGAAATGTTTTCACTGTTAAGAATGAAATGTTGAAGCATTATCAAAATAGAGTCTAGATTTCCATTGAAAGTTTTGATGCTTTCTCAATAGAATCCATTCCCAGGGAATTTAATGCAAAGGCTAACTCACTAGTAGTCTCAACCTCTTTGCTCCTTCCACACCCAAAATTTAAAGATAAATCTTATAGGATTGAAATGATTTTTCGGCCTAGAATTCCTATCAAGATTAACCATTGGAAGGTATTTGAAGATGACAAAAAAATTTAGGCCTTCTTATAAAATACCGAGGCTTTTACTCATGCATTTTTTAAAGGAAATGATAATCAATGTAAATATTTTTATCCTGGTAGGATGGGTGGTCTCCAAGATGAAATAATTCAGCTAAAGGGGAATAAAAAACCTAAAGGGATGGTTTCTCTTGAGGACTTATTTGACTGCCATGATTGTTCTATAAAATAGAAAATGAGTGATTTCATTGGACACTTCGATGAATTTGAAGTTAAAATTAGGGACCCTAATTCTTGTAAGATGGTTTACATCAGAAAATGCTGCTCTCTAGAGGAGAAAGAAAAATTGATAGCCTTGCTGATTAAATATAAAGAGGATTTTTCTTGCTACTATGATGACTTGAAAAAATTCATGGATGGGAAGTTTCAACATCACATACCACTTAAAGAAGGAAAGGCTTCCTTCAGACAAAAGAAAAGGAACTATAATCCCAATGTAAATGAAACAATCTTTAAAGACATTGAAAATATGTTGAAAGCACAAATTATATATCCCATACATCATTCTACTTGGGTAGCAAACATTGTACCAGTTCACAAGAAGAATGGAGAATTCGGATATGTGTTGATTTTAGGAATCTTAATCAAGCATCATTAAAAGATAACTATCCTCTTCCTAACATGGACCATATTTTGCAAGCGATTCCTGGCTTAGAAATAATGTCCATGTTGGACGGTTTCTCTAGTTATAAGAAAATCGGTGTGCTGGGAGAAGATCAACACAAAACGGTATTCACCACGCCCTAGGGAACCTTCACTTATAATAAAATGCTATTTGGACTCATTAACATAGGAGTGACCTTCTAGTGGGCTATGGATCTATCTTTTGGTGACCTCCGAAACAAGATTATATTCATTTATCTTGATGATTTAATAGTATACCCTATTAAATCCATTTTTGTATCTAAAACAATAAGGTATTAGAATATATCTAGATAAAGTAAATTCTATCTTACAATTAAGCCTTCCTTCAAACCAAACTAGTGTGAAGTATTTTTTTGGCCAAGTAAATTTCTTAAGGAAATTTGTTCTAGAATTTGGACATGATGAAGGAAATTTTTTTTAAATGGAATGAGGCTGGGAAGTGGGCCTTCAAAAATATAAAGGAAGTAATTGCCTGAGCTACTATCTTGATTAGTCCTGACTTCATTATCTATTTCTACACTTCTAAGCATACTACGTATGCCATGATACTACAAGAAAATGAGGATAAAATTTAGGTGCCTATTGCCTTTATGAGCAATCCATTAAAGAACCATGAGCTAAATTATTCTCCAATCGATAAACACATGTTTGCAATAGTCAAGGAAGTTAAGCAATTTCACTTCTATATCTGACATTCACACTCAATGGTATATGTGCCAGACCCCACTGTTAAGAGTATATTGACTTGACAAGATATTGATTACAACATAAGGGGTCGCTGGATAATAAAGGTGCAAGAGTATGACTTAGAATTGAAGCCTACAAAGTTAGTCAAAGGAAGAGGACTCTGTAAGTTGATGGTGGAAAGTCTAAATGAAGAAGAAGAAGATGAAGATTTACCGTTGGTTTTGATTGTCAGTTTACAAGATGAATGGTATTTTGATATAGCCTACTTTCTCACTTATGGACAATACCCCAAGCACCTCTCAGGTAAATAGAAAAGGAATTTAAAATTGAAAGCAGCTAAGTATGTTATTTGGGGTGACACCTTATACAAACATGGCATAGATGGGACATTCTTGAAGTGCGTGGATAAAGCTCAACAAGAATAGTTGAATACCATTTTCCATAATGAGGCTTGTGGAGGTCACTTCTCTTCCACCATGACCGCTTTCAAAAATATGAGACATAGTTATTACTGGCTTGGGATGTTCAAAGATGCTTATCACTAGGTTTCCAAGTGCGAAAAATGCAAGTTGTTTGTAGGAAGACCTCAATTGGCAGCTTTTCCACTTAAGCCTGTAATTATCGATGGACCATTTCAACAATGGGGTGTCAACTTCATAGGCCCAATTAGTCCACAGTCCAGTGGAGGTCATACTCACATTATTACAACCACTAATTACTTCACTAAGTGGGTGGAAGTAATCCCATTCAAGGGAACCAGTTTAGAGGTGGTTTTTAATTTTGTTAAAGAGAATATTTTGGTCAGGTATGGAGTTCCACACAAGCTAGTTGCTAACAATGTGACCAATTTTTCCTCTAGTGAGATCTTACTTTGCTGTTATCATTATGGAATCTCCCTATCACATTTGGCTAGCTATTACCCTCAATGGAATGGTTAGGAAGAGTCCAACAATAAGAATTTGATAAGTATTATCAAGAAATTAGTTGATGAAAACCAAAAATATTGGCATAAAAGACTATATGAAGCTCTGTGGGTAGACCAAATGAACCCTAAGAAGGCCATTGGTATGACCCCTTTCGAGCTAGTATATGAGGTAGAAAGTGCACTTCCTCTTTCACTAGAACTATCATTTTGCAAATTACAAACTACTATTGAGGAGGCTGAATTCAATGATTCCTTGGAGAGAAGGATTTTATATTTGAATAAGATTCAATAACAATGGGAGGAAATGATCGATAACATAACCATACATCAAGCAAAGGTCAAGATGATTTTTGATAGAAAATCTAGGCCAAAATTTTTTATGGTTGGAGATTCAGTTTTGTTGTGGGACAAGTACAAAGATCCTAAACACGCCCATAAGAAGTTTGATGCACTCTGGATTGGTCCTTTTAAAATCACTCATGAGTACGGGCCTAATACTTTTCATCTCGCATACCTTGATGGGACCCCCTTTTCTATTCCTTATAATGGGCAAGATCTGAATCTCCATCAACTTTGATCGCCACATGGCCCCTTTTGTACATAGTTAGTTTAGGGTTTTGGTTTTATTTTGGTTTGTTTCCTAGGTGCTACAGAGTGTATTTCTACTTTAGCCAGCTTTGTTTCCCAATGGGTAAGGCACTGATCATACTAATCTGGGTTTGAGTTCATTAATTCATCTTGGTCAATCTTCATCCCTAGTCAGATCCACTGTTACCCTAAAATTTTTCCTTGCTCCATGAAAAATCATCTACCAACTTATAAATAGCTTGGTCCTATTTAGGTGGTGTTTTATATAGTTCACTAAACCTCCCTCCTTTCTGCTTGAGCTTTTTTTCTATTAAGTTTCTGTGTTCTCTAATTTGGGCAGTGTCTTGTGTAGTTTGTCGAACTTTCCTTTTCTACCTGTGTGATTATTGTTATTTAAGCAACATATTGACATGTTATTCAAAATCAAGCACACTTTTGTGTAGTTTTATGAAATTTCCACTTTACCGCTTATAGACATTTACTTTCAAATTTTGAAAGATACTTATATTGAAAAAAGTGAAGTGACAACTACCATGTTTCATGGAGCAATTAAAGATATTAAATTCCCATCTACTCCCATGTTTTTCCATGAAGTTTTAAGAAATTTTGAAGTGTTGGAAAAACATTCTCATTGTGACAAAGTTCTTCAAGGATGAGTCAAATGAGACACATAATTCTAGCTGCAGGATTCACCATTGACATATTTATAGTATTGACTTGTTTTAGATTACTTTCTTGGAATATTTATTTCTACATTTAGGAAGCTTATCTATTGTTTGAGCTATAAAATCTCATTCATGGTGAGGGTTAAGTATATAGGTTATGAATATGTGTCCAGCTTAACTTATCAGGGACCAAAAATTGGAGATACCCATTTGAGGCCTATGAGTTTTGATGAAATAAGAAGTAAATTCAATAAACCAAATCTATCACCCATTATCGAATGAGTAATTGATAGTGGGTTAGTCGAAGCTTCCATATTTCCTTTAGCAGTGCAATGCCCCAAACTAATCATAGAGTGCATTAAACACTATAATTTGCAAACACAGGAGGTTAGGACAAAAGATAATTGACTAGTTCTGAAAGTCTAGAGGGCCACCTTTGTGTCTTTTCTGAGAATCCCAAAAAAGGATGAGTATTCACCTATGAATATGACAAATTCTCAAATTGATTTTTTTGCAAAGAAAGGGGTCTACAAGAATGAAATAGTGAAAAATTGGTTGGCCAAGCCTAAGAGGGGTAAGTCTCAATTGCCTCAGAAGTTGTACAAAACTCATTTTGTGGAAGAAGTGGTCGACATTGTAGTGTTGTTACATAGGTTAAGGGGAAATGAAGATGTTCATGGATTTGAGGAGTGGATGTATTTTTTCATCCAAATTATGCTATGCGGAGAATAATTTTTAATTTGTGAAGAAATTATTAGCGATCACCTGCATGAGTTGATGACTTTTTTTACCCTCAACAGTTTTTTCTACATGCCCTCATAATTGATATATGCCATCACTAGCACTAGACCTTGACCTGGATTAAGAAAAAGTGATTTACCTCCAAAGAAAGTACCCATTTATGATTATTTTGATAAGCTACAACTTCATAAGAGCTTTCAGTATTTCAGGAGAGTGACTGATACTTTCAGTATAATAATGGTTAGTGAGTTACAGGGACGTCCTGCAATGTGGTTATCACCTAAACCAATGCAATTTGTGGACTTCTATGGTAGTCATTTCATTCAATTTTAGAGATTCTCTTACATAAGGGTTGGTGGATATGCTGGATTTCCAATCAAATTGCTTAAATACCCTAAGGATAAGTGGGTAATCATTGAAGTAAGTAGGTAGTTGGCTAATGTAAATAGGTTTTGCCAAGGTAGGAAAATATTGACAGTTCACTTTCCTTTTTGTTTTGGTTCTTACATTTGTCAATCAATGTCTAATTCCCTAAATATTGAAAAGGAATTGTCTAAGTATAATATTCTTTCATATGAGGAGTGAGTTCCGTTTGATTCAAAAGATTATATTAAGAATAATTTGAAATTAAGCCCTAATTTCTTTCATCAGCCTAGCCTTGAAGATTTCTAGGCTAATTGTTTTGATGAGTATGAAGTTAGGAAAAGGAGTTAGATGAGGTTGTCAGTGGAATAAATAATCATCTATGATTTGAAATGGGATCTACAAGGCATTGTGGAAGATGGATCTGACATGATAGATCTAGTCTATACTGAATTAATAGAAAACTGGCCTATCCCTGGCATGGACTGGAGCGGTAGGGAGAAAGAGACTATTGAGGCAAGGACTACCGATGTCTTGACTAGAACACAAGAGTGGGTGACCAAGAAAAAAATAGAATAGTTCCATCCTCACATCAGGTCTAAAGAGTCACGACCTACCGAGGGAACTTCTCAAGCTTCTCCAAGTAGGCAATCAACTGGTGGTATGTCCCAATCATTACCATTAGGGACTCAAGGAGATGGTGGTGAGGATCCAAGACAAAAATGTGTTTTCACAAACTTGTGGGGAATATATCCTTAACCTGCCTATTCTAGAAAAAGATAATGAAGGAGATGAGGAAGAAGAGGGTCTGGAAACTTTAAATTTCAACTCCTCTTCCTCTCAGGATGAATCACCTATAAGATAAGTAGGTACATCTTAGAAGCCACAATAAATTGAATCAACAAATGACACCCCTCCTATTACTAGAACTTGATTTGAATCTCTATGTTTTAAGGCAACCAAGGTCTTAGTGACTTCAAATTGGTTAGAGGACTCTTTGTAAAGAAAAAGAAAGGATATACAACCTAGTTTTCCTAAGTAGAATATGGTAGGCCAATTGTTACAGAGAACTTCAACCCAAAAATTGAAGAGGTTAAAGAATACTACTAGGTTGATAGATGATGCAGAGTCAAGTAGCCTCCAAATAGACATTGCACACCCTTCAATGAAAAAGGATGTCACTCAAGAAACAACAAGTGATTTTGAGGTGAACAGAGTAAACCTTGGCCCTCCTACTAGAGATGGAGACGTTCAATTTTTTCAAGTATCTGGGACCAAAATGGTTGAAAGATCAAAAAAGGATAAAGAAAGTAAGAATGAATTAAAAGCCTAGGTCTAAGACTTGACTAAATGTCTAAGGTCTTTCTTTGAGCTTGTTCCTCAACCCCTCTCTTAGGTTGATTCCTCTGTAGAATCCTTAACTATGGTTGGAAAAGAGGCCATGACTAAAATTAAAAGTTTCCAAACCCTAAGTAAGGTTGTAGATGATTGGAGTGAGTCTCTGATTAAAAAGGGAAGCTTTGTCATTTCTAAATCCATAAAATGCTTCCAAGAAACAAACACCTTGAAGACTACTTTGGGGGAGGAGATTGCTGCAATTGAAAAAGAAAAGAAGTTATGGAAAAGTTACCAAACTGAATTGAAGTTGATGTTAAGCTGGGATATGGAGAAGCTGGCACAAAGGGGTGGAGTGGAAGTTGCAGATTGCTAAAAAGAGTTTACAAAAGCTTAAGGAAATCATTGATGAGTGTAGTACTATTTTAGAAGCACTAGGAACCTTGGTGGCTCTTGGGTTACTTTGAGATGAAGGTGACATTAGGAATGATAGACACCAAGGGTCTGATAGACAGTTTCTAGAAAATGGTTAAGGAAACACTTGATTCACCTTTGCTCAATGCTGAGAAGTTACAGAAGCTTAGCAAATTACATTTGGTCGCATCCCAAGCAATTGATCTCATGAAGGTTTGTGAATGTCGCATGGAGACAACTAAGGACAATCATCTGACATGGAAGGTGTAGAGGAAAAATGTGGCTATTCCTCGGCATAAATAACTGTTACACATCCTTAAAGCTTTCCAAGCCTGGTGAAAGAAAACCTTGGTGACCCCAAAAGCTGGAAATGAAGGGACGCCATTGTGATGGCTCAACTTTTTTTCTTTCTTTTATTTGTCTTTTCATTTTGATCAGCTATGGACAGGAGAAAGAGGCAGTTACTCATCTTCATATTTAATTGTATCTATTTTCATATGCTCTCTCTCTAGACACTTTGAAACTAATCAATATGATATTTTGCTGTGAATGAAATTACTATTTTTCTTTGTGCATTTAGTTTGTGAAGTTGATCAGGGTTCTTGAATCTTTGTATAAGTGATTCAATTTTCTTCATAATTAATTTCATTCCTTAGATGGTATTGGGTGTATGTTTTAATTCCTAAATAGTTTAGCTAAAACAGGTCTTTGTGCCAATTCTTCTTACTTTCTGAATCTTGCACCTAATATTTAGGAATTTTCCTGATATTGGGTATGCCTTTCTTTATTTCTGGTTAAAATCATACATGATATATAATTTTAGCATTTTAATTCATTGAAAATCTTGTGAGGGAGCTATACCTCGAAAAAATTCAGAGGATATTTTCCTTTGTTTAAGGGTTAATATTCAAAGATGTTTTGTTAATTTTTGGCACCTTTCGAGCGTGGAATTGTGATATCTCAAGGTGTCCAATTTGTTAGCCAGCAGGGTTAAATGAGCATATATCAAACTATTCCCTACTTCTCTACCCAAGGTACCTACTCTATTCAACCCTTGCTTATTTTCCCTTAGGGCATAGGAATAAATCACATACGAGGACATAGAAAACTATAAAGACTATGGGAATGCATTTATCTGAACATGTAGCTCATTGCTAATAAAACTTACCCAATGCATTTGCACAAGGCCTTCCATTAATTTGGCTATGAGTATGAACATCTATGGTTTCAATTTACTGGCACCTCTAAGTCCAGTTATCTTGCTTAGCATAGTTATAACATCTTGAAAATTTTGGTTGAATATAGATCTTAGAATTGGTTTCATTTTCTTTGTAATTTCCTCCTGGCACCACTATGTACTCATAATTTTCCTATTATGCTCTTCTACGTTTAGGTAACTTTTAGCCATTTTTTTACATCTACCAGATACATCTGAGGAAATGTGAGGATCCCAAATATTTATACAATTCCTTTCATGAAGAGGTATGAATAAACTCTTCCTTTTCAAAAACTCTCTTATCTGGGTTGTAACAATTTAAAAATTCCATAATCAGTTTAGGGGCCTCCATTTCTAGCAAAAACCTTCCTACTAAATGTAACCCACTTGCTATAACATTCTTCGTAAACTGAGAGGAATTTTATTGTCAAGCCCGTGCGATGAATTCAACATCAGGTGACCATCCTGGATGGTTATCAATAATTATCCCACCAAATGGTACAACTTGTAAAGAAAAATATTGAAACTCATTTTTTGGCCTTGCTTTGGAAGTGCTCATATTCACTTGTGTGTCCTGCATTTTTTATAGATATGTGCCTTATGTGTGGGTTAGGGTTAAATTTAAAAAGTTATCTTCAAAAATTCATAAAAAATTCAATCTACCATTTGGTTAAATTTAGTTTAAAATAATCAAAATTTCAATTACCAAAGGAAATACCATTATCTTGAGTCATGCATGCATAAAAGGACTAGCAAAATTTCTGTTATCCAAAACATACCTCATTTTTCCAATGATACAATCATTTTTCAGAATGCAACTTCAAAACACTTGGCAGTTGTGTTCCAGGTTTCTTGAGGTTTACCTTTCCTTGCATGCCATAGTATCAATCTTGATCTTTCAATGTCCTTGCAAATTAGCAGTATAGTGTGAGGTAGAGTTGTAAAAGTAACTACATGCTCGAGGTGGTGCCAAGTATGTGTGTAGTTCACCACCTTAATTAATTCCCTATTATAATGCATTAATTTTCTTGAATAAAGGTACAATTATGGCGGATTAGGCTTCAAATCATGAACACCTTGGTTTTTGTGCAAGCCCACCAGTAGAGAAGAAGACATCACAAAAAGCTTTAATGGCATGCTTGCGTGTCACTTTGATTCTTATGAAGAAAATAATTTATAAGAAAAAGCCAGTTTGGATACGTGACCGTTGATGATCACAAGGTTTGAATCCTTTGGTATCGAGCTTTGGAAAAATTACTAGGAATTGAGACATTTACCCATTAGGTTCATGAGAACCAGGTGAAAAGAGAGGAATTGGGAACTGAGTTCAAGTAGGACCAAAATTATCTAAACATATTCACAATAGAACCTTCTGTTTCCAACCTCTAACTAAAGAAATGAAAAGCAACCATTAGACTAACAAATGAAGAAAAAGGGATCGCGCACATTGGGATGATTTACACTATGATCCAGGAGAATCTATTAAAAACCACAAACCAACCAAGAGTACTTTAGACCCAAACTCAATTTGGAGAAGATCAAATTGAACAAATCACCCAAATCCACTATACGTTTAACCAATTTCACTTATCTACTCAACAAAATCCAAAAAAAAAATTGACCATTCACAAGGCATCAATAGGCCAAATCACTTCATTAGTATTCCATATCATTATTAGACTTCAAATAAAACTTAACCATCAATCAATTAATTGTACCAAATCAATAACTCCATTAGAAACCTCTGATTTCTCCAATTCATTCAACTCACCCAACTATGCACCAACAATCCTCAAGAAACTCAAGGCACAAAGACATCATTCTTGGAACTAAAATACACAACCCTTACCAACCTCATAAACATCTTAGAACATCATCTTTAGTTAGAAATAAATAGAACATATTGCCCCATAACTCTGTTTTTCTAGAACTTCAATCTCATGCACAAAAAACTATGATTTCACATAATTCAAATTACTAAGACAAAATTTTTTCCATATAACCATTTTCCAAGCATTGGGACATCATTTACAACATTAATAAGGTAGATTCAACCACAAACATTCAATCATTTCACTATTTTAGGAGATTTCCATATTCTTCGCAGTCAAACACCATTCTTACAATATAGGTTCTTATTGCTTAATCATCCAAAAACAACATATTTTACTTCAAAACAATTTACAAACTTTTAGTCACCTTTAACAACATCAATAAGATATAATTAAATCAAACTCTAACTTTCAAATCACTATTTTAACAAATTTTCACTTTCTGGGCATTCAAAGCACTAATTGCCTATTAGGTCTTCAAACCCTAAATTGGGTATCTCTACCAATCCATATTGAAATAACCCAAACCAATTGTAACTTCATGATCCCAATGTGACATATTATAACATATCAAGAGCTTTCAATAGTTTTCTTTAAAGGAATTACCAGATTTTAGACTGTACGCTGCCAAAACTCATCAATTAGTCCCAATTTACAGATGAAGTAGTCTTAAATCACCATCTAAACACCAAAAAATTTTAAACAGTCCTTTATCAAGTCTCAAAACACAAGATTCAACAACTTTTATAAGTAGAAGGGCTCAAATAAACGTTCTATAAAACCCTTATTCAATGCATCAAAACAAGCCCTACTAATGAGGGTTTATTAGAATATCAAACTCCAAACCTCCTACCACTTAGAAACTACTTCAAACACATTTGAATAGGTATGCTCCAACTATAAAAACCACCTCTCATCCTTCATGCATACCTTTACATCATTTAGCACCTTGGAGCCATTCAATTTTATAAGGAAATCATTGTTTTTTTGTAGGACAACATCAGTCAAATTGTAATCTCACCTTCCCCCGCACAAAGAAACACTCAAACAATAGAAAAAATCCTAATTATCTCTACTCCATAGATCTACAAGGCCTAATTTAGTGGAGTAGGCTTCATTTTCTTATGTGACTCTCAAAACCCCTATTTAAGGGTTTCTAAATGAACTACAAAAAATGCTTTCAAAAAAATGTTAGACTTGATCAAATCACTCCCAAATGGATTCAAAAGGATGCTAACTCTCTGATATATCAAGAAAAAAAAGATTTAAATCCATATAGTACAGTACAATCCATATAAGTTAATGAAGAACAGAAAGAACTTTGAAAGCAATTAAAACATGGTACTTTTATTGAATGAATGCATTCAATATTACAAAGATTGATTACTTGCACTCCTTCACAATGCTTTTATAGATTTTTCCCAATCCATAAATGACCTTACAATTTCTTCTACCGAACTATCCTTTTAAATTTTCAACAAAGACTCTTCGTCTTTTGTTTTTTTGCTTTTTACAAATTTGGCAATTTTTACAAATTTTTCTTTTCTCATTATTTTGACCTCCTAGAAACCTTTAAATGACTTAAATACATAGGAATTGACCATTACATGACATTTTCACAACTTTTTACAATTGAAAATTAAAAATTTGAAATTTTACCTTTTGAAGGCATTATGTGAACAAGGTGCTCCTGCACCATACAACCAAGCAAAAAGACCTTTCCAAGTCCCTTGGAAACATGTTATCTTGTTCTTTCACCTGCAAAACAACTTCAAATCTGCCTTGGACTGCTTCTTCTCCTTTTCCTCTTGAATCTTTCTCTTTCTTGGTTCCATCCTTTCCTTCAATTTTTTCTTCATCACCATCTTCACTTATCTTTTGCATTTCTCTCTTTTCTGTTTATCAGGTTCACAATCATCTTCTCTTTCAAAAGCACATAGGACCGCCCTTCCTCATTGCCTTCTTACAAGAAATATTTCCTCTCTTTTCACAATTCATCCTTGACCTTCTCTAACCAATCATATTTTTCATCTTCTCATCTACTCCCATTAGTGGAGTACTCTTCAGATTGCAACCTCAAGTGCTTCTTTAGACAAGTATCCATCTCTTTCACTGCCTCACCATACAACTCAACAACTCAGCACCTGGAAGATGCCTCACTCTCTTTACTTGCACCTTCTACCAGGATTAATCTCCATTGGAGGATGGTGACTAGAGACCTCTACTTGTCTTCCAACACACAACTTCTCAGAAACCTTCCTTTCTACAACTTAGATGGATCAAGCACCTGCAACCAAACTAATCAACAACTTCAACAAACCAAACTATCAGAATCAACTAGCTTTGATACCAATTGATGCAAGAGCATCTATCAAAAACTACAAACCAACTAGGGGTACTTCAGACCCAAACTCAATTTGGAGAATATCAAATTGAATAAATCACCCAAATCCACTATACATTTCACCAATTTCACTTATCTACTCAACAAAATCCAAAAAATTGTTTGACCATTCACAAGGCATCAACAAGCCAAATCACTTCATCAGTATTCCATATCATTATTAGACTTCAAAAACAACTTAACCAATAATCAATTGACTATACCAAATCAATAACTCCATTAGAAACCTCTGATTTCTCCAATTCATTCAACTCACCCAACTATGCACGTACAATCCTTAAGAAACTTAATGCACAAAGACACCATTCTTGGAACTAACATCCACAACACTTACTGACATCATAAACATCTTCAAAAATCATCTTTAGTTAGAAATAAATAGAACATACTACCCCATAACTTTGTTTTTCAAGAACTTCAATCTCATGCTCAAAAAACCATGATTTCACATAATTCAAATTACTAAGACAACAAGTTTTCCATCTAACCATTTTCCAAGCATAGGGACATCCTTTACAACATTACTAAGGAAGATTCAACCCCAAACATTCAGTCATTTCACTGTTTTACCATATTTCTATAGTCTTTATAGTCAAACACCATTCTTACACAATAGGTTCTTATTGCTCAATCATCCAAAAACAACATAATTTCCTTCAAAACCCTTTCCAAAGATTTAGTTACCTTTAACAACATCAATAAGTAAAAATTAAATCAAACTCTAACATTCAAATAATTGTTTTAACAATTTTTCACTTTCTAGGCATTCAAGGCACTAATTGCCTATTAGGTCTTCAAACCCTAAATTGGGTATCTCTACCAATCCATATTGAAATAAACCAAACCAATTGTACCTTCAGGATCCTAATGTGACATATCATAACATATCAAGAGCTTTTAGTAGTTTTCTTTAAAGGATTTACCAGATTTTAGACAATACGCTGCCAAAACTCATCAATTAGTTCTAATTTACAGATGAAGTAGTCTTAAATCACCATCTATACACCAATTTTTTTTAAAAAGTCCTTTAACAAGTCTCAAAACACAATATTAACAACTTTTAGAAGTAGAAGGTCTCAAATAAACATTGTTCTATAAAACCCTTATTCAATGCATCAAAACAAGCCCTACTAATGAGGGCTTATTAGAATATCAAACTCCAAACCTCCTGCCACTAAGAAAATAATTCAAACATGTTTGAATAGGTCTAGTCCAACTATAAAAACTACCTCTCATCCTTCTTGCATACCTTTACATCATTTAGCACCTTGGAGCCATTACATTTTATAAGGAAATCACTATTTTTCTATAGGACAACGTCATTCAAAATGTAATCTCACCTTCCCATGAAGAAATAAATACTCAAACAACATTAAAAATCCTAATTATCTCTACTCCATTGATATACAAGGCCTAATTTGGTGGAGTAGGCTTCATTTTCTTATGTGACTCTCAAAACCCCTGTTTAAGGATTTCTAACTGAACTACAAAAAATGCTTTCAAACAAATGTTCTACTTGATCAAATCACTCCCAAATGGATTGAAAAGGATGCTAACTCTCTGATATATCAAGAAAAATAAGATTTAAATCCCTATAGCATAGTACAGTCCATAGAAGTTAATGAAGAACAAAAATAACTTTGAAAACTATTAAAATAGGGTACTTTTATTGAATTAATTTCTTCAATATTACCAAGATTGATTACTTGCTCGAATCCATAATGCTTTCATAGATGTTTCCCAATCCATAACTGACTTTACAACTTCTTCTAATGACCTATCCATTCAACTTTTCCAAAATGAATCTTCATCTTCTATTTTTTTTCTTTTTACAAATTTTTCTTTTCTCATTATTTTAACCTCCTAGAAACCTGTAAATGACTCGAATACTTAGGAATTGATTATTAAATGACCTTTTCACAAGGTTTTACAATTCAAAATTGAAAATTTTTAATTTTTACTTTTGAAGGGATTATGTGAACAAGGTGCTCCTGCACCATACAACCAACCAACAAAACCTTTCCAAGTCCCTTGGAAAAATGTTATCTTGTTCTTTCACCTCAAAAACAACTTCAAATCTACCTTGGACTTCTTATTTTCCTCTTGAATCTTTCTCTGTCTTGGTTCCATCCTTGTCTTCAGTTTTTTCTTCATCACCATCTTCACTTGTCTTTTTCCTTTCTCTCTTTTCTATTTATCAAGTTCACAATCATCTTCTCTTTCAAAAGGACACAGGACTTCCCTTCCTCATTTCCTTCTTCCAAGCAATATTTTCTCTCTTATCACAATTCTTTCTTGACCTTCTCTGACCAATCATCTTTTTCCTCTTCTCATCTACTCCCATAAGTGGAGTACTCTTCAGGCTGCAACCTCAAGTGCTTCTTCAGACATGTATCCATCTCTTTTACTACCTCACCATACAACTCAGCAACTCAGCAACTCAGCAAGCCATCCATCTTGCACAACAATAGATCCTAGTAGATGCCTCACTCTCTTTACTTGCACCTTCTATTGAGATTAATCTCCATTGGAGGATGGTGACCACAGACCTCTACTTGTCTTCCAACACACTTCTCAGAAACCTTCCTTTCTACAACTTAGATAGATCAAGCACCTGCAACTAAACTAATCAACAACTTGAACAAACCAAACCATCAGAATCAGCTAGCTCTGATACCAATTGATGCAGGAGCATCTATCAAAAACCACAAACCAACTAGGGGTATTTTAGGCCCAAACTCAATTTTGAGAAGATCAAATTGAAAAAATCACCCAAATCAACTATACATTTCACCAATTTCACTTATCTACTCAACAAAATCCAAAAAATTGTTTGACCATTCACAAGGCATCAACAAGCCAAATCACTTCATCAGTATTCCATATCATTATTAGACTTCAAAAACAACTTAACAAATAATCAATTGACTATACCAAATCAATAACTCCATTAGAAACCTCTGATTTCAATAAATTCATTCAACTCACCCAACTATGCACCAACAATCTTCAAGAAACTCAAGGCACAAAGACATCATTCTTGGAACTAAGATCCACAACCCTTACCAACCTTATAAACATCTTAGAACATCTTTAGTTAGAAATAAACAAAACATATTGCCCTATAAATCTATTTTTCCAAAAATTCAATCTCGTGCACAAAAAACCATGATTTCACATAATTCAAATTACTAAGACAATTAGTTTTCCATCTAACTATTGTCCAAGCATTGGGACATCCTTTACAACATTACTAAGGTAGATTCAACCCCGAACATTTTATCATTTCAATGTCTTAGCACATTTCCATATTCTTTACAATCAAACACCATTCTTACACAATAGGTTGTTATTGCTCAATCATCCAAAAACAACATATTTTCCTTCAAAACCCTTTCCAAACATTTAGTCACCTTTAACAACATCAATAAGGCATAATTAAATCAAAATCTAACATTCAAATCACTGTTTAGGTCTTCAAACCCTAAATAAGGTATCTCTACCAATCCATATTGAAATAACCCAAACCAATTGTACCTTCAAGATCCCAATGTGACATATCATAACATATCAAGAGCTTTTAGTAGTTTTCTTTAAAGGAATTACCAGATTTTAGATTGTACGCTACCAAAACTCATCAATTAGTCATAATTTACAAATGAATTAGTCTTAAATCACCATCTAAACACCAAAAAGCTCTAAAAAGTTCTTTGATCAAGTATTAAAACACAAGATTCAACAAATTTTAGAAGTAGAAAGGCTCAAATAAATGTTCTATAAAACCCTTATTTAATGCATCAAAACAAGCCCTCCTAATGAGGTTTATTAGAATATTAAACTCCAAAACCTCCTGCCACTTAGAAACTAATTCAAACACATTTACATACATCTGATACAACTATAAAAACTACCTCTCATCCTTCATGCATACCTTTAAATCATTTACCACCTTGTAGCCATTCAATTTTATAAGGAAAACACTATTTTTATGTAGGACATCATTCAAATTGTAATATCTCCTTCCCCTACACAAATCAACACTAAAACAACATAAACATCCTAATTATCTCTACTCCACTGATCTACAAGGCCTAATTCGGTGGAGTAGGCTTCATTTTCTTATGTGACTCTCAAAACCCCTGTTTAAGGGTTTCTAACTAAACTACAAAAATGCTTTCAAACAAATATTCTACTTGATCAAATCACTCCCAAATGGATTCAAAAGGATTCTAACTCTTTGATATATCAAGAACAAAAGGATTTAAATTCCTATAGTACAGTACAATCCATACAAGTTAATGAAGAACAAAAAGAACTTTGAAAACTATTAAAAAAAGGTACTTTTATTGAATAAATTTCTTCAAGATTACAAAGATTGACTACATGCTCGCCCCCACAATGCTTTTATATGTGTTTCCCAATCCATAACTAAATTTAAAGCTTCTTCTACTGACCTATCCTTTCAACTTTTCCACAAATACTCTTCATCTTTTTTTTTTGCTTCTTAAATTTTTCCTCCTAGAAACCTTTAAATGACTTAAATACATAGGAATTGACCATTACATGACTTTTTCACAAGGTTTTACAAATGAAAATAGAAATTTTGATATTTTTCCTTTTGAAGGCATTCTATGAACAAGGTGCTCCTGCACCATACAACCAACCAACAAAACCTTTCCAAGTCCCTTGGAAACATGCTATCTTGTTCTTTCACTTGCCAAAAAACTTCAAATCTTCCTTGGATTGCTTCTTCTTTTCCTCTTGAATCTTTTCTCAGTCTTGGTTCCATCCTTGCCTTCAGTTTTGTCTTCATCACCATCTTCACTGGTCTTTTTCCTTTCTCTCTTTTCTGTTTATCAGGTTCACAATCATCTTCTCTTTCAAAAGGACACATGACTTCCCTTCCTCATTTCCTTCTTCCAAGAAATATTTCCTCTCTTTTCACAATTCATCATTGACCTTCTTTGACCAATCATCTTTTTCATCTTCTCATCTACTCCCATTAGTGGAGTACTCTTCAGGCTACAACCTCAAGTGCTTCTTTAGACAGGTATCCATCTCTTTCACTGCCTCACCACAAAACTCAACAACTCATCAAACCATCCATCTTGCCCAATAGTAGATCCTAGTAGATGCCTCACTCTCTTTACTTGCACCTTCTACCTAGATTAATCTCAATTGGAGGATGGTGACTATAGACCTCAGCTTGACTACCAACACACAACTTCTCAGAAACCTTCCTTTCTGCAACTTAGATGGATCAAGCACCTGCAACCGAAATCATCAACTTCAACAAACCATACCATAAAAATCAACTAGCTCTGATACCAATTAATACAAGAGCATCTATAAAAAACCACAAACCAACTAGGGGTACTTCAGACCCAAACTCAATTTGGAGAAGATCAAATTGAAAAAATCCATCAAATCCACTATACATTTCACCAATTTCACTTATCTACTCAACAAAATCCAAAAAATTATTTGACCATTCACAAGGCATCAACAAGCCAAATCACTTCATCAGTATTCCATATCATTATTAGACTTCAAAAACAACTTAACCAACAATCAATTGACTGAACCAAATCAATAACCCCATTAGAAACCTCTGATTTCTCCAATTCATTCAACTCACCCAACTATGCACCAACAATCCTCAAGAAACTCAAGGCACAAAGACACCATTCTTGGAACTAGGATCCACAACCCTTACCAACCTCATAAACATCTTAGAAGATCATCTTTACTTAGAAATAAATAGAACATATTGCCTCATAACTCTGTTTTTCCAGGATTTCAATCTGATGCACAAAAAAACATGATTTCACATAATTCAAATTACTAAGAAAACAAGTTTTCCATCTAACCATTTTACAAGCATTGGGACATCCTTTACAACATTACTAAGGTATATTCAACCCAAAACATTCAGTCATTTCATTGTTTTAGCAAATTTCTATATTCTTTGCAGTCAAACACCATTCTTACACAATAGGTTCTTATTGCTCAATCATCCAAAAACAACATATTTTCCTTCAAAACCCTTTCCAAAAATTTAGTCACCTTTAACAACATCAATAAGGAAGAATTAAATCAAACTCTAACATTCAGATCACTCTTTTAACAATTTTTCACTTTCTAGGCTTTCAAGGCACTAATTGCCTATTAGGTCTTCAAACCGTAAATCTGGTATCTCTATCAATCCATATTTAAATAACCCAAACCATTTGTACCTTTAGGAGCCCAATTTCACATATCATAACATATCAAGAGATTTTAGTAGTTTTCTTTAAAGGAATTACCAGATTTTAGACTGTACGCTGCCAAAACTCATCAATTAGTCCTAATTTACATATGAAGTAGTCTTAAATCACCATCTAAACACAAAAAATATTTAAACAGTCCTTTATCAAATCTCAAAACACAAGATTCAACAAATTTTATAAGTAGAAGGGCTCAAATAAACGTTGTTATATAAAACCCTTATTCAATGCATCAAAACAATCCCTACTAGTGAGGGTTTATTAGAATATCAAATTCCAAACCTCCTGCCACTTAGAAACTTCTTCAAACACATTTTTATAGGTCTGATCCAACTATAAAAACCACCTCTCATCCTTCATGCATACCTTTACATCATTTAGCACCTTGGAGCCATTCAATTTTATAAGGAAATCACTATTTTTTTGTAGGACAACATCATTCAAATTGTAATCTTTCCTTCCCCTGCACAAATAAATACTAAAGCAACATAAAACATCCTAATTATCTCTACTCCACTGATCTACAAGGCCTAATTCGGTGGAGTAGGCTTTATTTTCTTATGTGACTCTCAAAACCCCTGTTTAAGGGTTTGTAACTGAACTACAAAAAATGCTTTCAAAAAAATGTTCTACTTGATCAAATCACTCCCAAATGGATTCAAAAGTATGCTAACTCTCTAATATATCAAGAAAAAAAATATTTAAATCCCTATAGTACAATACAGTCCACACAAGTTAATGAAGAACAAAAAGAACTCTGAAAACTATTAAAACAAGGTACTTTTATTGAATGAATTTCTTCAAGATTACAAAGATTGATTACTTGCTCGCCTCCACACTGATTTTATAGATGTTTCCAAATCCATAACTTACTTTACAACTTCTTCTTCCAAACTATCCTTTCAAATTTTCCACAAAGACTCTTCATCTTCTATTTTTTTTCTTTTTACAAATTTGGCAATTTTTATAATTTTTGCAATTTTTTCTTTTCTCATTATTTTGACCTCCTAGAAACCTTTAAATGACTCAAATACATAGGAATTGATGATTACACGACCTTTTCACAAGGTTTTACAATTGAAAATAGAAAATTTGAAAATTTTCCTTTGAAGGCATTTTGTGAACAAGGTGCTCCTGCGCCATACAACCAACCAACAAAACCTTTTTGGTGCAGGAGCACCTTATCAAAATTTTCCTCCATGTGGAAAATTGGTTCAATTTTTATGTTTCACCTTTTTGAGTCATTTATTATTTGTAGGAGGTCATTTGATGTGTATTTGGGTCCAATATTGTAAAAGTGCAAAAGTTGTCAACATAATTTGCAAAATGTAAAGTTGTACAAATGTAACAAATGGAATTTGAAGGGCCATGAAGGTTCAAATTATGGGAGGTAGTTAGAAATTAGTTGGAATATGATAAGCCAATGTAAAAATCCTATAAAATTCCTTGTAGACACTTTTGAATATGTGGGTGATTGTATTTTAGATTTTGAATGAATAAAGACATCATTTTATGTATATTTTCACATGAATTCTCTATTTCTTGGTTGTGTACGGCCCTGTACAAACAATATATGGTGTCTAATTATTTTCCAGAGGTACAAGAGTCAATCACTTTCCAATTTTTTTGTCTCATGCAATTTGAAGTGAATTTTCATTAGTTATAGTGAAATCTCTGTAAATTGGCAAAACCCCTTGTTAGGGTAAGTAGGGTGTAAATAAAATTGGTTTTCTCCTTTTCCAGACAATGGAGTTTGCTAATTTTTGGTGAAATGATTTTTTTTTTGTGTACTTTGAAATATTCCAAAGAATCAAGGTATGAGGATGAGGTTTAGGGCAGTTTCCATTATGCCCTAGCCTTATAAATTATAAAATCTAAAGGATATAGTGTGGATCTATGAATTATGTTTATGATTTTTGAGATTTACTTGGGTGATATTGTGTCTCAATGGTGTTAAGGGTATTGTGAATCATTTAAAGTCTAGGTTTGGTTATTTACAAACTTGTGAATACATTTATATATACTGTCCTGTTATGACAGTCATAATGTGGAGTAAAAAATGGATGGTTTGAATGCAAGTTTGTTGAAACTTCATGGATAAAGGTTCGGGGATTGTCTAATAGTATTGTACAGACCAATTTTCATTTGTTTGTAATGTTAGAAAGGTGAGATGGGCTTGAGTTTATATACTTGGGTGTTGGTGTGGTCTAAAAGAAACTAATGTTGATTTAGGAAAGTCATAGTTTGACAGTGCTCAATGATGATTTTGAAATTTGGTCTTGAAGGTTTGTAGATGTATTGAGAGTGCATTCTTGTCAGAGTTTGGAGAATTGATAAATTGGAAACCTTTGGGTTATTGACTGTCGTATTATTGATAGTTGGGGACAGTCTTATTTGGTACAGTACTTGCATAGTTCTTAATTTTTTTTATCCTAAAGGGAAAGGAAATAATTTGAAGAGTAATTAACTAGAGTGTTTTGCATTCCTTGAACCAAGTTGTGAATCAAGAGAATCTTTATGGTTGAATGAGTAAGAGTAAATGAACATTGTAGGCCTAAAAGCTAATTAGGGCAGGATATTCTTAGGAGTCCTATTTTGTGAGTGGTTAAGTTGATGTAATGGTTTGGGTCAACCAATTGAATGTTGCTTAAGGTGTTTTCAAAACCAACAAGTGACTTATTTCTTGGATCTCAGTTTTTGTGAGTTGTTACAAGGATTACGAAGGTAAAATGAACTTGAATTAAGTAAACAAACTAGGAAGGTTTTGTGTTTTGATAAATGAGATTGTGTGAGTTGATTTCTTCCTCTAATCTTGCATCACTTTCCAAGTCCCTTTGAAACATGTTATCTTGTTTTTTCACCTGCAAAACAACTTCAAATATGCCTTGGACTGCTTCTTCTTTTCCTCTTGAATCTTTCTCTGTCTTGGTTCCATCCTTGCCTTCATTTTTGTCTTCATCACCATCTTAACTTTTCTTTTTATTTTCTCTCTTTGTGTTTATCAAGTTCACAATCATCTTCTATTTCAAAAGGACATAGGACTACCCTTCCCCATTGCCTTCTACCAAGCAATATTTCCTCTCTTTTCACAATTCATCCTTGACCTTCTTTGACCAATCATCTTTCTCATCTTCTCATCTACTCCCATCAATGGAGTACTCTTCAGGCTGCAACCTCAAGTGCTTCTTCAAATAGGTATCCATCTCTTTCACTACCTCACCACACAACTCAACAACTCAAAAAACCATCCATCTTGCCCAACAGAAGATCCTGGAAGATGCCTCACTTTCTTTACTTGAACCTTCTACCTAGATTAATCTCCATTGGAGGATGGTGACCACATACCTCAGCTTGTCTTCCAACACACAACTTCTCATAAACCTTCCTTTTTGTAGGTTAGATAGATTAAGCACCTACAACCAAATAGATAAAAAACTTCAACAACCCAAACCATCATAATTAGACAACTTTGATACCAATTGATGTAGGAGCATCTATCAAAAACCATAAACCAATTGGGGGTACTTCAGACTAAAACATAGTTTGGAGAAGATCAAATTGAAAAAATCACCCAAATCCACTATACATTTCACTTATCTACTCAACAAAATCCAACAAATTCTTTGACCATTCATAAGGCATCAACAAGAAAAATCACTTCATCAGTATTCCATATCATTATGACTTCAAAAATAACTTCACCAACAATGAATTGATTGTACCAAATCAATAACTCCATTAGAAACCTCTAATTTCTCCAATTCATTCAACTCACCCAACTATGCACCAAAAATCCTCAAGAAACTCAAGGAACAAATACATCATTCTTGGAACTAAGATCCACAACCCTTAGAGCTCATAAATATTGGAAAACATCATCTTTAGTCAAAAATAAATAGAACATATTGCCCCATAACTCTATTTTTCCAGAACTTCAATCTCATGCACAAAAAACCATGATTTCACATAATTCAAATTAATAAGACAAAAAAATTTCCATATAACCATTGTCCAAGCATTGGGACATCATTTACAACATTACTAAGATAGATTCAACCCCAAACATTTAGTCATTTCACTATTTTAGTAGATTTCCATATTCTTTGCAGTCAAACACCATTCTTACACAATAGGTTCTTATTGCTCAATCATCCAAAAACAACATATTTTCCTTCAGAACCCTTTCCAAACATTTAGTCACCTTTAACAACATCAATAAGGAAGAATTAAATAAAGCTCTAACATTCAAATCACTATTTTAACAATTTTTCACTTTCGAGGCATTCAAGGCACTGATTGCCTATTAGGTCTTCAAACCCTAAATCGGGTATCTCTACCAATCCACATTGAAATAATCCAAACCAATTGTACCTTCAGGAGCACAATGCCACATATCATAACATATCAAGAGTTTTTAGTAGTTTGATTTAAAATAATTACCAGATTTTAGATTGTATGCTGCCAAAACTCATCAATTAGTCCTAATTTATAGATGTAGTCTTAAATCACCATCTAAACACCAAAAATATTTAAACAGTCCTTTATCAAGTCTCAAAACACAAGATTCAACAACTTTTAGAAGTATAAGGGCTCAAATAAATGTTGTTTTATAAAACCCTTATTCAATGCATCAAAACAAGCCCTACTAATGAGGGTTTATTAGAATATCAAATTCCAAACGTCCTGCCACTTAGAAACTACTTCAAACATGTTTGCACAGGTCTGATCCAACTATAAAAACCACCTCTCATCCTTCATACGTACCTTTACATCATTTAGCACCTTGGAGCCATTCAATTTTATAAGGAAATGACTATTTTTCTGTATGACATCATTCAAATTGTAATCTCACCTTCCCCTAAGCAAATCAACACTCAAACAAAATTAAACACCCTAATTATCTCTACTCCACTGATCTACAAGGCCTAATTTAGTGGCTTAGGCCTCATTTTCTTATGTGACTCTCAAAACCTCTGTTTAAGGGTTTCTAACTAAACTACAAAAAATGCTTACAAAAAAATGTTCTACTTGATCAAATCACTCCCAAATGGATTCAAAAGGAGGCTAACTCTCTGATATATCAAGAATTTTTTTTTTAAATCCCTATAGTATAGTACAGTCAGTACAAGTTAATGAAGAACAAAAAGAACTCTGAAAGCTATTAAAATAGGGTACTTTTATTGAATGAATTTCTTCAAGATTACAAAGCTTGCTTACTTGATCTCCTCCACAATGATTTTATAGATGTTTCCCAATCCATAACTGACTTTACAACTTCTTCTACTGACCTATCCTTTCAAATTTTCCACAGAGACTCTTCATCTTTTGGTTTTTTGCTTTTTACAAATATGGCAATTTTTACAATTTTTGAAAATTTTACTTTTCTTATTATCTTGACCTCCTAGAAACCTTTAAATGAATCAAATAAATATGAATTGATGATTACATGACCTTTTCACAAGGTTTTACAATTGAAAATTGAAAATTTGAATTTTTTCCTTTTGAAGGCATTCTGTGAACAAGGTGCTCCTGCACCACCCTGGTGATGACTCAACAAGCTTGACTTTTCGAATGAGTAGGAAACTAGAACCAGCCAACAATACAATTTGCTTGAAACAATTGCATCAACTCTGGGACTACAGGGGTCCAGAAAATTAATAAGACTTAGGGGAAAAACCACATTACCCAGAATCTAGAAAAGACAAGGATTTGGGCAATGACGAGGTAGGATAAAAAAAAACTTCTATTTTACCATTTCCTCCAAAAGTAGTACACCAAAGAAAGCAAAGGAAAAGGAAAGAAAAGAAAAGCAGTAAAAAAAGGGGTTACCCATTTTTCCAAGGAGCAAAATGGAGCTTGTTGTGAGACCACACAATAAATAGCAACCAACAAAACTAAACTAAACAATAGAAATCCAATTATGAAACTAACAACCATGCACTTCAACTTTGTTTAGTCTTCAAATTATAAACAATTATACCCTCATTCCAAAATTTCATCTTCACTTTATCCAGCATACAAGATTAAATGTTATTGACCTCATGTGTGTGCAATTGGTTTATTTCGCTACAGTAAACTTAGAGGATAACAAATGTTTGCATTAACCTACATAATTTGGAAATTCCTTTTAAGCCAACCTTGGATAGAGCCTTGCTACCAGTCAACCATCCATAGCCTCGACAAGGTTATCTCTATAATTCCCCCAAACATAGCTCTACTGCCAGTTAGGAATCCATAGCCCCGATAGAGATACTTGGATAGCCTAAAGAGTTGAATTTTTTCTCTTTTGATATATCTTTTCTATTCATTTTTTCATTTGATATCACAATGTTATCCCATTTTCTTCAACTTGCAGGAAATGAAGCATGTTATTAGGTTGGGAATTATAGTGGTAGCAAAGGTCACCTTTTTATTTTTCACTCAATGCAAAGAACTGATATCCCAAATTTCAGTAGAATGATTTAAGATATGGGTGTTTGTAGCTCAACATTGACCGAATGATTTATGCCAGCTAAAGTAAAAGGAATCGAACAATTCCCAAATCATCTATATTTAAAGGACTATTTCTAGTCGAAGTATAGACCACATTTCTACAATTGATGTTCTATTATTTTGATCACTTCAAAGGTTGCTAATTACTGTATAACCTGATGACACAAAACCTTAGAAAGAAAATAAAAAAAGCAACAAACGAACACCCAACAAAACAAAACAACAAAAACAACTATTTACAAAGAAAAAACTATTTACAAAATATTTACAGACTTTTTACAGACTATTTATAGACTTGCTCGAGAGTAAGCAACCAACACTAAGCCTATAAGTAATATTTCAGGAATTTTCAATTGATAGGAAATGGGAAATCTTCTCCAGTCAAAGTTTTAAGTCTAGAAGTGTTATCACCTAAAATTTCAGACACTTGGTAAGGACCTATCCATAACTTGTCAAACTTACCATGTTCGCCTTTACACTCATGGGCTTTGTCCCAATACAAGACTAAATCAGATATCCTAAAAGTTTTAATCTATCCCTTTTGTCAAACCATCATTTTACCACAAATTGGTGCCTAGAAAAATGATATATAGCTTAGGTACATTTTCATCTAAGTGCATCAGTTGCAACAGTCAAGCTTCAATCTGATCATCTAACCAATGTACTCTTGAGAAAATTGTCAAGTAGGTATTTTCAAGTTTATAGGAAATATAGGATCTACCACATAGACTAAGTGGTAAGGAGAATTCCCCAATATAGATTTCATCCTAGTACGATCTACCCAAAGGGTGAATTTCAATAGAGAATTGCATTCTCTAGGATTCTTTTCAACTAACTTCTTGATTATATCCAAAAAATTCTTGTTTGGTGATTATGCTAATCCATTTCCCTATGGATAATAATTAGATGAAACATGGAAACACCTTCAAGCCTGTGGGTATGCTCATAGCGAAGATGAATCTCTAGATTATGGGTTGGTTCTCTTTTGATCTTTCTAATGAATTTTTGGGAAAAGAGAAGAAGGATTACTTTGAAAATGAAAATTAATTTATAGGAGGTGATGCACCTAAATATAAATGATGAGCAACTTGATTCAAAACTATTTCTCATAAAAATCAATTTTCACAACTCAAATTGGACAATCTAATCATGTAAGTGTTTCACAAAAAGGCTTGATAATCTATCCTTTACGAAGGAAAATAATAATTTCACAACCTGAAGGAGAAGATAAATCAATAGAAAAACCTATGACCTATGATTAAACTTTCTTTTGTGTATATGCATCCATGAATGAGACAAAAATTTAAAGGTTTTGATATTAAAACTCATTAAATTTGCATTCAAATCATTCAAAGAGACAGAACAACTGAAAGTGAGAAGCATAACACTTGATTTTAATAAGAAATGGAAGGAAACTTTGCAAGTAACAATGTAAAATAACCTGTAAAATGCTGCTATATATTGATAACTATGAAAAACTAAGTTACAAGACCAATCTCTCTTCATAGAATGCAAAGGTGAAGAAGCAAGAATTGAGAAAAAAGACTAAGTATTTTCCCCTCTATGCAAAAGATGACCCCAAGGTGCCAAGAGGTGGCACTTTTAGTTAACTCGACATCAAAAATATCTCCAAAAACTCCTCCAACAAGCAAAGATGAAAAACCTCAAAAGAAGGGTTAGAACTGATGTAATTTGAGCAAAAATAGGCTCAAACTCACTATCACAATTGGTTTGACTAAATTGACCCTACAATCATTCCAAATGACTAGAAATCAGGATGAAATACTTCAATTAAACTCATTTATCAATTTTGCATGATTTGAGGTGAAGTTAATTGATTTAGGCAATCATTAAAGTAATTAGGTGAAAATTACTTTAATGTATGCGATGACTATGCCTCCATTATTGCATTTTAATGACATACATTAAGGTAATTTATAAGATATTACCTTAATGATTGTTTACATTTTTATCTTGGTTCCATTTTCATGCAAAAATTAGAGGAGGTGGAACTTAATTTGATTTACAACTTGCAAAAAATTTAAATGCACATAAAGGTATTGAAAAATACCTTATACATATCAATGGGTATTAATTTATGCAAGAGTTGTTTAAATGAATGTGAAAAATCACCCCAAAAAAATGGGTCAGCCAAAAATGGCATAGGAAACACTAAACTCAATCTACGGCCAAAGCACATTCACTTCACATTCATTTCACTACTTTGCAATTGTAAGGGCGCCACCATGCAAAGGTTTGCTCAAGCTTCTGGAGGCTTCTAGAGGTTGAGGCAGAGCAAGGTAATCTCCAAGTTTTTGTAAACTATAAATCCTCCCTTCATTTGTGAAAGAAAAGACCATCTGTGAAAGAAAATGTTCCATTGTAACAAGAAAAAGGTAAAAATGTTTTCATTTCTGTTAATTTCTTCAGCCTCCATTGCATTTCTATCATGTAACCTCTAGTTTTTCACATTTGTAACAATCTGGTTTTATAACCTTGTACAGGCCGCGACTTCATTCTTTGTTGCTTCCATTTTGGTTTCTTTGTTGAGGGTTTCACCTTTTTGTAGGTCACGTGCTTTATCTCTATTGCTTACATTCTGGTTTCTTTCTCCTTCTCAGGCCGTGGATTTCTTTTTTGTAAAGAAACTTGGTACATTTTGGTTTCTTTCTCCTTCTCAGGCGGTGGATTTCTTTTTTGTAAAGAAACTTGGTACAAAACTTGATCTGGTTCTGCACCTTTAGTGCCGAGGGTTTCATTTTTTCCTTGCAGGCTACAGGTTTTGTCTTTGTTACTTTCAAATTCTTGAGACCATGGTTCAAATAAACCCCTATTGAATACATGGAGCTTCATGATTTCAAAAACCCTTGAATAATTTTACTGTCTCCATCTCAACGCTATCATCTTTATGCTTGTTTTTCTCATTGTCATATGAAAACTATGAGTATATGCATGTGATTGAAGTATCATAATGACTGTTCCCTTGGATTTGGATCACTTCTTGTATTCTTTTATAGTGTGGAGCTCTTGATTATGCATTAAATCATCCTCTTTATGGCATGGCTTTCACTTGTAAAATAGTAATCACCATGGTAGTCCTGAGACAAGAAACATGGACTACAATGAGCCCTTATGTATTCTTCAATGTTTCCATTGACATACATGCTTACTATCTTTTTAAATGCATTACATTCATGCTTTAATTACTCCTTTTGAGGGAAATGTGGACTATCTCATAGAAAAATGTTCTTGGTTTCCTCCTCTTTGTAATGACTATCCCTTATGCATCCTAGGTGATTTTCATCAATAACCAGCTAGTCTTGCATTATAACTGGAATATACATCATGTACTGTAAACCTTGGTTATCCTTCCTTAGCACTTTAAATATGTTTATATGATTTGATTTCCATTTTAAAGTGGCTATTATCAATGAAAATGTACAGTCATAAGGTCGTTGTGATTAAAGTGACCTGTAGATGAAGTTTCCCTCTATCATGAGGTCACTGTGTTAGGCGGTGAACTTCCATTGGCATTTATAGGAAAAAAACTTCCTTTTGACATGGTGAAGATCAACAACCAAGATTAATGCTTTGACTATCCTATGTGATGATTAAAAGAATATCAACACACTCATTTTCTTGCTCTCTTAAATGCCTTAATCTTCCTCACATTCAAAGGGCAACATGTTAGGCTCAACCCTTATAGGAGCCACATTTTTCTCCACATACTATGATATCAAACAAGATGAATCATGAAATGATGTACCTATACCTACATAGTGAAAAAAAAAATAGATAGAATAATGAAGCTCAATGCTTTTTCTAATGATTGTGACTTTCAGGCTCTCTTGATACATATGATAACTGTTAACTGATTTAATGCTTCCTGAATGAAGGTTATATTTTTGTTGGTAGGACATATGGTCAAAGTTTATATCCAGATCTCTAACCAAATTTTTTTATCATAATGCAGGTACATCTGAAGATTAGGAGTAAGTAGGAGTTGAAGACCAAGAGGACCAACACAAGATTCTGCCACAAACAATGATGGATATATTCCTTTTCCATGTTGTTTTCTTTATTTCGTATCTTTAGATATATAGATTTATTTTATGCTATATTAAATCAATTATTCCCATGGCTTGTGTGGGACATTTAAGCATTATTTTGACCTCAATGTATGAAACAACAATGTTTATGAAATATTGTATACATTTTCATTTCAAAAAAAATAAAGACAATAATATTATGCAATTTGTGTAATTCCTTTCTATTGTAAAATATTGCATAATAAAAATTGAACTCCATTTGAAAGCATTCATAAGCAATAGTTAATCCTTAGCAAAAATTTGTTGGAGTAGTTTTCACCTTTGATGCCATCAACTATCTCAGCTCTACCAAATTGAGCTGTAAGTGAAATTTTGGTAACACTACCCAAAGGGAGAATTTCAATAGAGAATACCATTCTCTAGGATTCTTTTCAACTAACTTCTTGATTATATTCAATAGATTCTTGTTTGGTGATTCTGCTAATCCATTTCCATACAAATCGTAATTAGATGAGAATTTCAATGTTATATTGTATTCAAATTCCCAATTAGAAAACTGTATTGAGGAAAAATGAAGGGCCATTATCACATAATAGTGCATACGGTACTCCACACCTAGTAATAATGCTTTCCTCTAAGAATTTTATTACCACATATGTGGTGCATTGTTTGCTATGACATGCTTCAATCCATTGAGTACAATAATTAGTAGTAGTCAGCACAGACCTATGGCTTGTGCATGATGGAGGATTGATGGTATCGATGAAGTCCAAACCCCATTGTGAAAAAGGGTGCATCTCCATCACCAAACATAATGGTTGAGCATTAAATCTTCCATTGTATATAGAAATTTGACATGTGTAATAGTGCTTTACATGTTCATAAGTATCTTTGAAAATAGTTGGCCAGTAATAGCCAACTCTCAAGATGAGGTGTGTAGTAGCTAAAGGTGCTTCATAAGTTGTACCAAATTTATCATGTAATTCCTACAACACTTCATTCACTTCTATCTTATTCAAGCATCTTAAATAAATTCCTTCATGATTCCTTTTTAATAGAATCCATCATTTGATCATATAACTTTGAGATTTTATCTTTAGGGCTCTTCTCTAATTTCTTTGCATATGATCAAGGTAGTTATGACTAACTAGATAATGCCATATGTTCGAGTACCAATCATCTCAATCTTTTACATCAAGAGTATATTGTTGGCTAGAGATTTATGGATCAATCTCAACAATAGACTTAACTAAGGCTTGTCCTCAAACCAAATTCATGGGTATAATCTCTAAATTGAACTCTTACAAAATTGTAACACACTTAGCTCTCTTTTCTCTAATTTTGTTGTGTGTTAGTAGCATTTTTACTGCAACATCAGAGACAATAGCCTTGACTATACTTTTGAGAATGTAATGTCAAAATTTTCATACTGCTTTAACCAAAGCAAAGGCTTATTTTTTGATATCCATGCATTTGAGCTATTCTTCTTTAAATGGAGCGCTCATAAAAGAAATCAACTTTTCTTCTTTGTTCTCGTCCTTTTGTGTCAACACTATTGCACACGTATGACTAGAAGCAAAAGAGTAAATATAAATAGGTTTAACATAATCTGGACTTACTAGCACTAGTGATTCCTTAATTGCAACTTTATTATTCTTGAAGGTGAGTTTAGATTCATTCTTCCACTTGATTTTTGCATTTTTCTTCAACATATCATTGAGTGGTTTCACTATCTTGACAAATTCGATAATAAACTTCTGAGCAAAATTGATCTCACCAAAATACAATTTTAAGTCTTTTTTACTTCTCGGGGGCTATAATTTGAGTAAATCACTCACTCTATTTGGGTCTATTGAAATACCTCTTTTAGAAATAATGTGTCATAGTAGTTTTCCTTCATTCACCCCAAAAATACATTTCTTAGGATTCAGTGAAACTCCATAAGTTTCACACTTTTGTAATATTGCTATGAGATCATGGGCATGATCTCCTCTATTCTTGGAAATATTGTGAGGTCATCCATTTATATGATAATACATTTTCCTATCAAATATCAGAAGGCATAATCCATAGCTCTCTAGAATGTGGCTTTGGTATTTATCAATCCAAATGGCATCCTTCTGTAAGTGAAAGTTTCCCACTTTGTAGTGAATGTTGTCTTCATCTGATCTTCCTTTGCGACCATTACCTAATTATATATAGAGAATTTATCCAAGAAGGACATCATCTATGAACCACTAAAAATTTGCAACACTTCTTCCAGTGAAGGCAAAGGATAATTATCTTTTTCAGACACCTTATTAAGATTCCATAAATCCACACATAGCCGTATATATCCATTCTTCTTCCTAATAGGCACTAAGTTCGCTGACCAAGTAGAATGTCTAATAGGAAAAATTATCCGGGCTGGGAGGAGCTTCTATACTTCCTTTTGGATCAAAGTTTCTAAGAGCGTATTTATGGGCCACTGCTTCTGTCAAAAAGGATTTACATCAGGCTTTAATGGGATCGTATGAGTGATAATGCAAGTATCATAAGTTTTCAAATCTTCATATGTTCATCCTATAACCTTCCAATAATCTCTAAGTTCCTGAGCAATATGTCTTCTTTCTTCTACAGTACATACCTTCCCTATAAGCACATTCTTATGATCTTCTTTAGTATTCAAATTATATAATTCAGACTGGCCTCCATCACTTCTAGGTAGGTCTTTCTATCAAAATATCTGATCTACATCAAACAGTCTCTCTAGCTCAATTATCCCTTTTGGAATGTTATTATCTTTAGCTTGAGATAATTCTTCATCTTGAATTTCACCATCTAGGTGATTTATTTCTTCAATTATCTGTGCCTTGAAGATACTGGTATTAGTGATAAATTCCAATATGTGATGATCACCTTTGAACACTTGAAAATTTGTAACATTATGTAGAATTGAGGGTAACTACACTAGATCAACTATAAATCTTCTCAAATTAGAAGCATCCAAAGGTTCTAGAGCACTAGCAGTAGTAGTGAACTAGAAAGAAAATAGGGGGGAATGATTTATACCCACTATTCTCCTTTGGTCATTCAATAATGTCCTAGGAACCCAAATTGGATTGACTATCAACCTAAAGGTGAGTCAATTCTCAACAAGGAAGACCTAGGAGGGGGTTCTTTAAGCTTTGAGGGGTTCACCACCAAGAAAAATCTTCGAAAAGACAACTTAACATTAAATTCACAAAATCTAGTAATGGAAGTTAAAAGATGGATGCAAACAATGAAATTAAGCAACAGAAAGTTATGATGTATGTACATGGGAAGTCTAGAAATGTGATGAGGATTCCAGAAATGAAAAAATGCTTTCAAAATGTGCTAGGGAGGACTAAGAAACCATTATTGTTTTCTTAGTCCTGCTGCTATTTTTCGGGGCAGATGTAGAATCTTCGGATGTCGAAATAGGATATAAAATAATCTTTGCAAAATATCCTTGGGAGGACTAAGATGCCCTTGCTTCTAACTTGGTCTCGCCTTGAATTTTTGAAATCTCTAAATGTGTTCACGAGGTTCAATGTCTCCACTTCCTTCTTCACCAAGTCTTCAGATATGAACCTATAAATAACCTACAAAATAAAGGAAATTTGATTGATTATTTATGGGGGTTTTCCTTGGTCAAACCCCCTATTTGGTAATTAAACCTTGATGAAGATACATAGATCTAAAAATGGAAATGTGTGTGAGCCCTAATCTTAAGTGTTTCTAAGATTATGCAAGCTAGAACATGGAGAAACCCTATTCAAATGTGTTAGAATAGAATTCCTAAGATGCAAATGAAAATGACCTCGAAAGGAGATCTCTAATCACCCTAATAAGTCATAAACATGAAATGTACCTTCCTTAGGTAGAAAATAGAACAACAATGGAAAATGGAATCAATCAAGAAACAAGTCCTTAGGCTTGGAAGTATGGCTAGTTTCATCTCCAACCTAGAATCTCTTATTATCCTCCATAGGCATCCATCATTAGTCTTTGGCAATGCTAGATCTTGACTTGAAAATGGACTTGAAAAACCTACAAAAACACAATAGCAGGCTTCTCAAAGATTTCAATTCCTTTCTTCTTGAAAATCTCCTTCACTTATCTCAACTTTCTTTCCTTAAACTTACTTTATTAGGTGAAAATGGGGTGTGAATCTTACTTTTATAGGTACTCCTATCTAATAACCTAATTATTAGATCCCAAAGGGTGACATGTCAAACTAATTCAAATATTTTCATTTCCCGCTCTTAATTTATGAAAATAAAGCCATTAGGACTAAGATGCCCTAGGTGGCATCTTGGTCCCACTAGGCTTATTTTGCAATTTTGAAAGGTGGGTTACCAAGATTAAAGGTTGTTAAAAGATTTTGGTCAAGTTTATAGTTGAAATATGCCTCAAGATGCACCAAAAGGAGTCTTAGGGGCCTATAATAAGTGACCTAAAGGGAATTTAATGCAAGGAATGCTAAAATGGGTCCAAATTAAGTGTGAAAATGCAAAGTTATGCATTTTTCTACACTACATTTAGCCCCCACTTTAGCGCCCATATGACACTACATGCTTATGCAAGCTAAAGTACTTCAACAAGTAACTTTATAAAAGTATACTCATATGGATTCATTAGGGAGAATGAATCCCCCACTGTAGTTACCTAAAAAACTACAATTTTAGGAACCACATCCTTCATCACAGATTCATTAGTGGCTCAAAAATAATCCTCTTAATTAACTTTCCTAGCAAATTAAATTCAAGGGTAGATGTATGCCCCCTTGATTCTACTTGCTTTACAAAGGTGGAATCAAGGTAGCAATCCAACCACATCGAACTACACAAGTCCATCATAGGTCATTTCCAAGTACCATTCCACCTGATGATAGAAATTTGATGAGAACGAGAGTGGAACCAAGATTCCAACGCAAAAGATGGCATCGAAAATGGAGTTCACTAGCTCCTAATTTGTTAGTTTAAATAAAAATAACTTCTTTTATTTTTAACAAAAAGTGACCTAAATATGCATGTATATAAAGGTAAAAGGGAAGGTAATTCATATTCATTTTATCTTTTACCTTTTTGCAGAGTGAGCTTGGAGTAGAGTGAACCATCATGCTGATTAGACACCCATCCACATATCCACTGATTGAGCTTCTATGAGAGTCAGTCACATGGGACAAGCTACAACCTACTGTGAGTGGATTTTTCCTTCTCTATATTTTGAGTTAGTTAGTTTTTTATTTTTTATGAAATTTTTGGATGAATTTAGAGTCTAGGGAGGGTTTTTCTGTCATTTTTCTAGATTGTTTCAAAGTGTCTAGAACCCTTAATTAAGATATTCTAGAGCAACTTTAGCACACTTTTTAACCATTAAAGCACAATTTTAAGTTTTTAAGATGTTTTAAATGACATTTTCCTCTTTTTTCTATGGTAGACTGCACCTTGGTCACACCAACACCTAGGCGACTGAATGTTCAACCGTCTACAAGAGCTAGTTGATCAGCTACCTAAGGAGGACATGCATATCCTCTAGGAGATGGGCCTCTACTAGGCCTATCTCTCCCTAGTGATGTGATATCATGACACCATGTTAATGGTGCTAGAAGAGAGATGGGATGCATACACCTACACATTTCAACTACCTACATGAGAGATGACTATCACACTAGAGGATGTGCACCACATATTGTGAGTTCCCATTTGAGGAGAGGGTTTTTCTAGCGCACAAAAAGATATTTGAGGACATGCAGTCTGACATCGAGTATTGCCTAGGGAGACTGGTTCGTCATAGGATCATAGGACTGCACATTGATCTTGCATGGCTTCTACAGGTGCAATCACCACTCGTTAGGCACATCATGATCTTCATAGTAGCACTGGTACTAGTCCTCGATGGTCGATAGGAACATCTAGAGGGGAGAATAGTGCACATGATACAAGACATAAAGCACTATTGTGTCGTATTTGCATGGGGTCAGAGCGTACTGGCACACTTGTATTATGAATTGGGTTGATTTACCTATGGAGAGGTGAACAATATGCTTCACTACACTTTACTATAGACCTGGTTCCTAGAGCACATTACCTATACTAGGATAAAAGAATTTCTAATTTCCACCATGGTGGGTTACCCATGGGCCTTCAGTTATCCCCTTAGACAAGCATCACAACATGATGATGTACTATTTTGGAGGGTCATATTTGATAGGTTGAGGGAGGAGGATATTGTATGGAGACCCTATTTGATGGAGCCATTCTGGCCAGACACTACAAGACAGATGAGGCAAATGCAGAGGGATAAACTTTTGTTGGGACGACGCAATCACGTAGTGAGACTCTTCTACTATGATCACATCATGAGACAATTTGGGTAGGTATAGAGATGACCAGTACTATGGTCTTCATATAGACGGTTAGTACTAAGTGCCTGCAGACTTGGGTTCCTTAAACAACTGACAACAAATGATGTTGTCTAGAGCGATGCAGAGGAGGAGGATATAGACGTTCCCCCAGTATCTGATGCTAACTACATCGGTACAAAATAGGAGTACGATGAGTGGTGGGAGGTGGTTCGGCGAGGGCCTATCTTTCCTATGGGATATCCTATGGGATTTGCAGGACCTTTACCAGATCCGAGAGAGGAGGACAAAGAGTTAGGTAGGGGGATAGATCCAACAAACCTATTTGTAGATGGGGATGAGGAGTCAGAGGAGGAGACAGAGGATGAGTAGAGAAAACCTATGAGTGAGGACACTAACAGAGGTGAGGCTAGTCCTCCTAGACCTGAGTGAAGAGATACAATTCCCACACAAGTTACAAGGTCATAGTCTGCATGTGCCAGTGTTTGAGAGCATGGGGAGAGTAGTAGGGCATTCAAGATTCCTACATATAATGCTACAGACCTAGGTGATGATATTTATTATTATGCTTTATATTTTTATGTATATAATTCTCATGTATATGTATATATTATGATGATGTCTATTAATTATTCTTATGATTTCTATCTCGTAGGGTCCATGATAGATCCTAAGGACCTCTTATGATGTGTGGTTGTCGAGATAGTACCACCCCTTCCTATAGATGAGGATATTGTCACAAAGTTCATGCCCCCATTGTTCATGGTATAGCGCATGGACTTGTTTGAGCCTTATGTGAGGCTCAAGGGAGCATTCGATAGCATATTGAGGCACATTTATTGAGCTGAGGGTCAAGTATTAGCATTGGAGGTGGAGTTAGTGGAGGCTTGAGAAGCTCAAAGATCTGAGAGAGAGGCTATCTTATAGTCAAAGTTCGAGTGGCTATAGAGAATGATAGAATCTAGGCTAATAGAAATTGCACAGAGAAAGAGCATGTGGATGCACTGATATGGGAGGGTGAAGCATGCAGGATACTACAGACTATGTGAGAGATGTCTACCATGAGTAGATCCTGATCACACACCACCATCTCTTGATGGGTGTAGACACCAAATCCTGAGGGATCTAGTAGCCATAGGCCATAGTGACATTGTACTATTGATGAGATGTATTAATTTTATATTATATATATATAGATATGAGCATGTTTAGATTTTATATTTATATATTTCAGATGGCAATGTGATTTATTAAATAATATCCATTAGAATATTTAATAAATATCTCCATGATCTAATATGTCTTTTCTTAAGTTTTCTTAAATTTATGATGTAGTATGTTATGCTAAATTAAATGCACTCATGATTTAATTGTAGAATATTAAATGCAAATGAGGATGTAATCTAATATAACATACATCATAAGGTTTGAATAGCATGATACCTAAAGTAAGAATCCAAAACAACATTAGACCCACTACTCCACTATTCAAGACAAAAATATATGTGTTAGGAATGAAGCAAGCATGAAAGACAATGGTATACTATCCATTAACTCTAACAACACTACTTTAAGAACTCAGACTATTTAGAAAGGCTAGGTATAATACCGATGCAAATGCATGGCATTGATAGGCTCCCAAAAGGTGTACCATCCATTTCGAATATTAGGTACGCTCTAGACCCATAGATTTCTTCAACTACATAAGGTCCTAACCAATTAGGGCTAAACTTTCCTTTCTCTATCAAGTTAGCATTGACATTTTGTTGGTTCTCGTATAGCACCAAATCACCCTTGTTGAATGAGCGAGGGATGAAATGGTCATTATAACTTTGTTGCATTTTCTTTTGGTGAGTTTGAAGATGTTTGAGGGAGTTGACGTGCCTTTCATCAAGCATTTCGAGTTTGTGTAATCATTGTTCCCTATAATTATTATCATCAATTAGCCCTTGAAGAGAAATTTTTAAGGAGGGAATCTCTAACTCCAAGGGCATAATTTCCTTAGCACCATAAACAAGGTTGTAAGGTGTGTTTCTTGTTGAAGTTTTAATACTAGTATGATAATCCCATAACACATATGTTAATTGTGTATGCCAGTATTTATTATGTTTTTTCACTATTTTTCTTAGAATTTGTTCAAGAGTTTTATTAGTTGATTCAGCTTGTCCATTAGATTGTGGGTAGTAAGGCGTTGAAAATTGATGTTGTACATTAAATGTTTCCAAAAACTTATTCACATCATTATTCTTAAGTGGCGTCCCATTTTCTAAAATTAATGTGCAAGGAAGTCCATAGCGAGCAATAATGTGTTCCAATATTGAACAACATATTACATCGACAGTTGTTGAATGCAAGGGAATTGCTTCTACCCATTTTGTGAAATAATATATTGTCATGATTATAACCGTATGTATAGAGGATGAAGGTGGAGATATTTTTCCAATAATATCCAAACCCCATATCAAGAATGGCCAAATAGGAACTTGTGCATGAAGCTCAAAGGCAGGAGCATGAATTAAATTTTGATGCTCTTGACATTGATGAAAGTTCTTAACATAATCAAAGCAATCTCGTTCCATATTCTTCTAGTAATATCCCATGTGGATTAGCTTTTGAACTAATGATATTACTCCAAAATGGCCCCCAAAAGCACCTGCATGAGCTTCTTCAAGTGCTATAGGGATTTTATATTTTTTAAGACACCTAAGAAAAATTCCATCAAAGGACCTCTTATATAAGATGTCCACCAGGATGATATATCTAGATGGAAAATTTTGAAGATGAGAGCGAGTGTTTTTATTTGTTAGCTTAGGAAAGGTACCATATTTTAAATAATTGAATATCGTATCATACCATTCACTTGAGTCTTCAATGGTTGTTGCTAGCACTTCATTTTCTTTATCTTTGATTGATGGTTTCATAATTGTATGCACAATGAAGGTGAAGTCTTTTGAAGGATCTTGAGGGGAGATAAGAGAAGCCACACTTGCCATTGCATCCACATGAAAATTATATTTTCGAGGGATGTTATCAATGGCAAATGTTTCAAAATTCTCTAACAAATTCATTGTGAGATCCTTTTATTTTGATAATTTGTCATGCTTTGTTTGATGACTAATTGTGAATCACCAAACATCCTAATGTCTTTAGTGCCCATAACTAGAGTGGCACACAATCTAGTGAGTAATGCTTCATACTCAGTAGTGTTGTTTGTACATAGGAAATTTAACCCATATTGTAGACACTGAAATTTGGTCTAAGCTTGCGACTTCAATTTCTTCATAATTCTTATTTCCATGGTCGTGATTAAATAATGTTAATTATTTAATTAATTTCTAAAGGTCCTTTCTCATCTATTAATTAAATAACTTTTAATTATTTAATTGATTCATTCTAACACTTATTCTTGTATTAATTAAATAAACTTAATTATTTAATTAATTCACATTATCCTTATTCAAATCCTGATTAATTCAATAAACATTCTTTATTTAATTACGTCACTAATTAACTTTATCCTCTTTCTTAAATTAAATAAATTCTTATTTAATTTATCATTATCATATTTTCAACTATAATTAAATAAATACTTTAATTATTTAATTATTTAGTTATTCATTTAACCTTTTCTTTACTCAATTAAATAAATCTTATTTATTTAATTAATCCCTAAATGCCGAATCTTGAATTAAATAATCATTTAATTCATAAAAGTCTATTTTGAACATATTCCTCTATATTTAGATAATTGTTTAAGTTATCTAGCTATTCATTTCCACTTCACTCGAGATCTATTTAAATCAGTCAGCTATCTCCTGATTTAATGTCTAATTGTCTTTCACTAATAAATTCTCTGTCATAACTAGTCAGTTATCTAGCTTTAACTCTTATGCATGTACACATTTATTAATTAAATATCTTTATTTAATTAATTAATTTATGCATGTGTTCGAATATATCATTTCTGTTATTCTATCTTTATCCTTTGCATGCAAACATTATTCTTCTAATTTTTGAATACTTTCAACTAGAGATTAAATCATTATTTAATCTTGATCTCTATTCTTTGGTTTTATCACTCACATTAGTACTAACACTTTCTCAATGCATGATAAATCTTTTAATCTGAATTGTCTATCTATCTTTCGATCTCGGCCTCTCATTTGAATGATCAATTTTCCATAAATTGACCCAACCTTCATCATTTCAACTCCTCTCAAAATGTTATGAATTTTGGAAGCAATCAACTTGTTAATCTTCAAAATTTTCTATAATTACATACATCAAGGCTATACTTGCACGCATACTAAAAATCTGAGGGCAAGAATACCATCATGGTGAAATGGAGAAGGACAATCGAGGTCATTCATGGAAGGATGTAGATACTAGGTGAGATCGCTCTTTGTTTATGTTTATGTTTTCTTTATGCTTTGTTGTTTAGCTTTAGATTACATTAGAGTTTATTAGCCTTTGAGTATGCTTTAATCTTTCCTATTTTCATGATGTTACATTTGGTGAACTCGATGTGAAGACACATTCTTCACAAATCCGTAGATGTTTTATTTGATTTTTGTAGGTATCATACAACTCGATGCATCTGACATACAAAATGACGCAACTGATATTAAAAACCGCATTTTCTGAATACAACAATTCATTTGAGAAAATTTGATGCATTCATCACTTTTCGCAATGCAATCGACTGGTAAAAATCTGTGACGCATCTACTACTCTGAGCGATGCATCTGACTGGTGAAATTTCTGGGTTCAATTTCTAATTTATAGTTTTTCATTTTGTTTTTATTTTAGCTAATTTTCAGTTTGCAACGTGTGTTTTAAGGAGTTAACTTAGTGTTTGTAGGATGTAGCATAGAAGAAAAGTTTTGAAACCGTTCTTGTAGGACAATCGACCAAGACCAATTCAAAACTATTGATGAATTATTTTGCAAGACGTGTGTCGAAGACTATTTTGAAATAGACTATTTGGTAGATTAGAAAATTATCATTTGGGTTTAAAATTTACTATTGTCTACTGTGTTTGGTGCAAAAGAACGCTCTGTTATTACCCCATGATTCAGTATATAGAAGTATCCTCTCCCCTTGCGCATTCATGCGATCCTAGGTGCAAGAGAACCTATTACTGACTCTAGAAATTGTGCCTGTCTTGGTGGGAAAAATTACTCACCCCAAGATGACTTAGACCGGTAACACACTGAACCCGAGCAACTTCCAACTGGTATATAAAAGTGGGTACTTGAGGAAAGCTCAAGTATCACGAGTATTGTTTCGACAAGAAGGGAAGCAATGGTCTCGTGCCACATGGATGATACCCTATGAATGGAATGCCCATACTAAACACCATTATTTATAGTAAGCCAAAAACATTCTATTTGTTAGTGCAGAAGGTCGGACCTGTGAAGCCATCTCACATTCTTATGGTTCATAGTAGAGATGAGAAGTATGCCATGGGAGTTTCATGGGTACTATAACTTAGCTGCCACGAATGAAGTGTTGAGCCGTGGAGGGGTGCCAGTGGGGTCAAGCTACTAGTCATCTGCTTTGAATAAGCATAGCTGGGGAAACCCAAGTGAGAACTCAACAAGTATTGTCTTTCACAACCTTAGGATTATACTTGTTTTCTAGAAATACACTGGTTCATGATTGTCAAACTGAAATACATTGTCTTCTGATTGTCTTTATTTGTCAAAAATTTATCACAAAACAAAGTCAGATTACATTTTCATTCACTGGAAAACTGTAATTGTTCACTAAAAAAATGTAATTGTTATTTAGAGTCACATCTATTTAAACTAGAGTTGCATTAGTTAGAAACTGAGTCCAATTTGCATATAAGTCACATCTATTTAAAATTGAGTTGCATCTATCAGAAACTGAGTCCAATTTTCATGTCCCAGAATCTGAGTCACATCTGTCAGAAAATTAGTCTAATTTGCATGTCCCATAATCCGAGTCACATTTGTTTAATCTTGAGTCGCATCTTCCAGAATTGCTCACATCTGCTTAGTGGAAAACCACATCTAATATCTCAATCACATCTATCATTACCTCTGTTACTAGAAAACTTGCAAATGTTACATTTTGTGACGCATTTGAATAGGTGAGCCACATCTGCTAGCTAGAACGATGCATATGCCCCTATCACAGAACCAACCTACTTTTACTAGAACATAGTCAAAGTCTTAAAAATTATATCTGATCAGTCCTGAGTCACATTTGATACCCTGAGTCACATCTGCTGTAAAGAAAATTGCATGTGTCTGATACCCAAGACTACATTTACTAGTAAACCACAACTGAGAAGGAAAACCATAATTGTTAAATTTTGCAATGCATCTACCCAAGTATCAGAAAACCAAAATTTACTGTCATAGACTGAGAAAAAATAGTCAAACCAGTATCTGACTTATCCTTTTACATTGATTCTTGGAAAAAAACTAGAAAATTTTCTCAAAACTTGCGCGATTACATCCTTTAGGAATCATTCAGTCATAGTGATAGGTACCCTAGTCATATATCTTACTTTCATCTTAGAAGTCTTTATTTCCTTTAGAGAGATCATCTTTTGCAGATTTTAGGATAGGCACCTTTCACGCTTTGGATAAACCCTCAATTCAACAAACGTTGTCATTGAACCTAGTCATCATATCTTTCATCCTACATGTGAGTCCTTCCAGCTCATCAGTCTAGTTTGGGAGCTCACCTTATCTTTTAGTCCTAGTCCTACGAAGTTTCCTTGTCAAAACTAAATTGAAACCTGGGTTAAGCTTTAGCTGACAAATAAACCTCTTTTAAAATCTTCCAAATTGTTCACTTAGACCTTTGCATATTTAGACACTGTCATCCTAGAATAGCATCATTTTAGACATACCTTATTTGTAGAGAAAATACCAAAAAAATAGTTACATACATTCATCCTTTATATTTAAAAAATCCCAAAAACATAGATTAGACTCATAATCATCCATAGACTTAGCTTTTGCATCACTTGCACTTTGAGCTTACATTACATGGTTGAAACAAGATTGAAAAGGAAAGAAAGAGAAAAGATTGCTGATCCAAATGAATTCATTAATCCGTTCTCAAATCCCTTTTTAGGGAAATCTTCATCTAAACCTCACAAGACTTTATTACAAAAAATTGTTACTAGACACACACAAGGACACATTGTAGTTGAACACATAGATGCTGCTACATAGGACCCTGAGTTTTCTTCCTTTGTAGATGACTATCTAGCAAATGATCCTCAATGATACTTAGCCAAATTTCTAGTAGAAGGTTCCAAACTACCTCTTGGTTTTGATATTTAATCCCTAGAAACTGCATCTACTTAGGGAACAAACACTACCACCACTAGTGCTACTATACCTCAAGTGACTACCGCTATACCATTTAGAGGACCTACACATATTGCCTCAATGATACACACATCTCCATTTGGTATGCCTACCTTGACACAGGGTCTAAATTTCACCATTGGGGTGTCATCGTCCAATCCCTTCAGTCCTCTTGTTGGGAATACAAGATCTAAAACATCAGCCCCTACATCGAGTGTCAATGTCACTAGCACTATTCCATAGAAAACAACCATATCATAGATTGGAGTCTCACAGGTAGGAGTTATACCCTCCTTTCAATATGGAAATCAACCCATCACTTCACAGATTCCAAGTCGAAATCCATTTTCATAGATTCCGAGTCAAAATCCATTTTCACAGATTCTGAGTCAAAATCCATTTTCATAGATTCTAAATCAAAACCCATTCATCAACATTCCAAATCAAAATCCACTTTACATTCCAACATTTAACCAAAACCCATCACAAAATGTTGGATTCCAAAACACGTACATAGACCCAAATAATCCAACCAACACATCATTAACTCAAGTTGACGTCCTGCAAACACAAATGCATGCACTTCAAACACATATGGATAACATGGGAGTGTCAACCAAGAAAACCTTTTTAGCGAATGATTTATGCCCATTTCCCTTCAATAAATCATTGTACATGACACCTTTCCATCATGGCTATGTCATAGCAAATTTTCCCAAGTACAATGGAAAGAGAAATCCAGTCAAACACATAAGGGAATTTTATACGATGTGCATAGATGTTGCCTACCACCCCACCTATCTTATGAGACTCTTTCCAAGAAGTCTTGTTGAAATTACACTAGAATGGTTTTTAGGTATTGACTACGGCATAAAATCATGGGGTGAACTGGCTGAGAAATTCATTGAACAATTCTCCTTTAACATAGACCATGAGATTAATATAGAAACCTTGTGTCATACTACACAAGATGAAGGAGAAAATTTTATAGCTTTCTTCCAGAGATGGAGAACTATAGCTAGCTGATGTCCTGTCGAGATACCTAAGAAACAAAAGGTAACTATGTTCCAAGAAAACCTCAACCCAAAATTGAGAAGTGACTTGAGGGTACATTGTTGCACATCCTTTACAGAACTAGTGGAAAAGGGGCTCATACTAGAAAAAGCTCTCATTGAAAAAGGAGAACTTAAGACACAGACACCCAACATAAATCCAAATGTGTAGAACACACCCAATGACAAAAACAAGTTTTGGTCTCAAAATAAAAGCGTTACCAACAATGGGGTAGTTGATGCAAAAACTTTACAAGCAGGACCGATCATCACACTTAGAGGAAATACCCCCTCTACCAACACACTTAACACCATCAACCAAACCCCCAACACTACCCAAAACACCCAATGACCACAACAATAGAGACAATTTCCAAAACGCGAGTTCACTCCTCTTGGGGAACCCATTGAGCCGGTCTTCAAACAACTATTGCAACACAATCTTATACAGCTTCAAGAGCTAAGACAATATGATCTAGGGAAATTCAAACCATCTTGATGGGATGATAATTCCTTTTGTGATTTCCATCGGACCAAAGGACATAGTCTACAAAATTTTCATCAACTAAAAAACATCAAACAAGAATTTGTCGATAATAGAACTATTGAAGTCAGTGGACAAAAACTTACATCTTCAAACACTGATCACAAGGTCTTTTCGAATCCATTACATGGGAAAGGAAACACCCCCAGCTCGAGTAACAAGGTCTATACCATTTCCATAAATAAAACTCCTGAGTGTGTTGTTAACACTAATCGAACCAAGATCACCATCCAAGGCCTTCCATCACATCAGACCATAGACTTCCAAGCTGCAGTATATCTTGATCAATTGGGGAAGACCCCAACCCAAATCTCTATTTTTGGAACTGTTGCATATCTCCCCTAAACATTGATCCATTTTAGATTAGGTTTTACAAAGAATGACTGTTCCTAATGATCTTGATGTCAGTCATTTTGAGGAAATGGTGGGCTACTTGACCAATAATCATCATGCAACATTCTTTGAACAAGACTATGTAACTGAGAAGACAAATCATAATGACCTGTTACATCTTGAAGTCCTTGTTGACAAAACCAAAGTTAGATGAGTTCTAGTAGACAGAGGAGCAAGGTTAAATCTTTGTACTTTAAAATTGATTAAGGCATTAGGTTTCTTAGAAGCATGTGTGGACACAACCAAAAGCATTGTCATTAAGGCTTATGATGATGAAGAACACAAATCAAAGGGGGTTGTCACACTTCCTATCATAATTGGTCCTGCAGTTATGGAGACAAAATTGCAAGTCTTCAATATCACCCTTCCATACAACCTCCTGCTAGGCAAACCATGGATTCATGGCATGAGGGAAATCCCTTCCACATATCATCAATGTCTCAAATTTCCCTACAATGGCACTGAAATAACAATATATGGTGACCCAGATCCATTCCAATATCCCACCAATCTACGAGAGACACCCCAGCGCCAAGTTCCTATAAACCAAGAGGCCTCATTATCCAATTCATCTCATTATGTCGATCCATCCACTTCGCCTTCATTACCTTCCACTCCTAAGGTTGAGATCCAATACAAGGGTTGTGGAGAATATCACATGAAGACATCTTATTGTGTTAGCCATTTGATTCCTCCTAAATCATACAGTTTACCTACAGTAGATAGGAGACAATCAGTGGTTACCATACACATTCCTCCCTCAACAACCTTTACAAAATGGGGAGAATTAAGCAAAGAAGCCATACACCCAGAAGATGTGACCTCTTGGTTATACAAAGAAGACCATGGCGAACCTCCCTCACTTGCTCACATTTCTATAGATCAATATGGAAAAGGTTTCACAATCATGGAGAGCAAGGGATATAATGGACATAGTGGCTTAGGCTTACATCAAGATGGGAGGACTAAAAAAATCATGTTTCAAAGTGGCTGAAAGACTTAGGGCTTGGGTTTCAACTGATTCATATTGGCGTTCCTAGTACCACATAACCTTTACCTGAGGAAGTAAGTGCTTCTAAAGATATCGAGACATCCAATGAACCATCTGACCAACCCTACTATGATTCCCCGACTCAAATGAATATGAGTGGGATTCCCTATCATCCACCTCTTCCATGGACCTTGATAAGGTATTTGGAGAACTTGACTTAATGTTGAAATCTTTGCCAAATCCATTGAATTCCTGTCCACCAAAGAATATGAAAAAAGAGGAATGGTTTAAACATTACTATTGGGAATCTCTTGATCCTACCTCTTAGGAGCCTGAAAAACCCATTTCAGATAACCAAACCTTGGAATTAGGCCCACCTCAGAATCCACCTAAATCCATGAAAAAGAACAAAGAGGAATTGGTAAGAAACTTATGTGACTACATGAACAACTCAACTTTTACCTTGACCCCATTGAACTTTGACAACTTTGATGATGACATGCCTTTAGTTTATCCCCAACTCATCGATTGGGACCAACAAGACACACCTGTCTTGGAAATTTTTTAGAACAACGAAACAATTGTTGAGTTCCTGGGATTACACAAAGGAATACCTAGTGGTGATCACAAGGTTGAATTTACCATTGAATTGGACAACAAGGAATATTTTGGTGAATCTGTTCAACCCTCCAGTCGTAAAAATAAGAAAAAGAATGAAAAAGATAAAAATGATGAGTCTCTAGGTGAAAACCGAAAGGTGCCTTTAGACAATGAAAAATAAAAAAATGACGCATCCGAAGGACAAAACCTCTCTAAGGCACCTAAGGATGGAGGTTTGAACATGTTATGAAATAACTTGCACAATAGAAGAATATGATAAGAAATATGCTGCAAATACTTGATAATAACTGAGAATAACAAGCCACTTCGAGGGGGAAAACCTCCAAATATCTCTAATGAGAACACACTTCACAACTTGATGATGAAATAAGACTCACAACCTCCTATATATACCTATTTATGCCAAGGATATCACCTAGGCCGACTTAGACACACCTATATAAGACTTAGGCCGACCTAAACAACTAAATAACAATATACTAATGATAATATGACTTAATAGAGAGTTAAGATAGCCACAAGCCGACTATTCATAACCCGATGTACAATAATATTAAGGGCGTAGCATGCCCCCTTCTTCAAAGAAGCATTGTCCTCAATGCTAATCAAGTTTGGAAACTTTTGAATGAACTCCTCATCTTCCCATGTGGCATCTTCAACTGGTAAATTCTTCCATTGGATGAGATACTCAGTGATAGTTCTATTCCTCATTTCTTTGTGCGTGTTTGACGAATGCACTCTGGTTCCAAAATGATTCTCCCTTCTTCATCTAGCTCAGGAAGTGTTGTTTGAGTGGGAATATTATGCCCAATTACCTTCTTCAAACAGGAAACATGAAAAACTGGATGTATCTTTGTTGTAGGTGGCAACTCAAGCTTGTAGGCAACACTACCGATCTTCTGCATGATTTGGTATGGACCATAATACTTTGGTGACAACTTATTATTCTTTCTTTGCTGCTTTAGTGAGATTTGCTTATAAGGCTGCAATCGCAAGAAGACCCAATCCCCAACTTCAAAACTTCTTTCACTACGATGTTGGTCTGCCTGTTGTTTCATTCGATTTTGTGCCATGGCTAAATTCTCTTTGAGTCCTGAAAGTACTTGTTGTTGATGAAGAAAGTGGTCTTCTACTGCCTGAACTCTTGGGGACACCTTAATTGATGATGTGATGGAAGGAGGATGATATCCATAAAGTGCCAAAAATGGAGACATTTTTGATGAGCTATGAAAAGAAGTGTTATACCACCATTCCGCAAGTGGTAGCCAATCTACCCATCGGGATTGTTTCTCTAAAGTGAAACAACGAGATATCCTTCCAAACACTTATTAACAACCTCTGCTTTTCCCATCCGATTGAGGGTGGTATGAAGAGCTAAGAGCCAATTGAGTACCCAAACATGAGAATAAATCTTTCCAAAAGTGACTAGTGAAGATAGGATCACGATCACTAACAATAACTTTAGGTGTACCATGTAGCTTTTGGATATTCTCCAAAAAAGCTCTAGCCACTGCACTTGCTGTAAAAGGATGTGCTAATGCAATGAAATGTGCATATTTAGTGAGCCTATCAACCACCACCATGATGACATTATGACCTTTAGATTTGGGAAGCCCTGTGATGAAGTCCATGGATATCTCTTCCCAACGCTGGCTAGGAATAGATAAGGGTTGCAAGAGACCTGGTGCCTTAATTGTCTCCCCTTTATGCCTTTGACACACCAAACATTCAGCCACAAATTTTTGAACATCACCCTTTAGCCCTTCCCAAAAGAAATCTTGCTTGACTCGATGATATGTCTTCAAAAATCCTGAATGACCACCCACTGGAGACTCATGCAACTCTGTGAGAATCTTGATTTTAAGGTTGGAATTCTTGCAGAGATACAAACGCTCTTTATACCAAAGAGTATCTCCCTTCCAACAAAACTTATCTGAACTACTAGGATCACTTTTTAATTGCTCGATGAGATTACTAGTCGCAACATCATTTTTCCACTCTACTTTGGCTTCCTCCACCCAATTTGCTTGTAATATTGAAAGGGCACACAATAAGGCTTCATCTTTCTCATCCTTCCTTGACAGTGCATCTGCGACAATATTTTCTTTCCCTTTCTTATATACAATCTCAAAGTCATATCCTAACATCTTAGTGACCCATTTTTGTTGCTCTTCAGAAGATAGTCGTTGTTCCAAAAATATTTTAGGCTATCATGATCTGTCTTAACCTTGAAATGTCTACCCAATAGATAAGGCCGCCATTGTTTCACTGCATGGAGTATTGCTAGCATTTCCTTCTCATAAATAGGTTTTAGTAGATTCTTACCTTTTAATTGACGACTCTCAAAAGCAATTGGTCGACCTTCTTGCATAAGCACCGCCCTATCCCATTTCCACATCACATTCCACAATGAATTCTTTGGTGAAGTCGAGGGTACTACCGGAGTTGAACACGAGCTCCTTCAATCTCTCAAATGTCAGACATGACTCATTCCAATGAAAAGAATCCTTCTTCAATAGAGTGGTGAGAGGTGCTGCTATACTACCATAATTCTTCACAAATCTTCTATAGTACCCTGTCAATCCCAAGAATCCTCTTAGTTTCTTAATGGTTTTCGGAATAGGCCATTCCATGATAGCCTTAATTTTGTTAGGGTCCACCTTTACTCCTTCATGTGAAACTATGTGTCCCAAATACTCCACCTCTGTAAGACCAAAAGCACACTTGGATGGCTTAGCATAGAGTTTATGATCTTCAAGTATTTGTAATGCTTGGTCCACATGTTGCAAATGTTCTTCCCAAGTCTTGCTGTAAATCAATATATCATCAAAGAATACTAATACAAACTTTCTCAAGAACTTCTTAAAAATGGAATTCATCAAACTTTGGAATGTAGATGGTGCATTGGTAAGACCAAATGGCATCACCAAAAATTCATAATGACCCTCATGAGTCCGAAATGTGCTGTCTTACAAATATCCTCCTCCTTAATCCGAATTTGGTGATAACCAGATCTAAGATCTAACTTGGTAAAAAACATAGCTCCATTTAATTCATCTAACAAATCATCAATGACTGGAATTGGAAACTTATCTTTAATGGTGTACATGTTGAGCACTCTATAATCTGGACACATGCGCCAAGTATCATCCTTCTTACGTACCATCACCACAGGCGAGGAGTAAGCACTTTGGCTATGCCTAATGATTCTGCCAGCATCTCTTCAACAATTTTTTCTATCTCACTCTTTTGTATGTGTGGATACCGTAAGGCCTGATGTTTGGTGGTGGCTCCCTGGGACTAACTGTATGGCATGATCATGATCCCTCTTAGGAGGAAGTCCTTTAGGCATATCTCCAAGAACAACTGAGTGACGATCAATTATAGCTTGCAAATCTGGATGAGTAGGAGTAATAGATTGAGAGACTTCTAATGAACATAGTTGGGCCACAAATCCATCCACTTTCTTAAGCAACTTTTGCATTTGATGAGAGCTTACCATTTGTGGAGATTTTTCCTTCAACCCCCTTAGCTCTACTAGCCTTCCTTCGATTGAAATCTCATGAATAGTTCTTGGAAGTTCATCTCAATTGTTCCTAATGTAGTAAGCCATTGTACTCCCAAAACAATATCTGCTGCACCCATGGATATCGCATACATTGGGGTATCAAGTTGATAATCTCCCATGGATAATTTAATGCTATGACACTTCCTTGAACAACTAACTGTACCACCATCTGCAATCAAAACTTGAAACTCTGGAGCTGGATATATGAAACAATTTAGATGAGTAGCTAACTTTTTGTTGATGAAATTATGAGTACTACCTGAGTCGATCAACACTGTTACCTTCTGCTTCTTTAGAACCCCACCACCTTGAGAGTTTGTGGAGCACTGAAACCTGAGAGTGCATGACAAGAAATGATTGGTTGAGAATCATGTGATTCCTCATTTGACTCCCTTCATCTTCTAGTATGGGTTCCTCCTCTTCTTCCTCATTGGGACCTTCAATATAAAACAATTTCTTTTCACTACATTTATGTCCTCGACTGTATTTGCTATCACAATTGAAACACAAACCTTTTGCTCTTTTCTCCTCAATTTGTTGTGGAGTCAACTTAGTAGGTTGTGTTGAATATCCTTTCTCTCTTGTCACATTAGCCCCTTGCTTCTTAGGAATCAAATACTTCTCCTCTACCCTGCGTGCTAAGATAAAAGACTCATTAATGGAACTAGGGCTAAACATGTTGTTGAATGTGATCCTTGAGACCACCCAAGAATAAATCATTCAAGTTTTCCTCCGTAATTGAATCCACCCTTAAGGATAGATTTTGGAATTGTTGAATATAATCCTTAACCGATCCTGTTTGTTGAAGTTTAGCTAGCTGGCTGAAGAAGTTGTCTGTGACGCTATTGCTATATTGTGCTTGGAGTTCCTCTGTAAAAATTGACCATGAGACGGTGAGCCCCTTTTTACCTCGATGAGTGCAAAGCCAACGATACCAAATGAATTGATCTGGTTCTAAATATAAGGAAGCCATCGTGACCTTTTGTCCATTTGGGATTTGGTGTACTTCAAAAAAATTCTCCATTTGGTTTATCCATGTTAGAGGATCCTTACCATCAAACTTGCGCATATCCACCTTTGGAAATAAATTCCTAGATCCCATAGGAGTACTAAAGCTTGTGTTGGTAGTGGCTGACCTAGAATTCTCACCTTGGTCACTTGAGAACTCCTTTCTTGATTCAGCTATGTAGGTGCTTAACATGTTTTGCATTTCCGACATATCTCCTCTTAGGTCACACATATCCATCTTAATTGAGGAAATTTCTTCCTTGACCTTATTGTTAATTGAGGAAATTTCTTCCTTGACCTTATTTAGTTCTTCATTATGAGGAATATCCTCGATTGTTTCACCATCCTTATCAGGAGTCTTCCCCGGAGTGACGACATTCTTTTTACCCCTTGTTGCAGGCCCTGTCATGATGGAAACCACTAATGTTGAAATAAATCACACAAATGAAACTTAAATTCTCTAAATTTTTTACTATAATCTCCTTTAGTATGTCTTCAAAAACCCAATAAAAATCAGACTCCAATTCAACAAGATGTGCGAGATATGTAGATTCCAAAAAAATAGTGTAGAAACCCTAATTCTGCAATAATTCGCTTAATTCTGCTCCAATTCTTCTAAAATCTGGACTGTAGCTTCTTCAATATGTTCTTCAAAAACCCTTTAAAAATCAGAAAAAAATTCGACAAGGTCTGAAAGATATGCTCTCCCAAAATCGCCTCCAAAATTGAGAAAAACCTTGCCTCTATGGTGCCAAGATCATGCTCTGATACCACTTGTTATGAAATAACTTGCACAATAGAAGAATATGATAAGAAATATGCTGCAAATACTTGATAATAACTGAGAATAACAAGCCACTTCGAGGGGGAAAACCTCCAAATATCTCTAATGAGAACACACTTCACAACTTGATGATGAAATAAGACTCACAACCTCCTATATATACCTATTTATGCCAAGGATATCACCTAGGCCGACTTAGACACACCTATATAAGACTTAGGCCGACCTAAACAACTAAATAACAATATACTAATGATAATATGACTTAATAGAGAGTTAAGATAGCCACAAGCCGACTATTCATAACCCGATGTACAATAATATTAAGGGCGTAGCAGAACATTCTCCCTGTTGCATAGGAAAAGTCACTCATGATAGTTGAAGAATAAGTGGAAATCAACATAGGCACATAAGAGAATCCTTGACTGGTATATTTTGCAGCATCATTGACAAAAGAAGAGCAGTTAGAATTCCGCACCTTCTTTACGCAAAGACAAATTAATTTTGCCTAGTCATATGCAAACATGCTTGGGATGGATCCTGAACTTGTATTACATCATTTTCCCTTACAACTAGGTATAAAACTAGTGAAACATAAATTGAGGTAAATGCACCCAAAGATTGCTTTACTAGTCAAGGCTGAATTGAAGAAACTGTTGGATGTTGGCTTCATTAAATCAATTGACTATGCCAATTGAATTTCTAATCTTGTACCAGTCACCAAACCAACAATGGGCATCCACATCTGCACATATTTCAGAGATATAAATAAAGCTTGTCCTAAGGTTGACTTTCCTTTTCCAAACATTGACATGATAGTAGACATGACCACAGGATATGAGATGTTATCCCTTACAGATGGATTTTCAGGGTATAATCAGATCAAAATTTCAACTAAAGACCAACCTAAGACAACTTTCACATGTTCCTGGGGAACATATTTCTAGAATGTTATGCCCTTCGGACTCAAAAATGTTGGAGTAACCTATCAGCGTGCCATGAACACCATTTTTCATGACCTTATACACACTCTTATGGAGGATTATGTTGATGAACTTATTGCTAAATTGCTAATAAGGGTCGATCATTTACAGGTTCTAGACAAGATATTTCAAAGGCTAGATGAGTATAAAGTGAGACTAAATCCAAAGAAATGTGTGTTTGGAGTGAAATCAGGAAAGCTTTTGGGTTATATCATTTCTAGATGAGGCATTGAAGTGGATTTGGTCAAGGTAAAATCAATCATAGACATGCCTCCACTAGCTAATCTCGGTTAGCTAAGGACACTACAAGGGAGACTACAATCCATCAGAAGATTTATAGTGCAGTTAGTAGATAAGACACATCCCTTTCAACATTTACTTAGAAAAGGAATACCCTTTGTATGGATAGGTAAATTCCAAGAAGATTTTCAACTAATTAAGGATTATCTACTCACACCACCAGTCTTAATGCCACCTATTGAGGGATGACCATTAATTCTCTATATTTCAGCAACCCATTCATCACTAGGAGAATTGATTGCACAGAATGACGATGAAGGTCATGAAAGGGTGGTATACTATATCAGTCAGACTTTGGTAGGTTATGAGCTTAATTATAGTACCATTGAATGTGCTTGTCTTGTGGTAGTATTTCCTACTCAAAAACTAAGGCACTATATGCTAAACCATCAAACAATGTTGCTTGCCAAGATAGATCCTTTAAAATATTTTCTAAGCAAAGCAACATTAATAGGGAAACTAGCTAAATGGGTAATAATACTTAGTGAGTATGACATCTTGTATGTGGAGAGAGAAGCTATCAAGGGACAAGTCATTGCTGATTAGTTGGCAGATGCACCGATACAAGAAGATCACCCTTTAGTTTCAGATTTTCCTGATGAGTTTATATTCACCATTGACACAAAAACAACATGGAAATTATACTTTGATGGCTCTCATACAAATCATGGCTCAAGGGCTGGTATATTGTTCATCACACCATAAGGTTATTCTATCCCTAAGTCATTTAGGATAGCATTTCCATGTACCAAAAATATAGTAGAAAATGAGACTCTTGTGACAAGATTATGCATGGTAGTCAAATGAAAGATCAAGAACCTACAGGTTTATGGTGGCTCTCAGTTGGTAATCTAATAGGTAAATGATGACTATGAAACTAAGGATAAAAAGTTTGCTCCCTACAAACGCATGGTAGATAGTTTCAAGGATTACTTTGACAAGGTTGACTTTCATGAAATACGTCATATTCTAAACAAGGCAGTAAACACCATGGCTACTATTGCTTCACTCTTGGACATACCTAGCAATGTGCCTAAATTCAAGTTCTTGGTAGAACTTTTGGTCCCTACCTATGACATCCAAGATTCAGAGATGGTGTGTGATATTGTTGGTCCCAATTCCCCATGGTATAAAGATATCTATGACTACCTCCATACTAAAATCATACCCCTTGACCTTTCTAATAACCAACATAGGACATTCCTTTGCAAGTCAACTAATTATACCATCATCGAATACACCCTTTATAGACGTTCCCTAGACAATACCCTATTGAGATGTCTTGATACTGATGAAGCAAAAGCAACCTTGTGTGGGGTACATGAGGGTATATGTGGATCCCATTTTAGCGGTCCTACCTTAGCTAAGAAGATTATGAGACTGGGTTACTATTGTCCTACTATGGAAAAGGACTCATATGTCTTTGTTAAGAAATGTCACCAATGTCAGGTACACAGAAACTTGATACATGCACCAGTGCAGGAGCTCCATCCCATAATGTCACCATGGCCCTTTTCCTAATGGGGACTCAACCTCATAGGTAAGATACATCCCACATCATCCAACGGCCATAAGCTCATCATTATTGCCACTGAGTATTTTACGAAGTGGATTGAGGCTATTCCCATAACCTATATCACCATCACACAGATCTCTAAGTTTATCCTAAACTATATTATTTGTCAGTATGGTGTCCCTCAATCCATTATCATAGATAATGTACGTCCATTCAAAAACTAAGAAGTCTGTCATCTCTATGAAGAGTTCCATATTCAACACCATTTTCCACCCCATATTACCCACACGGTAATGGCCAAGCTGGGGTATCTAATAAAACTATCATTAGAATCCTCAAAAAGATTGTCAATGATGTTGGCTAGGATTGGCATTTATAGCTTAATCCAACCTTATGGGCTTATCACACAAGAATTGGTATGCCCACTGGTGCCACTCCATATTCCTTAGTATTTGGCTCTGAGGCCATCTGACCTATTGAGGTTGAGATTCCGTCCCTAAGGGTATCTTTGAAAGGGAACATTGACGATGAAGAGTATTGAGTTTGAAGACTACATGAGCTAGAATTCCTAGATGAACAAAGACAAAAGGAATTAGATCATCTCCAAGCATATCATAATCATCTTTTTTGTAGCTACAATAAGAATGTCTTGAATATCAATTTTGACATTGGTGACCTAGTCTTAATGGAGAACCCCAAGAATCAAGTTGAAAGAGACAAACTAGGAAAGTTTGAACCTAACTGGTTAAGACCCTACATTGTCATAGAAGCCTTTGGATTAGGAGCATATCAACTCTCTACTCCTAAAGGATAACCATTGTTAGCACCTATCAATAGTCTTCATCTGGAGAAGTTCTACGCATAGCTTCTAAGAGCCTTGTCTTAATTATCAAAAATAAAAAAAAATCGTTACCTAGGTGAAAACTTGGCAAACAAGCGTCTTGGTAATATAAAAAAAATTAGAAAATCAAGAAAATAGTAAAGAGAAAATATCCGTCTAATAGTGAAAACCACTTCGGTGGCTCTTTGGATAAGTACCATGGTGAAAACCTAGCAAATAGGTGCCATGTGTAGTTGACTCTACTCCTTTTTCAATCATTATTCTAATATGACTTACATGTACATGCTATCTATCCCTATACATATCACCTATCTTTTCCATCAATTTCTTGTACATACCATTCATAATAAATGGTTGTCTTTTCCATAACTTGGAATGATTGACATCAAGTGCACTGAGTATCCCCCATCCCATCCTATTCATAATCAATTGGTCTTATACTCAACTGGGGGCAAGCACTTGACTTGAATCATATTGGTTCTTACATTGGCTATGATGAAGATGTTAAACCATTGAAAAATTGAAAAAAATTACAAAAACTCTTGAAAAAATCCAAAAATATCGAAAAACTTCAAAAAGAAAAAAAAATCAAAACATGTCAAAAATCCAAAAATAGAGTCAAGGTCAGTCACACTTGTCAGTATTTGTCATTTGTAAAACTACATTGCCTCTGCGATTGGATGTAGGCAAGGTCATCTGCCGATGTTCCCTCGAGGCATTAGGTTAGTCCTTTTAGATTTATCTATATAAAATCATGATTCAATCCATTTTTCTATATGACAAGGTCACTGGTCATGTCGAACTACGAGGTCTCTGCATGTATAATGTAGGAAAGACTATCAATCAATGAGCTCCCGAGGCTGCACTAGGTCAATCCATTAGGGTTTTTCACATGCACTACCACACACATTAGATATCTTCATACAAATTAGAATTTTTATAGTCAGTCTTGTCAGTCAAAGTCTAGTTGAACTACGAGGTCTCTGTGTGTATAACATAGGCAAGGTCATCAATCGATGAGCCCCCAAGCCCACACTAGGTCAGTCTATTAGGGTTCGTCATCACACACAGTCAATTGTTAGCACATCACATCAAGTCACACATCAAAAAGATGAACAAGTCAACAATCTCATCAAGTAAAATCAAACAAATTGCCAAAGCAACAAACAAACAAATCAACTTATGTCTGCTACAGGATGTGTCCTTCTTGAAAATAGATATCAACAAAATAATCTATGTCTTATATAGTATGAGTCCTTTATGCATATAGACACTATTGAACAATCAACATGAGCTTACATAGGTTACCACATCAACGACATCATAATCAACGTCTGATATGATATGTGTCTTTCTGAAACCATGCTTTTGTCATTCCTTATATAGATGGTCATAAAATTGAAACCAAACTCAATATCTAAATTGGTATGTGTCCTTCCTGAAAACATGTCTTCTCAATCAATCATCTTATCAATCAAAACAATCAAACAAACAGATCAAGTTTTGGAAAATATTTTATTGGCTTTTTGAATTTGTGGCTTTTTTATCTTATCATCTTATTGGCTTTAATTGTGAATCCTATTACTAGCTTTCTCAAGGATGTCCCATGAAGGATTTAGAGAAGCAACAATGTATCAAAATTCTATTTTCTTTGATTGTTGTTTGTCGACTGTCTTTTAACTTTGGATTTTGAGTCATGTTACTAGTTTCTTCAAGGATGTCCCATGAAGGATTTAGAGGAGTTATGACATCTCATGACCTATCTTTTATTTGTTTGTTGTCTATGGTTTGTCTTGAAAAAAAGACTGGGGAAATTGTGCCCTTAGTATGAGTTAAGACAATCCTTGTCTGCGCCTATCTGTTGTTAGTAGGTGGATGACCTTGTACACCTTGATCTATGTCATATCATGGTGTTTGTCTCCATTTGTATTATTTACCGCCCAATGATGATAAAGTACAAATCCTTTTGTGATTTGAAAAAATATCGAAGATTGCTAATACTAACAACCATGTCTTTTATTATTCATCTTATTTCTGCACTAACATTTCTTTTTTCTTGCATTATGACAGAGTCCTGTGACACACAAAAATATAAAGCATCCTACCTATGCATTCATGTTAGAAACATCATGTAAATATCATACATTGTAAATCAAACATATATCTTGCATTATGACAACACAAAAACATAGGCATCTATCATATCTAGGAAATCATGGCATAATAGGAATTCATTATCATAAATTACATAAAAAATGTAGTACATGTACATAACAAGTGTAAATATATGCATCACATTACATCCATCATCATCAAACATATAGCATCACATGTAGATATCATTGTATATATAAACATCACAATGCATCTCCTAATCATAAATTGCATATGTAGCATCAATCGATATCATTGAAAGTAAATGCATACATCATAATATAGAATAAAAATCACATCATAACCTACATAAACACATCATAAGGTAGATATGATCATCCATAACATAGACATATCATATAGAAAAAAATCATAAATAAAAGAGTGCATAATCATACATAAAACTACATATCATGAGAATCACTGCCAAAATCATATATATATATATAGCTCAAAAAGTGTCACATCACAATGTCATAATGTATCAATAAATATGAAGCCTGCAGGCTCTATGATCTTAATACAATTTCTCAATAAATATCAATACATGTCCCTATTCGAAACTCCCACTGCTCCCATGTGGAGAATGTGAAGATGACTGATGATGGGATCTTGATGACCTGTATGTAGAAGGGGACCTATCATATGGTCTAGATCTATGAGGTCCCTCAACCCCCTCTGTACTTACTATCTTGTTCTATGTCCTACTCTGTGATCTGCTGCTCTATTCCTATGAATAGCTAGAAGCCTATCTCTCATGAGGTACCTCCTACTCATATAGGTTCCTATAATATCTCTCCCTATCATCGGATCTAACCAACTCCCATGCAAAATTTGTCGATGGCCCACTGTAAAGAGTTGTAATCTATGTGAACCTCTGCTAAGTCTCCTGTCTCCAAGCTATGGCCTGATCTCTATCCATATATGCTCTGTCTCTCTCCATCACAACTGAATCTCGCTCTGCCATCAATTCCCTCATCTTCCCCTCCAGAGACACTACCTGGGCCTGTAAATATGCTACCTCTTGATTAATAGGACCTGTATCATCCTATCATGACTGCTCTCTCCCATCATCCTCCCAATTCTCTAGAATTCCATCTTACAGCTCCCACTCCTAGTCATCCATATCCTCCTCATCATTGTCATCCTAGTAGCTGATGAGTAGACCAAGAGCATGTATCTATGCCTCCTCCCTCACCACCTCCTCCTCTGCATGCTCCTTGAGAATGTCCTCCTTTGCTGCATGCTCCTCTCCACCAACCTGAACATCAACCTCCTCCTCACCTCTACCAACCCCGAGCATGGGAACATCCTCTCCCTCCCTCTCCTCCTTCGAGATGGGTAACAAATGTGGACCTCATCCCCTGCAACCACGTCTCCCCCTACCACCACCCCTCTGACCTCTACCTCTCCCACATCTACCCTGTGGTCCTGTCTCGCACCTCTCAATAGGAGCATCCTGATCTAGATCTATAAATGACACTAGCCTATGATTGGTCCACCAGGTGTCATATGCATCAGTTGTACCCAGATCCACTACTCCGCCTCTCCACCCCCACTGTACCAGTTGTAAGGCATCAATTTCTACCTCTACTATGGCAACAAGAATCTCAGGTCCCCACAAAATCACCTCTCTAGAAGATCTAACATACTCGATTCATTCTCAAGTCTCATCCTGAACCTCTCCAAACTGTCACAATACCCGATCTACAAAATGTCTCTCAATAATGTGCACATGTGAAACTATCCGCCCAATCAATACTGAGTCTGACAGAAAAATGTCAGGTGTCCATCCTCATCTGGCCACTGTGGGAAATCCATGTAAGGTCTCGAAATAAAGTAAACCATTGTGTCAATGGAATGTCTATAATAACCAGCATCACCAACATGAGTCTAAGTGTTTTCCCCCGCATAACGGAAGGCATAAGGTGATCCCTACTACAACTCGGCTATAATAGGCAGATGAAAAATAGCTATGTGTTTTGACGCCCATACCATCAGAAGTGTGGTACCACAACTCATAGACTATGCCTCTCTATAATCTATATCATGCAAATGGAAGTATAACATGGCCAATAAACAAGGGCTCCAGGAATATACCACCTATCTCTCAAGCATTCCTACTAGCATCTCCCCCCATCCTACTAGAAATCCATGACCTCGATGGTCAGGAAGAACTACCCCTCCAATGAATGTACACAATAAACAATCTAACCTACCATATCTCCACACTAAAACATGCCATCTATTCTCATAGTGATCTATCCATAACTGTCTAATATCCTCATGGGGATAGTATTTGCACATCTCAGCAAAACCCCTCTATGTATCATACATCACTTTGGCTCCTCTAATGTCACCATCACCTCACCAGTAGGTAGATGAAACGACGATGTTGTTGAGTGCCACCCCTCACACAAAGCAGCCAATAGACCTTAGTTTTCCCGAATAGTGGGCATGAATGTCACATGGTGCAGACCTAGGTGCCACAAGAACCATTTCTCCTCGCTCCATAGCCAATCCCGAAAGCCAAAGGTCAATGGTCTTGAATCTCTGGTATATATCGAATCCAATACAACTTGCAATGGAATTATGCATGCCTCATGTCAGAATCAAATAACCTATCCTAGTCAAAAATTCCAATATTCTCTTCCAGTTAAATGTGTCATTTCATTTTCAAATGCGTTGAAAAAATCAAATGCATCATTTCAAATTGCAAATGCGTTATAAATAGACACATGCATCATCCTAATATACAAATTCATCTTACAAATGCAAATGCGTACAAATGCGATCACACCCACACAATGACTATTCAAAATGCAAATGCGTCTAAAAAAAAAATGTATTGCAAAATTCTATATGCGCTACTGTTAACTACATATGCGATGCAAACATACATATGAGACTCATTACAAATCAAAAGAATTTATCTTATACAACATCGATGCTATCCTATGACGTGAATTTGCATATGCGTTGTTCTGCATACACATGCGTTGAAAACGCTTGTATATGCGGTGCAACATAAAATGGCGCATGATAAAAAAATTGAAATAAATGCATCAAAAAGCATGCAAATCAAATTTTAAAGAGACGGTTTTCGACTGCATACCGGGGGGCCCGTATCTGCAAGTCATTTGAAAGTCGAAATGTGACAACCACGATTCATCGAATGTGGAACTAGAGACATGGTGGCTAAGAAGTCCAAATTAAAAATCTCAAATTATAAACTTGGAGGGTGAAAATGAATTGGATTTTCACCCAATTTCTATATATACCTAGGGTTTTGGGTGGCATTTCCTCCAACCTTGTCTATTGGCCATGTATTCTTCCCACTTCTATTGACCCATACACATATCGAACACCTCAAAACTCATTTCTATCACCTCCACTGCATTTCTGGCTATCAAATTGACTAATCGGGACTATTTCCAATTTTTTTGAAGTTTTTCAAAAATTTGTGAATTTTCCCGAGGGGGCATACCTTTACCTACTCTACATTGGGGAATGTTTTTGATTGATTTTCTTTGACACAACACTGAAATGACATTGTATCAAAGAGGGGAAAAATATAGACACTGAAATTTGGTCTAAGCCTACGACTTCAATTTCTTCACAATTCGTATTTCCATGGTCTTGATTAAATAATGTTAATTATTTAATTATTTTCTAAAGGTCCTTTCTCATCTATTAATTAAATAAATTTTAATTATTTAATTGATTTATTCTAACATTTATTCTTCTATTAATTAAATAAACTTAATTATTTAATTAATTCACATTATCCTTATTCAAATCCTAATTAATTCAATAAATGTTCTTATTTATTTAATTAATCCCTAAATGTCAAATCTTGAATTAAATAATCATTTAATTCATAAAAGTCTATTTTGAACATATTCCTCTATATTTAGATAATTGTTTAAGTTATCTAACTATTCATTTGCACTTCACTCGAGATCTATTTAAATCAGTCAATTATCTCTTGATTTAATGTTTGATTGTCTTTCACAAATAAACTCTTTGTCATAACCAGTCAGCTATCTAGTTTTATCTCTTATGCATGCACACATTTATTAATTAAATATCTTTATTTAATTAATTAATTTATGTGTAAGTTTGAACAAATTGTTTCTATTATTCTATCTTTATCCTTTTCATGCAAACATTATTCTTCTATTTTTTGAATACTTTCAACTAGAGATTAAATCATTATTTAATCTTGATCTCTATTCTTAGGTTTTATCACTCACGTAAGTACTAACACTTATCTCAATGCATGTCAAATATTTTAATCTGAATTTTCCATCTATCTTTCGATCTTGACCTCCTCATTCGAATGATCAATTTTCCATAAATTGACATGACCTTCATCATTTCAACTCCTCCTGAAATCTTATGACTTTTGGAAGAAATCAACTTGTTAATCTTTGATATTTTTCTATAATCACATACATCAAGGCTATACTTGCACGCATATTGAAAATCTGAGGGAAAGAATATCATCACGATGAAATGGAGGACAATTGAGGTCATTCATGGAAAGATGTAGATATTGGTTGAGATCACTCTTTTTTTATGTTTATGCTTTCTTTGTGCTTTGTTGTTTAGCTTTAGAATACATTAGAGTTTATTATCCTTTGAGTATGATTTAATATTTCCTATTTTCATGTTGTTACATATATGATAAGGGAATAGGCTCTTTCATGGGTGGTTTTACTATAACCCCCACATTGGAGCTAGCTCTACACTTAGATCCATCAAAATGTAATTCCCATGTATTTTCTTCAATTTTCAACACATTATCGTCAAGGAAATAATCATTACCAGGTAACGCTAAAGGAGAAAGAGCATCAACCGACTGGTCGGTCAAGGATTGACTCTTAATTTCTTTTTGTGAAACAAATTTAAAGTCAAACTTAGTTAACAACATTACCCACTTAGCTAAGCATCCTGATAAGTATGTTTTAGTGAAAAGGTGTTTTAGAGGGTCAAACTTCATCATCACTTGTATTTCGGCATTCAATAAGTAATGTCACAACTTACTAGTAGCGAATACAAGAGCCAAACACTATTTTTCTATTGTTGTGTATCATTTCTCATAATCAATCAATGTTCGACTAATGTAATAAATAGGATGTTATTTACCCTTTTCGGCTTGTTGAGCAATGTTACAAGAGCATGGGTTGATGGCAATGTATAAAGGATGAATGGTTTGTTTTGTATGGCAGGTTGTAGAATAGGTGGAGTGACAAGATAATCTTTCAAACTTTCAAAGGTCTATTTACAATCTTTGTTACAATCAAAATGTACTCCTTTCTTGAGGCAATATGTAAATGGTAATATTTGATCTACTACGGATTCTACGAAATGATGAATGGCTTGAATTATTCCTTGTAATGTATGCAATTGAGAGATATTTCTAGGAGACGAAATGTTAACTATAACATCAATTTTCTTTGTGTCTGCCTCGATGCCTCTATGAAATATGATAAAACCTAAAAGTTTTCCACTATCTACACCAAAGACACACTTTTTTGGATTCAATCTCATGTTGTATTTTTGAATTCACTCAAAAATATTCCAAAGAACATTCACATTGTCTTGTCTTGTTAAAGATTTAACTAGAATATCATCAACATAATCTTCCAAAATCTTATGTTTGTAATTGTGAAATATCAATGTCATAGCTCATTGATATGTTGCACCTATGTTCTTGAATCCAAAAGGCATCATAACCCAACAAAATTTTCCTCAAACAATGTGAATGCTATTTTATACAGATCTTGAGGGTTGATGAAAATTTGATTGTATCCAAAAAATCCATACATGAATGACAACAAAACATGTCACACAGATGCCAATATTAGGAAGGGGAAAGTCATCTTTTAAAGATGCTTTATTCAAATCACAAAAATGTGCACACATTGATGGAGTTTTAAAAAAAAATTTCCTTGTTAGTCACTTATGAATTCCCTTATGTTGCTGGCCTTTCATGGTGCTGGAAATTTTCTATGGGCTGGGGTTTTAGCCTTGTTTTCATCTTAAATCCTAGTTTTGTGGTATGCCTTGGTTGGGTTATTTTTTGTTGTTACCTTTTTTAGAGGGGTTTTAAAACATCTTGTGCCCCATCATTTCATTTAGACGTTGGCCCCTTCGATTTTTATTTTCCCTAAGTCTAGGCTGACCTTGTACTTTGTCATTTTAAAACAACTTATGTTGTTGTTTGTCGTTCGTCTAGTGGTGTCCCCTTGCCCTTTTAATAAATGTTTTATTTTGCAGAGGGTTGAATTAGCACTGCCGTTGATCTATTTCCTGCAGATATCAACGGCGCCCACCATCCCGTGATCAGGAATTGAAGGATCGCGAAATCACGGGCAGGCGCCACATGCCCTCTCTAAAGGATGAAATCTGTGTGACCATTGATGTGCTATCTTTTCAAGATCAATGGTGCACACCATCCTACAATTAGGAATTATGGGATCGTGATATCATGGGCGACTGTTGTGTGTCTCATCCGATGAGGCCTAAGGAGTGAAGGAACCATTAGCCTATTTTAAATGTATTAAGGGGTGGATTACTAAAGTGCTTGTGAGATGCACATGCTTTATTTCAACACTGATGTTATAATTTTGAGGAAAAGCTGCTGATAGTTAACGGAAAGGATGACTACCATTTTGAAGGAGCAGGATCTCTGATGAGAAAGATCAACGGTTGTCCGCCACCTCATGATGGTGAACTGAAGGATTGCGATATCGTTGGAAACCGCCACATGGTTTTCCTTTGCGGTGTATGGCATGGTGGGCCCCTTATTGCTGTGTTGGCGATTATGTCAGCCTGTTTTGAAGGTGGCCATTGATGATTTGATCAAACCGGAGGATCAACAACTAAAATTTAAATCTGTATCAAATATGGTTGGAGCCATTCATGTAGCCCACGAATGAGCTTTAATGGCAGATGAGACATCTACTGGTGAGATTTGATCAACATAAAATCAATTTACTTGTTTTATTTGTATCACAAGGCATCCAATTATTTCGTGAAAAAAATTTCAGAGTCAAAGGTGAAATTACGAGCAGCTGTAGTCAGAATTTGGAGTTAATGCGAAAAGAGCCGTAAGTTTATTTTTTGTGCTTCCCGGTCATTCTACACCTAAATTTGGGAAGGGGGTTTTCTATGCTTGTCATTGACCTTATTGATAAATGTGTTAGGGCTATAGTTTAATCATAGATTGTGAGGAATTGCATTATTTTACTCTGTAATTTCCTATCTTTGCTTAGTACTAGCTACTTGAAGTGTAACAATGTAATGAAGCCCTAGTTTGTCCAAGTTGGCGCCAAACAAGCATCATTCTAGCCACATTGAATACTTGAAAAGAAACATGTATGATGATTTCCTAGATCAATTACCATTATCAATGAATGATAGAAAGAAAGGTGTAGTGTTGATGTGAGGGAAAATCCTAGGGGAGGGGTTAGTGTATAATTATTCTAACATTGTTGATGCTAGGGTTCCTCTCACCGGCTTAGAAATGTTCAGATTGTGGTATGGAAAGAGGAATTTTCCTCACCCTTTTTCAAATGGATGGATGTATGACATGGGAAAGTTGGTTGTACCAAATGTATTCCCTAATGTGGACTTACTTAGGGAAGTGGGCACAAGGTATGACCCTATCACACAGATAATTAGAGATAATGATGGAGGGGTGCTATTAGAAATTAACAAAGATGATATCCAACATATTTTTGATTTGAGTAACCCGAGTGAAGACTTGGTTCCTATCAATCTTGAGAAAATGAAGCAAGAGTATGCAAAGCTGAAGTCTCTTTTTAGGGTTAAGTTGCTTCCACCTCATCTGGTTAGGGTAAGAGGTTCACAGTTTCATATCAGCCCTAGTGACCAGGAACCTTTCAATTTGAATTGTTTTGCAAAATCTTTCTTGGCCACTTTCTATTAATTATGTCAGATTTTGGGTTTCAGCCCTGGTGCGGTAATGCCTATTGCATACATATTCATGGGGTGCAAATAAAACACCCTAACTTCTCTATGACATATGACTTTGCTTCTTTCTTGGCTAAGAGGATACATGAAGGGCTGTCGAAACTACAAAAAAATGATACTGGTACTTAATTCTTTTGGTATTCTATGCTGATGCATATGTTTCTATTTAGGAATGCCGATTTCTTTTCTGAGAAGATGAAATTAAGGCAATCAGTTGATGGAGAAAGATTGCCAGTATAGATATGGGCTACAGATTTATCCTGTAATAAGGAAAGCACTAGTTATGTGCAATTTGATAATTTTTTTGCTTCTAGATTAAGGGCTAGATTAATGGTGAATGTACCAAGGATCCTTGAGGAATTACATTATTTCCTCAGGCGAAAGGGAAGGAAGCCAAAATTGAGGGTTTATAATAACTAGGGTGACATTATCCCATACCCAGTCAACACTGTCTTGAGACTATTTGAATTTGAGGGAGCCCCTCACATACTGCCATACAATGTGCCACCAAGAGTAGGGTTTGCAGAAGTTATGTGGAAGATAGGTTGTATTCATGAAGACAACCTCACTGGAAGGGGGAAGGGAACATTCTTCCCTGATTATATAGTGGTGTCTGACTTTGCATTTTAAAAGAGAGGTTGGACACATTTTGATAAATTCTTTGCTGATTACCATTTGAGATGTGGTCCAAGGAAACAACATAATCCTGAGGGCTTCTTTTCTCTTTTCAGACAAAGAATAAAAGATGGAAAATTTGCACATGAGTTCAACTTCCCTGAGGACCTGATCAAAAATGAATTTGATCTAAATAAGTAGGAGTTAAAAAAGGAGAAATGGATAGCTTATAGTAAGCTACTAGATGTTGTGCATGAAATGGATCCGAAGTATGATCCACTGTTCGAGTTAAATCTATACCATAATTCAAAGTGTCTGGGGTAGTCAAGATCATTGATTTAAAGTTGTCACCAGAAGATAGTCCCCCATCACCATCATCTGAGCCAAGCCCTAAGAGGCAAAAAACTAATCAGCCACATGAGAATCTGACAGTGGAAATTATTGTTACTGATTAGGACATGCAGGTTGGTATGGATTCCCCTCCTAGGCCAGCTGAATTGGTTTTATCTGATTTTGATATGAAAGGTAAAAGTGTATAAGATGCAAGAATGGAAGCATGCAAGGAGTTCTTAGATGAAAATATATTTGTAAAAACTCCTGTATTCTTGCAATTGGCATGTAGAATGAAATTTGAAGAGTATCAAGATAAATGCAGGGAGAGAAGGGAACTAAGGCTTGACAGGTTAGACCAGGAGAACGATGAAGAAGTAAAAGCTAAACTAGTGGAAGAGTTCAATAACATCACTCCTGAGAAAGGAAGACAACTGGTGAGTTAGGCTGGTGTATTTATTTTTCCTGAGTGGGACATTGTAGATGCAGTAGCTTTTAATGCTATTATGAAGTCCAAGAATCCTTTTCAAGATTCTGAGGAAGAAGTTAAGGCATCATTGCAAAACTTTTCCTTCAGTGAAGAATATGAGACCTTGGCAATTTGGGCATTCACTCCACAAGGGAGAAAACTAGATATTATTGATACTAATCCAAATTTTAGAGGAGGATTAATAATAAAGAGAGCTTCAAAGACTTCAACCACCGATGCCACTAATTTAACTGTGAATGTGGCCAAATTGTCCCAAAAGACTACTGAACGAGAGGAGGCTAAAAGGAAGAGCTTAATGGAGAAGTATAACATTTTGATTGAAGCATATAGTAAAATGCAATAGAGGAACGGTGAATTGTAAACTGAAGTGGAAAGGTTCAGGTATAGATAGATTGGAAAAACATCCAATGCTCCAGGAACCAGTACAATACCTCCCACAGTAGGATCAATGCCTCATGCTTCTCCAAATGTTTCCACACTAGTGTCTCCCATTCAAAATCCTTCTCTTACCCCTCTAGAAAAAAATGATGAAGAAATAGAGTGCTTTGTTGATCCAACGAAGAAGAAGCTCATATAGAAAATTGATGAATTACAAACATCAACAAAGGTAAGAGAGGAGGAATTTCTTTTAAAGGAAAAGGAGATTGTTACTACTATTTCTTAAATGAAAGGGTAGATACTAAATTGCTATCTATACATTCTTTTTATTCTTTGTTGTTGGAAGTAATAAAAATTATTGATAGGGATCAGGAGGTAGTGATACCAATAATTAAAAATTGAATCCCTAGGGCCAATGATCTGGATATCATGAATAAAGCCTCAAGGTTTGATATAAATGTTAGGCCCAAATCATTGAAGCCTACTCATGTGTTAGTAAAATCACTGCAAGGTTTTCAGACCTTACCAGATGATTTAAGTAGGAAGATTAGGGAGTTGGTGAAGAATTTCAATGATTGGGGTAACACATTGTTACTTGATATAATCGATGAGTAGGGGAAAATCAAAACACTCCAACAATGGCAGGATGAAGCAAGTAAGGTCATCACTAATCAAATTAAAGTAATTTGTGATGAACCAGATTATGATTTGTTGGTGAGTTGTATGGATAAGATTATTAGTACCTGTAGACACCTAAAAATGGTCTGGAGAATCTAATTAATTAATTACGACTTATTTGATTAATTAATCTTAAATTCATCTACTTAGTAAATAAATAGAAATATTTATTTATATTAAGTTCATTATTAACTCTTCTATTTTCTCTCCTAATTAAATAAACAAAATTAAAAACTTTGTTTTATTTAATTATTATCATTTTATCATATTATTTCTCTCTTAATTAAATAAACAAAATTAAAAACTTTGTTTTATTTAATTATTATCATTATTTCTTTTATACTTCTATCTTAAAATTAAATACACAACTTAATTAATTTGTGTTATTTAATTACCTCATCACATTTCTTCTTAATTAAATAAAAATATTCTAAAATCTTTTATTTAATTATCATTTTCCTTTTATTTTAATTTAATAAACAAATTCTATAGTTTGATTTATTAAATTATTCAATCCTCTTTTTGCTAAATTTAAATAAATTTAAATTATTTAAATTAATGCATAAAATCATTTACCACTATTCACTCACCAATAAAATAAAATTTTCAAAATTTAATTAATTCTACTGTCATTCACGGGAAGAGCTTCAGGGACAAAGTTGCAGGAAGTCCTCTCAACCACCTTCCCTCTCATCTTTCCTGGTGTTTTCATGGGGAGAAACAATCGTCCATGATCAGCTCCATCTTCTCATCCCATGCCATTCAATTCTCTAGATTGAATCCCAACCTCTTATCCCATATCCCTGTGCAAATGTGCTGCCGTGAAAGCTATAAATACAGCTCTTTGGCTACAGGAAATGGATCCCAACTTTTACAATCTTACTCTGCAGGTTTTCCAAGCATCCAGTATTCAAGCATTCAGCATTCACTCAACATCCATCCAGCATCTTAATTCATTTAATTATGGTAGTCTACAGTAGTTTTCTTCTCAGAAGCTTTGCTGTAGAATCATTTTAGTTGCATATTTAAATCATATAGGAATAGAATAGTTTAATTCTCATTCTCTAAATGTCATTTCAATAGTCTAATTAGCTTCTAAAATCTGAGAGCAAAGTAGATTAGAGAGATCTTTAAAGTTAGAGAGCAATAGGATAGATTTATGAAGATTTCTAGTTTAAATTAGTTTAAATTTCTTAAATCTTAGATGCAATGTCTTATTTAGAGGTGTAGAAGCATGTTTAGATTGTTTAACTCATTCCTACACTTACAATTTGGTGCCCACCGTGGGGCCTAACCCCATATTCTGCATAATTTTTGTGAAAAGTGTCTTACAGGTATCAGCGTGATAGTTTTCGCGGAACCATGACTTTTTGTAGCGCGCCCGTCATCTGTTTTAGCGCGCTGATGGTCTGTTTTAGCGCACCGGTCTTCTGTTGTAGCGTGCTGCCCAATTGTTTTAGCGCGCCATGTCACTGTTTCAGCGCGTCGACTCTGTCTTTAAAAATCATTTTTTTCTAATCTGGATCCGACGCATCCGCGGCCAGATTTTGTTTTTGTCTATTTTTGATTAAAATTTACCAATCCTAGGATAGCAAATGGATAAAATTTATCAATCCTAGGATAGAAAATGGATAAAAATTGATCAATCCTAGGATAGAAACTTCACATTTTCTTGTGGGATTAAAATTGAACAATCTTGCTTTTTTGGAGTAATATCTCCATATAGATTAGCTAATTTGTCATTTGGGTTTTAAAAGTGAACAAACTTCTTTGCTGTGATTGGGTGATAGGTTTATGCTCTCCCCTTTACTGGGTGCATCAGAATACCAGACTCACTTTTCTTTACGCATTTTTAAAGCTTTTTAAAACCTTTAGACAGGCCTGTCGTAGTGGGAAAAAGTACTCACCCTACGGGAACGACCTGAGTGGGGACAACCAAAAGCCATGGTATTCCAACCCACTTAAAAATTTATGTGAATTTGGGGAAACCCTCTTTCAACGGAAGTGTGCAGGATAACCATCCCCAAAATCTTTGTTCTAAAGATTGGGAGGTCTCTCGAGGGAGTTTATCCATTTGCCGCTCTGAATGGAAACCCTATCTAAGAACCTAGAAATAGAAGCACGCTTGTCAGTTTCTAAACATTGTAATACTTGGCGGTGCAGGGGCGGGGAAGAATCTACCCTCAAGCACTCACCATATAATCGCCAAGGACTGTTTACTCAGGGGATCCGGTATCCACTTCCATCACTCTGAGTACGCACCTGGAAAAGACAAAAACACGGGCGCCCTCTAGGGGGTGACATGGCTATGTGAGTCGATGCAATTCCAAGCTGTGGGCCATTCGAGTATATAATGATGACCTTTTGTCTCTAGGAGTGAGTCTATCTGAAGTGTCTTATCTATTATAAACTAGTGAAAATCAAGAAGAATCATGCTTGATTCTTAAGAACATACACTATCTGTTTAGATTCTAGGATTTTAAAGTCAACCATTCTATTCTTGCTTGCTATGTTTTCTCTCATTAAATTCAGATAAGATCATCACAAAAATCTTCAAAATCAAAACACTTGTGAAATTCTCATGATTCGAGATTGGATATCCACCAAATTTGTCAAGAAATCTCTTGTCAAACGAATTAGAAAGCCAAAGAAAACACTTACATACAAACAACTTCTGAGAAAGAAACGATTTTAATATCAAAGCAGGAAAGTTCTACTCCAACATAGGACTTTTATTCATAGGTATCACAATTTCTCTAGAGGTTATACGGACGACTATGCTGTAGCTCCCTTAGATTCACAAGAATTTTATCAAAGAAGGGCTCTTAGGCAACACCACAATCACAGTCAAAGAATTCATCCAGAATACATCCCACAACTAGCCATACAATATGATACCAAACCAAGTGAGTTTCATAGAGTAAGATAGTTTTCTGTCTTAACACCTCATGGTTCTGTTATAGTGCGTCACTGCTCTATTTTAGCACTTTGGGTTTCTGTTCTAGTGTGTACCAGATCTGTTTTAGCATTTTAAGTCTCTGTTCTAGTGCGTCACTGCTCTATTATAGCGCGTCACTGGTCTGTCTTAGCGCTTTGGGTCTCTGCTCTAGCGCGTCACTGCTTTGTTATAGCGCATCCCAGCTCTGTTTTAGCGCTTCAGAAAGTCAGAAAAATAGAGTTAGTAAGATGGTTTGTCAGTTTTCCCATGTCAAAAACAAGGTTTTCATCAGTCCAAAACACTTGAATCATACAAAAAGAAAACTTTACTATTACGCCTAGATCTTGAAACATCTTGCAAAGTGTCCTTATCACTAAATCTGAGATTTTGTGTCAAAATTTTCCTATCAAGGATTTTATCATCCTTCCATCATGAAACTAGACACAACTAAATCAGATTTTTAATCAAAAACCCTGACACTTATCCAATCAAAAATCCAAGATCAAAGTCTAGAGTAAAACTTTAAACGTTTGCATGCCTATTTTCACACGAGCAGCATATCAAAGACAACAACAAGAAGAAAATGAAAGAATAGAAGCCATGGCTAAAGAAAACCCCTGGGGACGATATAGCAACACTGATCCTCTCACTAATTCACAAGAGAAAGAAATAACTGCAAAAGAAATCGAGAAAGTGCAACAAGACCCTCATTTCCATAAATTTATGGAAAAGATGCTAGAGCAAGATATGGAAAAGTATCTTCTTCTATTAGCTGACAAAGGTGCTAAGCTTCCTAAGGACTTTGATATCAATCAACTCAAGGAAACAACCACACCCCAAACAACTAGTATGGAAAATCCAAATCAAATAGATGCTTTGACAAAACAAATCCAACAATTACAATTACAGTTCCAAAATATCCAACAAGGGCCAACAAAAAGATATTCCTTACAAGACATTTGCCCTTATCCATTCAACCCAAGCATTAACATGATACCATTTCCGCAGTATTATGAATACTCGACATACAATAAATACAATGGGAGAACCGATCCATTTGATCACGTACGGGAATTTCGAGCCATGAGCATAGAGTTCGCACACGAGGACTTTTACTTACTACGATTATTTCCAAGAAGCTTAGGAAACACTTGCATGGAATGGTTTTCTAAATTGGAACCCGTGATCCAATCTTTTGAAGAACTGATCAATAGGTTCATAACACACTTCTCATTCAACATCCAACATGGGGTGACCTGAAAAGAACTCTACAACACCAAACAAGCAAAGGGTGAAAAGTTTCTTTCCTTTCTCCAACGATGGAGAAGGCTATTTGCTAAATACCCTAGGTCTATTCCTGAAGAGGAGAAGATAGAGATGTTCATTGATAACTTAGTGGATGACATGAATTACAGATTGGACTTACAATGTCCATCTACATTTGAACAAGTTATCGAAAAGGGGCTCAAAATCGAAGAGGCTCTAATCAAAAGAGGAATGATCAAACACTTCATTGAAGGTTCAAACAATAACAATTCCTCTAACAACAACAATGAAAAGCCAAGATTTTGGTAAAAGAATAAGAATACTGATACCATGATCGATACACACACGTCTAAACCAGTATTCACTTTGACACCAACCACTACACACAAACAAAACCATGGTGTTAATGTCAAACAAAGTAGTGATCAAGGAAATAATCAAAACAGTGGAGAAACAAAAACCCAATCATTCCAACGACCATCCAATAAATGAAAATTCACGTCATTAGGACAATCATTGGAATCAGTCCTCAAAGAACTTTTAGACGAAAAACTCATTCAAGTACAAGAGGCTAGAAACTGGGACCCTCAAGTCAAACCATCATGGTGGAATTACTTGCATTACTGTCATTACCATCAAAATAAAGGCCACATGACTGAAAACTGTTGGCAGTTAAAACATGCGGTACAAGACCTCATAGATCAAAAGAAAGTATTTGTAGAAGGGCACCAAACAAACAAAGATCATACAACATTCAAAAATCCTCTACCCAATTATCAGAAGGGACAATCCTCTTCCGCAAACACCAAAGGTAAGAATGTTGGCTATGTTTATGACACAACGATCCTTTTTCTTTCTACTACCAAGGAGGATGAAGAGTTATACAATCAAATCAATTGAAACAATGACATTACACCTACTAATTTGGTACAACATATGGACAAATCTGAAAACCAAATTAATGTAATCACACTTAAAGGGAAACAAGAGTACCAACTAGTTAATGTCACAACAAGGGCACAATCCAAAGTTATATTGAAAGGAGCATCATTATCATCCCAATCTGTAGATCTTCCCCCCAATCAATATAATCTCATCGATCAATTACAAAAAATACCAGCACAAATATCCATCTTGGAACTTTTAAAGATTTCCCCATCACACAAAGAGGTTCTTGAGCAAGCTCTTCTATCAACCACAGTACCTAACAATTTGGATGTATGTCAATTCCAAGCTATGGTGGGACATCTATCTGCACCTCATTTCCTTTCATTTTCTGAACATGATGATGTATCACTCACCCATCCACATAATTCTGCCCTTCACATTGAAGTCCTCATCCATAAACACCGTGTAAAGTGTGTCCTGATAGATGGAGGGGCTGGTTTAAATATTTGTACCTTAAAGCTGATTCATGCACTAGGATACTCAGATGAAGCCATTGATACAAGAAGGAAAATCACAATCAAAGCATATGATGAGGAAGAAAGGTCCTCTAAAGGGTTGATCATATTACCCATTCAAGTGGGACCTATTGTCCAAAATGTGGTTTGTCAAGTCTTAGATAGGGAACTGACATACAACATATTGTTGGGGCATCCTTGGATTCATGATATGCAAGCAGTACCTTCCACCTATCATCAGTGCCTAAAATTTCCCGTCAATGGATAGGAGGTAACAATCACAGCAGACTATAATGACACCCAAGCTTGTCATACATTGAAAACATCTCAAGACACATTGATACCTCACAATAGAGAAGTTAGCACATCAAATTCATCTAATGGTGAGAAACAACAAAGCTTCATATCAAAGTGGTTTCCAAGACAACAAAAATCACAAGAGATCAAAGTGGCACAATCTAACCCTTCAAATGTTGAAGAACAATTGGCTTCACTCTCACACCAATTCACCAACAAAGTATAGATAAGTGATGAAGGAATAAGTGAATATGGTGTTGGACACTCTTTCCATCTATCACAGATGTTACCCTCCTTACAAATGTATGGACAACCATCTACAACCACCCAAAAATCAGAACAATCTACAACGGCATTAGATGGCAGATTTGTAAAAGCTGGGAACTTAGATGAAGAATCAGAAGATAAGGCCATACTAAATTGGCTTTATAAGGATGAGGAAGCTTCCACTTCCATGAGTAATATCATAGAGACAAATCAATATGGAAAGGGAAAAACTATTCTGGAGAAGATGGGATATTCAGGATAGGGACCTCTTGGGTTAAGGAAACAAGGCATAACAAAACCAATCTAGCCTCTCACACTCCAACATAAAGATAAAACTGGACTAGGATATGCAGCAGAACAAGGACCTCTTAAACGAGGGGAACAAAGTATAACAAAACCAATCCAAGTTCTCACAATTCAACAAAATGGCAAGGCTGGACTAGGATACACAGAAGAAGCAAGAGAAAAACTCACCAATAAAACTGTGGAGCGTATTCTTCAAATAAGAGATAACTCTGAAACAGATTCAAATGAATATGAGTGGGACAACTTCTCATATGTTTCCTATGAAGATATTTAGATCGATGTTATCAAAAAGTATACCCCCAAATGTGAGGAGGGTCAAAGCTTGAGTTTTAATCCTATTGTCTTTGCAACACAAAATTTCGATGACTCAAGTGAAGATGAACGGACATCGATTGAGATAAATGATGTGGAAGAAAATACCTTCGTAGGCCTCGACATAACCATTAACAACCTGGACAACATTTCCGTCCGAACTTTCACGATCGTTGAACTCAACCCATCTAATGATTCATTGCCTCTACTGCATCCCGAGCTTATCGAGTGGGAACCCCAACACACCATCAATCTCCCTGTTTTTGACAATGATTCCGCTATTATTAACTACCTTTGCTGTGAGGAATCCGATACTTGTTCTACCAATGCTTCTTTTAACAATGCTTTTAGGCAGGAGGGTGCCAAGCCTTTCAGTTGCAAAAATATGGAAATAAAAAATGGATCTAATGGTGAAAACCATTCTATGGCAGTATTTGATCCTAAAATAGTAAAAACAAAGAACACATCCAATGGTGAAAACCTCATTGAGGCACCAAAGGATGGAAGGTTTGACATCCTCCCACAACATTACCATGAAAGATCATCAGTGTTGATAGAACCCACACAATCTATTGATATTGGCATAGCAGAGAAAGTAAGAATACTACACCTGGCAACATCCATGACAAATACAAAAAAGCCAGATTTTATCAAATTCTTTGAAGAACGATGCATCAATTTTTCTTGGTCATACTCTAACATGCCAGGCTTAGACATAGATCTCATTATGCATCACTTATCCTTACCAGCTGGCACTAAACCAGTAAAACAAAAACTGAGAAAAATGCATCCACATGTTGCATTATTGGTAAAAAATGATTTGAAGAAACTACTAGATGCTGGATTTATCAGATCTATTGATTATGTTGAATGGATATCCAACATTGTACCTATTTCAAAGCCAGATCACACCATCAGAATATGTACTAATTTCTGGAATTTAAATAAAGCATGTCCAAAGGATGATTTTCCTTTGCCAAACATAGACATGATTGTAGATTTAACAGCTGGCCATCAAATGCTATCACTCATGGATGGATTTTCAGGATACAATCAAATCAAAATAGCTCCTGAAGACCAAGAAAAGACAGCATTTACATGTCCATGGGGCACCTTTTGCTGGAACGTCATGCCTTTTGGGTTAAAGAATGCAGGAGCTACATACCTGCGAGCTATGACAACAATCTTCCATGACATGATGCACACCTTCATGGAGGACTATGTGGATGACATCGTAGCCAAATCTTACACCAGAGAAGGACATCTAGAGATACTTGGCAAAATATTTGACAGGTTGGAGAAATTTAAAGTCAGATTAAATCCTAAGAAATGTGCCTTTGGAGTAACATCAGCAAAACTCCTTGGATACATAGTTTCTACAAAAGGAATTGAAGTAGATCCAACAAAAGTTAAGGCCATCGTGGAAATGCCACCTCCTAAGAATATCAGTATATTAAGATCTCTACAAGGCTGACTACAGTCCATCAAAAGATTCATCTCTCAACTAGCAGATCGGTGTCATCCATTCAACCATATTTTGCATAAAAATGTGTCTTTTAAATGGGATGAATAGTGTGAGAATACTTTCAATCAAATCAAGCATTATTTGATGACACCACCAATCTTGGTGCCACCCAGTGAAGACAAGCCACTGTTGCTATATATCGTAACAACGGATATTTCTTTAGGAGCCTTGCTGGTACAAGAGGATAGAGAAGGGAAGGAACAGGCAATATACTATATCAGCAGGACACTCAATGGACATGAAGTAAACTACACCTTCATTGAAAAATCATGCTTAGTAGTAGTATTTGCAACACAAAAATTGTGACACTATATGCTCACTCACACTGTCAAGCTCATTGCAAAAATTGATCCCCTCAAGTATTTACTGAGCAAGGAAGCTTTAACAGGAAGGTTGGCAAAGTGGGTCATGCTCCTCAATGAGTTTGACATTCAATATGTTGAAAGATGAGCTATCAAAGGACAAGTCATTGCCGACCAATTAGCAGAAGCTCCATTGTCAGACAATCATCCTATGACCATGGAATTTCCTGATGTGGATATCCTCAATGTTACAACACAACCATGGCAACTCTACTTTGATGGATCCCACACACAACATGGATCAGGGGCAGGAATTTTATTTGTCACACCTCTTGGGCACACAATTCCACGATCTTACAGGCTTACCTTCCGTTGCACTAACAATGTGGCAGAATATGAAGCTTTGATCCTTGGAATTAAAGTGGCTATTGACTGGAAAATCACAGAACACAGTATGGAGACTCTCAGTTAATCATCTATCAGGTCAACAATGATTACCAAACTAAGGATGACACACTGATTTTATACAAGAGACTGGTAGATGATCTAAGGAAATACTTCATAGATATCAAATTTGAGCAGATACCGAGATCAGAGAATAAAGTAGCAGATGCCATGGCCACAATAGCATCTCTTCTACAAATGCCTGAAATGGAAGATCGTTATCGATTTATTGTGGAACAAGTGTCAAATCCTGCGTACGCAAATCCCAAATCCCAAACCATAAGCCTTTTGGATAGTGCCCAATCTTCCATTTATGAAGACATTTATACTTATCTAAAAGATAATATCTTACCGCTAGATCTTTCTCGCAACCAAAAGCGCAACTTCATACGCCAATCCGCCAAACATACCATTATTGCTGACACCCTTTACTGTCGAGGCCTAGATGGTACTCTTTTGCGTTGTTTAGAACATAACGAATTCGCTTCTGCTCTACATGAGGTCCATGAAGGAATTTGTGGTACACATTCAAGCGGATTATCTTTAGCCAAGAAACTCCTGCGTTTGGGGTATTACTGGCCACACATGGAGCAAGAATCTTATAAGTTTGTCAAGAGATGTCAAAAATGTTAGGTTCATGGCAATCTTATACATGCACTAGCACAGCAACTCCATCCATTCACAACTACATGGCCTTTCTGTCAGTGGGGATTGGACTTGGTAGGGAAAATTAACCCATCTTCATCTAATGGACATAAGTTCATTATCACCGCAACAAAATATCTTACAAAATGGGTGGAGGCAGTTCCCTTAACCACAATCACTGGGAAGCAAATATCATCTTTCATACTTAATTATCTCATTTGTAGATATGGGATACCCCAGTCAATCATCACAGATAATGGCGGGCCTTTCAAGAACTAAGATGTCCAAGAGCTGTGTGAAAAGTTCCACATCCAACATCGCTTTTCAACCCCGTATTATCCTCAAGGTAATGGACAGGCAGAAGCTTCAAACAAAACAATCCTAAAGATTCTCAAAAAGACTATAAATGAGGTAGGGCGTGATTGGCACATTCAGCTTAACCCTGCTCTTTGGGCTTACAGGACTAGCATAAGAACACCAACAGGAGCTACACCATATGCTCTTGTCTATGGAATAGAAGCAATATTACCTATCGAGGTAGAAATTCCATCCCTTCAAGTTTCACTAAAGGGACTCATTTCAGATGAAGATTATAGGATCTCTAGACTTCAAGAATTAGAGCTACTTGATGAACGTCGACAACAAGCTGTCAATCATTTGATAGCCTATCAACAAAGAATGTCTAGGAACTATAATCATAGGGTTAAGCCTAGAGTCTTCCAAATCAGAGACTTGGTCCTATGGGAAAACCCTAGAAATCAAGCAGACAGAGAAAAGAAGGGAAAGTTTGAACCTAACTGGATAGGGCCTTATGTCATTATATCAGTCTATGGATCAGGAGCATACTGGCTATCTACACTAGAAGGAGATATGTTGAAGGAACCCATGAACAACATTCATCTCAAGCGATTCTATACTTGAGGACACCTAGTGCATGGTCAGTAAGGTTGTCTTGACGAAAACCTGGCAAACAGGCGTCATGATGACACAAAAACAAAAATATATATATATATATATAAAGAAAAAAAAAGAAAAAGAAAGAGGACACAATAAAAACAAGTGATGAAAACCTAGTAAACAGGCGCTACTTGTGATTTTCACCAGCTCTTCTATCTATTAGATACAGTTTTGTCACGATTGTTTCCTTTCATATCATTTCCATCTATCATTTGAGATAATCATTATCACTATCCATATCATAGCAGGGATATCATGTTTTACCCTAGCTTGGGGGCAACATCCTAGTATTATTTGGTACAATGGACTTTCAGCTTAAATGGAAAGGCAATCAAACATGACAACACCAAGTGACGATACTTGAAAAAATCCAAAACATCAGAAAATCCATCAAAATCCAAAAACATCAGAAAATCCATCCAAAAACATTCATAAAATTGAAAACACAAAAATAGAGTCTACATCAGTCAGAAAATGGAGTCTGTGTTAGTCAAACTACGTGGTCTCTGCGTGTATAACGCAGGCAAGACTAATCTTTGATTAGTCCCCGAGACCCCTAGGATAGGTCTTTAGGTTACATTATTTGATTGAACATCTGAGAATATCATGCAAACATCAGCACACACATTTCAACATCGATGATCTAATCTAAATAATGATTTTAAAATACATTAAGTAGAATTTGAATTGTTGTACTTTTTTTTTTTTTATAAATTTTTTATTTTATCATTTTGCTTATCATTTCTTTGGAGCTACTCGATGATGTATTAAACTAGAAAAGCAAGGAAGGAGAATGATACTTTTCTTTGTTTGCTGTTTGTGAGTTAGTCAGTATTGTTTTGTGAATTGTCGCGGGAAGTGCTCTACCAAGTATCATGGATGACATTCCGATTCACTTAAGAAAATGATTAATTCTTGTCTGTTTACGCAAGAAATGCTCAGGTCATCTCGGTTTAATTATACCTCGATGCTTGTGTTCGCTTGCAATATAAAATATCATGAAAGAAATACTCAGGTCATCATTGGTCTATCTCATATCATTGATGCTTGTATTCGCTTTCAACATTTAAAAAAGAAAAGAAAAAGGATCAGTGATGATACAAAGCAAATTAAAAAGATTATTGAAATGACACTTAGGTTTGCATTGATAAAATAGGTTTGCATTGATAAAATAGATTTGCATGGTAAAAATAGATTGCATTCATAATAATACATCTGCAGAGTATTGGTTGCACAAATTACAAGGATTCATTTGCAAATAATGTTATCTTTTCTTATTAAAGATTGAGTATACTTGACACATACAATTTTCATAATGGCATGCATATAAAATCATTTCTTCATCTCATCATAAATTTCACAATAAACATTTCATTTCGTGATATCATATGCACGTTATGTTCCATCGTTCATTTTATTTATCATTCATTTATATATCTCATTCATATCTCATCATTCATTTTATTTATCATTCATTTATATCTCATTCATATCTCATCAATCATTTTATTTATCATTCATTTATATATCTCATTCATATCTCATCATTCATTTTATTTATCATTCATTTATATCCCATTCATATCTCATCATTCATTACATTTATCATTCATTTATATCTCATTCACATCTCATCATTCATTACATTTATCACTCATTTGCATCCCATCACATTGTCATTATCATATAATTACAAAATCATCATTACATTTGCATACATCATTCACATGACATCTCATTATATACATCATTCATTTACATCACATACATTACATTTCATCCATACATCATTCATTTACATTTCATTATATACATCATTCATTTACATCACATACATTACATTTCATTATATACATCATTCACATGACATCTCATTATATACATCATTCATTTACATCACATATCCATACATCATTCATTTACATCTCATACATTACATTTCATCCCTACATCATTCATTTACATTTCATTATATACATCATTAAAATCACATATCCATACATCATGCATTTACATCCCATTTTATATATTATGCATTGCATTTCATGGAGAAAAGAAATACATCATCAATGTCATATCACATCATCATTAATGCATCTATACAATCTAGTATAATAAATCATCATAAAACATAAAAATTAAAATGCATCCATCACACAAATGCTGTAGAACACATCATAGATGAATACATCCATCACATAAATCATGTAGAACACATCATGGATCAATCGAAAGGGAAGGAAGCCAAAATTGAGGGTTTACAATAACTAGGGTGACATTATCCCATACCCAGTCAACACTGTCTTGAGACTATTTGAATTTGAGGGATCCCCTCACATACTGCCATACAATGTGCCACCAAGAGTAGGGTTTGCAGAAGTTATGTGGAAGATAGGTTGTATTCATGAAGACAACCTCACTGGAAGGGGGAAGGGAACATTCTTCCCTGATTATATAGTGGTGTCTGACTTTGCATTTTAAAAGAGAGGTTGGACGCATTTTGATAAATTCTTTGCTGATTACCATTTGAGATGTGGTCCAAGGAAACAACATAATCCTGAGGGCTTCTTTTCTCTTTTCAGACAAAGAATAAAAGATGGAAAATTTGCACATGAGTTCAACTTCCTTGAGGACCTGATAAAAAATGAATTTGATCTAAATAAGCAGGAGTTAAAAAAGGAGAAATGGATAGCTTATAGTAAGCTACTAGATGTTGTGCATGAAATGGATCCGAAGTATGATCCACTGTTCGAGTTAAATCTATACCATAATTCAATGCCTGGGGCAGTCAAGATCATTGATTTAAAATTGTCACCAGAAGATAGTCCCCCATCACCATCATCTGAAACAAGCCCTAAGAGGCAAAAAACTAATCAGCCACATGAGAATCTGACAGTGGAAATTATTGTTACTGATTAGGACATGCAGGTTGGTTTGGATTCCCCTCCTAGGCCAGCTGAATTGGTTTTATCCAATTTTGATATGAAAGGTAAAAGTGTATAAGATGCAAGAATGGAAGCATGCAAGGAGTTCTTAGATGAAAATATATTTGTAAAAACTCCTGTATTCTTGCAATTGGCATGGAGAATGAAATTTGAAGAGTATCAAGATAAATGCAGGGAGAGAAGGGAACTAAGGCTTGACAGGTTAGACCAGGAGAACGATGAAGAAGTAAAAGCTGAACTAGTGGAAGAGTTCAATAACATCACTCCTGAGGAAGGAAGGCAACTGGTGAGTCAGGCTGGTGTATTTATTTTTCCTGAGTGGGACATTGTAGATGCAGTAGCTTTTAATGCTATTATGAAGTCCAAGAATCCTTTTCAAGATTCTGAGGAAGAAGTTAAGGCAGCATTGCAAAACTTTGCCTTCAGTGAAGAATATGAGACCTTGGCAATTTGGGCATTCACTCCATAAGGGAGAAAACTAGATATTATTGATACTAATCCAAATTTTAGAGGAGGATTAATAATAAAGAGAGCTTTAGAGACTTCAACCACCGATGCCACTAATTTAACTGTGAATGTGGCCAAATTAGCCCAAAAGACTACTGAAAGGGAGGAGGCTAAAAGGAAGAGCTTAATGGAGAAGTATAACATTTTGATTGAAGCATATAGTAAAATGCAATAGAGGAACGATGAATTGTAAACTAAAGTGGAAAGGTTTAGGTATAGATAGATTGGAAAAACATCCAATGCTCCAGGAACCAGTACAATACCTCCCACAGTAGGATCAATGCCTCATGCTTCTCCAAATGTTTCCACACTAGTGTCTCCCATTCAAAATCCTTCTCTGACCCCTCCTCTAGAAAATAATAATGAAGAAATAGAGTGCTCTGTTGATCAAACGAAGAAGAAGCTCATATAGAAAATTGATGAATTACAAACATCAACAAAGGTAAGAGAGGAGGAATTTCTTTTAAAGGAAAAGGAGATTGTTACTACTATTTCTTAAATGAAAGGGTAGATACTAAATTGCTATCTATACATTCTTTCTATTCTTTGTTGTTGGAAGTAATAAAAATTATTGATAGGGATCAGGAGGTAGTGATACCAATAATTAAAAATTGAATCCCTAGGGCCAATGATCTGGATATCATGAATAAAGCCTCAAGGTTTGATATAAATGATAGGCCCAAATCATTGAAGCCTACTCATGTGTTAGTAAAATCATTGCAAGGTTTTCAGACCTTACCAAATGATTTAAGTAGGAAGATTAGGGAGTTGGTGAAGAATTTCAATGATTGGGGTAACACATTGTTACTTGATATAATCGATGAGTAGGGGAAAATCAAAACACTCCAACAATGGCAGGATGAAGCAAGGTCGTCACTAATCAAATTAAAGTAATTTGTGATGAATCAAATTATGATTTGTTGGTGAGTTGTATGGATAAGATTATTAGTACCTGTAGACACCTAAAAATGGTTTGGAGAATCTAATTAATTAAATACGACTTATTTGATTAATTAATCTTAAATTCATCTACTTAGTAAATAAATAGAAATATTTATTTATATTAAGTTCATTATTAACTCTTCTATTTTCTCTCCTAATTAAATAAACAAAATTAAAAACTTTGTTTTATTTAATTATTATCATTATTTCTTTTATACTTCTATCTTAAAATTAAATACACAACTTAATTAATTTGTGTTATTTAATTACCTCATCACATTTCTTCTTAATTAAATAAAGATATTCTAAAATCTTTTATTTAATTATCATTTTCCTTTTATTTTAATTTAATAAATAAATTCTATAGTTTGATTTATTAAATTATTCAATCCTCTTTTTGCTAAATTTAAATAAATTTAAATTATTTAAATTAATGCATAAAATCATTTACCACTATTCACTCACCAATAAAATTAAATTTTCAAAATTTAATTAATTCTACTGTCATTCACGGGAAGAGCTTCAGGGACAAACCTACAGGAAGTCCTCTCAACCACCTTCCCTCTCATCTTGCCTGGTGTTTTCATGGGGAGAAACAATCCTCCATGATCAGCTCCATCTTCTCATCCCATGCCATTCAATTCTCCAGATTGAATCCCAGCCTCTTATCCCGTATCTCTGTGCAAATGTGTTGTTGTGAAAGCTATAAATATAGCTCTTTGGCTACAAGAAATGGATCCCAACTTTTACAATCTTACTCTGCGGGTTTTCCAAGCATCCTGCATTCAAGCATTCAGCATTCACTCAACATCCATCCAACATCTTAATTCATTTAATTATGGCAGTCTACAGTAGTTTTCTTCTCAGAAGCTTTGCTGTAGAATCATTTTAGTTGCATATTTAAATCATATAGGAATAGAATAGTTTAATTCTCATTCTCTAAATGTCATTTCAATAGTCTAATTAGCTTCTAAAATCTGAGAGCAAAGTAGATTAGAGAGATATTTAGAGTTAGAGAGCAATAGGACAGATTTCTAAAGATTTCTAGTTTAAATTAGTTTAAATTTCTTAAATCTTAGATGCAATGTCTTATTTAGAGGTGTAGAAGCATGTTTAGATTGTTTAACTCATTCCTACGCTTACAGTACCAACTCATATTTAGAATCTTTTGAAAGAGATGCAAATCAGGTAGCAGTAAAATACATGCCTTATAGTACAAAGGTAAAGGAGGTAATTAATTTTGGCTGACCGACTGATGAAAAATACCAGAAATGGGTAGCTAAGTATTTGAATGATGAAGAGTAAAAAGAGTGGACTATTGATAGGTGGTAAATCTAATGTTGCGTTTACAACAGTTACATTTTTGTGTTGATGGCATTCTAGGTGTGGGTTCCTTGTGGGTTTTTGTTATTGCATCAACCATCCTCTATCGACATGATGAACAAGAATATGCTTCAGGATGATTGCAGTTGTAAATATTTTTGGAATATCATCAGGTGCTCCAATTGGTTGACAACATGTGTACTTTCTGGCCTGAGGCTTGTTTGCTCCTTCATTTTCTATAAGAAGAATTTCAAGGCCGAAAGTACGGGTTAGCAAGTTATATAATTTTGATCGATTCTAGGTGAAGTTGTAGAGCAGATTGTAAATTCCAATGGTTTTAGAGAGAAATGCAATTTAGGTTTTGAGTTCATGGGGATTTAATGTTGCATAAAAGTATTAGCATTTGAATTGAAATGATAAATTCAAGCTCATGTATCTCCATTGTATGTGCATATCTGAACTTTGAATAAAATAACTAAGGGTTGTTTCATTCATCTCACTATTGTGGTGTGTATGATTCTACTTTAGCTTTAATTCAAGGAATTAATTAAAATGCTTGAATGGGATTATAGGAAGATATGTTCCATATAAGGATTTGATAAGTAGTATTGGGTTAGAATACATACTGATGAAACTATAATTCAATATTGTCAGGGATCTTATATGTCTTGTATTACATATGTTATAAACCTTTAAATGCTTATAAATTTGACTCCTACAATGGATATATTGCACTAATCTAAGTTGCGTTCATTCATTTGATTCAGTATTTGTTTGTCTTTTCCTATAGCTTGCTACAAATTGCAAATCAATGACTATTTTATATATTATGGATTGTGTTGTAGTCATCCCATGCTCCATATAGCTGATATTGTTGGAGAATAGCCGATTTATTCAATATTATCCTATTGTTTTGAGCTATTAAGTGGGATTATCTATTATTATTAATGTTGTTTATGATAATGGTGCAGAGGTTGTAAACACATTAAGGGATTCCCCTCCTGGGTCTTGCAGAGCTTGAAGTGTAGGAGGCTTTTAAAGTCCTCGTCAGTTGGTCCAGGTCCTTCGACTTGCCCTTGATTGGAATTGGCAATTCCATAGGTAGATTAGAAGACAAACCTGGTTAGTAGTAAAAAAGAACCAACAAAATGGCAACTCTATTGGGGAGGTAATTTTGAAAATTTTCTTGTCAGTGTGTCAGTTGTCCATTTTGCGTAGAGTTTTCATAGTATTTCTATGATTTGAAGGTTGAGCCTATGATTTTGTGTTAGGTTTTTCCACTTCTTCTATTTTCATAAGCGTCAAGAGTTATGTTGTAAAGCACTTTTGCGTGTTGTCAGTACGAGGTTCTGAAGGTTTTTATATTCTACCATGTGTCTTTAGGTATTTGGTATTCCCAAGAAAATTGGGTGGTGACTCTGAAGTCTCTACACCAGTGCATGTTTTATTTTGAAAAGTTTACTATACATAGAAAGAAATTTTGGACAAGTACGAAGAATGAAGAACACCAGGTCATTCATGAAGAATCATCCAAAATAGAAATTGGAAGTTGAACTTCCCAAAGCAAAGAAGGACTAGATAAAGAAAAAAATAGAATCTAGTAATGCTGCTCCCGCATCATAGGACCCTATACACCAAGGTACAAATAAGCTTTGACATCCTATCCCTGAGAATCTTGAAGAGGTTTCTAGAAATTTAGAGTTAGATAGTTGTGGATTTTTTTATTCATTATTTAATACACCGGTTCAAGACGATGTGACATGTCAGAATAAGGGGCTTGTTACTATCAAATATGCTGAAAAGAGAAGAGGTAGGAGTAGAAGTCGAAGCCATCACAGAGAATGCACTAGTGATGTGCCTCCTCCTACTGAAAGTGATGTAAATCCTTTGTTTTCTGAACATGTAGGGGTCAATTTAATAGATCTAGATGATACATCAAGTTCCGATGTGACTTCGCCTGACCCTGATGATATTTTTGGAGACATAAATTCTTTGAGATGGGAAATCCAAGCACAAGATAAGCTTAGAGTGAAAAGAGAAAAAGAGAGGGAAGAAATGTTGAGGAGTGTTGTGATTGAAAGGGATAGGTTAATGAGACAGTTGGCAACAATGAAGCTCCTAAACCAAGATGAACTTGAACCAAATGTTGAGGGTCCAGTTCTATAGAAGATTGCTAATAAGGAAGTAAAGCATGTGCCTAAAGAAACCCCAGTAGCCCACATTGATTCCCAACCCAGACCTACAGACCCAAATCCCTCGACTCATGATAGGTCTCAACCAAGTAATACAAATCCTAAGCCTACATTGGACAAAGGAAAGCAAAAAGTTGAGGGGATTAAAATAAATGAGAAGGTAACTCCCCATTCTACTAAAAAATATCTCAAGCCACATGTGTCATTTCAAACAGAATTTTCCTTAGAAAAGGCTAAGAAGGAGAGTGAAGCTCTGGTAGAAGAGTTGGAGAAAATAGAGATTGAGGCTGCAAATGCAGAAATGAAGAGGAAAATAATTTTCCTAAAGAAGAAAAATACAGATGAGGTTATACAAGTTGCAACCTCATCAAATCACCAAGATGCCTTAAAGGGCGGTTCTAAAGTTAATCCAGACCCCACCATAAATAGTTATGACCCGAAGATTCATGCAACTGGGTTTGCAAATCCAAATCAGGATGGTTCTAGGTTACAAGATTTAGGGTCTAGTGTGGATTCTCAAAGAAATGAAGGATTATTACAACGACGACCTATACAGTTGGAAAGGTATAGGCCATTATTCTTTGATGGTATCCCTAGTTATCCAAATCCTATTCCTGCTGACTTGAGAGAAAAGATGAATAAGTTTGCTAGTAATAATGTTGTAATAGAGGAACACTTCAAAGCTTTCATGGACATGTTAAATTATTATAAGGTCGAACATGAGGATGTTGTAATTAAATTGTTTGTACAATCCCTGGTAGATGATGCAAGGGATTGGTATAGAGGTCTACCTAATGTTAGTATTGGGTCATGGGATGAGTTTGAGAAGTGTTTTAAAGAGCAGTATGAGGATAAGACTAATGCTAGTTTCATGTTGAATGAATTTAATAACATCAATAAGTCATTGAATGAGCCTGTGATAGAGTTTAATTTAATATTTCAAAAAGAAATGTATAAGTTGTTCTAGGTTTTGAGGCTTGATGAAAATGTTTGCTTAACTACATACTTCAATGCTTTTGATGCTAAAATGGCATATCTCCTTAAAGATAAAGACCCTCGGACTATGAGGGATGCATTTAGAGTGGCTATAAATATTGAAAGTAACAGAAGAGCTTCTAGGAAGTATGGTAGGAGAGAAGAACCTGGACTTTTGAAAAATCCTAGGAATAAAATTGAGAAAGTTCCTACTACAAAGTCTAAGGATGATGAAAAGTGGGAAAAGGTTTACAACACTTTGAAAGAAATAAAGCAAAGTATTGCTTGGTAAGAAAAAGGTGCAAGAAATAAAAGGCAGACCTATAATAAAAATGATAGGTCGCCTAGATTGCAAAATTATCCTTACAATACAAATTGGAAAGATGGAAAGCCAACCTTGCCTAGCCAGAAGCCTAAATATGATCAGCATACGCCAAACCCCTTGCAGAAACATTCAATGAATATGGTATTAGAAATACCATGGTGTGAAGTGTGTCAACATCCTCATGATCAAAATTATTGTGGGGTTGCTAAATTGATTTTTGTTGAGGAAATTGAACAGGATGCTCATGAGTGGACATCAGAGTATGAGCAAGATGATGTAGATGTTTGTATAGCTAGATCATACATTGATGAAGCAAAATGTTCCTCTGATGATGAAATACAAGAAGATGATATGGATAATCAGAGACAGAGAAATGAGATGTACCATCAACAGGTCTTTTCTGCTGAGGAAGGTGATTTTGATCATAATGCTTGCAATATGGAGTAGGCTGAAGATTCAGTGTCGTTAAGGAGACCGTCAGAAGAGGAAATTTCAAGGTTGACTGAAGAAATGGCTACCCAAATGAGAAGTTCACTTCAATTGAGAAATAGAACTGTTAGTGGTGAGTAGGGTAAACCTGCTGGCTTGTTTATCAAAGAACAAAAGGATAAAAACAAAGGTGTTAAAGTTGACAACAAAAAGGATGCTTTAAAAGTCAAAGAAGTTAAGGGTGATAAGGTTTGGGAAAAAAAGAATGAAACCCCAAAGCTTCAAGAAGGTGTAATTGCAGCATTGGTGAAGACAAAGGTGATTACAAAGGTAGTTGAACTTGTTGCAGAGGATAACAAGCAAAAGAAGCTAGGAGGATGTAATCAGACAGAAAGAAAGGAAAATGATGAAGGTATGATGTTTAATTTGCCTAAGTATACAACTGTAGATATGTTTCATGTTCTTTCTCAAGTTAAAGCAATTGTACCTTTACGTGAAATGATGAGAATCGATGAACACAAAGAAAATACAATAGCCCTGATCATAGATGTTGTTGGTAATAAGGATAAACATGGAAGTGGTAAAGAAGTGAAAAATAAAGAGAAAGAAAAGGAAGTGGAGGGAATTGTGTCACAAATTCCCCCTGTGTATTTAGGAAATTCTATTAACATGTGCCTTGAAAACATAAACCCTTTTTTCTTGAGTGTGGATATAAATGGGAAAAATCTAAAGAACTATATGATAGATTCAGGGGCCTCAAATAATGTTATGCTAGTCAAATAATGGAGGCAATGGGCTTGACAGTAGATACTACTCAAGGTAAATGTTATGCTATGGATTCAAGAGAAGTTCTAGTTATTGGAACTATCAGAGAATTGCCTTATAAGTGGACTCAGTACCCTGACAAGGATTTAGTCATGACTGTCTTAGTTGTAGACATCCCACCTCACTTTGGGATGCTTTTGTCAAGGAAATGGAGTGCATCAATGGGGGGGAATATGCAATATGATTTGTCATTTGCTACTTTCTCTATTGATGGTAAGGATGTCAAAATTGAAAGAGAGTCAAAAGTACCTCATATGATTGAGCATGGACTGATTGAGAATATGACATGTTTTTTATTGATAGCAGTATAGATGAATTTAGGGTTGAGGAATTCCCTAGCAATTGTGATAAGCCTATTGCATTGATTGATACTGAAATAAAATAATTGTCAGAATCTAATGATTTGTGGACTATGTATTTTGATGGTGCAAGTTCAAAAGAAGGGTCTGGTGTAGGTGTTTTGTTACGGTCACCAAGTGGAAAGACATTTAGGTTCTCTTTCACTCTGTTATTTGAATGCACAAATAATGTGGCAGAGTATGAAGCCCTGTTATTAGGGTTGAGATTGGCTGAAAAAACATGGTATCAAGAAGCTTAAGGCAATTGGGGATTCTAAGCTTGTGGTCTCTCAAGTTAGATCCAAATATGTATCAAAGAACAAGAGGTTAAAACAATATACGAATGTTGTTTGGGATGAACTAGAGAGATTTGACGCATTTGGTATACGGTGGAAGGAGAGAGGTGAAAAAAAAGTGACAGACTTATTATCCAACATTGCATTAAAACAAGATGATATGACTTATGCTGGAATTTCAAAGGTTGAGGTGAAAACTAGGCCATCTGTCCCTGATAATATTAAAAATTGGATTTTTTTTTATAATGATGATGATATATTAATTTTTTTGAATTGTGTGGGAGAGTATGAAAATCAGGAAATTGACTTTGGAGCTTTTGTTGAAAATATTGATGATAAGGATACTATATTCAGAAATGAAGTCATTCAGTTAAAGACAAACACAATTCCCAAGGGTTTAGTTGTATTAGAAAGAGTGTTTGACAATCAAGACAAGAAAAAGGCTAATCATACTGTTTCCCATCCCGACGACCTGGAGGAGATAAATCTTGGAACATAAGCATCCCCAAAGAAGGTGTATATTGGAAAGAAAATGTCACCAAAGGTGAGAAGGATGTTAATTGACTTATTAAGGAAGTTTAGGCATGTGTTTGCATGGTCTTATGATGATCTTAAGGCATACAGGGATGATATTTTTCAACATGAGATTCCTTTGCGTGATGATGCTAAGCCATTCAGACAAAAGAAAAGGCCTATTAATCCCACTTTGGCCCCCAAAATGCAAGAAGAATTAATGAAACTAAGGGATTCAGGGATCATCAAGCCAATCAGACATTCATCTTGGGTGTCAAACTTTGTACCGGTAAGAAAGAAAAATGGAGACATCAGGTTATGTGTAGATTTCAGAAATTTGAATGTGTCTTCATTAAAAGACAATTATCCATTACCTAATATGGAAGCTATGTTGCAACGAGTGACAGGCTGTGAGTTAATGTCTATGATGGATGGTTTCTCTAGATATAATCAGCTCATGGTCAAAGAGTCTGAGCAGTTTAAGACAACTTTCACTACACCATGGGGAACATATGTTTATGTAAGAATGCCATTTTGTCTAACAAATGCAGGGGCTACTTTTCAGAGAGCCATGGATGTGGTTTTTTCAGATTTCATTAACTTGTTTTTGGTAATTTATCAGGATGACCTGACAACATATTCTAAAAAGGAAGAGGATCATTGTGAGCATCTAGAGAAGGTATTCATTAGAGCCTTGGAGTATGGCATTTATTTAAATCCAAAGAAATGTGTGTTTGGAGTACTAGAAGGAAAACTATTGGGACATAGTTTCCAAGGATGGAGTAAAAATTGATCCAAACAAAGTTATTGCAATTGATAAAGTGCCACAACCTCGAAATGTCAAAGGAATACAATCTTTCTTTGGGAAAATAAATTTCTTGAGGAGGTTTGTGATTAATTTTGTTGAGATAGTTTTCCCTATTTCCAAAATGCTCAAGAAAGGAGCCAAGGTTGATTGGGATGAGGAGCCTGTGCAGGCCTTCCAAGCCATTAAGCAAGCAATAAAGGAGGCTCCTGTGTTAAGAACCCCTGATTTTTCCAAACCTTTACAAATTTTCTCATTTCCTTCTTTCCACACAATTGTAGTTGTGTTGTTGCAAAAGAATGCAGAAGGTTTTGAACAACCTATATCCTTTTTTCAGCAAATCTTGACAAGCTGCATAACTTAAGTATGATATAAATGAAAAACAGGCATATGCATTGGTAAAAGTAGTGAAGGATTTTAGACCTTATTTGATGGGAGCTACTATAATTGCTTATGTGCCTAGTGCTACTGTTAAGGACATTTTCACACAACAAGAAGTGTCTAGGAGAAGGTGTAGGTGGATAAATAGGATTCGAGAATTCAATATTGAGGTTCAGATTACTAAATTGGTAAGAGGACAAGGATTGGCCAAACTCATGGCCCAGAGTAATCTGGAAGAAAATTAGATAAATTTTTTAGAAAAGGAGAATAGATCACATCTTTGTGATATGGAGCATTTAGAACATTTGGTATAGAGATGTGATATATTACTTGCAAAAAATGAAATGTCTTGATAACTTGAGTGAAAATGAGAAAAGGACATTGAAATTACACGCTATCAATTATGTTATTGTAGATGGAAAGCTCTGGTGGAGAAATGGAGAAGGTGTCGTGCTGAAGTGTGTTGATCAAGATCAAGCAAAAGAACTTTTGAGTGGAATGCACGGTGGAGTTTGTGGAGGACATTATATGGCTAAAACAACTACACATAAGATAATGAGGGCTAGATTTTGGTGGCATATAGTTTTTAAGGATGCACACCAACTAGTGAGGACATGTGATGCTTGTCAACGTTTCTCTGGTAAGTTAAATTTTTCTTGCAAGTTACCTCTAAAACCAGTTATAGTACAAGCTCCATTCCAGCAATGGGGTATTGATTTTGTAGGAGAAATAGCATGTAAATCTAGTGGAGGTTATTCCTGGATATTGGTGGCCACTGATTATTTCACCAAGTGGGTGGAAGAAATTCCAACAAAGAAAGCCACTAGTAAAGTGGTAATTGATTTCCTGATGAGAAACATATTGACTAGATTTGGATGTCCAGAAAGGATTGTGTTAGACAATGCAATGTGTTTCAAATCTGAAGAATACGTAGAATTTTGTGAAAAGCATGGCATCCAATTTTTTTATTCATCACCATACCACCCATAGGTAAATGGACAATCATAATCCAACAATAAAAGCTTGATGAAGGTTATTAAAAGAATCTTGGATCAAAATAAAAAGGCTTGGGATTCTAAGTTGAGATTACCAGTCTGGGAAGATAGGTTAACTGTGAAGAAGGAAATAGGTTGTGCCCCATTCGACTTGGTTTATGGGATAAAAGCCAGGTTACCCCAAAACAACTTAATGGAAATGTATAAGTTTGTCCAGATATATGATAATGAAGTTGATGATGAAATGCGATTGAGAGTGGAAGCTCTTATAGAGTTGGATGAAGCTAGGAGGGAAGCACAAAAGAAAAATGCTAAGTTGCAGTTGCAGGTAAAGAATTTGTACGACAAAAGGGCAACTGCAAGGAGTTTCAAAAATGGAGATTTGGTTTTAATGTGGAATGCTAGACTGGAAGATAAAGGGAAACATGGGAAATTTGATGCAATCTGGTTAGGTCCATTTTTTATTAATGACAAGTGGGGTGAAGATTCGTACTTCCTCCAAGATATGACAGGAGATATTCTTGAACTGCCAGTTCATGGACAATTCTTTAAGTTATACTTCACTTGACATTTTCTTTTCCATGAACAGTAGTTTAGGTTTGTATATTTTGTATATGTCTTGTACATAGGTTGGGTTGTTTTGTCCAAACAATTCCTTTTTGGTTGTCTCTGCTTCTTGGTCTGCTACTCCTGAGATTCTGAATTCTCGCTTCATTCTAGTGGAATGAACATCCCCAACTGGAGCCACTGATGGAGTTTTAAAATTTTTTCTCCTTGTTAGTCACTTATGACCTCCCTTATGTTGCTGGTCTTTCATGGTGTTGGAAATTTTGTATGGGTTGGGGTTTTAGCCTTGTTTTCATCTTAAATCCTAGTTTTTTTGGTATGCCTTGGTCAGGTTCTTTTTCGCTGTTACCTTTTTTTGAGGGGTTTTAAAACATATTGTGCCCCATCGATTCGTTTATACATTGGCCCCTTCGGTTTTAGATTTTGCAGCTTCCGTAGGTTTTTATTTTCCCTAAGTCTAGGCTGACCTTGTGCTTTGTCATTTTAAAACAACTTATGTTGTTTTTCATTCACCTAGTGGTGTCCCCTTGCCCTTTTAATAAATGTTTTATTTTGTAGAGGGTTGATTAGCACTGCCATTGATCTATTTCCTACAGATATCAATGGCACCCGCCATCCCATGATCAGGAATTGAAGGATTGCAAAATCACGGGTGGGCACCACTTTCCCTCTCTAAAGGATGAAATTTGCAGGACCATTGATGTGTTGTATTTTCAAGATCAACGGCTCTCGCCATCATGTGATCAGGAATTATGGAAGCACGATATCATGGGCGACTGCCATGTGTATCATCTGATGAAGCCAAAGGAATGGAGGAAGCATCAGCCAGTTTTAAATGTATTAAGGGATGGATTACTAAAGTACTTGTGAGATGCACATGCTTTATTTCAATGTTGATGTTATAATTTTGAGGGAAAATCTGCTCGATAGTTAACGGAAAGGACAAATACCATTTTGAAGGAGTAGGATCACTAATGAGAAAGATCAACGGTTGCCCACCATTCCGCGATGGTGAATCGAAGGATTGCAATATCGCGGGTAGCCGCCACGTGGTTTTCCTTTGTGGCATATGGCATGGTGGGCCCCTTATTTCCGTGTTGGCAATTATGTCAGCCTATTTTGAAGGTGGTCGTCGATGATTTGATCAAACTGGAGGATCAACAAATCAAATTTAAATTTGTATCAAATATGGTTGGACCCATTTGTGCAGCCCGCGAATGAGATTTAATGGCGGATGAGACATCTACTAGCGAGATTTGATCGACATAAAATAAATTTACTTGTTTTATTTGTATCAAAAGGCATCCAATTATTTCGTGAAAATAGTTTCAGAGCCGAAGGTGAAATTATGAGCAGCTGCAGTTAGAATTTGGAGTTAATGTGAAAAGAGTCGTAAGTTTATTTTTTGTGCCTCCTGGTCATTTTGCACCTAAATTTGGGAAGGGGGTTTTCTATACTTTTCATTGAGCTTATTGATAAACATGTTAGGGCTATAGTTTAATCATAGATTGTGAGGAATTGTAGTATTTTACTCTGTAATTTCCTATCTCTACTTAGTCCTAGCTACTTGAAGTGTAACATTGTAACGAAGCCCTAGTTTGTCCAAGATGGTGCCACCCAAGCAACATTCTGGCCACATTGAATATTTGAAAAGAAACCTGTATGATGATTTCCTGGTTCAATTATTGTTATCAATGAATGATAGAAAGAAAGGTGTAGTGTTGATGCGAGGGAAAATCCTAGGGGAGGGGTTAGTGTATAATTGTTCTAACATTTCCGATGCTAGGATTCCTCTCACCAGCTTAGAAATGTTCAGATTGTGGTATGGATAGAGGAATTTTCCTCACCCTTTTTCAAATGGATGGATGTATGACATGGGGAAGTTAGTTGTACCAAATGTATTCCCTGATGTGGACTTACTTAGGGAAGTGGGCACAAGGTATGACCCCATCACACGAGTAATTAGGGATAATGATGGAGGGGTACTATTAGAAATTAACAAAGATGATATCCAACTGATTTTTGATTTGAGTGAGCCGAGTGAAGACTTGGTTCCTATCAATCTTGAGGAAATGAAGCAAGAGTATGCAAAGTTGAAGTCCCTTTTTAGGGCTAAGTTACTTCCACCTCATCTGGTTAGGTAGGAGGTTCACAATTTCATATCAGCCCTAGTGACCAGGAACCTTTTAGTTTGAATTCTTTTGCAAAACCTTTCCTGGCCACTTTCTATTCATTATGTCAGATTTTGAGTTTCAACCCTGGTGCGGTAATGCCTATTGCGTACATGTTCATGGGGGTGCAAATACAACACCCTAACTTTTCTATGACATATGACTTTGCTTCTTTCTTGGCTAAGAGGATACATGAAGGGTTGTCGAAGCTGCAGAAAAATGATACTGGTACTCAATTCTTTTGGTAATCTATGCTGATGCATATGTTTCTGTTTAGCAATGTTGATTTATTTTCGAAGAAGTTGAAATTAAGACAATTAGTTGATGGAGAAATATTGCCAATACAGATATGGGCTGCAGATTTATCCTATAATAAGGAAAGCACTAGTTATGTGCAATTTGATAATTTTTTTGCTTCTAGATTAAGGGATAGATTAATGGTGAATGTACCTAGGATCCTTGAGGAATTACATGATTTCCTTAGGCCAAAGGGAAGGAATCTAGAATTGAGGGTTTACCATAACTGGGGTGACATTATCCCATACCTAGTCAGTACTATCTTGTATATGGATTTTAGGGAGCCCCTCACATACTGCCATACAATGTGCCACCAAGAGTAGGGTTTGCAGAAATCATGTGGCAGAAAGGTTGTATTCATGAAGACAACCTCACTGGAAGGGGGAAGGGAGCATTCTTCTCTGATTATATAGTGGTGTCTGACTTTGCATTTTCAAAGGGAGGTTGGACGCATTTTGATAAATTCTTTGCTGATTACCATTTGAGATGTGGTCCAAGGAGACAACATGATCTTGAGGGTTTCTTTGCTCTTTTCAGACAAAGAATAAAAGCTGGAAAATTCACACATGAGTTCAACTTCCCTGAGGACCTAATCAGAAATGAATTTGATCTAAATAAGCAGGAGTTGAACAAGGAAAAATGGATAGCTTATAGTAAGCTACTAGATGTTGTGCATGGAATGCATCCTAAGTATGATCCACTGTTGGAGTTCAATCCATACCATAAGAAAATTGATTTTCTAATGAAGAACTTCAAGGAGATTATGGACACCTTGAGAACCAAAAAGATAAATTTAAGGCTAAGTCTGGGTATGCAAGAACAAAGTGTTGGGCCAATTGAAACAAGGCCAGTATACCAGCCTACAGAAAAGCGGCCCATTTATAGAAGGAAACGGGATAGTAGTAGTGATGAGGAAGAAGTAGAGAGAAAGGGGAAGAAAATAATGAAGGCACCTCCACGACTAGGTCCAAAATTCAAAGTTTCTAGGGCAGTCAAGATCATTGATTTAAAATCATCACCAGAAGACAGTCCCCCATCACCATCATCTGAGCCAAGCCCTAAGAGGCAAAAAATTGATCACCCACATGAGGATTTGACAAATGAATTTATTGTTATTGATCAGGACATGTAGGTTGGTATGCCTTCCCCTCCTAGGCTAGTTGAATTGGTTTTATCGGATTTGGATATGAAAGGTAAAAGTGTACAAGATACAAGAATGGAAGCATGCAAGGAGTTTTTAAATGACAATACATTTGTAAAAACTCCTGCATTCTTGCAATTGGCATGGAGAATGAAATTTGAAGAGTATCAAGATAAATGTAGGGAGAGAAGGGAACTAAGGCTTGACAGGTCAGACCAGGAGAATGATGAAGAAGTAAAAGCTGAACTAATGGAAGAGTTCAAGAACATCACTCCTGAGGAAGGAAGACAACTTGTGAGTCAAGATGGTGTTTTTATTTTTCCTGAGTGGGACATTGCAGATGTAGTAGCTTTTAATGCTATTATGAAGTCCAAGAATCCTTTTCAAGATTATAAGGAAGAAGTTAAGGAAGCATTGCAAAACTCTTCCTTCATTGAAGAATATGAGACCTTGGCAATTTGGGCATTGGCTCCACAAGGGAGGAAACCATATATTGTTGATATTAATCCAAATTTTAGAGGAGGATTAATAATAAAGAGAGCTTCAAAGACTTCAACCACCGATGCCACTAATTTAACTGTGAATGTGGTCAAATTGGCCCAAAAGACTACTGAAAGGGAGGAGGTTGAAAGGAAGAGCTTAATGGAGAAGTATAACATTTTGATTGAAGAATATAGTAAAATGCAACAGAGGAACATTGAGTTGCAAATTGAAGTGGAAAGGTTCAGGTGTAGACAGAATGGGGAAACATCCAATGCTCTAGGAACCAGTACATTACCTCCCACAGTAGGGTCAATGCTTCCTACTTCTCCAAATGTTTCCACACTAGGGTCTCCCATTGAAAATCCTGCTCTCACCCCTCCTCTAGAACAAATTAATGAAGAAACATAGTGCTCTATTGATCCAAAGAAGAAGCAACTCATATAGAAAATTGATGAATTACAGACATCAACAAAGGTAAGAGAGGAGGAATTTCTTTTAAAGGAAAAGGAGATTGTTACTACTGATTTGGAGCACTTAAATGAAGGGGTAGATACTAAATTGCTATCTATACATTCTTTTTATTCTTTGCTGTTGAAAGCAATAAAGAATATTGATAGGGATCAGGAGGTAGTGATACCAATAATTAAAAATTGGATCCCTAGGGCCAATGATCTGGATATCATGAATAAAGCCTCAAGGTTTGATATAAATGATAGGACCCAATCATTGAAGCCTACTCATGTGTTAGTAAAATTATTGCCATATTTTTAGACCTTACCAGATGATTTAAGTAGGAAGATTAGGGAGTTGGTGAAGAATTTCAATGATTGGGGTAACACATTGTTACCTGATATAATCGATGAGTAGGGGAAAATCAAAACACTCCAACAATGGCATGATGAAGCAAGTAAGGCCATCAATAATCAAATTAAAGTAATTTGTGATGACTCAGATTATGATTTGTTGGTGAGTTGTATGCATAAGATTATTAGTACCAGCTCATTTTTAGAATCTTTTGAAAGAGACGCAAATCAGGTAGCGGTAAAATATATGCCTTATAGTACAAAGGTAAAGGAGGTAATTAATTTTGGCTGGCCGACTGATGAAGAATACCAAAAATGGGTAGCTAAGTATTTAAATGATTAAGAGTAAAAAGAGTGGACTATTGATAGGTGGAAAATCTGTTGTTGTGGTTACAATAGTTCCAGTTTTGTGTTGATGGAATTCTCGGCGTGGGTTCCTTGTGGTTTTTTGTTATTGCATCAACCATCCTCTGTCGACATGATGAACAAGAATATGCTCTAGGATGATTGCAGTTGTAACAATTTTTGGAATATCATCAGGTGCTCCAATTGGTTGGCGACATGTGTACTTTCTGGCTCGCGGCTTGTTTGCTCCTTCATTTTCTATAAGAAGGATTTCAAGGCCAAAAGTACAGGTTAGAATGTTAGATAATTTTGATCAATTCTAGGTGAAGTTGCAGAGCAGATTGTAAAGTCTAATGGTTTTAGAGAGAAATGCAACTTAGGTTCAGAGTCATTCTGTAATAGGTTTTGAGTTCATGGGGATTTAATGTTGCATAACAATATTAGCATTGTTAAGTTGAGTGAATTTCTTCAGGGAGTTTTCCAGAGTTAAACCTATTATCTAAGATATGGACAAAGGCATCACATTAGTAGATGCTCTAGAATCTACTAAACAGTTATGGATATTTTTACCAAGTATTCTTAGTGTGAGAAAAAATGGTGGGAACTCTATTTTTCCTTTATAAAAGGTTACTTGCACGTCTACCATAGGAATAATATTTTTGTCTTTTTCCTTAATGGAGATACTCATCACTTGAGATTCTTTAAAATTTCTTTGTTTTGGAAAATATTCAAAGGTATTCAAGAAAGCTTTCTTGATCACAGGCATTTTGAGAAAATTCTGATAAAGACAGGATGATTTTTACCTTTCTGATCTCTTCTACTAAATAATTAGTCAAATTATTTTGATCAGCAGAATCCACCTTTTCACTTCATGAAACATTCGATGAGTTATATTGAGAGGTCACTTTAGGTAACCCTGGAGTATTACTTGATTTATCATTGGGTGGAGCATTAAATTTATTTGGCGGGATTGACGTTGTCAAATGCCCTTCAAATTTACTTCCACCATTTGTGTTACTTCTCAAGTCATAGCTATGTGCTTGTGGATATTTTTGAAAAGAATAAATTTTTGCAGCTTCTCCTTGAGGTTCATTTTTATCTTGATAAGGAAATGTGTAAGTTTCTAAAGTCATGGCTAAACTATCTCCTTTGTGTGTGCATAAATATGACTCTTGACAACGACAAGTGACTCAACACATTTGTAACTTTCAAGAACCAAAGAAGAATCATATCCTACTAGAAATAATTCATTTCCTTTAGGAGGATGAAAGTGAAACCATTTTTTGTAGTGCGTAGCAGCCAGAAAAATATCTAAGGTAGTTTTAAATTATGGATAGTCCACTTTTGAATGAGCATTTGTGTTATAGATTCGACACCAATTGTTCATCGCGAGGTAAATTGAATTCACCTTTGATGAAGGTCTATCATATGAGGAATTAGTGTTATTTAAAGGTGTGGTTATTCCTCCATTATTCAGTCATGTGTTCCAATGTCTAGGTGGTCTAGGAGCATTATATGCTTTACCTTGCAAACTTTGATTATTACTCTGAGAGTAAAAATTCTTATTTCTTAATTGTGTAACCTCTATGGTTAATATTTTGAGTTGAGCTATTTTTTCCTTAATTTATTCTTTATCATCTAGAGTTTTAACCATTTTAATCTCTTGTGTATGTGAGAAGAAAGAATTTTTGTTAGGATATAGCTCTGTGATAGCTAGACTAGGGTGTAGGACTAAATCTTGACTATTTCCTGATTGAAAGAAAGTTTTTGGAGGAAACATCCCATTCTGAACCACTGAAGGAAAAGAATTAGGAGTCATAGGATGATTTAATGGAACTCAACTCACACTTAGATTGGGGTAGTTATTCAATCCATTTCTCCCATTTATAGATGATCCACTTCCAAGGTGTTTCATTTCTAAATTTACACTTACAACTTCAACATAGGCTTCTGGTAAAGTAGTGGGAGGATTTTCCCTTCATTTTGAAAACATAGTAGATAAAGGATCTACTACCATTTAATAAACTATGATGACTTACAAATTGTTCACTATGTAAGGTCCTTTTAACATATAATAGGCATTTTGAAACCCGTCATTAAAAGCAGTTATAGGTTCACCATCGAACCTTTTGATTTGAGAAAATTGGTGATATAACAAGGTAGGATCAACCAGTGTTCTAAACCTAGATAAAAATTGATCTTTCATATCTTTCCATGATCTAACTAAGTTATGAGGTAGGTTGATGTACTTCTGGTAAACTTCATCACTTAAGGTATACGAAAGAAAACTACATACAACATCTTCGTGTTGTATCCTTAAAGATACTGATATGTTCTTTTGCATATTTGTGAAGGTAATACTTGGGAAAAAATTGCTGCAAGTATGAAGAATTTGTTGCAAGGTGTTGTCATTGATGTCAACTGGTCAATTGGTTATCAATTGGTTGTTGTTGTCATTGATGTTATGGATGTAGGTTACTGGCTATATATGTAGAGGATATTGAGAAAATTGTATTGAAGGAATATTGAAGGAAGATGGCAGGTGTTTAGTGGTTGTTCTTGGTTTTACTCTAGGATTTTCTCCTATGTGTGTAGGGTTTATATATGTTGTTCATGGTTGTTGGAAGCTACTATATCCAAATTTTTTATTTCTGATTCATTGTACAGTGCGAGTTATGTTCACCAATTATGAACTATGGTTTTCTGTGTATTTGGCTGAGGTTTGAGAGAAATTTTGTTGGTCCATATTTCTCTTTGGTTAAGTCTTATGACTTGTAGTTATAGAGTTAAGTTGTTATGATCGTGTTGAAGATAATTTCGACATCTAGAAGGATTGTGCTTAATTTTTCTATGTGTTTTACACTAGTTTGGCTGACCTTGTGTTAAACACTAACTTTAGAATTGATGAAGCATGTTGGGATCTATTTGGGTCCGCATAAAGCATGTGTTTGGGTTTCCCTCATTCTAATTCCACCCTAGGATGCTTTGGCACTGACCTAATTTGAATTTAATGATGGATGGACAACTTTGGATATGTTTCAAAGTTGAAGATGGTATAAATATAGGTTGAGTTAGTGGTGAAAAGAAAAAATAGATAAGTGAAAATAAATAGAGTAGTTAGATGTGAAGTAGGTTTGAATCAATTGGATGAATGTAATCTGTGTGGAAGATCAGTGTGAAGCCTAAATTCTAAGCTTCTAGATGCAGTGAGTTGAAGGTGGATTCTATCATTCATGCATGTCTACGAGTGGTTGATAAAATTGAAGGTGGATTTCTCTGTTGTATTGAGATTGTCTTCTCTCTATAACATATCTCTTCTATCTTCTCTGTATCTTTGTGGTAGTGAGCCCTCTAGGTGGCTAGCCCTATTGAATAGTGAGTCCCGATTCAAACAATGAGTCCCTATTTCAGTAGTGAGCCTTTTGTAATTGGTTTTGATATTCTCTATAATGTGAGTTAATCCTCACCATGGTTTTTACCTCATTGGGTTTTCCACGTAAATCTGGTCTTACTATGTTTGTGTGATGGTTTTCAGTTTCTCCACTTGCACTTAATGTTTAATCTTTTAAGAAGAGTTAAGAATTGTGATTGATCTAAGTTCTGATGAATTTTATAAAAGTGAAATTTTCTACAACTTATTCACCCCCCCTCTCATTTTTCTTGTTCAACAATTGGTATAAGATCTTTGTTCCTTGGAGAAGAGCATAATCGCTTAAGGAAGGTCTAGGATGGCTTGAAAAATCACTCATGATTATCTGAGGTTCGATGGAACTAATTATGCTATCTAGAAAATACTGATGGGAGAGTATCTATATTATTGTGGATATGATGTGGAGAAAGCTTACAAGAATCCTTACACTTCTCTTGCTAATGGTTTGAGTATGGTTGATTAGATCAAGGCACATGAAGAGAACAATAAGGTGAAGTACATTTTGAAGAATAGTATTATAGATTCTGAGTTGATTAAAGTTCAAAATTTGAAGAATCCTAAGGAAGTGTAGGATTCTTTGGAAAAGGAACATTAAGGTGATGAAAGGGTGAAAGAGGAAAAATTTCAGAATTTGGAGACATAGTTTGAGCTCCTACATATGTTTGAAGATGAGAATGTTAAAGCCTATGTACAGAGATTGGATGAGGTAGTAGCTAGAATGTGAGGACTTGGTGCTACAATAGATGCATCCAGAATTGTAGAGAATACTGTTAGATCTCTCTGTCATGCTTACAGTGAAAATGCATGTGATATTGAGGAACATATAATTACAAGACTTACACTAAAGATCAGTTGTTGGGAACTTTGAAATCTTATGAGATGAGGAAGCCAAATTTGAGAAATGGATCCAAATCAGAGACATCTTTTAAGGCTACAAAATTTGAAGATATGGATGAAGAAAACATTCATGAAGAAGAAGGTAACTTTGCAAGAAAGATGAAGAAAGGCTCCGACAAGTATGAAGGTAAGTTACCTTTTAAATGCTTTAGTTGTGGAGGAATAGGTCATTATGTTGTAAGGTGCCCAAAAAGAGCTAAAAGGAATAAACAAAGATATGAGAAAGAAAGGAAAGGTAAGAATATCAATAGAGCATATTATGTGAATGTGGATGCTAGTATATCTGATGAGGAATTTGATTATGGAGATCTTGATGGTAATGAATGCTAGTTCTTGGCTATAAAATATGAACCTACTTCTGCTATTTTTGAAAAATAGGTGAAGTAATGCTCTCCGGAGAAGGAGAAAAATGAAGGTACTATAATATCTACCCTACATGATAAATAGGAAAATAACTATTGGGTTGTTGAAATTGGCTGTTCACATCACATGATTGGTGATAAGAGTAATTTTGTTAAACTTGAAAATATGATGTTGGCTTATTTATGTTTGGAGATGATACTAGTGCTAAAATTTATGGGATAGGTTAAGTAAGTTTTGATGGAAAGCATAATACTGATAATGTCTATTATGTTAAGGGTTTAAGGCATAATATTTTGAGTGTTGGAAAAATGTGTAGCAAAGGATATACTATTATATTTGAGGATGAAAGATGTGATATTAGGAAAGGATCCAAAATAATGATGCAGGAAAGAAATCTGAAGGAAATATCTATCAACTTAAGGGTGTTGATGGATGATGCTTTATGACTTAGATCAATGACAGTTGGTTGTGGCATCAAAAAATACGTCATAGGAATTTTGATAACTTGTTAAGGATTAGTGTAGTTCAGGCCATGAGATATTTACCAAGGATTACAAATCCTGTTAATGTTATTTGTAGGAATTTTTAGTTTGAGAAGAAAACAAGAAATCATTATAGATCAAAGGAACAATCTACTACTAGACTACTGGATTTAATTCATACATATCTTTGTGGTCCTACAAGATCTAGAAGTCTACAAGATGAAAGGTACTTTATAATTTTGATTGATGATTATTCTAGATATACATGGGTTACATTTCTTAGAGAGAAATCATATGCATTAGATAGATTCAAGACATTCAAAGCTATGGTTGAAAATGAAGTAAGTTTGAGAATAAAATCCTTAAGGTCTAATAGAGGTGGTGAATTCAATTCCCATGAGTTTAATATGTTTTGTGAAGTGCATAGAATAAAAAGATAGTTATTTGCTTCAAGAACTCCTTAGCAGAATGGAGTTTTTGAAAGGAAGAATAGGACAGTTCAAGAGGCTACAAGATCAATGATTACTGAGGCAATTTTACCAAAAGTTTACTAGAGAGAAGCTATTCATACTGTTGTTTATGTATTCAGTCGAGTTCAAGCAAGAGAAAATAGTACAAAGACCCACTATGAGCTATGGTGTGGAAGAATTCCTAGTGTTAAATATTTCAAGGTATTTGGAAGCAAATGTTATATTAGAAGGGATGAAGAAAATTTAGGAAAGTTTGATGCAAGATGTGATGAAGTAATTTTTCTTGGATATTCTACTAGAAGCAAGGCTTACATATGTTTCATAAAAAGACTAAGGAAGATTGTAGAAAGCACAAATGTCAAAGTTGATGAAATAATGAAGAATTCAATTGATGTTGATGGATATGTCTTTGATGAACCCGATTAAATAATAATTGAAGAAATTGTTGAAGAACAAGAAAATGATGAGCAAGAGAAGTAGAATGAAGAATAAGAAAAATAAGAAGAAGCTCTAATAGTGTCACCTAAGACACCTAGATATGTGTAGAAGAATCATTCAGAAAATCGGATCATTAGAGACAAGACAAAAGGAGTATTGAAAAGAAGCATAGTTGCTGCTAGTGAAGTAAATATGTGGTTACTTTATGAGATTGAACCAAATACTATAAGTGAAGCATGTAAAGATGAAAATTGGATGGAAGCTATGAAGGAAGAAATTATGTAGATTGAGAAGAATCAAACTTGGGAATTGGTCCCTAGACCAACAGACAAAAACATTATTGGATCAAAGTGGGTATTCAAAACTAAGTTGAATGGGAATGGAGAAGTGGTCAGAAACAAAGCAAGGATTGTGTGTAATTTTTACTCACAAGTAGAAGGTATAAATTTTTGGGAGAATTTTGTTGTGGTGGAAAGAATGGAAGCTATTAGAATGTTCTTAGTATTTGTTTCTCATAGAGATTTCAAAGTCTATCAGATGGATGTCATGTCTGCATTTTTGAATGGTGAGCTAGAAGAAGAGGTCTACATGGAACAATTAGAAGGATTTCAGTTGTCAGATCAACCAGATATAGTGTAAAGGTTGAAGAAATCTTTATATGGTTTGAAGCAAGCTCCTAGAGCTTGGTATTTAATATTAGATAGGTACTTGATTCAATAAGGTTTCAACAAAGGTATGACAGATAGTAACATATACTTTAAAGTTGAAAATGATAAAATATTGATTGTGGTTGTATATGTTGATGACATTATTTTTGGAGGAAATAAAACTACGTGTAAAATTTTTATGGAAGAGATGAAAAAAGAGTTTGAAATATCTATGTTTGGAGAGATGAATTTTTTTCTTGGGCTGCAAATTAATCAAACAGAGAAAGGAGCCTTTATTTCATATTCTAAGTATGTGAGAGAGATGTTGAAGAAGTTTGGGATGGAAGGTTCCAAACCAATATGCACTTGTATGGTGAATGGTTTCACATTAGTTAAATATGATGATTCACCCAAGGCTGATCAAAGAAAGTATAGATCTATAATTGGTGGACTATTGTATTTGACTGCTACTAGATCAGATATTATGCATGATATCTATCTTCTGGCTATATTTCAAGAAGATCTTAAAGCAACACATGTTGCTGCTATTAAAATAATATTCAGATATTTTAATGGGACCATGGATTATGGCTTGTGGTATCCTAGAGATAATGAATTTACATTAAGTGCTTATACAAATGTAGATTGGGTTGGATGTGTAGATGATAGGAAAAGTACACATGGTGGTACATTCTCTCTTGGTTGTATATTGGTGGCATGGTTGAGTAAAAATCAAGATTCAATTTCCTTATCTACTGCTAAAGCTAAGTATATTGTTGTTGCATCTTTTTGTAAACAAGTTCTATGGATTAAACAAACATTGAAAGATATCACAATTGTGTATGATGATCCTATTTCTATCTTCTATGATCACAAAACTACAATTAACATTTCAAAGAATCTAGTGATACACTCGAGGACAAAGCATATATCTATCAGGTATGATTTCTTGAGAGAGAATGTTGTGGAGAGTAAAGTAAATCTTGAGTATGTTCCTACAAAGGATTAGATTGCTGATATATTCACGAAGGCTCTTCCTAAAGGTACTTTTGAGTATATCTGGGAAAATTTAGGGGTCATTTCCCCTCCTTTCTTGAACTAGATGCATATGGAGATGCATCATTTTGATGGATCTATGGATCTATCTTTCTTTTGGACTAATGTTTTAGAGGCTACCTCTCAGGGGGAGTAGGTAGTGTCATGTGTTGTCACTGTATGAGTATTATGTTTTTAATATCAAAGGAGAAATCAATGTAAAACATCTTTTTCCTTTTCCATTGATGTAAAAGGGGGAGATGAGAGATATGTGGAAAGAATAGAAGTATCTAGTAAGGGGAGAAACAAAAATAAAAATCATAAGGAATTGTGTTCAGAACTAGTATGTTGTCTTTGATGGTTTTTCACATCATGTGTTGACATCAATGACAAAGGGGGAGATTGTTGCAAGTATGAATAATTTATTGCAAGGTTTTTTCATTGATGTCAACTGGTCAATTGGTTATTAACTAGTTGTTTTCATTAATGTCATGGATGCAGGTTATTGGCTATTATGTAGAGGATATTGAGAAAATTGTATTGAAGGAAGATTGTAGGTGTTCAATGGTTGCTTCGGGTTTTGCTTAAGGATTTCATCCTATGTCTATGTGGTTCAAATATATTGATCATGGTTGTAAGCTACTATATCTAGATTTTTGGTTTTTGATTCATTGTATAGTGTGAGTTATGTTCACGAGTTGTGAACTGTGGTTTTCTGTGTATCTGGCTTAGGTCTGGGAGAAATGTTGTTGGTCTAGATTTCTCTTTGGTTAAGTTTTATGACTTGCAGTTATAGAGGTAAGTTATTATGATCATGTTGAAGGATCATTTTTAATTGTTCTATGTGTTTTACACTGGTTTGGTTGACCTTGTGTTAAACACTACTGTTGATGTGTTTTTTATGCACTTCTCAACACAAGCAGTGCGTAGGTGCACTACCTCTCTTGAAAGACAATCTTCCACTATCAAATTGTAGAACACTATCCCAAGGTCTCTAATGTCAAGTCTTGACAGTGCTTGGAATATCTCAGTTGTTTGATGTGATTTGCTAGAATCACAAGGCAGTCTTACGGATGAGTTACAAAGCATGAGAAGTTGGGTTTGCAAATGCAGTTTCAAAGTGTTGGAAGTGAATGAACAATGTCTGTCCACTCAAAACAGCAAGCTAAAACTCATCAAGTTCATTTGATTTAGCTTCATGGTGATGCTTTGGATCCTACTCTAACCAAGGATTAAAAGAAATAGCAAAAGGAGAAGGGTTAAGAACACTGTTCTAATCCTAAGCTACAAATGAACATTAACAATGGTGGCTACTAAAGTAGATAGGCTTCCTAAACTGAGTTTTGCTTGACAAAGAGAAACCTACAACTACACAAAACCAGTGCAATCTTCTAAGGTCTGTTGATTTTCAAACTACACATACACATCATGAACATGCAATTGAACTAGGTTGCAACAATGACAAAAAGAAGCCCAATCTAACTTTGCACAACAACTTGTCATCAAATAGTGCTAAAAATATGGGATGGAAGCTCATCAAATACTATAACAGCAACACCATCATGACAGCTACACCATCATGACAGCTATTCAAGAAACTAATACTAAAACTAACATGGAAGTAGAACCATGCATGGAAGATGAGCAAAATCAAAGAGAACATCCATAAAATCATGTAATGTTGTCTTCTATTGCTGCAAAATGCTTTTTACAACAACTCTCCAACCCTTACAAATGAGGGGCAAGCCCCTATTTATAGTTTTCCAAAGCCCGAATGAATGGCTAGGATCAATTTCCAATGAATGGCCTAGATTTGATTACATTAGGGTTTCACCTACCCCTCATTATCCAGCAATTTTAAAATACATCATTTGTCCTTTTCCCTGTTTTGTCATCTAGTGCTCAGGTGTTGTAGCAGTTTTGTCATTTAGCTGATTGCCCATTTACTGTAGCTAAAACTACCTAAAAGTTGTCTTCTTACTTGATATGTTTGCAATGTTCTTCCTTGGGTCAAACGAGTCCATCGACGATTGGCATCAATAGATTGGCTGCCCCTGATTTAGGTGGACAACTCCCTTATGCTTTCTTCAAGGCCACCCCCTTGCGTTTTTGTCTTTGACTTCCTTGGAATAGGCCTTCTTCCAACGTTGACCCTATTGGTGGGTGCTAGCGGGAGAGGCAACCATGAAATGAATGGTGACAGGAGCTATGCACATTCCTTGTTCAGCTTTCTCGATGGGTCTCCTGACAGACGTGCAGTAGGCTCCTTGAATCCTACATACATGAAACCCTGTAAGTGCTTTCATACAAAAAAAAGAGGAAAAAATTAGTCAAATCTTGCAAAAACCTTGTTAGATTCATCCACGCATCATCAAAAGATCATAATATTCAAATTTGGAGCTCATTTGGATCATAAACATTAATGTGGGCCCAAGGGGGCGGGCAGCGAACGGGGGACATCAAACCGGAAGCGAAGTTCCCAGACCCCACAAAACATAGCAAAACCAAGATTTTTCAATTATAGCACATGGGAAAAGGGGAAGGAAGAGTACCCAGCAAACTTCCTTAAGATTGGACTCATTTTACAAAAAACTAGAAGTACAAAACGACCACGGAGAGGTGGAGTCTCAGAAACGGCCACGGAGGGGCCAAGCTCCGGAGGTTGGGTCGTTGGGGGCCAACAGATGTTCAAAACGGCCATGGAGGGACGAAGTCCTAGAAACGGCCACGGAGGGGCCGGGCTCTGGAGGCCGGGTCATCAGGGGCCGACGGATGTTCAAAAATAGCAAAAGGGGGACGAAGCTCTGAAACCACCGAAACGTAACCAAACTTTGACAAAACCTTGGCAGTTCATTTAAGCACTTCAAACACATCCCAAATCCAAAAAAGGTTGCCCCCAAAGTCAAAAATGTGGAAACGGGAGCGACGGGGGTCCACGGATGTTCAAAATGGCCACGGAGGGGCCGGGCTCCAAAGGCCGAGCCGTCGGGGCTCCATGGATGTTCCAAAATGGCCACGGAGGGACGAAGTCCCGGAAACGGCCACAGAGGGACGAAATCCCAGAAACGGCCACGAAGGGGCTGGGCTCCAGAGGCCAGGTCGTCGAGGGCTGATGGATGTTCAAAATGGCCAAAGAGGGAAGGAGTCCCGGAAATAGCCACGGAGGGGCCAGGCTCTGGAAGGCCGGGCTGTCGGGGCTCCATGGATGTTCGAAAATAGCCAAAGGGGGACGAAGCTCCGGAACCACCGAAACTTAACTGAATGTTGACGAAACCTTGGCAGTTCATTTAAGCACTTAAAACACATACCAAATCCAAAAAAGGTTTCCCCCAAAGTAAAAAATGTGGAAACGGGAGCGACGAGGGTCCATGGATGTTTCCAAATAGCCAAAGAGGAAGGGAATTCCAGAGGGAAAGTTCTAAAACCATCAAAACTTAACAGAACATTGACAAAACTTTGGCAGTTCACTTAAGCACCCCAAACACATCCCAAATCTAAAAAAGGTTGCCCCCAAAGTGAAAAATGTGGAAACGGGAGTGACGGGGGTCCACAGATGTTTCCAAACAGCCAAAGAGGAAGGGAATTTTGGAGGGAAAGTTCTGAAATCATCGAAACTTAACGGAACATTGATGAAACTTTGGCAGTTCACTTAAGCACTCCAAACACATCCCAGATCCAAAAAAGGTTACCCCCAAAGTCAAAAATATGGAAACCAGAGCGACGAAGGTCCATAGATGTTTCCAAATAGCCAAAGAGGAAGGGAATTATGGAGGGAAAGTTCCGAAACTATAGAAACTTAATTAAACGTTGACGAAACCTTGGCAGTTCACTTAGGCACTCCAAACACATCCCAAATCCAAAAAAGGTTACCCCCAGAGTCAAAAATGTGGAAACTGGAGCAACGGGGGTCCACGGATGTTTCCAAACAGCCAAAGAGAAAGAGAATTTCGAAGGGAAGGTTCTGAAACTTTGGCAGTTCATTTAAGTACCCCAAACACATCCCAAATCCAAAAAAGGTTGCCCCCAATGTCAAAAATGTGGAAACAGGAGCGACGGGGGTCCACAGATGTTTCCAAATAGCCAAAGAGGAAGGGAATTCTAGAGGGAAAGTTCTGAAATCATCGAAACTTAATAGAATGTTGACGAAACCTTGGCAGTTCACTTAGACACCCCAAACACATCCCAAATCTACCAAAAACTTGGCCCCAAAGTAAAAAATGTGGAAATCAAAGCAACGGGGATCCACGAATGTTTCCAAATAGCAAGAACAAGACAAAGGCAAAAAAGGGGATAGTGGACCTCATTTCTCTGTAGATTTGAATACCCCAAGTAGGTGAATTTGGGTAGGGGATTTGATTGTTTGAAGGAACATGACCAATTTGGGTTTGGAAAATGGGGCACGCAAAATGAGACAGGAGCAAAGCAGCATGTTGGGAGTGAAAAAAAGAAAGAAGGGGGTCCTTGCCTATGGTGAGGCGTGTGTGCAAAACATGCACAATAACTACCTTCAAAATTGATGAAGCATGTTGGGACCTATTTGGGTCACCCTCATTCTAATTCCACCCTAGGATGCTTTGGTGCCAACCTAATTTTAATTTAATGATGGATGGATGACTTTGGATATGTTTCAAAGTTGAAGATGGTATAAATATAGGATGAGTAAGTGGTGAAAAGAAGAAAGAGATAAGTGTAAAGAAATAGAGGATATAGATGTGAAGCAGGTGCAAATCAAGTGGATGAATGTAATGTGTGTGTGGTAGATCAATGTGAATCATAAATGATGAGTTTTTGAATGTTGTGAGATGAAGGTGGACTCTATCATTCATGCATGTCTGCAAGTTGAGAAAATTGTGGTGGATTTCTTTGTTGCATTGAGATTGTATTCTATTTGTGACATATCTCTTCTATCTTCTTTGTATCTATGTGGTAGTGAGCCCTTGAGGTGATTAGTCATGTTAGATAGTGAGTCCTGATTTAGACAGTCAGTCCCTATTTTGGCAATGAGCCTTTTTCTCAAGTAGTGAGCCTTTTGTAATCGGTTTTGATATTCTCTATAGTGTGAATTAATCCTCACCATGGTTTTTCCCTCATTGGGTTTTCCATGTAAATTTGGTGTTACTATGTTTGTGTGATGGTTTTTAGTTTCTCCACTTACACTTAATGTTTAATATTTTAGCAAAGTTAAGAATTGTGATTGATCTAAGTATTGGTGAATGTTATAAAAGTGAAATTTTCTACAACTGATTCACCCCCCCTCTCAGTTGTTTTGTTCAACAACAATTTGTCTTGATTCTTCATATACACAACAAATTAGCTATGTGACTCTACACTAAAGAAATCTATTTCTATTAGTGGGGTAGGTATAACAACAATTGGATTTTGTGATATCACACTTGTTCTTCCAAACTCTTGAGGTCTGGATGACTTTATACCACTAAGTTCGACTAAAGTTACACAAGGATTGCTAGAACAAGACCTAGTGACTCTGTGAAACTCCAAATTCAACCTTAACAAAACAAAAAGAACAATGAAAATACCCTCCTTCTAGCACTAGTTCTTGTTGATCATGATGCCAGTTGCACACCAAAAGTGTAGATAAACCATCACAAACAAACTACGAGAACCTATCTTTACTTGAAAGACTGAACTAGGACAACCTAAATCTTAGGCTGACCCAACTTAATCCCAAGGCTTTTTTATGTCAGGTCTTGACCATACTAGGTTCACATCAAGATTAGTTGCGATAATGTTGTTAATCATGAGGGGTAAATGGTTACTTCCAATTCTCAAAGGAATCATAAGGATAGGTAAAATATATTCTCAATCCAGTCATCAAAAAATTTCATGAAATAAACAAATTTATAATAATATTTCATGAATTTCAAACAAATTTGCTATCACTTAAGAATATTTAGTTAGAAATTTTATGGAAACTAAAGATTTGCAATAAAATTTCCATTCATTTATATCTTTTTTGGAACATTTTCTAAAATTTAACATTTATTCTAAAATAAAGCATCAAAAATACTTGAAAAGTAAAATTTCTCTTATCCACAAATTCCCCAAGAATTGACCAAATCAAAGAAAACCACTCCATACTTCACTAGATTGATTCACAACTATGAATATAATGATGCAATATTTTAAAGGGAGGTTTATTTGGACATTGGGTACGTTCTGTATGCACCCTTAAACGACATAGCATACAATCTTGTCCAGTTGAACAAACAACTAACTACAAAATATTTCATATTAGGCATTAGATTTCAAATTAGCTTTGATATTGATTAGCTTCTATGTGCATACAAGTTTTTAATCTATAATGATTCAAAAAGTAGGAAACAGAACAAAACTTAAATAAGTTTTGGATCTCTAACATCCAAAAATTATGAACATAAAAAATAAAAGTAAAGCATCAAATGACCTTTTATAGGAACAAGGCCCAAAATTTTAAACTTAAGTCTATCAAAGGGAATCATTAATATCAAATCAAAAAGCAGCATGTGGCAAACACTAGTTGTCATTAGAATCTTCTAGAAAAAGTCAAAGCTTTGAATTCTTCATTAGCACTAGTCTTCAACTCCAAGCTTCGGTATACAAACACTTCGCACAAACAAGGCTATTGGTATTCATCAAATTCTAGGACAAGACACCTCCATCAGGATTGAGAACAACCTATAAAATTCCTTTCAACAACATATCCTTGTTCTAACCTCTGGTAATCGATATCTGGTTATTCATTGCCTTGCATCGGACTCTGAGTACGAAAAACTCTTCTTCACTTTTCTTCAATTGATACTCTCATAAGGCAACTAATACCTGATGCATACGCTCTTTTGAAATTCCCTGAATTACCTTCTAGCTATATTTAGGCTTGGTATAATATTTTGATATTTGGAGGATATTTGTATTCCTCTGCATCTTCTCTATTTCATATTTGACCATGGTGTTTCCACGTAGTATGATTTCATCAATGAAGTCTTGGTTTAGATAATGAGCAAGGTCTTTATTCACTCTTTCAAGCCATTCCTTGAAAGCTTTTACTTCTTTACCCTCCTGTCCTAGAGCCCCGGGATCACAATCCTATCATGCTAGCATTTTAATGAAACCTTGACCTCTGTCAATCAATATATTGTATCTTTTGGTGACTTTCTCAAATCCTTCTACACATTATACTAAGGAATCACCTTCCCAACTTACTTGTTTCTTCCACTTTTCACAAATCAAAACTTCCTATTCCATGATTATCTTCTCACTTACCATTTCTTGGACATTTTTCTGAATGAGAGCCTTTAAATTTCACCTTTCAATATTAGTTTGTTCTTGGAAAAATCTACATTCTCCTTCTAATCTCTTGGAATTTTCACACCAACAGTATGCCTCTTTATACTTCCCAATTGCATTTATGATCAATTCTTCTCCTTGCCTCACCAAGTACTCCATCCATCCTTCAAACACACTCATTTTATGGTGAAGTGTTGTGATAGCATCCACTTCTCCTATTACATAAGTATTGGATTCTGAGGTAATTTGGCATATGCTTGAATAGATTGGGCTAATGATACTATAAAGTTTTCTAGGCAGACAATCCATTCTTTCAACTCTCTTTTCTTTTGTTTACTTTTTTGTACCCTGGCAACAGTTGTCTTTGTATTCATTTTCATTTCTTCTAATTCTTGTCCCTAGGATGAATGCCCAAAATTGATACTTGTCACTCTATAATCCTTAGGCGTTATGCCATGTTTTCTTTTGTCCACTACTAGGGTAGCTATATGGAGTGTTCTTGCTCCATCTTCATTATTTTGCATAACATGTTTTGTTTCCACTCTTCACCTAGGCTTAGGAGTTTCCACTTCTTGCATTAAGCTTTTGAGATCCAAAGGTACTAATTCCACTTTGAATGGGGAAGCCAATTCCCTGACCAACCAATCAGGTGGATCTTCATTATATTCTACCTCTGCAACATTTCTTTGTTCCTAGTTTTCAGTATACTCATGAAATTATCCTCTTACATTCTCAACCTTTCCCGTCACATCCTCTAGAATTCAAAAATTTCAAATATTCACTAGCATGGATTCTAGATTACCAAGATTTAACACTCTCTTCGTTTCCAAGACTTATGTTTTTCTATCCATCCATGTGATCAATACTAGTCCTTGGGGCATCACTTTCCTCATATCCTGTTACATCAGGATTCTATTCATTTCTCACCCCACCTCCCAAGGTTTGTGAAGGCTCTATATTCTCAATTTCTACCCAGTCTCCTCTTGTCTTTTCAAAAACCTGTAGTTGTTCAACATCATTTCTACCATTCCCTAGTGGAACTTGGGAATCAATTGTATCTTTAATAACAACATCATTAGGGGGAAGTTGACTTGAATTTTCCCCTATTTCCTTTATATTAAGTATCTCAAGGTTTCCTACCTCTAGGGTGAGTGTTCCTCTTATGAATTCTTCTTTTCCAAAATCTATAGGAATTGACCCTATATCCGACATTTCTTCTACCATTGGCTATACCATGTTTTTCTCCTTATATTTATTGTCTTTTATTCCATCATGGCACCCCATTGCTCCCACTATTCCCTTATTTGCTCTTCATTTAACTCCAAAATATCTTCTAGAGCCATAGGAGTCTTTCCCAGTGTTTGTTTTACTACAACTATATTAACTAAAGGGGGAGAGGTAAATAATATTGCAACCCTCTGGGATGCAAACCTTGTTTGAGCATGAGTGTTCATTTTCATTCTCACCTCTTCATCAATCATAGGTTGAATCTTCATCTTTTTCGTGGAAGAAGAGGTCGCTCTAGGCTTCACTGTCACTTTGATCTTACTTGGTCCAGTTTCTTTATGTTGACTAGTTGGCACCAATGAAATGCTCTGGCTTGAGGCATCTAGAGTTCTCTCCTCAATATGTACAATTGTATCTACTTTACTAGCTTTTCTTTTCTTCTTAGTAGGCTCCTCATACACAGATTCAGCTTCTTCTCTCTATTTATTCTTTGTATTGAGCAAGTATGTGGGCCTTATCCCAACTTTTCTCAAATTTTTACAATAATAATCAATCCATCATTGAGTGTGCATCAAAATCTGTTTAGAAATTTCCTCAACAATCATTATTTCTTTGCTTTCATAATTTGGATCTGGGATGGGTTCATCATAAACCTTAGTTGAATTATAAAGAAGACTCAAAACCTCTCCATCATCTTTAGCCAACTGATCTAGAATGCCATGGAGTTTAAGAATTTTTGTTGATTGTAATGACAAACTTTGATATGATCTTTTCCTCACTTCATGTTCATCATCACAATTGAGCCATAAATACTCTAAATGATGAACATGGTAATGTTTTTTGGCTATTTACTTGGCAATATTCCCTTCTAGATCATAGTTATTTATTTGGATTGTAAGGAACTCCAATTTGTACATCCTTTTTTCTTCTTTGCACAAATCAGCCACTTTAGTGGCATTGCACTTATAATTCCCCATTGTGATGGGAAATTTTATAGAAAATTTATTACATGCTACACTAAAAAGAGCATGGGATGGCTTCATCTATCATATCAATTCCAATAGTAACGTTTTGTCTGTTGAGTACCTGGGCAACATGAATGGGCATCCTTCAAATCCTTCCACCCTGATGTAGATGAAAGTGGGAAACTAAATGTACCAGCCTCCAACCTATTGAATAATTCTCTATGCTTCTAGATACAACCATTTAGCTTTGTCACCCTCCATTATCCTTACCAGCTTCATAAAAAACACATCATTAACTCTTCGATAATGCTCCCGGTATTCATGAATAGTAATTTGGGGTAAATGAGCTATATCAGACTACTCCCTATTTCTCTGCCTAGGGTACCAACTCTATTCAACCCTTGCTTATTTTCCCTTAAGGCATAGGAATAAATCACATACAAGGACATAGAAAACTATAAAGTAGGTGGAAATTCCTTTATCTGATCATGTAACTTGTCACTGATAAAACTTCCCCAATGCATTTACATAGGGCCTTCCATTAATTTGGCTATGAGTACAAACATCCATGGTTCAAATTTACTAGCATCTCTAATTCCAACTATCTTGCTTAGCATAGTTATAACATCTTGAACATCTGGGTTGAACACATATCTTAGAATTGGTTTTATTTGCTTTGTAATTTCCTTCTGGCACCACTGTGTACTCATAATTTTCCTATTATTCTCTTATGCTCCGAGGTAGGTTTTAGCCATTGTTTTTACATCTACTAGATACATTTGAGGAAATGTAAGGAGCCCATATGTATATACAATTCCTTTCATGGAGAGGTCTTCATAGACTCTTCCTTCATTTTCAACAACTCTCTTATCTAGGTTGTAATAATTTAAATATTCCATAATCAGTTTAGGGGCCTCCATTGTTGGAGGAAAACCTCCTGCTAAATGTAACCTACTTGCTATAACATTCTTCATACACTGAGAGGCATTTTATTTTTGGGCCTGTGCAATCAATTTGACATTAGAAAACCATCCTAGATGGGTATCAATAATTATCCCACCAAGTGGTATAGCTTGTGAAGCAAAATATTCAAACTCATTTTTTGGCCTTGCTTCGAAAGTGCTCATATTCACCTTTGTGTCTTGAATTTTTTATAGATATGTGCCTTGTGTGTGGGTTAGGGTTATATTTAACCAGTTATCTTCAACAATTCATAAAAAATTCAATCTACTGCTTGGTTAAATTCAATTTGAAGTAATCAACATTTCAATTACCAAAGGAAATACCATTATCTCGAGACATGCATGCATAAAAGGACTAGTAGAATTTTGATTATCTGAAACATACCTAGTTTTTTTCATGATACAATAAGTTTCAGAATGCAACTTTGAAACCCTTGGTAGTTGTGTTCTTGGTTTCTCGAGGCTTACCTTTCTTTGTGCACTGCAATATCAATCTTGATCTTTCAATGTCCTTGCAAATTAGTAGTATAGCAAGAGGTACAATGTTGTAAAAGTAAATGCATGCTCGAGGTGGTGCCAAGTACATGTGTAGTTCACCACCTTCATTAATTCCCTATTACAGTGTAGTAATTTTCTAAAATAAAGGTACAATCATGGAAGATTAGGGTTCAACTCATGAAAACCTTGGTTTCTATGCAATCCCACCACTAGAGAAGAAGATGGCATGAAAAGCTTATGTGGAATGCTTGTGTGTTACTTTGATTCTTACAAGGAAAATAATTTATAAGGAAAAGTCACTTTGGATATGCAACCATTGATGATCACAAGGTCTGAATCCTCCAGTACCAAAATGTGGAAAGATTAATGGGAATTGGGAATTTTACCCATTGGGTTCATGAGAACTAGGTGCAAAGAGAGGAATCAAGAATCAAGTTCAAGAAAGATCAAAATGATCTAAACATATTAACAACAAAACCTTTGATTTCCAACCTTCGGCTAAAGAAACGAAAAATCAACCATAAGACTAATGGATGAACAAAAAGAACTTGTGTGCACCAGGATAATTTACCCTGGTGACAACTCACTGGGCTTGACTTACTAAACGGGTTGGAAACTAGGACCAGAAAAAGATACAATATCCTTAACACAATGGAATCAACTCCAAGACTCTACGGGTCTAGAAAATTAATAAGACTTAGGGAAAAAACCACAACACCCCAAATTTGGAAAAGACAAGGATTCAAGAAATGATCAGGTAGGCTTAAACAAAACTTCTATTTTACCATTTCCTCCAAAAGAACACTAAAGAAAGTAAAGGAAAAGGAAAAAAAAGAAAAGGAATAGAAAAAGGTGTTCCTCATTTTTCCAAGGAGAAAAATGGGGTGTGTTGTGAGACCACACAACAAGTAGCTCCTAGTAGCATTTTCTCACCATGGTTTTTTTGATCTTGGGTTTTCCACATATATCTTGTGTTATGAGTTGTTAGATTGTGTGCTTGCTTAAATTTTTGTATTTCATGTTTTAATCTGCGCACTAAGTATTTAAGAAGTCAGTATTCTCTAAAGGTTAAAGGGTAAAATTTTTAGTATTTATTTATTCACCCCCCCTCTTAGTAGATTGTTGTGTTCCAACAATTGGTGTCAGAGCCAGGTTCCCTAGGAGAAGCTTAATTAGCTTGGCTAGAACCTTAGATTTATGAACACAAATGGCTAGTCAAGAAGGTTCTTCTACAAAAAAGCCACCTAGGTTCAATGGAATAGATTATAATTTTTTGGAGCTCATTGATGAAGGGATATTTGGGATCTTTAGGGTTTGATGTGTGGATGTATGTAGTGAATGGATACACACTATTGACCACACCTCCCATTGATGCTGCAAAAAAAGGAATTATGAGAATAATGAAAAAGCATGATTTTCTATTATGAACAGTTTGTCTAGATTTGTGCATAGAAAGGTTATGTATTGTAAGAATACACATGATGTATGAGATACATTGAAAAATATCTATGAAGAGGATGACAAAGTAAAACTGGAAAAGCTTCAAATACTGAGAGCTAGATTTGACAGCCTCAAAATGACAGAAGAAGAGAAGATTACAAACTATCTGCTGAGGGTTAATGATATAGTGAAATCTATTAAAGGATATGGAGAAGATGTTGTTATACTAAAATTTCTAAGGTCAATGAAAAACATACATGATCCTAAGATCTTTGTAATAGAGGAAGGAAGAGAAATAGAAAAACTTACTCTTAATGAGCTACATGGTATATTCACTGCATATGAAATGAGGATGGGAGATGGAGAACCATCTAGGAAGCAAGGTGTCTTCAAGGTTTCCAACAAGGATAATGATGTATCTCCTAAGAAAGACAAGGCTGAGATGATTACATCTGAGAATGATGAGAATGATGAAGAAAAGGAAAACTTCATCAAGAGACTAAGAAGAGGATCCAATAAGTACAAAGGTAAGTTGTGCTTTAAATGATTTGAATTTGGAAAATTTGGTCATTTTGCTACTAAATGTCCTTATAATAAGAAAGTAAACTCTGAGCAAGAGGTAGAAGGTAAAGTGAAGAAACCCTACTATCCTAAGAGGAGTTTAAAAAAAAAAAAAAAGTCTATACATCCAAGAGGACAATGATGTATCTAATGATTGCAATAGCTCAAATGATGAACAAAATTGTGCTTTTATTATAAAAGAAAATATATTTCTTTTCATGGAAAAAGAGTCTGAGGGAAAAAAGGATGGAAAATGTGAAGACCTTGGTGAAAATGGTAAAGAAGAAGGAGAGGTTAACTTGGAGGGAGAATTTATTTTTTCCCTAGATGAGATAGATGATCTCAAATATGAGATTGAAATGTTGAAAAAGGAGAACTTAAAGCAAAAGAAACTTGCACAAAAGGAATCAGAAAAACTAAGCAAGGATCTTGAGGGATCTAATCAGATGGTAGTAGGTTTGAAAATTAAGTGGAGGAATCCAAAATAATGGAAGAAGTGATGAAATTAAAATTAAAATCTGAAATGGATTGATGCATGAAGCTTGAGGCAGAAATTGTTACTCTAATAAAGGATTTGGAGAAATCTAAAGAGCATGTTGAAAAAGGCTTGAAGTTGAAAGGTGGTTTCAAAATTTTGGATGATCTATTAAGTGTACAAAATTTGGCTAACAAGGATAAATCAAGCTTAGGACTGGAAAAAGGGAAGAGCTCTTGTGTTGATGCTTTTTCAAAATTATATGAACAATTTAGGGTAGGGGAAAAGTCTAAATCTGTCAATGACAGTGATTGCAAAGGAAGTGAACTCAAAGAGAAATTTGCAGAAGTTGAGAAAACGAAGGAAGAAAAGAAGTATGTTGTAGACAAGAAGGATAACAAATCTACTCCAAATAATTAGAAGACAAGGAAAATTTTTAGAAGGATTGATGTTGATGTATTTACAAGAGTGCATGATCCAAGAAGGCCAAGAAAAAGAAGATCACCTCATCCAACTCAAGGAAATGCTATGACCAAGTATTCATTATACTTCTATGGTTATTTTTATACATGCAATAAATTTTGTCATAGGGGTAGAGAATGTAGAGTCATTCCTAAGAGGAGTGAAAACTTTGTAAGAAATAATTAGTTTTCTCCTTTCATGGATATAAGTGTAACTTGTTATAACAATAATAAGTTTGGTCATATAGCTAAAAATATAGAACAAAGTTTACAAGACCAAATGTTAAGAATGAGAAAAAGAAAGATCCACCTCTTAGACTAAACAAAGAATTTGAAATTATGGAGGAAAAGATAGAAAAGAAAGCTAAGAAGGTGTAGAAAGAAAAAGAAGAAATATTCACACAATCAATGATTGCTCAGACAATATTGCATGCCAAGAATAAAAATCTATGGGTGATAGATAGTAGTTTCTCCAAGCACATGAATCAAGAAAAAAGAAAATTCATCAAACTCAAGAAATGTAATGGAGGATTTGTGAGTTTGGGTGATAACACTGTATTCAAGATATGTGGTAAAGGAATCTTGAGCCTAGATGGTAAAAAATCCACTAAAGTTGTTTTATATGTGGAAGGATTGAAGCACAACCTATTAAGTGTGAGCTAAATGTGTGATAATGGTTAAAAAGTCATCTTTGATTCAAAAGGGTGCAAAATAAGAAATAATGGAAAAACAATTGGACAAAGATTGAGAATTGACAACAATATTTATTACCTTTCTAAAGTAAAAGGTCAAAGCTATTTGATAGGAAAAGCTGATGAAAGTTGGTTGTGGCACAAAAGAATGGGGCATGTAAACTTTGATAATCTAGTGAAGGTAAGTTCAAGATGTCTAGTAAGACACATGTCTAAAATAACCAAGCCTGCAAATGTCATATGCAAAGAATGTCAATAGGGAAAACAAACAAAGGATAGTTTCCTGACTAAAGAATATTCAACCACTAAGTGATTATAGTTGGTTCATACTGATTTGTGTGGACCTACAAGGAGAAATGTACTTTATGTTGCTAGTTGATGACTAAACAAGAATGACTTGGGTAATATTTCTGAGAGACAAATCCCAAGAATTTTGAAAAGGAATTGATAAGAAGAATTAAATGTTTGAGATTAGACAGAGGAGGAGAATTTACCTCAAGTGAATTTTTTGAATATTGTGAGGCAAATGGAATCAATACAAAATTCTCAATGCCAAGAACTCCACAACAAAATGGAGTTGTAGAAAGAAGGAATAAAGTGATGAAGGACATGGCCAGAACAATGTTAAAAGAGGCTAGATTGGCTAATATGTTTTGGAGAGAAGCAATTCATACTATAATATATGTTGTAAACATAGTTCAAATTAGAGCACATAATGATAGCACCCCCTATGAGTTGTGGTATGGAAGACCTACATCCGTGAAGTACTTCAAAGTGTTTGGTAGCAAGTGATGCATCAAAAAAGAAGATGAGAATTTAGGAAGCTTTGAATCAAGAAGTGATGAAGGAATATTTTTAGGATATTCTACTCAAAGCAAATATTACAAGTGCTACAACATCAGGCTGAGCAAGATTATGGAGAGCATAAATGTTAAATTTGATTAGAAAATAAAGCATACCAAACCTGATGAGAATGACTTTGATGATGAACCATATTTCGATGAACCAACAACCGATCATGAAGAAGAATTTGAGGGAGTAGAAGTTGAGAAGGCCCGTGCAAAGTATGTTCAAAAGGATCACCCCACATATTAGATAATTGTCGACAAAAATGAAAGATTTAAAACTAGGATAAAACTTGTAAAAGATAAAGAACAAGTAAATTTCCCTCTTATGTCACAAATTAAGCCAAATAGCTTTAATGAAGCCAACAAGGATGAAAACTAGATAAAATCCATGGAGGGAGAGTTAAATTAGATTGAGAAGAATAAAACATGGGAGTTGGTTCTTGGACCCCCAAGAAAAAATGTGATTGGAACTAAATGGGTGTTAGAAACAAACTAAATGAGGATGGAGTTGTTGTGAGGAATAAGGAAAGATTAGTGTGTGAAGGATATGAACAAGTTGAAGGCATTGATTTTGAAGAAACATTTGCACCAGTAAAAAGATTAGAAGCAATAAGAATGTTTCTTGCATTTTCAATTTACAAGGGATTCAAATTATATCAAATGGATGTTAAATATACATTCTTGAATGGAAACATAGAAGAGGAAGTTTACATTGAACAACCAAAAGGTTTTCAACTTTTAGAAGAAGAGGATTATGTGTACATATTGAGAAAGGAATTGCATGGTCTAAAGCAAGCACCATGAGCATGGTATTCTAGATTAGACCAATATCTTTAGCAACAAGGATTCAAAAATGGATGTGTAGACAATAATTTGTATTTCAAATAAGAAGGTGAGCACATGATTATTGTTGTTGTTTATGTAGATGAAATAATATTTGGAGGTAGCAATGATAAAATGTGACAAATATTTGCTATGCATATGCAATATGAATTTGAAAGGTCAATGTTAGGAGAGTTGTCATTTTTACTTGGCTTAAAAATTGTACAAAGTGATAGAGGGATATTTATATCTCAAACCAAATATGCTAAGGAAATGTTCAAGATGATTGGAATGGAGGATAATAGACTAGTCAGTACCCCCATGATAACTGGCTACAAATTGAACAAATCAGATGAATCCCCAAAAGTAAATCAGATAATGTATAGGTCAATGATTGTTAGCTTACTATACTTAACTGCATCAAGGCTTAATATTATGCAAGTAGTATGTTTAGTTGCAAGGTTTCAAGATGCACCAAGGGAGTTTCATGTCAACATAGTGAAAAGAATTTTTAGATATATCAAGAGCACTATTGATTATGGGTTGTGGTATCCCAAGAGAAAATATTTTTCTTTGACAACATACATAGATGTAGATTGGGCAGGTAGTGTAGATGATAGGAAAAGCACCAATGGTGGAGCATTATTTTTGGGAAACAAATTGGTTTCCTGGATGAGCAAGAAGAAATAATTTTTCACTCTTTACATAGCAAAAGTGAAGTATGTAGAAGCAACAACTTGTTGTACTCAAGTACTATGGATGAAGAAGACACTTAAGGGCATCAAGGTAGAGTATAGTGAACCTATCTCTATTCTTTGTGACAATTCAAGTGCAATAAATATCTCAAAGAATCTAGTGATTCACTCTAGAACAAAGCACATATCCGTAAAGTATCACTTCATTAGAGAAAAGGTTGCAAACAGAGAGGTCAACATGGAGTATCTTTCAATAAAAGAATAGGTGGCTGACATTTTCACCAAGCCTCTTCCTACAAAGTAATTTGAATATCTGAGGTAGAAGTTGGGAGTAATTTCTCCCACATAATATCACTAAATCTTAGTCATAGGGCATGAATCTAGGGGGAGCTTCATTGGTATCATATTCATCCCTGGAAATGAAAGGAAATATCAAGTTAGGTAAAATTAGTTTTATAATTTTCTAACGACTTGATGGTTGCAAAAGTATAGATACATTCTTTCTCTTTATATGGCTCGTCAAAGGGGGAGAATATCAACAACAACATTTTGTTTTGAGGTAGAGACCAGTTAGACCCTTTGTCATTGATTTCAATTGGGACGAAATTGAGAAAAACACTCTATTGGGATAAAGTAAGTTAAAATCTCCTTGTTTATCAAAAGTAAAGATATGTCTAATGGGGAGTGGTGACAGTGTCTGTGTGACAATGATTTATGCTTTGGTACAACATATTGTTTGGTACATCTTTTGGTTCAAAGCATTTACGTTTTTCCATCAATGAAAAATGGGGAGATTGTTGGCATATGGTTGTCATTGATGTCAAAATGAGAGCAAAGATGAGTTGGCCCTGATTCTAAAAGGAGATTGTTGGCATAATAGTGTCATTGAAGTCAAAAGAATATTTGTGCAATATCATATAAAAGAGGTGTAAAAGATAGTTAAATTTGTGCTAAGTTAGTAGATTTTGGAGTTCAGGCTTTGGGCTTATGGATTACCGAATTCCTTAGTTGATTTCAGTAAGAATTAGGCATCGGTCAGTGGACTTATAGCTTACCAAATGTAGTTGAAAAAGACTTAATTTTTTTGAAGAGTTTCAGCCTTCGAACTTTGGGAGAATTACTTACCTTTGTATTCAAAGAAATTAGTATGGAGGATCTCCAAACCTTTAAGAGGTGTCAGGAATCAAAATTCAAATGTATGGCTTGTACCTTACTGAATGGAAGGTAAGTAGTATGGAGTATGGAGTATGCATTATCCCTGATCCCCGACAGTCGATAGAAATATAGTGAAATGCATAGAATAAAACATGTTTTGGAATTTCCTATTCCAAAGGAATTCATGAAAAATGAAGTGGTGGTCGATTTTAGAAAATCTGCATGAGAAAGGATTTTGCGAAAAGTGAAGTGATGGCATTTTTGAGTAATCCGCATAAGCAAGGAATTAGCAAAAAAGTGGTGACTTTGGGTAATCCATGTGATCAAGGAATTCATAAGAATAGTGACTTTGGGGAATCCAAATTGCCTTGGATTTTATGAAAGATCAAAATTCATGATGTTGAAAAAATCACGAGCTTCAAGAAATCTAGACTTGATTGGAATCCACAACAAAGGTGTATAAGGATATATAAGAGGCTGACATGTGGCATATTTAAATAGATAAAATAAGGAAGCTAAGTGAAAAATGTTTGATCATGGTGCAAAGTGATGAGATCAACGACCCAGCTTCAAATGCGAAGATATTAAATGGATAAGTCCATGTAAATATGGTTTCACCTAGAAATCAACTTAGTGAAAAAATTTAATTTGTTTAACTACAACTACAACCAATGTCAGTGAATATTTTATCTTCTATGTTGCAGCAAAAATAGCCATGTTGAGGAAAATTGAGATTAAAGGGTTAAAGTTTTAGTATCTACTGATTCACCCCCTCTCTCAGTAGATTGTTGTGGTCCAACACTCTTATCATTTTGAAACCATGCAAACAAAATTAAAAATATATTGAAAAAACATTATTATTTCAATTTTAAATATAAATGGTTTTAAAAATCACACAAAACCTAAGGAATCGCTCAAATACTTCTATGAAATAAAACCAAAATAGATTTCATAACAAAAAGTCCCTTCCAATCATCAAGCACAAGAAAAGGGTTCCAATAAGTTCTTCATAAGCTTGTTTCAATCTAAAAGAATAATATGTCAATAAACGCCTTTTTCCAAAATGATGCAAGATGATTTTCCCAAACTATCAAAAAACTTCAAGCACACAAGAGATAATTCTAAAAATTGATTCAAACAATGCAAAATCAGCATGAAGTATGAATGCTCTATTGCTCAAAAATATCCTAAATTACATAGCCAAACTGAAATACAATATTTTTAGCCCTCTCGACTGATGGAAAAAATATAAAATCATATTTAAAAGTTTGATAAAAGAATAATATCATTCATAGGTAAGACTTATTCATTCCCACTTCTTCTTGTAGCATCGTTCTTCTTCTACCTCCAATCTTCTTCTAAAAAATCAATAGTACAATGAACTTGAAACATACCAAAGTTATTTTCTACTATATATCATCTCAAACATGCAACAAAAATGCTTGTAACCTCTCCCAAGAAAGCCACACCTACCTCCACTTACACCAGATTGTGGAAAAGAAAATCAAACAAGAATTGTCAAATCCCCTCTTTCTTGTAGCCACTACCTCCAATTCCTGTAACTCCCACCCCACACCCAACCTGGGAAAAGAAAAGAAAATTCATAAAACCAAAATAATAAGCTCTCCAATGCATATTCAAACCACTCCCAAGAAGAAGGTCCATCAATAGTCAGCACAATGATTCACCACTCCTCACAAATAGGAGTCCATTTAAAAAAATTGCTCTGGAAGCATAACATGGGCATCCAACTTTTTCTTGTAGCTATTTAGGAATGTTAAATGACCTTCACAATTTGTAACTACCAAGAAAACCCATGCCAAGTTTCCTTTTTCCATTTCAAACATTAAAAATACATTCTAACACTATCTCCCACCACATCATTTGCAACATAAATTTGTCCAATTATTAAAAAATCTATTTTTTTGGCCTAATATCTTCAAACTATTTCTCAAAACATTATTCAAACCAGCCAACATCAAAAATTTAATATTGTAGTGTAGGAAAAATTATCCCCTTTTCACACTTAATTTGGGAAATATTAATAATAAAATGAACTAAATTATGTCTTAATTTAGTGTTGTAATATGTACTTTGCATATTCACATTAAGTTTAGGGCCTTATTAAATAAAATGGACTTAATTGTGCCTTATTTGTAGTGTTGTAAGGTGTACCTTTACACTTTCACACTCATCTAGGGTCTTATTAATTAATTGAGGTTAATTTTCCTTAATTTTCCCTTTTAGTTCAAATCCAAGCCTAATCAATTGCAATTTTCGAAGAGTAAAACCCGACATTCATAAATTCCATGACATAAACATTGGAGAATGTGTGTCCTAGGTAAGTGACCTAGGAACCTAATTTAAATTATGTTTTTGGTGCTATTACAATGATTTCAAATGAATATTCACATGTCGGTTTGTGTTATTTGAATTTTAGGAATTAATGTTAACATATGCATAAATAAGATGTCATGTCACTATGTTTCATCTAAAAACTTTCAAGCAACCTAGCAAGTTTGATTCAAGCACTGTAAGTTTTCAAGTGAGCATTATCAAGAGAATTTTCAAAGCATTCAAAGAGAAGATTTATTGAATATTATTGGAGCAATCAAGATACTATTATCATGTCAAAGTATTCTTACATTATGCATGTTATTTGAGCTAATATTTTGATGTAGTGTTCAAGATCCATTCAATCATTCAAAGGCATTGTTTCAAACCAAGTTTCAAGATCAAGATCCACATCTATTGAAGCCATTTCGTGCAAGTTGCAGATCTGCATTCCAAGGTTCAAACAATGGTTTGGTGAGTTGTAATATTTCTTTGTTCATTCATAATTCCTTTCATGATATTTCATTTCATTTCAAGGTTTAATTACCAAAATGGGGTTGGACTAAGGAAAACCCCCATTCACCAAAAAAAATATTTTTTTCCCTCTCTTTGTGTGTTGTAGATTTGTAGGTTGAAGAAAAGTTGGGATCTCAAAGTTGCAAAATTGTAAAGTTGTCAAAGTTTTCATCTCATGGAAACTTAGATCCCATATTTATTTCCAACTATTTGACAGTGAAAATTAGGAACCTAGTGTAAACACAGGAGCAAAGAACCTAGAAATAGATTTTGGAAAGCCCTACCTAGGACCCATTCGCCATAGGGTGAATGAGTCCTTAATTAGCTTCTGAAAACACCTTTTTGTGAGAGGTACACAAAATTTCTCCCTTCCAGATCTTCCAGAAGCTTTGTAGGTTCCATCATTTTTATGCTTAATCTATTGAATCCAAGTTATAGATTTCATTTTGGAGTTGATTTTCTATTTTTAATCTTTCTCCCCAAAGTTTTGTTTGACCTAGACCTCTGTTCTTACAAAAAAGGAATTTGTAGATTCACACTTTGAATTGACTCACCTTTTGGTTGACAGTCCTTCATTGTCTGGATCTCATTTCCTAATTAAATAGAGGAAGATAGTTCCATCGTAACCCCATTTTCCCCTTTCACATTTAATAACCTATTCTTTTTCTTTTCAAATATTTTGGTTGATGTAAGATTTCCTACAACCACAAATTCTCCTACATTAGACACCCATGGTAATTTGAAATGTTTCATGAGTTAAACTCATAAATATCTATAGATCTTGTGCTTGTCTTGGACCCATTTGTTTACCTTATCTACTTGAACATATTTTTTAACCTATCTCTACAGTATGATGTCTCTCCCATCATTCATTCTCCCTCTATTTCTCTCTCTCTTTTCACATAATCCAACTCCCACCAATTTTCACTATAAAATTTTGGAAAGTCATAAACATTAGTTTCCTCTTTGTCAATGAAATAATGAATCTTATGAATTACCTCTTTCTCTGTTATTGCTGTAATAATCTATTCATCATCAACCTTAGTTCTAGCATTGTGTTCCTCTTTCTCCTTGCCTTCTAAAATATAAATTTTAGTTGCAATCTCTTCATCCTCTACACTCACATCAAATTTAGCAACATAATCAAAAGATTTATCTTTTCCATCTTGCAATAAACTATTAGTCATAAGATCTTCATTTGTAGTAATCTCTTCATCAAACAACTCAACTTCTACTTTCTCATATGCTTCCACACTTTCAAATGTAGCACCTTCATATACCAATGCATTCATTTTTGCAATATCCTCTTCTACACTAATCTCATCATACTCAAATAGATCAGCTTCAACAAAATTTTCATAAAAAATCAGATTTTACTTCTTCTTCCTCCATTGAAACTTTCACTCTACCTATCTTGAATGTAATCAATACCATTGCAACTTGCATTAGCAAATCATAATCTTCATCTTCATCCTCATCCTTTTTCACTAATTTTTTAACTCCATTAACCAAACATTTTCTAGTGTTATTACATACCTTTCCTTCTTTTTTTAAAGGCTTCAACTTGTGCTCGATTTCATCCTTCATCAAGGAGTATGTAGTGGCATACCCATCATGCACTACTTTAATGTCACACTTCCAAGGTTTTCCCAATAACAAGTAAAAAAAATCCATAGACATGTAGTAACAAAAAAATTATCCCTTTTTCCTTAGTTTGGGAATGAATAATTAATATTAAAATGAACATAATATGTTTTGCATATTCACATTAAGTTTAGGGCCCTTTTAAAACTAAATGGACTTAATGGTGGCTTATTTTGGGTGTGTAAATGTTGAGATTATGGATGCACAATCCTTGAAGCTGCAGTCTTCAATAGAGGACCTTTTTCTAGGAAAGATAATCAACCACATATAAAGTGTTGCAACTAAGCATGCACAATAGAGATTCTATTGATATGATTGATTGATTAATATATTACAAATGAACAAAATACCTGATTATATAGGCAAGAAGGAAAACCTAAGAGGCAAGAGATGTTTCCATGTTTAATGATCTCACAACATGTGACAACATGTGAACCCTATCTATTAAATGTTGAGATAAGTTCTAGAAGGACAACTCATCTTCTAGAAGGAATCTTATCCCTACAAACAAGGAAGGGAATATTACCCTATTTATTAAATGATTTATTAAAATGCAACCTAGGACTAAATGATATATGACCTAAGTTAACTTATGCTAGTGTAATAATTAATTAATTACACTAACACCCCCCCCATAAGCTCAACTTAGGGAGGAAAATGAAATGATTATGCAAGAAGATGATGATGATGGGTCCCGGCTAGGAGGCCATGTTAGGTACCCATGTACATGAAGATGTAGAAAGTATCCCACAATCAGAGAAAAGGGGAAAACCCAGTGGGAACAAAACTCCTCTCCAAAAAGGAGATGAAAATGAAAAAAGATGTGAGATAGGATGGGAAGGATGAAGGACTCCCAAATACCCCCCAAGTACACCATCTATCACTTGGATACAATACAATAGCCCCCCCATCGGAGGGAAAGAGAGAGACTATATACCCCCCCTTGAAGATGTGATCACCTGGAAAAATGGTGTCTAAAGAAAAAACAAGATCCAATGTCGACAAACAACTTGTCTCCCTTTCAGAAGAAACAAAACCAAGTGCAAGTGTAGAGATGCTTCCCATTCTGGATAGGAATTGAAGGAAGGAAGGATGAAGGTGGATGTTGATGATGTCTCTGAACTTTGCCCAAATGTCTCCTTTCTTGATGATAGAGATGCCATAGTCCCAAACAATGAAGAGGGCGACAAACTAGGACAATGCAAAAACTGATGTTGAACAATATCCAAAGACAAAGATGTGATAAATATGATGAAGAATTGATAGCCCCCCTAAATGAAGTGTCCTCAAAACCACTAAAAGAAGGTTGAAGCAAATAAAATGGTAGATGCTGAATAAACCTCAAGTCCTGAATGGAATGACAGGGAAGAAGTCTCGGATAAAAAATATTTGAATAGAGGAGTGATATCCCCTCAAGAATTTCCTCCAAACCTATAGAAGTAGCCAAGTCAGTGATACCTGAAATGAAGCCATCCTATGATGTCAAGTCTAAAAAACTAAATGTGTCCTGATGGATGATGATAGTGGAAGCCTCAATCAATGAATCTAGACAAGGAATCACTAATTGTGAAGGGATACCAATTGTATTTGATGGAGAAGAAGCACCTGAAGCAACCTTGTCAACCTCTTCAGAAAGATCAAGGCAATCAACCTCCTGCACAACAATATCATCATGGGGTACTTGATCTAAAGAATGACATTCTGAATCTTGACCATCGAGGAATGGTGGAATATCTGAATCTCCATAGATCTCCCAAAGCTTAGCCCAAAGGATATGACGACAATCACAATGATCAATAGAATTCAAAACATCACAATCAACTTGCATAAAAATGATCTCCAAGACTGTGTATATGAATACCTTCACTCGGATGAGGAAATATACCAAACAGATGTGGAAATAAATCAAGTGATTGGAGATGGTGGTTGATCCCATCTTGCCATTGCTTATAGTTACCCTTATGCAATACAACCAAAGAAGGGGTATATGCAACCCCTATAATGAACTTTCTCCAAAAATACAAAGGAAAATGACCTTCAACAACAAATAAAGACTTCCAAATATGATGTACAACTGAAGTGATGCTACCCAGATCAAAAAATATTTTCCCAAGCTTCAGAATGTCCAAGTTGTTCAACAAATGCACGAAACTGAAAAAATCAATGCAAGAGTACTTGGAGCTGAAATTGATCAAGGGGTCTGGACTAATGAAAAAAGCTTTGAAAATACTTCCTGATGTCGTTGATTCATTCGATGAATGGTTGTGAAGATATGAGCCTTTGAGTCTAGATTAGGGTTTTTTCTTCAGTTCATTGTAGAATATTCTGCAAGAAAAATTTTACAGAATTGATTGTACCATTGGAAATTACTCAAAATTCCCTTTCTAATGGTATGTCGTTGTTGATTTTTGACACTGTGGGTGAAAGTTGTGATAAAATGAAAAAAGGCCTATATTAGGCACTTTGCAAGCTATCGAGGGTCAAAAAAAGCCCCCTGGGTGCTAGGACATAGTCGCTAATATGACTGCCGCTATTGAGTTGGAAAAAAAATGCGTCGCCCGGAAGAGCAACGGTCGGGCAGAGCTGGTCAGTGCCGGGGCGGCGCCGCTAGCTGGAGCAGAGCCGTCCATTGGGCCGGTGACAAAATCTGCCAACGAAGATGCAAATGCCTGTCAGTAGGGGTAGTTGGAGATGGGAACCAATACCGGTTAACAAAACCAATGGTCAGACGGTGGATGATTGGTCATTGATGGATGGCCGACGAATAACTATACCGATGGTCGTACGAAGGATGCGACGACAAACGAGATGGTGAAGGATGGGCCTGTACTACAACTTGCCAATGTGGATGTACACCTTTTGCAAGAGATTATTGTAGTTGATGGAGTATAGCCAACACAAAAAATAAATATATCTACAGACTTTGAATATGATAGGCAACAAAAATAAAATTTGAATATTTCCTAAAAGCAATTCAAATTTAAATGCCGAAAATATATAAATTTTTTTTGCAGATTAATAACTTTGATGCCGACAATAGAATATTAAAGCCAATGATTTAAAAAAAAAATCAAACCCCAATGCCAATGGTGAATAAAATTGAAGGCCGCCCAAAATTATTTTTCTACAACTATAGAAAATATGATTTTTCGCCAAATAAATGTGAAATAAGACCAATTTTTCTGAAACAAAAAATGACCTACTTCTAAAAAAAAATTGCCTCAGAGGACAACTGACTGGGATGATTTTTTTGTTGCAAATTGTAAGGATAGTATGATTGATTTTGAAAATCCTAAAAATACCTCTGATGGCTCTCGGGTGGATGTATCCAATTTTGATGAATGGGTAGGTGATCCTAGGGTTTCAAGGCCTTTTGAAGACAATGGTGAGCTTGGATATGACTCTATCTGCTTTAGAAATCAGCTTGGTCCCCAGGTGGAATCAAGTAGCCTTCAATGGAAACCTTCAGCCTGCAAAGAATCTCGCACACCAACTTTCTTGATCGAGGGTTGACATTTCACTGGACAAGCTTTGATACCATGTTGAGATTATGGATGCACAGTCCTTAAAGCTACAGTCTTCAATGTAGGACCTTTTCTAGGAAAGATAATCAACCACATAGAAAGTGTTTGAACTAGGCATGCACAATAGAGATTCTATTGGTATGATTTATTGATTGATATATTACAAATGAACAAAATGCTTGATTATATAGGCAAGAAGGAAAATCTAAGATGCAAGAGATGTTGCCATGTGTCATGATCTAACAACATGTGACAACATGTGAAGCCTATCTATTAAATGTTGAGATAAGTTCTAGAAGGACAACTCATCTTCTAGAAGGAATCTTATCCCCACAAACATGGAATGGAATATTACCCTATTTATTAAGTGATTTATTAAAATGCAACCTAGGACTAAATGAAATATGACCTAAGTTAACTTATGCTAGTGTAATAATAATTAATTACACTAACAGTAAAGTGTACCTTTACACTTTCACACTAATCTAGGGATTTATTAATTAATTGAGGTTAATTTTCCTTAATTGGACCCTTTAATTCAAATCCAAGCCTAATTAATTGCAAATTTTGAGGGATAAAACTTGGCATTCATAAATGATATTACATAACACTTAATTTTAGAATGTGTGTGTCCAAGGTTAGTGAATTAGGACCCATTAACCACCTGGCGAATGGGTCCTCACTAGGTTCTAGGACCCTATTTTCACCTGACATTTTATATTTTTTGAGGTGTGTCCTAGCTAAGTGAGCTAGGACCCATTCACCACATGGTAAATGGGTCCTCACTTAGACCTAGGACCCCTCTTTGAAATATGTTTTTGGTAGTATTTTAATGATTTTAAATCCTAGATCTGATGTTGGCTTGTGATCTATGAAGTTTTAGATTTAATGATAAGATATGCATAAGTATAAGGTTATTTCACTTAGTTTCACCTAGAAATTTTTAATTCTTCAAGCATTATAGCAAATTTATGAGAAAGTGTGATTAAGAAATTTTCCAAGTTATTCAAGGGTAGATTCGTAGAAGATTATTGCAATAATCAAGATCCATTTCATCATGTCAAAGGCATAGTGCATCATACATGTTGTTTAGCTAATGTGTTGATGTAGCATTCAAGATCCAATTCAAGAATTGTTTCATACCAAGTTTCATGATCAAGATCTACATTCATTGAGGCCACTTCATGCTAGTTTGTAGATTTCTATTCCAAGGTTTCAATTGAGGATTGGTGAGTTGTGACATTGCATTTTTTCATTCATCTCTCCATTCATTCTTTCATTCATTTCAAGGTTTAATCACCAAAATGGGGTTTTCCCAAGGAAAACCCTATTCCTTAACAAAAAAACATTTTCTTCTCTTTGATATGTGATTGGAGGTTTTAGGTTGAAGATCATTTGGAGAGAAAAATTGTAAAAACTAAGCTACAACATTTATTTCAGACTTTCCAATAGTTCCCAACTAGGATCTAGAAGTGCAGACTGAGAAGAAAAGAACCCAAAAACTATTTTTCTAGAGCCCTAGCCAGGACCAATTTTCCATAGGGAGAATGAGTCCTTAGTGAGGTCTAAAAAATCACTTTTTGCAATAGGTACACAACATTTTACCCCCTTAAAATATTCCTTTTGATTGTTATATCAGTTAGGTTTAATTTTTTATTCTCATTTACACATTATAACCCTCATAATTGAATGAAATCATAGTGAAATTAGGTTCATCATTTTGTTTCATTATGGTGAACCTATTTTTCTACATTTCAAGAAATTATATCACACAAAAAATCATTATGATAATAACCAATCTTAAATCTTACCAAGCATTGTTCATTCACCAAAACTTTACAGTCATCTTGCAACCAAGCAATCCTGTATGGATGCAGGTTCCTTCTCCTTTCTAATTGTAAATTATTCACCATTTCTTTGGAATCAAGATTTCTTGTACTTTCCCCATCAATAACTACATTAAATACTTCACCTTTACACTTACATTTTATTTGGAAAATATTTTCCTTTAATCTAGTTCTTTTCTCTCATTCATTAGGGCTCTTCTAGTGACTAGTGCTTCTCCTCTTTCTACTTCTTTAGAATGTGATGACTTTACATCTTCGTCATTCACAATTTTTTTCCCTTGCATTATTTTTAGTCATTCTATTGGCTCTTTCTTAATTATGAGGGCAATCATAATATTGATGACCCTCTTCTCTAGACTAGAAATAGGTTCCTTGAAAGCCTCCTCTTCTAAATCCTCTATTCGATCTTCCTCTTCCTCTGAATTTTTTTCTCATGGGACTTGTTTTAACTATCACCTCTTTCTTCTTTGTTGTTCTTAGTGTCTTTAATCTATTATTGATCCTCATTTTTTTTCACATAAGTTATACCCTTTCCTTGCTATTTATTCTCAAATTTTTATTCAACTTTTCCTCAACTTTCAAAGAAAATTGATAAGCTTCTTCCAAATTAAAAATTCTTACCAAATTTAGTTCTTCTTGAATGCTTGGATTCAGTCCATTGATTATCTTGCTACCTTCTCCTTTTTGGCTTCTGAATGTCCCATTCTAATCAATATTTAGTGGAATTCTTTAGTATACTCTTTCATAGTTTTTGTTCCTTGTCTCAAACTCTGTATTTTCTTGAATAGCTCAAGTTCATAATCCATATGAATAAATTGCCTCTTTATCTTTTCTACCATTCTATCCCACTTGGTGATTTCTCCTTTCCTCTCCTACCTCTTTCAATATGTATTTCTTTTCACCAAATACTTTCATGTCCTTTCAACTTTTTCTTTACAAATCTTACTTTGTTTAGGTCTTCAATCTCTTTGAACTCAAATAATTCTTCCATGTCATTTATCCAATCTATAAGCTCCTTAGATTTAGGCTTCCATTAAATTTTGAGACCTCCATATTTGGTCTTTTTCCAATCTTGAAAATGGCTCTAGGCAATCTGATTTCTCTAGGATCTATTTCATCTTGTTGTTCTTCTTTGAATGGCTCCTCATTTTCAACTTCATCTTCACTTTCATCTCTTCCTTTATGTTCAAATATTTTGTGTATCTCTTCTTGCAATGTCTTTACTTTCCTTCTAAGGGCTCTAAAATCATCCATACCAAGAGGGTTTCTACCTCCACCTCTACCACATTGGGCTACTCTTGGAGGCATTTTCTCAACACCAACAACTCACAAGTCTTGTTGTAAACAGCCTCACTTTAATGCTCTACCTGCAGACTTGGGAACTCCTACTCTAATACCATTGATGCAAAAGGATTTACCCCCTCTCAAAAAAATTCAAACACACAAGATATAATTCCAAAATTTGACTCAAACAATGCAAAAATCAACAAGTATGAATTCTCTATTGCTCAAAACTATATTGAATTACATAGAAAAACTGAAATATAATATTTTTTTCCCTCTAGATTAATGGAAACCATCTCAAATCAGATTTAGAAGTATGATAAAAGCACAATATCATTTACAAGTAATCCTTCTTCATTCTCACTTCTTCTTGTAGAATTGTTCTTCTTCTACCTACAATCTTCTTTTGAAAAATCAATGGCACTGAAACATCAGAAAATATGTTGTTGGGTTAAGATGTTATAAAAGAGGGTTCACCAAAACTACCTATTTTTCTAATTTCATACAAAATGTAAGCTATGCAATGAAAATGAAGAACAATAATCAAATCTAACAGAAACAGTAATCAAAAGGAAAATATTGAAAAAGGAAAAGGATGTGTACCTGTTACCAAAAGTTTCCTTTTGAAGCTCATTGAGGACTCATTCACCCTATGGTGAATGGGTCCTAGCTAGGGTTCTTGAAAAAATATTTCTAGGTTCTCTTCTGTTGTGTCTGCACTCCTATATTCTTGATGTTCACTATCAGACAACTAAAAATAATTTCTATAGAGGAGTTTCCATGATATGACAACTTTTCTTGCTTTTCAACTTTCTTCAATTTTTCTCTTCAAAATATCTTTCACCTAAAATCTGCAATCACACATCAAAGAGAGAAAAATGTTGTTTAGTTAAGGAATGGGGGTTTTCCTTGGTCAAATCCCATTTTGGTAATTAAACCTTGAAATGAAACAATGAAATAGCATGAAGGAATGACAAATGAACAACAATATGTAATAATTCACCAAACCTTATTTGAACCTTGGAATGTAGATCTACAAACTAGCATGAAGTGGCCTCAATGAATATAGATCTTGATCATGAAAGTTGATTTGAAACAATGCCTTTGATATGCTTGAATAGATCTTGAACACTACATCACCATATTAGTTCAAACAACATGCATGATGAAAGAAATATTTGAAATGATAATGAAATATTGATTGCTGAAATAATATTCTACAAATCTTCAATTGAATTCCTTGAAAATTCTCTTGATCTCATAAACTTGCTCTAGGAATGCTTGCATAAAAGCTCTAGGATGAACTTAGTGAAATAGCCTCATATTTATGCATATCTTAGCATTAATTCCCAAAATTCAAATATCACAAGCTTACATTGAATTGTAGATTTGAAATCATTGAAAAATGACCAAAAACATAATTCAAATTTAGGTCCTAGGTGCAAGTGAGGACCCATTCGCCCTATGGCGAATGGGTCCTAGGCCACTTGCCTAAGACACAAATTGCTCAATGTTAAAACCTTATGTTATGGAATTTATGATTGTTAGGTTTTATCCCTCAGAATTTGTAATTAGTTAGGCTTGGATTTGAATTAAAGGGGACCCTTAAGGTAAATTAATCTCAATTAATAAAGGATTCCTAGATTAGTGTGAAAGTGTAAAGGTACACCTTACAACACCAAAAACAAGGCACAATTAATTCCATTTCAATTAAAAGGTCCTAAACTTAATGTGAATATGAAAAATACATATTACAACACTAAATTGAGGCATCATTAAGCTCATTTTATTTATTATTATTCATTCCCAAATTAAGTGTGAAAAAGGGATACTTTTTCTTACACTACATTTTGCCCCCACTTTAGTGCAAGGATGAGCACAAGTGAAAACTCACACTAATGTATAAATTCAAGACACTTATGTATGTAGAATTCACAAAGATACAAAATAATACAACATCAAAGACCAAGAATATCAATCCTAGATGGTTTGATCAGTGTGGAACACATCTAAGCTATTGATTTTCGTATGTGCTCACTCTGGGGTAGTGGAACCTCAGGCTATCCACTAGGTGAGTATCCCAAAAGGATGGAAAATGAGAGAATCATATTCGGCTCCCATACCATATCAAAGATATCCTTCTGAAAACTTCAATAAGGCACCACAAGGCAAGACTCCATGAGAAAACAAGGCATGTTATGCTAGCTGGCCTTGAATTTAGAGTTTGAGCTTCATAGGGCTTAACAAGCTACGTTATGATAAACACCTATGAATAAGGCAAGGATCGATAGGAAAGAAAGGTGTGTTATGATTGGTGGCCTTGAATTTAGGGTTTCGAGCTTCATAAGGTTTAACAAGTTGTGCTATGCTAAATACTTATGAACGCTAATGCTACTAAAAGGTTTTTTTTTCAAAGGGATTTTGCTTAGTTTGTGTAAGGTCTTCTTCTTAGGGAACATTGTACCTAATGTCTCCAAGAGAGGACAAGTCAAGAGTAAAATATTCACAACTTAGGGAATGCAATGCATCACATCACCACTAAGAGGAAATCCATACACTAAGAAATATCACTCTTGGAGGACATCAAGCCCAATGACACCACCAAGAAAATGACGAATCACAAGAAAAATGAAAATCGCACAATGAAAAATGAGAAATTTTGAAAGATATGATCGATGTATGCCCCCACTTTAAAGTGGTTTCTAACACCATTGCTATGACCAATTTATTTAAAATAACCAATGTTCAATCCTAAGACATGAGAGCTTCCTCTGAAAGCCCTATTCCAAGTCATATGTTTCTGAAATGAAGCTACGTCATAAAAAAGGAAGGAGGGGTTGCCCCCAAAAATACATAAGGGATCTATGGATTCGAGGTCAATATATCTTTGATATATTGTTGTTATAGAGCTTAGAAACATCATCATTCCCAAAATACTCATAGAATTGGAAGAATGAAACATAAAGATCAGAAACAAAGAAAAATCCTTTGGGTTAATATGGAAGAGACCTAGATGTCTCAACGCCTTGCATCATCCCCAAAAGGAAAAAAAAACACAAGTGAAAAAGGATAAAATGTTTACAACATAGAGATGAGTGTAGATACAAATAGAGGAATGCACAAAGAGAGAGAGATACATCAAATATAATAGTATGGGGGATCATATTATGCACATGCAATCACATAAAGAAACATGAAAAATAAAATAAAGAAAAAGAATAGTAAGGCACATGTGAGTCAACCTATAGTAGGTCATCCACATCCTAATCTTGATCGGTGTATACGAAAGGAAGACAACTAGCCAAAGGGAAAACATCAAATGGAAAACTAGGAAATGCACTAAGTTCAACACTCTTGTTAGGATAATTGTCATTTAAGCTCATAGAAGAGGAGAAAATGCATTCAACTCATTATGCACTTGTTCATCAATCTTTATAATGGAAATATCATCATCTAAATTAGTCACAATGGGAAGTTGAATGGCAATATCCATAGAAGTTTGTTCATGTTTACGTTGTGGTGAGGGTGAAGAGACATCATGCCTTGTGGGAGATAATTTTTGGATTTTGATTTTTGATTTTTCTCTTTTCTTCTGTAGTTTGTAACATACAAGTAATAGCACAATGACTATGTCTATGATTTCTAGCAATTTGGTTTCTTCTCAATCTATTGTTGATTTGTGATTGTGTAAGAGCGGGTTTTTCAACCATAGGTTTCATTTCTTCCCTTACAGGAGGAACAAAAGGAACCATAGGAGGTTTTTCAACCACTTTCTCTTTATCTTTGTAAACTTGTTTGATTTTAGGAGTAACAACAGGATTTTTTTTATTCTCTCGCAGTCTCTTATAGGAAATGGTAGGATGATCTGTCATAGGTTACTCTTGGATATTTGAAAGGGTTTCTGGTTCAATCATTTTTTTTTCAATGATGGGTGGCTCAATCATGGGTTGAGGCATATTTCTAAGGGATAATTTTGTTATGAATTTTTCCTTAAACTTTTGATATGATTTGGAAAAGAAGTCTTTGTGGGGTTTAATAGGTTCAAATAGGCTCGAGCCAAAATAAATCCAATGAAAAGTTCTCATGGGAAGACAAAGGATTAAAGCAACTATGGTACATAGTAAATATCTCATTTCCAATGGAAAACTTTAAGCATTTATGCACAATCGATAGGATGGCATTCATGGAGCAAAGCCATGGATAGCCTAACTTCACATGAAATTGGTCTAATGACAGGATGATGGTGAATGAGACATTTAATGTTTTCAGAACAACTTTTAGAGGGAGATTTATTGATCCAATCAGAGGGCAAGCAAAACCATTATGCATTTTGATCCATGCTTTCGGTCCTTCATATCTATCTTGATATAGGTCATGCAAAAATAACAATTCTTAAATTATCACATTCTCTAAATAGACGATATCAATTAATATCCCATTAGTAGGCTTTCCATTGATTCTTCTATCTATGTAAAGAGGACAATCAGGTGCATGTTTGATTATTTCATTTTGTGAGAAAGAAATATTAAGGGGCATTTTGGTTTGGACCGTACAAGGTTTAGCTTCAATAAGTGACACCATTTTAATCATTTTTTTCTCAGTGTCATCTATTGTGTTTTCATCATCCATGTCAAAATTTATCACATCATTCTTTTTTTCACTAGCTTTGACAAATGAAATAGTGTGTTTCGACATGGGATTGGTAAAGATTTGTAAGTTTTGGTTAGGAGGAGCTACAGACTTATACCTTGATCATTCACACCTCTGATTTGAAGTTGATTAGAATCAATGAGGTCTTGCACAAGTTGTTTAAGATTCTTACAATATTTTGTATCATATCCATTTTGTTGGTGGTAATGGAAATAATAATTTGACCATAGTTTGAGCGTAATGGTTTATTAGGATCAAGAGCTTTGATAAGAGGTAAGGAAATCATATTATTGTCCACGAGTTGTAGCATGATATTATGAAGGGTGTTGGGTAAATGATGCAAAGTAGGTGGTAGACTCCAAACTAACACAATCTCAATGAATTTTGTAAAGCCCAAACCCTAGCACTTCAAACAAATGACTTTTCTCACAATCTTCCACTATGCTTTGATAAGAGCAACAAATAAGATAATTTTGACACAATTTTCAAAATATAACTCAAACCCATGATCTAAAAATTAATTTGGATACTCATTAATCCCTTCTATAACATATCTTAAATGCAGGTAGGGTTACTTTGGAACATATACCTCAAAAACTTGCTGCTACACTGTCCCAAAGGCCTAATTAGGCTTGCACACATAGGACTTTACTGAATATTTATACTCTGAGGGTCTAGACTCCAATCCAACACCTCAAACACATCAAATATGACTAGGCCATACCAGGTTGTACCAAACTCTATAACAACAGATTTCTATGAAAAATGTAGGAAAAGCAAGGGTTCTAGTATTCAAATTTCAAATTTTACACCATTCCACCTTTCTCAATGTTCAAAAATGTCTTATATAACATTTCCAAGCATCCCCAAATGAAAACAACTGACTCCTCACATTATTTCACCATTTTACCCTTCATATTCCCATTTACTACATTTTTGTACTTTTGCACAATGACAACATTCACAAAATTGGCAACTTTTAACAACCCACCTATCTATCACACCTAGCAACCTGAAAATGACCCAAATACATTCAACATGGTCCAAATATGACCTTATTACTAATAAAACCAACCATCAATCCAAAATGACAAAATTGCCTCATGGAGGCATGAACTCAACTAGGTGCTCTTGCACCAATAAAGGGGTAAACTATCTATTGCTATCCCCAAAGGAAAAAGGATGTAGCAACCACTTGTTTATGAACTTGTTTATTTGGTTGAGGGGAATTAACTTGTAAAAATCCCCTATTTTGTTTCTTTAAAGGTTGGTAACTATTTTAAGGTGTGGATTCAGACTTTTTAGGACAACTAGGTTGATTTTTCACATCAAAACTACTAACCAAATTCTGGTAATCACAAAGGGCTATGCCTAACTATGTGAATGAGGGAAATATTATCACCTCAAGCTTTGTTTGAATTTTTTCTTGCAAATTAGAAATAAACATTCTTTGAAGGTCAACATCAGGAATCTTAATGTTTACTTGTGAATAAAGTATTTGATATCACACTATGAAATCAATGACTTTTTCATCATCCTTTTGTTTACATTTCATTAGGTAAACTAAAGTCATCTTGGGACCCATATGAATTTGGAAGTGGTTGTAAAAGGCATCAATAATTTCATTGAATGAAAAAAATGAATTATTTGATAAAGAGAAAAACCACTCTAAAGCAATATCATTCAAGGATCTAGGGAAGAGTTTAGCCAAGAGTTTGTCTTAAAAAATGAAATCACTACATTAGGTTGTGTAAGTAGAAACATGGCTAATGGGATCTACTTTTCCACCATATTTCTCAGATCTAGGAACCTCTATACCTTGTGGCATTTATGTTCTCAATATCTCCAAGGATAACAAATTAGTTTTGATGTATTGTGAAGGTTGGCCATTATTATTTTTAATTTGCGGCGGTGATTTGTTGTTGAAGAGATATCATGTTTAACAAAAGTGTTATAATGTGGTGCAGGAGCACCTTGGGCACTAAATGCCTCTAATAGGAAAATTTGTAAAATTTGAATTTTCAAATGTAAAAAATTGTAAAAAGGTCATTTGAAGACCTATTTAAATTTTTTTGAGTATCCATTAGGTCTTTAGGAGGTAAATCAAGTCAATTTTCAAAAGTTACAAAAGATGTAAAAGGGAAAGATTGCAAAAGTTGTAAAAAGCAAGAATGTGAAGGGTCGTATTTGTAAAAGGATTTGGTGGGTCATTGGAAGTTGAAGGGAAGTTATTTTAATGGTTGGTAAACATATTTAAAGGCATGGTAAGGATGAGCAAGAGTTATAATTTTTATCATTGAATCAAATTTTGTAATAAAATACACTCTGTTTAGCAAATCTACATTTTCTTCTCTAGTTTTAGTCCTTGTACGGACAATTCAGTACTTCATAGGCTAAGTTTTTGTTTTGATCTTATAGATTAAGGAGTTAACTCTAATTTGAAAGATATTTGAGTTCATTTCATCAAGAATAAAGGTTTTGAGAGAAAAATTATAGTGGCTTGGTCTGAAACCCTCCATTTAGGGGTTTGAGAGTCTAATCAACATTTCAATACTACTCCACTGATTTAGGCATGTTGGATCAGTAGAGTAGGTTAGTTTAGGTTGTGTTTATTTTTTTTTGGTGTGTGTGTGTGTGTACAGATGCAGGAAGGTGGAAAAATGTAGAGTTTGGTGGTTGCTCTCTAAGAAAATTTTGAGTTTTCCATGAAAGATTGATGGCTCCAAGTCAAAAACTATTGAAGAAGCTTTCAAATAGGTTGGGAGATAGTTTTTATAGTTGGTGCAGACATATTCAAGGATGTTTTAAGCTTTTTCAAGGTGGCAAGAGGTTTGTAAAGGTTATTTTCAATAAACCCTTGTTTACTTAGATCAAATTGAGCTAGAATGAGGGTTTCAATATTTGATGCAATAGCGAATGGTTTCCTTGGGACAACTGATGGAATTGGTGGTTTTGTAGCCTAAATTAAGACTATTTTAGGTTAAGTATGATTTTGGAGTGGTTTTAAGGGAACTTTCTTTATATTTTAGGCCTAATTAGGGCCCTATTCTATGGGACAGTCAATAGCTCTAGTAAATTTATCAAAACAACCTTATTAAAGCTTTTGATATGTTATAATTGATCAAAATGGGTTCCTAAAAGTGTGATTATTTTGTGGAGGATCAATGTGGGTTTAAAGATATACCTGTTTTAGTCATGTTGCTATACTACTATGGTTTTGGTCTTTGACTGCAATAAATAGAGAATCTGATGGATCAGTGTTATGAAAGTGTGTTATTGGTTTATTTCAGTCTAAAGCATGATGATTAAAATGGTTTGGGGTTTGGTTAAAGTTTAGAAGCAAGAAAGGATGGTTTGTTGTCTTTTTTCCCTATGAAAGCAAGTTGCAAAGAGGTGTAATTTGGTGAAAATAGGATGAAATTTTTGGTTTAGAGTTTTCTATTAAGGTTTTTTCTTTGATTCAATCAATACAAGGATGTTTTAAGGTGTATTCAGGATGTTGGTAGCCTATGAATTCAAGTTCAATGGAGTGAGTTTTGTTGAAAAGATAAGTGAAATTTTGGTGATTGTTTGAGTGGATCTTCTTAGTTTGTGATTAGGGTCAGAAGTACCCTTGAAGGTTTGTTGAATTGTGTAGATGCTCGGCATCATAATGATGGGATCATTTTTGGTATTATGAGATGGAGGGGAATAAGGTGGAGTGGTGTATGTTTGTGGAGGGAAAGTAAATTGTAGGTTTGTAAGGGGAGATGGTTGAGGGGATATGATATTTGAATGCACAAATCTTGAAGGATTACCAACAAAAATACCTAAGGAAGTGTTGACATTGCTAGTAGGCTAAATGGTTGTGGTAACATGAGTACTAGTGTATGTAGGAATGGAGATTGGGATCAGGGAAGGAGGAATGGAATTCCCACCTTGGCTTTGAGTATACCCCTAAGCTTGAGCACAACTAGTCATGGTAGACATGTTATTAGTAACAAGATGACCTATACATCACATAATCTCCATCCCCTTTTCAGTTTCAATGATTTTCCTTAGATTATATAAAGTAGGAATGACACTAGTATCCATGTTTTCATTATGCACAAAGTCTTGTAAATTTTCTAGGCCTTCATCTATTCTTTGTATTTTTTCTTGCGGGACATGAGAAACATCATGAACATTGGTTTTAGGTAAGGAAGTCATTGGAAATGGGGTATGCAGGCTATGATCGCTAGGGGGTTAATTATCAAAACTATTAGAAAGAGAGTTAGAAAACCCAAGATCCACGGTGAATGGTGTATCATGGGTGACATGAGTCTCAAACTATGTCTCACAACAATATTGATAATAGGACACCAAGTTGTAAAGCTCATACAAGTTTCACAAACTCAATGTCAACCCAAAATGGAAAGAAGGTAAAATGCAATACAATGACCTATAATGTAATATGTAAATGCAATTTTAAGATTCCAAACAAGGTAAAATTCTGATTACACTATGCAAAAACTTGAAAATCATGTCTTGTAAATACAATTTTAAATCACACAATGCACTAACTTTATCAAATAAAGCTAGATATGACCTGATTGAAGAAGCAAAAATTTTGCAAATAGAAATAGAAATCTGAAAACAACAAATAGGAATGCAGAAATGAATTTTTTTAGTGCCCAAAAGATTAGAATATGACCCTAATCAAGGACTCATTCACCCTAGGATGAATGGGTCCTAGGTGGGGGTTTTGAAACAAGTTTTTATAGAATTTTTAGTATATTTCAATAGTTTATAGATTTTGATTTGATACAACAAGTTTCAATTATAATTTTTTGTGAAATGAGGATTGAATGCAAATGCAAAATGTGACAAAACGACAACCTATAACAATTAATTTGATATGCAAATTTGTTTCAATTTTTAAATGCAAATGAATATGATGTAACACTATGTAAGTGATTTGGAAGATGAATGATTTTTTTGTATTTTTTAGATTTAAAGAATGCAAAGATGCAATCTTAAAACCCTTAAATGAAATGCCAAGTTAAATGAAAAATAGACACCCAAAATGAGACTCAATTCAATGCAAAGAGATTCAAATGAATGCAAGAACTAAATCTAGGGTGAAAGAGGACTCCAAAATCAGAAAATGAAAGGATCAAAATTAGGTTCACCACAATGAAACATCGGAAAAATATATGTTGTTGGGTGAAGATGTTATGAAAGGGGGGTCACCATAACAACCTATTTTTCTAATTTCATTCAAAATGTAAGCTATGAAATGCAAATGGAGAACAATAATCAAATATGATAGAAATAGTAATCAAAAGGAAAATATAGAAAGCGGGAAAGGATGTGTACCTTTCATCAAAATTCACCTTTTGAATCTCATTGAAGACTCATTTTCCCTATGGAAAATGTGTCCTAGCTAGGGTTCTTGAAAAATGCTTTATGGGTTCTCTTCTATTGTGTCTGCACTCCCAGATTCCTGATGTTCACTATCAAACAACTATAAATAAATTCTATAGAGGAGTTTCCATGATATAACAAATTTTCTTACAACTTTGAAAACTTTGCAACTTTCTTCAATTTTTCTCTTCAAAGGATCTTTCACCAAAAATCTGCAATCACACATCAAAAAGAGAAAAATGTTTTTTTGTTAAGGAATGAGGGTTTTCCTTGGTAAAACCCCATTTTGGTAATTAAAACTTGAAATGAAACAATGAAATAGCATGAAGGAATGATGAATGAACAACAATATGCAACAATTCACCAAACCTTATTTGAACCTTGGAATGTAGATCTACAAACTAGCATGAGGTGGCCTCAATGAATGTAGATCTTGACCATGAAACTTGATTTGAAACAATGCCTTTGATATGCTTGAATAGATCTTGAACACCACATTACCATATTAGCTCAAACAACATGCATGATGCAAGAAATATTTGACATGATAATGGAATCTTGATTGCTGTAATAATATTCTACAAGTCTACCCTTAAATTCCTTTAAAATGGTCTTGATGTCATAAAATTCCTCTAGGAATGCTTGCATAAAAACTCTAGGATGAACTTAGTGAAATAACCTTATATTTATACATATCTTAACATTAATTCACAAAATTCAAATATCATAAGAAAAAATTGAATTTTTATTTGAAATCATCGAAAAAATGCCAAAAACATAATTCAAATTTACATCTGAGGTGCAAGTGAGGACCCATTCGCCCTATGGCAAATGGGTCCTAGACCACTTGCCTAAGACACACATTGCTCAATGTTAAACCTTATGTTATGGAATTTATGAATGTCAAGTTTTATCCCTTAGAGTTTGTAATTAATTAGGCTTGGATTTGAATTAAAGGGGCCAATTAAGGAAAATTAACCTCAATTAATTAAAGGAGTCCTAGATTAGTGTGAAAGGGTAAAGGTACACCTTACAACACCAAAAACAAGGCACAATTAAGTCCATTTCAATTAAAAGGGCCCTAAACTTAATATGAATATGTAAAATGCATATTACAACACTAAATTAAGGCATCATTAAGCTCATTTTATTTATTATTATTATTCCCAAATTAAGTGTGAAAAAGGGATACTTTTTCCTACATTGTAGACATAGTGAACCTGCAACCTCCCAAATTTATTTTCTGCTATATATCATCTCAGACCTGCAAAAATAATATTTGTAACCTCTCCTAGGAAAATATACACCATCCTCCACTCACACTAGATTTTGGAAAAGAAAATCAAACAACAATTTTCGAATCCCCTCTTTCTTGTAGCCACTGCCTCCTACAATTCCTGTAACTCACATCCCATGCCCAACCTAGGAAATGAAAATAAAATTTATAAAACTAAAATAATAAGTTCTCCAATGCATGTTCAAACCACTCCTAAGAAGAAGAGTCATCAATATCTAGCATAATGATTCACCACTCCTCACAAATAGGAGTCCATTTTGAAAAATTTCTCTACCAGCATAATATGGGCATCCAAATTTTACCTACAACTATTGAGGAATGTTAAAATATCTGCATAATTTGTAACTCCCAAGAAAAGCCACACTGAAGTTAACTTTTTCCATTTTAAACATTAAAAATGCATTCCAACACTATCTCCCACTACATCATTTGCAACATAAATTAATTCATTTATTTAAAAAACTATTTTTTTGGCCTAATATCTTCAAATTATATCTCAAAAAATTATTCAAACCATGCCAATATCAAAATTTTAATATTTTGGTTAATACAAGATTTCCTACAACCATGGATGCTCCTGCATCAAAAACTAAACTCTTCACATTCATACTCAACAAGGCAAGAAGATAATTTCTATTCTCTACAAGTTGAATATTATTACCCAATCCTTTCTTTTTAAATAAAAAACCATATTTTCAATAAGTCTAAAACACTATATATTTTTGAGATAGTATAATTAAATTAATCTTTTCAAATATTTGTAAAATTACCTTTTTGAATCCATTTAACCCATTGCCTTCTCAAGTTCATTCTAACATTTCTAAAAGTGGTAGTAGGTTTGATTTTCCATAACTTATGAAGGTAGTGTAAAAGTCATAATATCCTAGGCATAACTTCATGGTTGCTATCTCAAATATGAAGACCCTCATTCTTTTAAGTTTGACTTATCACAAGATTAAATTCCCCTCCAAAAACCCAATTTAGAAGATTTTTTTTAGTAGAATTTTTATTGGTGGAGGATCAACATGCTCTTTTATCTAAGAAATAGTTTAAAGAATATTCATTGGTGTAAATGATTAGTATATTATAGATTTAAATTATTTAAGTGTGGTTTTTATAAAATAATCATTCAATAAATGATATTTAAGAGTGATGTTGGAGGACTAAGAAATAATAACCATTCATAAAGCTCCATTAGGTTGAAATTTAATGCTTTCATAAGAAAGATCATTTTTCTCAACTATAATAATTATATCTAAGCTTATAATTTTTTTGTATTAGTAATAGTGGATCAACAACATTTACAATTTACTGTCAATGCAATATTTAGCACTTAGTATCAATGCCAATACATCTTATTGTCAATACAACCTTCAACACTTAGTATCACTATCTATAGTTTTGTTCCAGTTTTTTATAATTTCTTCCACTAGATATGTAGAAAAAATAGTAATGATGTAAAGGTATAAACAAAATATTACAATGTATACTTCCTATATAGGATCAGAAGGATAGTGGTCTAAACTAGATATTACATATAATCACCAAATTCTAAAAATAGTCTAGAATAAACTTGATAGAGTTAACTATTGTTACCTTCAGACTCCTGCATTGGGGAAGGCATCTTCATTCCTTTTCCATCTTGTAGCTTGTGGCCTCTTGGGACTTTTTTCTCCTAGATTTTTACTATCAAAGGCTCTATGGAACTCATTCAAGGCCCTTAGAAATGCTTCAACCTCCTCATTTTTATGGTGGTGTGCATGTTTGGACCTCACTTCCCCACTATTGATTATCATTACACCCTCCTTGATCAGCCTCCAAAACTTGGTCACTGAAATCTCCAAGTGCACAGTGACATGCAAAATGATGTTTTGGAATGTTATTCTTTTGGAAGGCTTAGTAAGCAACCTCCTAGTTCCCTTAAATTTATCATCATTACTTTCTTTCCAAATGGCCATAATATTTTAGTAGAAAACAAAAATCAAAATAATTTATAATCTTTCTTCCGCTTCATATAATTGATTTTCACTTTATTCCAAATAAATATATCATATTTCACAAATAAAAGATCATTACAAAATATTTTCTATATTTCTTTCACATAAAAGAAATTAAAAAAATATGCTTGATAGATTCAAGAGTTCTACAGATACTACAAATTTCCACATCATTATAAAAAAAATGAAAGGAACTTTATGTAGAGTGACTAGCCATCTAAAACAAGCCTTCTTGGGATCCTTGACATTATTCCATAAATTATTGAATATTCTATGTCATTGATTAATAGAAAGAGATACATTCCAACATTATTTAAGATGATAAGTAATAGAGACATCATTAGTTAGATCTTTATAAAAAAAATTATTTTTTATATCAGATAGAGTAAAGCCATCTTTACAAATGAGGTCCTTGGATAAATCAAGTTTCTTGTGCATATAGTTGAGGGAGGTGACCCCTTTACATGAATCTTGAAGGGTGTTATAAGCTCTCATGCTTGAATCAGGTAGGGAGAACTTATAAGCTAGGATATTCCAACTTTTTATTTGGTCATTGTGAAGAATATCTTTGAAGGTAAGAATGCGTTTCTGAGCCCACTTTTTAGCAAAGCACCTTGGAAGCAGAGCAAGGGGTTTAGATTTGTGCTCAAGATTCCACAATATGAAGCTATAGGCTTGAAAATTATTATTTTTACCTAGGGATATCTTACCATTATTTAACATTAAATTATTCTTAACTAACTCCCACACCTTCCACAAGCTCTTGAAGGATAGGGAACTGAAAAGAACCATAGGGTGATTTCTAATGAGAATATCACTAATAGGAAGCATTTTACAAGCCTTAGGTTGTCTGGGGGTGGAGAGTTTAATGTTGTTCCTTATTAGAACCTTCCAAGGTTCATTTCCAACCAAGGGATTTAAACCAATGCCTCCTTGTATTTTATTAATGCAACACCACTCCCATTTGATCGAATGTCTTTCCTTTTGTCTCTCCCATCTGACTAGAGGAAATTTCTAATTATTTTCTAATTTTTTGTGACTTGATAGTTGTTGAAGAACCATGTCGAAGAAAAATATATGTTGTAGGAATAGAGGAATTTTTGGAAAACTTGTATTCTGGCAGCCAAAGAAAGGTATTTCTTATTTCAACTTTAAACTTTATTTTAAATTTTGGTCCTAATCCATAACCACATTTATTTTAGATTAGGACTAACAACAAATAGTATCCCAAGATATCTATCTTGTTTATTAGGGCCACCCCATTGGAAATCATAGTCTTTGATCCACTCAGGTGGGGATTCTTTCCAACCAAGGAGAATAGATTTGGAATTTTATATTTTTACCCCCAATGCCTGACATAATAGTGCTAATTTTTCCATTAATGAATGCATATTTCCTTCCTCAAGTTATAGGAATATGGTTGTGTCTCTTGTCAATCAAGATTGCACCCTAGCCAAGTTAAACTTAACTATCCTGTTGAAACATGGAAACACTATCAAGTTTTGGGTGACATATAGTGAGAATGATTCTCCAGATGGGATGGTTCCCCTAGAAAATCACCTAGGCTACAAAAAAAATTATGAGGAAAGGGTTTAGAGAGATAACTAGAAATGAAAATCCTAAACTCCTAATAGCGATGCACCAACACTTAACTTATTTTGATGATTTTACTCACAATTAATTTCTCGAGAAACATTAACTTTCATAATCCCAACAAAGCATACAACTCGACAGTAATTTGTATGAAGGCTTGAAAGTTGAACATAACACACAACCTGACTTATATGAAACTCTTGCACAAAAATTCACAATAAAAATACATAAAAAGGATTCAGTATTTCAAATCACAAAGAACATCAAATTATTACTACAAATATGAAACAAGATGTGAGATATGAATGCTCTATTGTTTTATTAAAATTGAAGGAGTATGCAAGCTCAAAATATGAGTACAAAAGTGTTTATAAAACTCTCTGCAAAATGAACAAGAGAGGAAGAAACAATATTTTGAACTGAGAAAAACTAAGTTTTTCTCTAGCTTATATCTCCCAAGTGTCTCCAATAGTGAGAATAGAAAAATCTGGCTAAACTGCATCTTAGAATAGTAACTCCAATCCATTTTTGAGCTCAAAAGAAAACCCTCAAAATTAGTGCCCAAACTACCTAAAAACTTCAATAGAATTATGGAAACTTTCTATCTCCAATGGGTCGATCCAAAAGACTCAAAAAATCAGGTTCAAACTGACTGAGAACTGAAATAGAAGGCCTAGTTTGCCCAGTTTTTTCCCATTTCACCCAAGGAGACTCATACTCAAATAGGAAAGCTCCTATCAACACTAACTACATTTTAAAGTAACAAACATTAAGGAAATTTATAGCAACATTGCCTTAATGATGTTTTACATCATTTGCAGTTTTATAATTATAAAATAGAAAGCTTGACCTTAGTCTTGATTTTTAAAACTTGGCTTTCATCATACTGATTTTTGCAATAATACAAGGCAAAACAAAGTTTTGATACTTTGCAAAAAATCAAAGTAACCCACTAAGGCTTACATGATATTTGATTTTTCTATAAAAAATAATTAAAATGATATAAGGCACATATCTTATGATTTTCTCAAAAATCACAAAAGTTCTAAGGCAATAAAGGCTCGACTTAAGCATAAACCATATGCAAAGCAACTTAAAAAATAATACCACAATGGTATTAGTTAGGAATTTTATTTTTAAAACATTGTGATAAAAAACACAAGTCGAGTTAGGGCAAGGAAGAAACCCTAAACACCAAAAGCTTGACCTCCTTTATTTTTTCCCCTCATTTTGCACTTGGTTTTGGAAGAAACTTGCTCTGCTATTGGTCGCCATGAAGGTTAGGGTTTGGAAACTCAAAACCATCAATTTTTTGTTGTTTCTGTGAGATCCCCATGGATATTTTGAAGGAAAAAACATAGAGGTAAGTCTTTTGACACAAATCTGGGCATTGACCCTCATTTCTAAAGCATTTTGGGCCTTCTTGGCTATGGCCACCATTATCTTTTTGATGTATTCTCATTTTTTGATGCCTTTGATGTACTTTGGGCCACCATGACTGTATTGCTTTGAGCCTCTAGAGATTTTTTTGTGGGGAGACCCATGGGTTTGAATGTATTTCTCTTCAAAAACAAAAAAAGGTAAGCCTTCTTCCCATCGAATCTTGCATTTCCTTCTTCATTTCCTGTAGGATAAGCTCGATATGAGCTCAACATTTACACAGTGAATGTATATTTCGTTTTCTCCATGCATTTGTTTCTAAAACCTTGATGGTTGTGGCTTGGACATATAGATAAACATTTTGGGTCTTTTTTATGCTTGAGCATTTCTCCATTTTCTGAATATGCAAAAAGAGATAATACTTTTCATTTTTCTGATAGAGACAAAAGAAATTACATACCCCATGCAAGGCGATGATCTTTTTGACATTCTGGGTGTTTGTATTACTACCACAATCTCAAATATTTCTTATTTTATGTATCTATGCTTCACCATTTGCAGTTTGGAAGAGATGGGTTCAAACCTTTGTCCATGGCGTGAAAAGAAATTACAAATTTTGGCTTAGATTTTACATTGAAGGTTGTGGATTCTTCATGTACTTTGTAACCCTTCTATTTAGATTTCAAGCAAATGGGATTAAAACCCTTGGTAATTTCAATCTTCTTCAGAAACAAAAACAAAACCTACAGGTCGTGGTTACAAAACTCCTACTTATTTTGCATTTCATCCTCCTCCTTGCTTGAAAACCTAGCACCATTATGAGGCTTTGTTTGAAAATTTATAGGAATGCATTCTTGTTTCAGAATATAGTAGATAGATGATAATATTGTTTTATTATCCAACAAAAAAAGCATTTTACTCTATTTTGGATCTATATTTTGAATCACGTTTTGAGTTTCTTCCACTTGCATTTTCCTTTAGAGCCTTACATAGCTGTCATTGTGCTTTATTGATAAGTTGTTGAGATGACTTAGCATTGTTTACATTGATTTCAAAGCCTAGGATTTGAAAGGTTGTGCTCCAGATGATATACAGAAATGATCTATCCTATTGAGTGTTATGATGTTGCATAGTATGGATATTATTCTTGATCCAGATAGGTAGTACTTCTTTTCGGGACATCCATGGAAGGTAGTTAATGTAGAATAATGAAGTCTAATCTTTTGATGTTGGTTGCTATGCTCAAAGCTTGCTCTGGGTAACCTTGCTATTCAGATATTCATGTAGCATGCTACAAGTTTTGGTATGTCTAATCATGTTTCTACAATTGATACTAAAATTGATGATAATCAAGATTTTTTCTTGGTTGTGGCATTCCCATCAGCTCTAAAATATATTTAATGTAATCTAATTTTTTTTATCTTTTGATACTTATGTTGTGTAATGAACCTATCCTATGTATGACCTATTTATGGATCCCTTGGTAATGTGGTAAGATATTTATGTGTGATATATCTTTTGGGTCTGGTGCTAACATGCAAAGCCTTATTGAATATTTCAAGAGTTTTCTTCATGCTAACATGTTTTGTGGTGATCTAATTCAATTTTTTTTCTAGTTGACTTAGAAGATTATAAAGACATGGTGTTTGGTTGACTTATTTCTATAGGTACATATATATATATTGAACATCTCTTTGGTTATAAATAAAAGAAGTGTGGAGTATGGTGTGTGCGAGTAGATAAAAGGGTGTGAAGGATTATGCGATAAGAAAGCTGAAGGCAAGTGTCAGGAAGAATTTTTCTGCTTTGCAGAGGTTATGCAAGGAAGGTGTGCAGAAGATTCTTGACCGGATCTGCTACATAAAGATATTGTTCTCTTAACTAGAACTAAATTCATGCATATGTAGATGCAACTTCATCAGTTCATTTCTATTAGTGAGACTATTTAATAATCAGATGTATTAATCAGGTAGTGAGCCCACCAGAAATGAGCCTTACCTGCAGTGAGAATTTTGGCAGTGAGCCCTTTGTAAAAATCACATTAACCAGTGTTTTATAATTGAGAATTAACATTCTCAGTGGTTTTTCCCTTCTTTGGTTTCCATGCAAATTCTAGTGTTCATTGTGCATGGTGTTGTTGTGTACTTTCATGTTCATATTTACTTGATTATTATCTAATTAATATAAGCCTGCTCTGAATTAATTAAAGTAAATAAATTGTTTTATGATAACCGATTCACCTCCCCTCTTAGTTATCCAGACTATTCAACAATTGGTATCAGAGCCTGGTCCCTAGGAGATAGAGCTTAACCGCTTGAGGGAGATCTTGGCAGTTTGAATAGATGGCAGGAGCTTATCACTTTGAGGAAGAACTGAAGATAATGTTAGATGATATGGAGAGAATGGAATCTGAAAATGAAGAATTGAAAGAAAACCTCGAGGAAGATTCTTGTATCGCAAAGCTAAGGGATCAAATCCAGAAATTCAAGCAAGACACAGAGAGGTCAGGCAGGAACTAAAAGAGTCAAAGGAAAGTGTTGTGGATCTAAAACTACAGTTGGATGAATGCAAAAAGACTGAAGAAGATCTCAAAAATATCATCAAATAGAAAATGGAAGAATGGAAGAAGACTGAAGAAAATATCAAGGATACCATCAAACAATAGAAGAAAATGAGAAGTTAGATCAAGAGTTAAGAATGCTAAAAACAAAAGAAAGAGTATGTGAAAGTAGCATAATTCTAGATCAACTCTTGTCCCTATAGAAATTTCAAAAGGATAAGGGAGGACTTGGCTTCTCTAGTGAAAGCTCAAATCAGAACACTAAGGGTGAAGACAAAGAAATTGAAGCTAAAGCGAGATCTATTGTAACAAGCAAGGTCCAAAACTATAGAACACCTACAAAAAGACCTTCGGCCAGACAACCAAATGCTCAAAGGTACTTATAATTTAATGGCTATTGTTTTCTATGCAAAAAAAATTGGACATAAGGTTGTAGAATGTAGAAGCAAGAAGGAACTAAGTATTCAATGCTTTAGCTGTCACAAGTTTGGGCAAAAAACAAGTCATTGCAGAAGTTAGCTATCTAATATGGCTAGACAGAATGGAATGAATAATCTCTTTCATGGTAATTGCTATTTATGTCATGGTTATGGTCACAAAGATAATAAGTGCAGATCTAGGGTTCACTCAGTTAAGTCAGGACAAATATGTTACAAGTGCAGTCAACCCAGACATTATGGTAACAAATGAAAATACATTGCTCTGGAAAAGCCTGAAAATAAAAAGAAGGTTGTAAAATCAGATGAATCTAAGAAGAAGACCATCATGGTTTGGAAGAAAAAGGAAATGAGTGTGGAGAACTCTTATGTGGTACCAGATCCTGGTACAAGCCCTACCATAATCTAAGCCAACTGTCGTATGCCATCTTATTATTTACTATTTATGTTGGTTTTGTTTAGGGTTTGTAATTCATATATGTTGGTTCCCCCTCTATGAAGTAATATTGATGTGTTTTTGACATGACTAAGTTTGATCCGATTGGTGATATTTGATGAAGCTTAATCTAGATGATTAAAAAGTGAAGTACAATTGATGGCATCATTGATGTAAGTTTTGGTGGTAAATTCATCATGAGAAATTAAGGATAAAAGGTGGGGTTTCAAATCCTTTCTCACAGCTTGCAAAGAAGAAGAGGTTTTGATGAGTGATAAAATATTGAAGATAAGTACGATGATGGAATCCGTTGACAGAGAATCTAGTGGTGGTATTCTACTAAGGCTAAAGGGAGTAGAGTTGGATGAATTTTATCATTGGAAGATTAAGGAAATGGAACTAGGGTTGAAGACTAATGAATTGTAGAATGTAAGTGCCTTGGGTATGGACTTATGGGGAGAATTTCCCTGGTTTTCTCATAGAGAGTCTATCTTGTTCTTGTTGAGTCAATTCAAGGATGGCAACATCATTTTGGACAAACCCTATCTAATCACTAAGGAATCCATTGAAGCTATTACTGGATTGTGTAGTGTTGGTGACCTTCTTGGGAAGAAAATAGTGAAATATAGAGATGTGAAGGAACTTACTGGTATTGACAAAGACCCCCGTGCTCTACTGATAAATAATATTGTTGATCTCACAGTGAGGTATGTTGCTTATAGTATCACTTAAAAAATATATTTCTAAAATTGTGAAGGTTCTACTTCAGCTATTGTTGTGTATCTTGCACATAAGATGGTGAAGGAAAATAAGCAGTTTGACTTGTGTAGCCTCATAATGAAATACCTAATTGAGAATGTCAGAATGTCTTGGGTTGAGAGTTATCCCTTCCGGTTTGGGTCTTTTCTCATATGTTTAGTATTCTACTTTTTGAGCTCGCTACAATCAAAGGAGAATGTTAAGTGGAAGTCTAGCATCCCTATCAGAAAGAAATTTTATAGATATTTGGAATGTATGGAAGATAAAGCAATTGCATGCAATGTTTATTTCTCATCCCTACAAATGAATCTGTGCTCTGGTGTGATAGTGTCTAGTATTTATTTTGAGGAGGGTTCCTCCTCTGATAAGGAGTTAGAGGTTGTCATTGGTGGTTCCCCTCCATAACCTAAAAGGAGGAAAATTAACACAAAGGATGTCATTGCTATCTTAGAAGAAAAGGAGAAGGAAGAAAAGTCTCTACCTACATCTAACTCTTTCGATCTAGATGAAGTTCGTTTGGTGTTGGATGAAGGTGATATGAAAAATATTAGTGAAATGTGGTATGCATACTCTTCGATCAATAGGCCTAGAATTGAAGATGCCTTAGTTGATTATCTACTCCAAAAGGGTATTATTGTTTTATTTTTCTTTTACTTTCTACCAGATGATCTGGTAGAAGTTGTTGAAGAAAGGTTGTTGTAGGAAGGATCTAAATGACATAAGATCCAAGCTATGATTGAGAGAAGGTGTGTTAAATCCAAACAAAAATTATTCAAACACATTGGTGAGACAAGAGAATGCATTAAGGAGATGTATGACATCTACAGGTATTGTCTCTAGTGGCCTACTACTGTTGATAATTCTAGAAGCAAAATTGAAGCTATTGAATCTAAATTGAACAATATTGGGAAGTGTTTTGACTTCTTCAAAGATAAATATGGAAAAAAAATAATAAGAGTTGGAGAGTTGCAATATAAGTTATTATCTAATCAGAGACAGAGGGGAGATTTGGTTAAAAATTTCTGGTTGGTCAAAGAAATTTTTGAGGTTCAGTTGGATCGTCTCTCCAGGATTCTTTCTGATGCAGAGGATTGTGAATAGCTATGCCTGAATGGTTGGATCATCTCTCCAGGATTCTTTCTGATGCAGAGGATTGTGGATCATCTCTGGATTGGTCATCTTCATTTATGCTATTGACTCTAGTCAATAGTATGTGTGCTAGAATGGTTTCTATTGTACAAGCCTGGAAGAGGATTCTTCCAACTATGAGAGAAAGGTACAAGAAAAATTTTCATGTGAAAAGTGTTATTTTTACTTGATCTCCTGAATGTTCTTATTTGGCCCTCTACCTTTGATGGAAAAAAGGGGAAGAAAATGAAGAGAAAACAAAAACAAGAAGAGGTATTGAATTTCTTGTCAAAGGGGGAGTGCTTGGAGTTTTGGAGTTTTTTGTTTTTGAGTTTTTTCTATTTTTCCATCAATGCCAAAGGGGGAGATTGTTGAGATGACTTACCATTGTTTTCATTGATGTCAAAACCTGGGATCTGGAAGGTTGTGCTCTGGATGATATATAGAAATGATCTATCCTATCGAGTGATATGATGTTACATAGTATGGATATTATTCTTGATTTGGATAGGTAGTACTTCATTTTGGGACATCCATGGCGGTTAGTTAATGCAAAATAATGAAGTCTAATATTTTGATGTTGGCTGCTATGCTCAAAGCTTGCTTCGGGTAACCTTGCCATCCAGACATTCATGTAACATGTTACAAGTTTTGGTATGTCTACTCATGTTTCTCTAGTTGATATTGAAATTGATGATAATAAAGATTTGGTCTTGGTTGTGGCATTCCTATCGGCTCTGGAATATATTTCATGTAATCCAAAGTTTGTTATCTTTTGAAAATTATGTTGTGTAATGAACCTATCTTATGTATGACCTATTTATGGGTCCCTTGGTAATGTGGTAAGAAGATATTTATGTGCGGCCTATCTTTTGGGTCTAGTGCTAGCATGCAAAACCCTATTGAATATTTCAAGAGTGTTCTTCAAGCCAACATATTTTGTGGTGATCTAATTCAAATTGTGCCTGGCTGACTTAGAAGATTATGAAGACATGGTGTTTGGCCAACTTATTTCTATGGGTATATATATATATATATTGAACATCTCTTTGCTTCTGAATAAAATAAGTGTGGAGTATAGTGTGTGTGAGCAGATAAAAGGGTGCAAAGAATTATGCAATAAGAAAGTTGAAGGAAAGTGTTAGGAAGAATTAATCTACTTTGTAGAGGTTGTGTGAGGAAGGTGTGTAGAAGATTCTTGACCAGATTTACTGTAGACATATATTGTGCTCTTAACCAGAACTGAATTCATGCTTGTGTAGATGCAACTTCATCAGTTCATTTTTGTTAGTGAGAATATTTTGTAATCAGATGTATTAATCAAGTAGTTAGCCCACCAGTAGTGAGCCTTACCTACAATGAGCATTTTGGTAGTGAGCCCTTTGTAAAAATCACCTTAACCGATGTCACCTTAATTGGTGTTTTATAATTGAGAAATAGCATTCTTTGTGGTTTTTCCCTTCTTGGATTTCCATGTAAATTTTGGTGTTCATTACACACGGTGTTGTTGTGTTCTTTCATGTTCATACCTATTTGATTATTATCTGATTGGTACAATCCTATTCCAAATTAATTAAAGTAAAGAAATTTTTTTATGGTAACTGATTCACCCCCCCTCTTAGTCATCCGGGTTGTTCAACATGCTCTTGCATTTTCATTCTGTAGAGAAATAAATGAAAATCCTTTTTTCAATCTCTTCTATTTACTATACTTGATGTTCGTTATAGCAAGTTTTCATTTTGAAAACAAATGCAGCTACAGATATTTTGAGGCTCCACCACTATAGGCTTAAGTTCACTTCTGCTTTCTGAAAATGCGTAAAACAATACCTCCCTTCACCATCTTGTTTCCTCAGAAGCATCAAACACCCAATTTCAAACCCTCTTTATGAATGTTCTCTTTCAAAGTTGAACCATCTCAAGACAGTGAAACAATGAATCATGAATACATTACTTTATGATGTTGTCCTTTATGTAAAATCTATTTCCTCATTCAAAATTGCATACCCAGATTCATGATGAGTTCCACATGTTGCACTCCATGCATGACAAATTCTTTGCTACACACTAAAGCACAATGTTTTCTAATGAAGAATGCACATAGATCCAAAGCACCTCTTCTACACACTTTTATGATTTAGATGAAACATTATTGACAATGTCATTTTCCTTTCAAAGAGAATGCCTTGTGATGAGGGGAAAATGGATACCTTTTTGGGATATCACACTTTTCTCATTCAACCATTCACTAATGTCCTAAGAGTCCTAATTGGATTGACTAACAACCTCAAAAGGTGAGCCAATTCTCAATTAGGAGGGTACTATGAAGGGTTTCTTAAGTTTTAAGGGGTTCACCGCCAAGCAAATGCTTGGAAAAGAAGATGTTTGAAAACACGTTGTGATATGCAAAATGACCTAAAACTTGAAATGCAAGCTAAATGAAAGATGCAAATGATGAAATTATGTAACAGGGAGATGGTATGTGTGTACCTAGGAAATCTGGAGATGCTGTGAGGATTTTGGAAATGCAAAGAGGCTACCAAATTATGTTGTGGAGAACTAAGACACCTAGAATGGTGTATTAGTCCCGCTATTATTTTTTGGGGCAAATGCAAAGTCTTTGGATCTATTGGAACTATCAAATTTTGATGATTTTTTCATACCTTTCATACCCCCTGAGTCTCCATATGAGTCCTTCTATAGACATTCTCCTCATCTCATGGTATTTTTACTTGTATTTTTCCCATATTTCCCTTTAGAATCCATCGGGATGTGCATTTTCCATCTTGCTGAACCTATCAGCATAGGTCTTTTACTGTCTCGCTGACCCATGTTGCTTGTGAGTTAACATTTGTTTATTGTAGGTGGCTTTCGGCAGGACTTTCTCTCGGTCTCGGCGACAAAGGATGATACACATATCGGCAAAGGTTTTTATTCTCGGTGAAATGTCATAACGATATATTCTTGTCTTGCCGACCTGTGTTTGGTGGATTCTTATCGGCAGGAGTTAAAAGCTTCGGAAAAAGTCTTAGTGAACTCAATAAGTTTCACCGACAGTGTGCAAAAGGATTATATCGGGAGGAGTCTTACCGACAAGCAGATAGAGAATTCTCTTCGGCCTAACACATTACTTTCAGGCTGAGGTCTTAGCGACTTCTATTTGTCTCACCAACCGGCACCTAAAGGATCAAGCTCGGTGAGAGATATGGCTATCGTTATAAGGTCTTGACGAGTGACCTTCGGTCTTGCCGACCTTACACATGGATTTTATTTCATATGGTTTTTAGTGAGACTATGGTAGGCTCGGAGTGGGTCATGGCAAAGTAAGGAGTGTCTCGCTGACGGAACATAAAGGTTTATTCAAGTGGCTTTCAGTGTAAGTTTTGTTTTATCTTGGCGATCATAAAGTTGTCTCAGGGTGACTTTTGGTAAAGCAATGGGTATTCTATATGAGCTCTTCCTGAAGTTGATTTGTCTCGCCGATAATACACATGGGAACTCAGTTGGTAAGAAAATATGAATGTCTTGGTGAGGTGAATATAACTGTTCGATGTGACTTATTTGTCTTCGGTGTATGGTTTTGGCAAGATGCCTAGGGTCTCACCAAATGGAAAGCAGAGGTCACTTTTTTGGCATGAGAATTGGGTTGTCACAGTGACATATGAGTAGACGGGTGCCTTTGGTGAAACATTATTTGATCTACATAGGGTCTCCCCGATATCTTTGAGCTATAGTGAAGTGGGTGAAATGAAAAGTGCAGTTCGGTAAAAGACCTCTTGTGTCTTGGCGACTTGGAAGTAATAAAGGAGTTTCGGCCTGACAGAGTGAGTTCGATATGTTGTCTCCCCAATATCACAGTGTTAAAATGAAACAAAGGGGGGAAAAAAGAATACTATATGGCTTCACTGTGACAAATAGATTGCTATAGCGACATACAGGAGGTGAAGACATATATCGGCAAGACATAAAACGATCTAACTAACATCTCAGCGACTCAGATGAGGTCATAGCAAAAGTGAATTACACCACGGAGCGATTGATGATATAGTTTCCTTCGGCATACCTACTTGGTTGTCTCACCAACTATTTCATTGTGAATAACAGAATTTCAAATACTATGGCCAACATGTAAGATGCTTGAGAACTGTTGCAGGCCGACTTGATTGGAGCCCAAATTCTGTGGGGGGGGGCCAACATGGATTTTCAATATGATATGTTCTTCTCATGCTGGTGTATAAATAGGCATATTGTAATTGTAAAAGGACACCAGTTATTAGATATTCGATACACTACAGGTAGATATAGTAGAATAAAATTATCAGATTAGAGACTATTGTTGCATGATTTCAGAATGGAGGTATTATGAAAATCAGTTGATGTTGTTGCATTTCTCTGGTGTCAATTGTCTGTTGAATTGAATGAAAATACTGCTAAGTTGTCTCCAAGATTGATGATTTCTGGTTGTTTAAATTGACATAACAAGTTTATGTTCAGTTTATCAATACACATTTTCTATAGTTGTGTGATTAATCAATTGGTTCTTTCAAGCAAAGATTAAATCCTTTTTGTTGATCACAGTAATTAGAGAGATTCGTTTGGATTATTAAAGTAGAACTTAGTAGTTATAGTATTATATGTTTATACAAGTTGTAAAAAGAATGTATGCCAGATAATTTGTGTCTTCTCCAGAGAGTGTTTCTCATCTTGATCTCATTTGACTCCGCATACCCAACAAGGCACTAGTCTACGTACTTCATTATTTGGATACATTTAGTTTTTTTACATCTATTATTGAAGCATTCATTTTAGGATTTAGATCAAAATATTGTTACTGTTTTCAAGTTGAATTTCATTTGTTCATCTCCAATTTCCATTGTGAACAAATTGCTTTAAGAAGATAATCACAAGTTAAGTCTGCACCATTCAAAGAGGTACACCCACCCAGGTTAAGCAGCACCTAAAGAGTAGAAGGTTGAATTCTTTTGACCTTGTCTATTACCCTGAAGCGTATCAAGAGATTGGCAGCCTCTTGAGGCATCTTTCCTGCATTTTTGAGAGCTAAGAAATTGGTGACTCTACTGGGGAATACATTCAGAATCAAGGCCTTAATCATAGAGTCAGGAACTATATGCAAACTCCGCTAGGAATAAGAAACATCAAGTATTTTCTCTTTTTTTTTTATAAAAGTGAGTGGCGACTCTGACAAAAATTTTGTAGTTGTTCATCATGAATGGAAGAAGATCTCAGTACAGAGGAGGTCATACTGGAGCCCTTGCTGGTAGCAGTAAGTGGACACACAAAGATGATAGAGCTGATAAAGGAAAGAGGATCAATGAGAACATGTGCATAACAGACAAAGGTAAAGCACCAAGAGCACATTGTGAAACATATAATTGCTATGATACATGGAGAGATGATTCAAGCACTGAGCCTTGTACCCCAGAAGATCAAAGAAATCCTTTCCCTTCTCTCGATCCTCAGAAAGAGGTTGAGTCTGAACCTAGAAAGAGGCAGGAGTATGATCTAAAAATGCAAGGTAATCAGAATGAACCTATTGATCATGCATCTCCCCGAGAAGATTATGAATCTTTGACTTATGAGGAAGTCAAAGCATGGTTTGAATCTTAGAAGAAGGGGAGAGAGGAGCAGGAAAAAGCTCAGATGATACAAGCAATGAAAGAATTCAAATTGCAGAAATCTTAGAGCACTGCTTAGACAACTGGTTGCCCCCCAAAGTATTTGCCACCTCATAAGTAGGGCAATAATGGTGTAGGGCCTTTTGGTCCACCTGTATCTCCTCACCATCAGACAGGAAATCATCACAAGCAGCCAAATCATCCGCCTCATATTCCCACATAGCATACAAATTTGCATCCACCTCTTGGTTAGCATCACATCCCACAACACAATGCACAGTACAATAATCCTATGAATCAATACCAGTACCCACATGTTCCTCCCCCTCACCAATTCATAGCAATGATCAGGTAGTTTGATTTAGCAAGGTTCCATCTATGCCCTTACCTTATGGATAGCAGTTGGAGAGGTCTAGTCCCTAAGTTTACAGGGAGCAATGCAGTCACTGCTGAAGAACATCTAAGGAATTTCAATGTGTTCATTCAAGACATAGGTATGCCACATGAAGATTTGCACATGAGGCTGTTTATGATGTCACTTATTGAAGATGCTAGAGATTGGTTCAATAGCTTGCTAGCCTTCTCAATTAATTCTCTTCAAGTATTCCAAGATCGATTCCTTGAGCAGTATGGGAATCTAAATGCACTAGATGTAGCTCTTCATGAATTGATGTGAATTCAAAAAAATCAAAATGACTCAATTTATGATTTCAATCGAAGATTTAACAAATTGCAGACTAAGGTACCTCCTAGATCAAGGTTGCCAGATTCTGTAGCTTTAAGTGTTTATTTAAATGCATTTGATTCCAAAACAAGGTACGAACTGAGAAATAGATTTCCAAGAGATCTAGTTGAAGCACAAAAGATTGCATTGACAATTGAAAATAATAGGAAGGTTGCTGGCATAATTAGTAGAAGAGACAACCCGAGGCCTCCTCAGCAAAGTAACAATTATCAGTACAGACAGGAGAATACATACAGAAATGAGAATAGAAGTGAGAGGCCAAGGTTACATGATATGCCTTATAATATAGACTAGAAGGATGGAAAACCTATAATAGCAAGGCCAAAAAATAAAGAGACTCCTGATCCACTGAGCAAAAGGGGAACTTATATGGTGAGTGATAATTATTTCTATGAAGTTTGTGGTCAGCCACATTCCCCAGATTATTGTGTTGTAGCCCGAAGACTGCAAGAGGAGGTAATGTTAACATAAAACAATGGAGAAGATCACATGGTGTATTTGGCTTCAAATACTTTTTACCATGTTCAGGAGAGGTACTCATCTTCAGAGGATGATGGCTATGAATATGATGTCTCAAATCAGAAGTACAATGTCCATATGGCTGAATAGTAGATCTTTTATGACTCTGAAGAAGATTATGAAGAAGATTATACTGAGCCACATTGTGTTGAGGTGCATGTTCAATGCAGTGTGAGGAGACTCACCAAAGATTAAAAAGAGAGAATAACTGTTACTGCAGTTGAGGGAGCAAGAAGTAAATACTGGTTGAGAAACAAAAAAGTAAATGAGACAGAGGGTGTTCCTGGGGGAATTTTTATGAAATATCAGAAGCAAATGCAAGGAATTGTGAAAAGGCCAGAAAAGGGACAGCATGATAGGAGTGAATAGAAGCCAGTCCAAAAAGAGGAAGTAAAGGAATCAAATAAAGAGATACAAATTCCTGGCCAACCTAATAAAAAGGAAAAGGAAGAAAACAAAGGAGATACGCTAGAACTAAAGAAAACTATAAAGGTGGAGAGCTCTTCTTTTGATTTCACTTAGGCGTTATCCCAGGTAAAAATGTCTATTCCATTACTTGAATTAATGAAAATTAAGGAATACAGAGACAATGTTGTTCAACTGATAACAAGTGGAAATGAAAAATGTATGAATTCTGAAAGGAAAGTAGCTGTTAAAGCAGTCAATAGGCATGAGAAAAAAAATGACTCTGAAGTCTTCTTGAGTGATATATTATCAACTCCCCCTCAAGTTGATCCTTTTTTCACTATGTTTCTTATCAATAATAAACTGTTGAGGAATTGCATGATAGATTCTGGTGTTGCTATAAACATTATTCCAGTAGGAGTTATGAAGTAGCTTGGCATGTGGGTTAATACTACTGGAGGCAAGTGTTATGCAATGGATAACAGGCCTGTTCCTATGGTTGGTATTATGAACGATGTTGAAGTCAAACTTGCTACTTATCCATAGGTGGCTTATAATATAGACATAATAGTGATTGATACTCTTCCTCAGTTTGAAATGATTTTGTCAAGGCAATGGACAGCAGCTGTTGGTGGAAATGTTCAATTTGATCTGTCCTATGCTACAATTCTAGTGAATGGTCAAGAGGTCAAGTTGTATATGGAGCCAAGAATGAATCAGCTTGTTGACTGTGTGTCACAGAATCAGATCAATTTTTTTTGTGATGTTGATCTTGGGAATTTTAAAATTGAACCAGCTCAGCCAGAATTAACCAATAGTGATCCAATTGAAAAAAATGTTGAGCAGAATTGCAATGGCATAAGGAAAATGTATTTTGATGGAGTCTGCAGCCAAGAAGGAAACGAAGCTGGGATTGCATTTGTTTCGCCTGAAGGTATTACTTTTAAATATTCATTTATGTTAGCATTTGAATGTACAAACAATGTGGCAGAGTATGAAGCTTTATTGATAGGCTTGAACATAGTTGTGAAACATAAAATCAAGTTGCTGGTTGTTTTGGGCGATTCTGAGTTGGTTGTTTCACAAGTCAAATCAAAGTATGCAGCGAAGCACAAAAGATTAAAACAATATAGGAATGTTGTATGGGATACAATTGAATTATTTGATGCTTTTTCAATTGAGTGGATTGACAGGTCCAAGAACATGATGGCTGATTTTTTAGCAAATGTGGCACTCAAAAGAGATGATATTACATTGGCTGGGGTATCACAGATTGAGTTCAAGAAAAGGCCTGTTGTTCGTGATAACATTTATAGTTGGAAAGTTTTCAATGATGATACTGACCTACTGAATTTTCTTCATTGTATAGATCAATATGAGGCTCAGGAAATTGATTTCAATGCTTTTGTTGAAGAAGTTGATGGGAAGCAAACAGTGTTTGGAAAAGAAATATTGCAGCTCAAGAAAAATAAGCTTCCAAAAGGCTTAGTGGTGCTAGAAAGGGTGTATGATGAAAATGATCGGTCCCTCATGAAGCAAATACCAGTCAAAAGGGAGGATGTTGAAGAAATTAACTTGGGGACTAAAATAGCACCAAGAAAGGTGTACATTGGGAAGAAAATAAGCCCAACAATAAGAAGAATGCTGATAGAGTTGCTGAGAAAGTATAAACATGTTTTTGTATGGTCTTATGAAGATCTGAAAGCATACAGGGAAGATTTATTTCAGCATGAAATACCATTGAAGCCAGACACCAAGCCTTTTAGACAGAAGCAAAGGCCTATAAATCCAACATTGGAGCCTAAGATGTAGGAAGAATTGACAAAGCTCAAAGATGGAGGAATTATCAAACCAATCAGACACTCAACGTGGGTCTCGAATTTGGTTCCTGTGAGAAAGAAGAATGGTGATATCAGATTGTGTGTGGACTTCAGAAATCTGAACATGGCATCTCTTAAAGATAATTATCCTCTACCCAATATGGGGGCTATATTGCATAAGGTGACAGGGTGTGAACTGTTGTCTATGATGGATGGGTTTTCAGGATACAATCATGTTAAAGTCAAGGAATCTGAGCAATATAAAACAACATTTACAACTCCTTGGGGAACATATGTATACATAAGAATGCCATTTGGTCTTACAAATGCTGGAGCAACTTTCCAAATTGCCATGGATGTGGCATTTGCAAACTTGATCAATGTTATTATGGTAGTATACCAGGATGACTTGACTGCTTATTCGAAGAAAGCTAAAGATCATGTGCAACATCTTGAAAAGGTATTTATTAAAGCTCTTGAATATGGTATTAGTTTAAATCCAAAGAAGTGTCATTTCGCAGTCACTAAGGGTAAGCTCTTAGGACATATTGTTTCAAAAGAGGGAATTAGGATAGATCCTGAGAGGGTTGAAGCTATTGATAAGATTCTTGTTCCCAAAACTATCAAGGCTATATAGTCATTCTTTGGACAAATTAATTTTGTTAGAAGATTTGTCTCTAATTTTGCTGAGATCATTAAGCCCATATCGAAAATGTTGAAGAAAGGACAAAAAATGGATTGGACTGCAGAAGCTTTAGATGCTTTTATATCTATCAAAAGGGCCATCAAGGAGGCTCCTATACTTAAGTCTCCAATTTTGCAAAGCCTTTTCAGATTTTTTCATTTGCTTCAATGTATACTATTGCTGCTGTTATGTTACAAAAGAATAATGATGGTCATGAACAGCCCGTGTCTTTCTTTAGTAAATCATTATAGGGGTCTAAATTGAAGTATGAAATAATGGAAAAATAGGATTTTGCATTGGTAAAGGCCATAAAAGCATTCAGACCACATCTTGTTGGAGTGAAGGTGATTGTTTATGTCCCTCATGCAGCTGTTAAGGATATCTTGACACAATCTGAAGTAACCGGAAAGAGGTGCAGATGGATTAACAAGATTCAAGAGTTTGATATGGATATACAGATTACTAAGCTAGTAAGAGGTCAGGGCTTAGCTAAGCTGATGGCAGAATCAAATATTGAACCAAATCAAGTCTATAATGTAGAAGAAGGGATTGCAATTGCAAGCATTGAACACACTCCTTGGTATATTGATATCATGCATTATCTTAAATACATGAAGTGTCCAGATGGATTGAGTAACAACCAAATGAGAAATTTGAAGTTGCAGGCATCAAGGTATGTTTTCATGGATGGAGATTTGTTTTGGAAGAACAGGGATGGTATACTATTATTATGTTTGGATGAGTCACAAGCCAAGCATGTTCTAAAATAAATGCATGTAGTTTATGGAGGACATTATTCAACAAAGACAACTGCAAACAAAATTCTCAGGGCAGGTTATTATTGGCCAAAGGTTTTTAATGATTCTTTTACACATGTGAGAAGATGCGATGCTGCCAAAAGTTTTCAGGAAAATTGAAGTACCAGGGTGCTTTGCCACTTCGAACCTTGCAAGCTCATGCCCCTTTCCATCAATGGGGAATTGATTTCATTGGAGAGATATAGGAAAAGTCAAGTGGAGGACACAAGTGGATACTAGTTGCCACTGATTATTTTACTAAGTGGGTAGAGGCAATCCCAACTAAATAGGCTACAAGCAAGGTAGTGACAAATTTCCTGATGGACAACATTATCACTAGATTTGGTACACCATTGAGGTTGATCACAGATAATGGGATGTGCTTTAGATCATATGAGTTTAAAGGCTTCTGTGATAAGTATGGCGTTACTATTTCCTATGCAGCCCCTTATCATCCACAAGCTAATGGACAAGCAAAATATAGCAATAAAGGTATTTTGAAGATCATAAGGAGAATGCTAGGGCAGAACAAGAAGGCTTGGGATTCAAAATTGAAACTGGTTGTGTGGGCTGATAGGATCACTGTGAAGAAGGCAATTGGAAAATCCCCATTTGAATTGGTGTATGGTGCACAAGCCAGAATGCCTTTGTAGAATTTGATACCAGTCTACAAGTTTTTCCTTCAGGAGGATTTGGATGTTCTTGAGCCTATGGAGGAAAGAATGGAGCGACTAGCTGAACTTGATGAAGTAAGGAGAGAGGCCCAAAATTAAAACATGAAGTTACAGACACAGATGAAAAGTCTATTTGACAAGAAGGCAAAGGATAGAAAATTTGAAGAGAATGATTTAGTACTGATGTGGAATGCAAGATGTCAGGGGAAAGGCAAGCATGGTAAGTTTGAAGCCTTGTGGCTGGGACCTTTTGTTGTTGTTGAAAAGAAGGGTGAAGACTCATACTATCTATAGAACATGGCTGGTGAAGATCAAGAATTGCCTGTTCATGGGCAATTCTTGAAGCTTTTCTTCTCTTGAGCAATACAAAGGAATAAGGGCTGCTAGTGCATGGACAACTCTTGCTTATCCTCTTTAAAATTATTTTCCATGCACAGTAGTTTAGGATTTTTTCCATCTCCATTTCATGTAATTTTGCATTCATCTCCATTTTCCATTCATTTCCATTGTTGCTCACTAGTTCATCATTTTATGCCTAGTCTGCTCACCCAAAGATTTGGATCCTTGCAATGATCTTACTATCATTCATCCCCAGATGAATCCATTGTTGGAACTATCAAATTTTGATGATTTTTTCATACCTTTCATACCCCCTCAGTCTCCATATGAGTCCTATAGGAATTTTCCTCATCTCATGGTATTTTTACTTGTATTTTTCCCATATTTCCCTTTAGAATCCATCGGGTTGTGCATTTTCCATCTTGCTGAACCTATCAGCATAGGTCCTTTACTATCTCGCTAAACCATGTTGCTTGTGAGTTAACATTTGTTTATTGCAGGCAGCTTTCAGAAGGACTTTCTCTTGGTCTCAGCGATAAAGGATGATACACATATCGGCAAAGGTTTTTGTTCTCGGTGAAATGTCATAACGATATCTTCTTGTCTTGCTGACTCGTGTTTGGTGGATTCTTATCGGCAGGAGTTAAAAGCTTTGGTAAAAGTCTTAGCGAACTCAATAAGTTTCACTGACAGTGTGCAAAAGGATTATATCGGGAGGATTCTTACCGACAAGCAGATAGAGGATTCTCTTCGGCCTAACACATTACTTTCAGGCTGAGGTCTTAGCGACTTCTATTTGTCTCACCGACCGGTGCCTAAAGGATCAAGCTCGGTGAGAGATATGGCTATCGTTATAAGGTCTCGGCGAGTGACCTTCGGTCTCGCCGACCTTGCACATGGATTTTCTTTCATATAGTTTTCGGTGAGACTATGGTAGGTTCAGAGTGGGTCATGGCGAAGTAAGGAGTGTCTCACCAACAGAACATAAAGGTTTATTCAAGTGGCTTTTGGTGTAAGTTTTGTTTTCTCTTGGCGATCATAAAGTTGTCTCTGGGTGACTTTTGGTAAAGCAATGGGTATTCTATATGAGGTCTTCCTGACGTTTATTTTCTCGCCAATAATACACACAAGAACTCAGTCAGTAAGAAAATCTGAATGTCTTGGTGAGGTGAATATAACTATTCGGTGTGACTTATTAGTCTTCGGTGTATGGTTTTGGCTAGATGCCCAAGGTCTCGCCGAATGGAAAGCGGAGGTCACTTTGTCAGCATGAGAATTGGGTTGTCACAACGACATATGAGTAGAAGGGTGCCTTCGATGAAACATTATTTGATCTACATGAGTTCGATATGGTGTCTCCCTGATATCACAGTGTTACAACAAAACAAAGGGGGAATGAAAGAATACTATATGGCTTCACTGTGACAAACAGATTGCTATAGCGACATATAGGAGGTGAAGACATATATCGGTAAGACATAAAATGATCTAACTGACATCTCAGCGACTCAGATGAGGTCAAGGAAAAAGTGAATTACACCATGGAGCAACTGACGATATAGTTGCCTTCGGCATACCTACTTGGTTGCCTTGCCGACTGTTTCATTATGAATAACATAATTTCAAATACTATGGCCGACATGTAAGATGCTTGAGAACCATTGCAGGCTGACTTCATTGGAGCTCGAATTCTGTGGGGGGGGCCGACATGGATTTTCAATATGATATGTTCTTCTCATGCTAGTGCATAAATAGGCATATTGTAATTGTAAAAGGACACAAGTTATTAGATATTTGATACACTCTAAGTAGATACAGTAGAATAAAATTATTAGATCAGAGACTATTGTTGCATGATTTCAGAATGGAGGTATTTATGAAAATCAGTTGATGTTGTTGCATTTCTCTGGTGTCAATTGTCTGTTGAATTTAATGAAAATACTGCTAAGTTGTCTCCAATATTGATGCTTTCTAGTTGTTTAAATTGACATAACAAGTTTATGTTCAGTTTATCAATACACATTTGTTGTAGTTGTGTGATTAATCAATTCGTTCTTTCAAGCAAAGATTAAATCCTTTTTGTTGATCATAGTAATTAGAGAGATTCATCTGGATTATTAAAGTAGAACTTAGTAGTTATAGTATTGTATGTTTATACAAGTTGTAAACATAATGTATGCCAGATAATTTTTGTCTTCTCCAGAGAGTGTTGCTCATCTTGATCTCATTTGACTCCGCATATCCAACAAGGCACTAGTCTCTGCACTTCATCATTTGGATTCATTTAGTTTCTTTACATCTATTATTTAAGCATTCATTTTAGGATTTAGATCAAAATATTGTTATTGTTTTCAAGTTGAATTTCATTTGTTCATCTCCAATTGCCATTGTGAACAAATTTCTTTAAGAAGATAATCACAAGTTAATTCAACACCATTCAAAGAGGTACACCCACCCAGGTTAAGCAGCACCTAAAGAGTAGAAGGTTGAATTCTTTTGACCTTGTCTATTACCCTGAAGCCTATCAAGAGATTGGCAGCCTCTTGAGGCATCTTTCCTACGTTTTTGAGAGCTAATAGGATCTCAAAACCAAATCTCCAAAAATTGATCCTGGGAGGACTAAGATTCCCAAGATGGCGTATTAGTCTAGTTTTGAATTTCTACAAACTTTGAACAAAAACTTGAGCTTCAATGTCTACACTAGCTTCCCTTCCGATCTCAGGTTCTAAGATTTCTGAATATGGCCTATAGGTGATTTTCTGTGAAGATGACAACTTTGTAATAAAAATTTGAAAGTTTTGTAACTTCAGAATCCAAGTGATCTTCAAGTCCACAACCTATATCTACAATCAGAAATATGCAAAAGGGAAAAAAATGTTGTTTTTTAGTGAATGGGGATTTGCCTTGGTCAAACCCTTTGTTGGTAATTAAACCTCTAATTTAAATGGAAATAATGAAGGAAACGGTGAATGAACAACATGCAATGCTACAACTCACCAAACCCTTATAAAGTTTACAAACTTGTGTGTAATGGTTGCAATGGATATGGATCTTGAATGCTTGATAGATAATGCTTGAATTAATTTGATTGAATTAAAACCCTACATCACAAATGTTACCACAACAACACACATGTTGCAAGAAAACACTTTGATATAATGCTTGAATCTGAAAATGACTTCAAATGCTTAATGAATCTACTCTTGAATGCTCTTATGAACTCAACTATGCTATTATAAAGGATCTGACAAAAGACTTAGGTTTAAATGAATCAAGGAACCTTGTATTTATACTTATTTATGCTTAATATCCCAAAATTATATCACACCAAGCCAACATATGAATTCATTGAATAAAGGATGCTAAATCCTGCCAGAATTTGAAATTAAATCCTAAAAATGACTCAAGGAGGACTAAGATTCCCTCCTAAAAATGATTCAAGGAGGAATAAGATTCCCTAGGTGGCATCTTAGTCCCAAGTCCTAAAAACTTGGGCCATAGACACCAAAAAGGGGCCCAATCTAGATATGCAAAAAATAGGGTCCTGAGAGCCTTGGGGAACTAAGACACCCTAGGTGGTGTTTTATTCCTGACCCAAAAATTAGGGACACACCGATGGAGTCATTAAATTAACATTTATGCATTGGGGAATGTTGGGATTAACTAGAAAAATATGTCATTCATAGGGCTTGTGGACATAAAATAGGACCAATTAAGCCATAAAGAAGCATAAATAAAGCAAGGCAGACCCAAACAAGTGTGAAAATGCAAGGGTATGCATTTTACTACACTACATTTAGCCCCCACTTTAGTGAGAGGATGAAATTGCTTCAAAATCACACTGAAGTAGCCAACCACGCAATTAAGAGGGGTTCAAATGTACAAATGTTAGCAAAATAGAATGACAATAATCAAGAGGGTGGCCAAGCCCCCAGGATCTAGATCCTATGGAAAAACAAGCATAGGCACAAAGGAACATGCTTGTGGATGATATATGAATCCATAACCAAATAAAAAACATACACCATCAAAGGCATGAAAAAGGTAAATGAAAAAGGAAAAGGAAAAAAAAACTACAACGGATAAAGCTTCGACTGGCTGTCCAACGCAGTGGATCAAGTCTAGGTTGTTTGTCCAAAAAGGTTTACAAGTGGAATGTGTTGTCCACTATGAAAACAAAATGCACACTTAGGAGTGCTAGTGGGAGCTAGGTGTCCACTAGGTGAGCCCCAAGGGACCATATTAAAGCCATACCTCCATGACTTTAATAAGGAAGAAAAATGCATGCTCACATGGGCTAGTGAAGCTAGGTTTTCACTAGGTGAGCCCCAAGGTGGTATGTATCAAAGCCATACCTCCATTACGTCAATAAGGACAAAAATGCATGCTCACATTGGCTAGTGAAGAGAGGTGTTCACTAGGTGAGTCCCCAGGCGGTCCATATCAAAGCCATACCTCCATGACTTTAATAAGGACAAAAAAGGAAAAGATGTAATAAGAAAGAGCGATGTTCAAAGGGATTTTGCTTAGTTCATGCAAGTTATTACTCTTAGGGTACATTGTGATAACATCTCCAAGAGAAGATAAATACAAGGTCTCATCCTAGGGAGCATCATACCCAATGCTTCCAAGAAAGGACAAGTGCAAAAGGGTCTCATCTTTTTTCCAAGAGAGGGCAAGTGCTAGGTCTCATCCTAGGGAACATTGTATCTAATGTTTCCAAGAGAGGACAAGGAAATATCATGCTCTTGGAGAAATTTAAACCCAAAGACATCGCCAAGAGGAAAAAAACATCACATAAAGAAAGAAAATCACATTAAGGAACATGAAAAAGAAAAAAATTTCAAATGAAATCAGTCCAAAATAATGCCAATGTATGCCCCCACTTTAAAGAAATTGTGAACACCATGTTGTGAGCAATTACTTTAAAGTAGCAAAAATGAAAATGAAAACAAGAAGGAAGACATGAGAGCCAACTTGGAAAGCCCTTTTCCAAGTCATATGTTTCCAAGTAAAGCTATGTCATGCAAGAGAAAAGGAAAATAAAGGGGTTTCCCCCGAAATGAGAACACCAAGCACATAAGGGATCTATGGATTTGGGGTTAGTATGTTTTTTGCTACAATGATAGTAGAGAGCTTGGAACTATCATCATTCCCAAAATACACATATAACTGGAAGAAAGACATAAAGAGAATGAAAATAAATAAAATCCTTTTGGGTCAACATGGAAGATACATAGGGTGTCTCGACGCCTTGCATCATCCCCAAAATGAAAACACAAGAAAAATGAAAAAGAAAATGAAAGACAAAGAAAAGATAATGAAAAATATTTTAGGTCAACATGAAGGAGACATGAATGTCTCAATGCCTTGCATCATCCCCAAAAGGAAAACACAAGAAACAAAAATGAAAAGAAAATATAAAAGATTAATCAAAATAAAAATGTATATGACATATAGAACAATGAAGGTACAAATAGAGGAATGCACATAGAGAGAGAAACATCAAACAAAACATCATGGGGGATCATAGTACACACATGGAAGCAAACAAAAAGAAAATGAAAATGAATAGTAAGGCATAGGTGAGTCAACCTAAAGCAAGTTATCCACCCCCCTAATCTCAGTCTGTATAAGCGGAAGGTAGATAATGAACCAAAGGGACAACAACAAACACCTTACTAGGACAAGGCCAACAACTTCTTGTCCCCAGTGAGTGCAAGAAAATAATGGGCTGACGTAGGTGATGGGAAAGGTCATGTAATAGTGAGAATAGAGTATTCTACAACTATTACATGACAAGATGTCCCACTTTAAGGGATTATTTCTATAATTCCAAGCCTTTTAAATTCTTTCTTTAAGATGCGGCATGCATCTGTACTATGATCAAAAATTCTATGATATTTGCAATAAGATGTGTTTTTGTTGTTAGAATTTGGAAATCAGGTTTTAGGCATGGGTGGAAATGTAATAAGTCCTTGACTTAAAAGGATATGTAAAGTCCTCCCAATTGAAGATGGTAGAAAAGGGTATTGATTTTTCTTTATTCTATGAGATTTTTTGCTCTGGCTAGATTCTCCAACTTCTGTAATTGAATAAGGAGGAGGACCTAAAGTGATCCTATCTTTATCCTTGTTATTGTTATGATCTATTGGTTGTTCTTGAGGGAGAAGGATATTCAAGTCAGGGGAATAATCCAAGATCACCGTACCATCACTTCAAAGCATGAGATATTCTCTAGAAGGGTTTTCATTATAAGAGGGATCTTAGTATCCTAATCCTTTTGTGTTTTCATTGGTTGGTTTTTGCTCTAAGACTTGATGAATTTCATGTTCACTTCTTGTGTCACATCCTTGTTTGCTCAAGATGGTGAATCCTCTTCCATATGTTTCTTTTAGGTTGATTGGAGTGTTTGTTACTTTGTTATCATAAAAGGTTTGAGTGTTTTCCTGTTTATAGGAACTAGGTTCACCTAATGTAGGGAACTTAGGTTCAACTTTCACTTCGGTTTCAGGATGTAAGTAACCAAACATCTCAAGGGGTGGTATTGTGGGAGGATCTAGTTGTTTCATGGAGGGGTAGAAGGATGCATTAGCTTCAAGGTTATCAAGACAATAATTTATGAAATAATTCATTTTGTCATCTTCTCCAATGATCCAACATCATGAGGAGGACATGCATTAGGAGTTGAGTAAGCATGATTAAGTTCAATTTCATTAGGGTCATTACCAAAGGCATAATTTGACACATCTACCAAATATTTCAAGGACATCCACAATTTTCCAAAGCATATATCCATGATACAAGATTGAACAAATGCACTTGAAATGAAATGAAATGGAATAACAAAAATTCTGGAAACTAAAACATAAAATAGAAAACAGCCTACAGAAACACAAAAAAGCAATTTCAGATCCTGAAAACCTGAGAATCAAAGTCAACAGGGACTAAGATACCAGGAAGGGCATCTTGGTCCTCCTAATGAGATTCTAAAGTTCTAGAGGTTGAAATAGAAAACAAACAGCAGAGAAAAATTTCTAAAGAAAAAATCCCAAGAGGGACTAAGACGCTAGGAAGGGCGTTTTAGTCCTAGTAGACATTTTTTTACAAAAAAAATAGTGAATTATGTAATTTCAACAGTGTTTATAGATTTCCTATGTAGTATGTTGATGCTTAGAAATAGAAAAAAGTGAAAATAAGTGCAAGAAAAATTAGCTAGAAACAAGCAATTGAATGCAATTTTTTAATTTTGAATGCGATAAGAATGCAATGAAGATGAAGAAAAATTCAATTTAAAAAAATTCAATGAAATGAAATAATGCAATAAAGTAAATATGCAACCTATATGCACTTTCACTAATGCAAATATATGAAACCCTAAATGAAATTTCACTAATGCAAGATGCAAGATACCTAGATGATCTTTCACTAATGCAAGATGCAATGAAAAAATTAATTATATCTAGATCTAAGGACTTAATAGATTCAAAATCAGAAAAGAAAAAGCGTCAGGTTCACCAAAATGATGAGGAGGAAAAATGGATACCATTTTGGGATATCACACTTTTCTCATTCAACCATTCACTAATGTCCTAAGAGTCCTCATTGGATTGACTAAAAACCTCACAAGGTGAGACAATTCTCAATTATGAGGGTCCTAGGAAGGGTTTTGTTGATCGTTGTTTTCTGCACAACAACAACAACATAGACAAGATGCAATATCATGCCTCTCTTAAAAGGTAAATCTCTATTAGCAAGCCTCAAGAGATAACCCCAAGGTCTTCATGTCAAGTCTTGAAAATGCATAAACAACTTAGTGATAAATGTGAAATTGCTGGTAATCACAATGGGACCTTACTACAAGCAAGCTATTGAATCTATTTTGTCAGATTTAACAAAATGGTGAAACTTCAACTCTAATTTTAACCCAATAATCAAAGAAATAGCAAAAGAGTGAGGGTTTAAAGAGATTTCTAAATCTAATATTATTCCTAAGATTAACAATGAAAGCAACCAATACCCAAAACAAACCAATCCTTCCAAAACTAATTTCTGCTTGACCCAGATAAATCTGCAATCTTGTAGAAATAGTGCAATCTTCTAAGGCTCGTAAGATTTTCAAACCATGAACATGCATTCGAATAACCCTATTTTAGTTAAAACAAACAACATTCACGGTTGAACTAAGCACAAGGAATATAAAGTCCAGGCTAACTTTGCAAAGCAACTAACAATCAATTGGTTGCGAAAAGTATGGACTGAAGGATTGCTGCAACATTCGAGTATCAAACTACCAACATCATTAAATTAAATTTTATCTAATTGCTAACCTTCTCAAAGAAATTTTAAAGATGAGAAAACAAGAACCATGCAAGACAAGAGAATACCAGTATGGCACCAAATCACAATGACATTACTTATATTCGAATCATCCACTGTAGCAACAATTCTAGTTTTTTGTTACAATATTTTCTTGAGTATGACTGTTTGCTAACTTACTCTACCTCTAATTAGCTAACTTCTAACTATTTTCTCACTATCTAACTATCAAAATCATCTAACCTCTTTCTTCTGTCTAACCCTTTACAAAGAGGCAACATGCCCAATATATAGAAACTCCCAGAAATCCATCAAGCAGGCAAGGGTTTCACAACAATAACTCTGCGCAACCACCCAGCCAAGAGGGTCATCAAAATGGGTCAAACTGATATTAAATGCACGTCCCGTCGAGGTCAGCCCAGGATCTGTGATGCAGTCTGGATGACGCGCGGGAAGATAATGAGGATGCACAAACCACGCCGCATCCCATCATCAGATCCTTTCCCCTTCATCCTCGCACTGACCTGACTCTTCATGTAGCTTCAAGAACGCTCCATCTAGGTTGGTGACAAGCGGTACTAGCAGAACCCTAAGTCGCCTCTCAATGGACGCAATCTCCTCCCTTGAGTGCTTGACCGACCCATCCCACTCAACCTTACATGTCAGATGCTTATCAATAACTGCGAGGTAGGTGGTTGTATCATCCAGTTGGTGCTTGGAAATAGAACCATCGTCAAGTGGTGCATATACATCATGCCACCATTCTCTCAACTGCTCCAGGCTCAAGTACTCAGGCACGATATTTCTTCTTCCCATCATGATCTCAAAGAAGGAAATGGAACCGTTGTAAACCCCAGTTAGGGTGTCGTCAATCTACTTTCTCTGTTTGTAAATTTTCCTCAACACTTTCTACTGGATTTGCAATGTTTCAAACCATTCCCATGGCTCGGCAGCTCTGGAAGAAGGAAGAATCCCGTCGCTCACCAATCTGTCCCGGCTGTACTCCATTAGAGTTCTAGTTTTCTATAGGAGGAGGTCGGTGTCTTCTTTATCTTGTGACAACACTTGCTTTAACCAATCATTTTCCATAATAACGTCCTTCCCTATTGATAGAAGCTCCTTAATAGCTTCATCACCCTTTAATTGTACTCCTTTCAACCAATTCACAGTGGCAAGGATGGAAGCTTTCATCTTTTCAAGCTTAGTTATGGCCTCCTTAGATAGAGGATTGGTAGCAGAGGAAGAGGGATTGATAGATTGCAATGGCTTCATTAATTCCTCCAAGCACTTCTTGAGATTCTCATTTTCTCTCTTCAGCTCTTGCTTGGTTTTTACTTCCCTTCTCAATCTGTCCACCATAACTACGCTGGAGACCTCATAATCCTCAATGTCCTGCTCAACTGACGTAGGCCCAAGATTGAAAGTCTGTATATTATAATCACTTCTAGCCACATCATCTCTTCTTTTATCTAGAACAGGGGTAGCAATATGAACAACCTTGTTATGTGCCTCATCCCTCTCAACCCGTGAGATCACCCTAGCCTTACTCTTACCTTTACCTTTTCCAATCCTGGCTAATATTGCATCCCAATTCGGTGGACTATCCTCCACTACCACCTGTTTTCTCTTTATTTCTTTCTTCAGCCAATTAGGGACACTGGACTCCAATTGTACTCTGCTCTGCCCCACTTCCTCTCATTGTCGATCCTCATTCAAATTTTGTTTGTGAGGAGTCTCATCCGTTTTACCTTTCATCTCCTCAGCATGTTCCTCTGTATGCGCAGGTGAGAGAATCTTCACTGCCTCCACCTCCCTTGGAGGAGATTTTACTGCTTCAGTTCTGACGGGAGAGTTTGTATGTGTAACCATAGGGGACTACACTATCTTTTCAAATTCGGCCTCTGCACTATGGAGTTCCCCTTCATAGAATTCTTCTCTTTCAGTATCTAGATCCTCGTCAGCCTCTTTTGTCTCTCCTTGTTCACTTTGGGTTTCATGAGTGGAAGGGATGTCATCATGCTGCTCCTCATGAGAAGCCACCGGAGGTAGGTCAGTCTTAGGCACACTATCCCTGGGAGAAGGAGTCTTAGACTTCCTTGCATACACTTTGGACTTCTCCCCTGAGCTTTCAACATCCACTATTAGTGGAGTGGCCTTTTCCCCAACCTTGGAGCTAGCCTTCTCTGATAATTTGATAATTCTTTTCCTCTGAGGCTCAGGAGCATCAGCCTCAGGACTTTGTTCAGACTTCTTATTCCTCGTCCTCTTCTTGGCCTTTGGCTTCCTCTGCTTTTCTACTCCCCGGGCTTCTTCTTCTTGAACACCTTTAGATTTAACCTTGATGGGAGAATCTAGCTTGCCCTTGGGATCTTGTTCGGTGGATTCTTCAGAGGTAGAATGGGGAACCAAATCTCCCATCAGGTCGTATGTGCACTATACACCTTTACTCTCCAACTCCCACAAAGTGTGTTTGAGCCACATCTTAGTAAATTTGAGAACTGGATCCATTAATTGTTTCAATTTTGTCCGCTCCTCCTCTAACCAATCTACATCACCAATCAGTTTGTCTTTTATAGCCTCATAGGCATGATCTTGGATCAAATTTCCATCATCTTCCAATTGGTTAGGAACTACTCTTACATTATACAATCTGACTGCATCAACCGGAAGCTAGGAGAATTTCTTCTTTCTGACCTCAAATTCATCACTGCAATTGGCCCAGTAGTCCTCCAAATTCACCTTATGGCTATATTCTCTGCTGGCCCTCCTCTGAGCCTCTCCTGTGATGTCAAATCTGGATCTCTTGGAGTGGAAAGACAATCCAAGAGTACTCAATTCTTCCTTTGAAGCTTGGGTAGAACCAATGGAAGGACAAACCTCTCCACCAAATCCAGTCTTGTGTTTGTCCCTCTTGACAATGGCATCAAAATCACAAATCTATCTAGTTACTTCCAGCAGTATGATGTGGTCAGTGGGATACCTTGGAAGTCTATATGGGGATTTTTGGTAGCCATCAATCTAGATGTAGGAGAAGGTTGGAAATTGAATAAACCAAGCTCCATATTTCTTGATAAGTTCCTTGGCTTGATCTGAGATTCTGACATGCTCCGCCTCCTGAAGCATTCTAGTGATATGCATGGTGAATGCTTCATTTGCTCTCCTATAATTGGAACCTCCCCAATGCAATTGAGGGAAAACTTCATAAATAATGTCCTGTCCAAAGGTGCCCCTTGTATCCAATCCCCTGTAGGGATGGAACCTAGCAAGTGCATAGACCAAATATGAGGTCATTGTGAAGGTCTTTGTCTGTAACACATTGGACAATTGTTGGTGAATGACTTGGATAATGACCCCTACCCAATGGTAGTCAATTTTCTCTTGTTCCATCTTTACAATGGCATGGCACATCCAATTCTCAAATGTACCAACATTCTTCAATCCAACCACCCTGCTAAGAAAGGTGATGGCATCGTAGTACTCCTTGAATTTGGCTCTAAACAGCTGCTTTGGCAACTTGGAGTAGTGAGACTTGGGCTTCTCCAGCCAAGAATTGATTAGCTGCTAAGACTTCACGGTCTGGTCATCATAGAATTCCTGAGCTGTCCCAATGGTGAATCCCACCACGTGAGACCTGTCTGGCATGTCGAAGGTCTGAGCAATGGAGACCAAGTTGAGATTTGAAATAATTCTCCCTTGAGGACCAATTATCCTCTGTGTGTCCTGATCATAATGCCTTGCACACTCAAGGACCAGCTCATAGCACTGCACTGTAGAAGGGAAATCAGCTACATGGGACAAACCTGACTCCTTCATTCTTCTAGTTATCAAAGGAGCATCTTCAGCTTCCATCCTTGCTTTAAATTCTTCATAGTCCCAGAGGCCAAAATTTGTATCAGTGACTTCTAACCAAATAGAAGTGATCTTACTCTCAGGGACCTTGCTCTTTATGTCCAGCTTGATCCTCTCTACATCAGACAATGAGGAACCAGCTACTGCCTTGCTTGATTCAGCCTGCATTTAACATGAAAACTCAAATAAATTCACAGGAAAGCAAGGTTTATCCTTCAAAACACCACTAGAATGCATCTCATATAATCAAGGTGTTGTTAAAATTCTTATAAAATGACCACAAAGAATTTTAGATTTCAAGGCCATCTGCGGAATCTGAGCGAGAGAGAATTTCGGGAAACTCCAGTCTACTTGGATTCCAATGGAGTAACCAAGAAACACCTACTTAACCCTTAAATTTGATCATTTTTCATCAATAAATCATGTGGGGGGTCCAAATGTAGCATGAATAAACTAGAAAATGCATTGAAAGTCCCCAACATGTCATGCTATTCAACATTCATTTTCATTTCGTCAGATTTCAGGGAAATCTGTGAGGGACGGATTTCTGCGAAGAACAAGCCAAATAGGACTTTTGGGAAATCAGGGGAACACTGGATTTCAGAGAAATCCAGTTTTGACGGATATCCATGGGAAAGGAAAATTTTTGGACCAAGGGAGACTCCATAGCGAAGGCTTCAGCAAAGGTTTGGATCTCACGGAGAAGTCTTGGCGAAGTTGCGAAGTTACGCCGAAAGATGCTATCAGAAAGGATCTCGCCAAGACATGGTGGTTTCGATGTGAAGTCCTAGCAAAAAGGGGCATAGCAAACATATCAGTATGAGCCAAGGGTGGTCAGGGTAAGGTCTCAGTGAAGGTTACACATCTCACCGACCGGTGGGTTTAAATAATCACTTCGGTATGACTTCAAGCTTTCGGTGGGAGGTCCTAGCGACCACACATAGCTTTGCCAACAAAGGAAGGAGTTGCTGCAAGGTCTTAGCGAAATATTCACATCTCATCGACCAACGGGTTTAAATAATCACTTCGGTATGACTATAGTTTATCGATATAAAGTCTTGCAAAGTTGCTAAAGTCACAGAGAACCCTGAAGGTATCGGCAAGAATTGGAATCTCGCAGTAAGGTCTTAGCGAAAGAAGGATGCTACGGCAACAAAAAGGAACAAGGCCCGGTGAAAGAAAACACGCTCGGTGGAAGGTTTCACTGAAGGACGGATGTCCTAGCGAACAGGGAATATCGGTAGAGCTCAAAGATCTTGTTGAGACCTCTCGGCGACTAGGACCGGTCCTGCCAAAAGTGAAGGTGAACAAACACGTCAGTAAAAGATTTTTTCATGGGGTGAGGTCTTGGCGAAAGCCAAGGTTTCACCAACTGATGGGCATGCAGGATTCTATTGGCGTAAAAATGATAGTGTCATGGCGACGAGACACGAACTTAAAAGGGCCTCTCGGTAAAACACAGGGCGATGAGAAACGAACTTAAAAGGGCCTCTCGGTAAAACACAGGGAAATCGACATAAGGTCTCGCCGATGATGATAGGTCACAACGAAGAGAATTTAGAAGGGATGGAGAGTCCCGAACTGCGACGCTAAGACATGACTCCACCCAGGCATTGGACCAGCTATGGATTTCGACGAGACTAAACCAGGCAAGCTAGGGATGGGCCCTTTCATGAATTTCTTGGTACCCCAGGCCTGTTTTAAGATGAAATAACCGGACATGGCCCTTCCCTAGGTTTCAAACCTCACCAATCGCCGAAATGCATGGGTAGTTTTAGAATTCAATTGTTTCGACTGTTAAGTTACCGCTAGGGTGTCGAATTACTCTCAGGAAAGATTCATCAGAATGCAGACAGATACATGAACTAAAAACTCACTTGGGAGATGACAAAGGATGCAATACAGAACAACCCTAGTGTGAAATAGACAAACACACAAGAATCCAAATCCTACAAGTCCCCAAAATGCAAATGGTGCCATTCATAACTCAATTCAAAGCATAGCAATTAGGCACATACCATTATGAAGCAAAAATTGATTTCAGAGGCAGCAACGCGAAGCTCCAGGGTGTCCACAAAGAACATAGGCAAAAACGCACAAGAAACAGCCACCAAATCAAATAATGCAAGCCCAAACGCCCCCAAAACAAATTTGATCAATCGCAGGAAAGCACCTCTTAACTCAAATGATGACAAACAAGGAACGTAATGGCACAAAAGATCTCAGAGATCAAGTAGAATCTAGCCTTCAAAGCACATACGAAGCCATTAATGCACCCAAAAAGATAGCCAGAGAAGGGAATCTAGGAAATCGACAACAGGGCGAAATCTAGGAAAATCTGGCCCACAGGGTCCGATCCGGAATTTTAGCAAGATCCCGGAAAATCCAACTAGGGTGGAAAATCCCGAATAAGGGTAAAAGCCCGAAATTCACCTAGAACTTAAAATTTTCAATGGATAACCAGGGGGAAACACTTAGGCAATAAAATATACATTCAAGTACCTGCCCAAGAGAAGACGAAGCCACAAAAAGAAAAGGGCTAGAACACCAAAAACTGAAGGGAAAGAGGGTCCCTACTTTCAGCGGGGTGTGCGTGTGAAAAACTACACAACATGTTTCTTAAGTTCTAAGGGGTTCGCCACAAAGCAAATTCTTAGAAAAGAAAATGTTTGAAAACACGCTATGATATGCAAAATGACCTAAAACTTGAAATGCAAGCTAAATGAAAGATGCAAATGATGAAATTATGTAATATGGAGATGGTATGTGTGCACTTGGGAAATCTGGAGATGTTGTGAGGATTCTAGAAATGAAAAGAGGTTTCCAAAATATGTTGTGGCGGACTAAGATGCCTAGAATGGCATATTAGTCTCGCTGTTGTTTTTCGAGGCAAATGTGAAGTCTTTGAATCTCAAAACCGGATCTCTGAAAATATTTGAAAATTGATTCTAGGAGGAATAAGATGCCCAAGATGGTGTATTAATCACATTTTCAATTTTTGTAAACTCTGAATAGGATCCTAAGCTCCAAGGTCTGCACTAGCTTCCCTTTCGATCTTAGGTTCTAAAATTTCCGAATATGACATGTAGGTGAGTTTTCGTAAATATGACAACTTTGTAATGCAACTTTGCAATTTTTGCAACTTTTAAATCCAAGTGATCTTCAAGTCCACAACCTAGATCTGCAATCACAAATATGCAAAAGGGAAAAACTTGTTGTTTGTTAGTGAATGGGGGTTTTCCTTGGTCAAACCCCTTGTTGGTAATTAAACCTTGAATGGAAATGGAAATAATGAAGGAAATGGTGAATGAACAACATGCAATGCTACAACTCACCAAATCATTATAAATTCTACAAACTTGTGTGTAATGGGTGTAATGGATATGGATCTTGGATGCTTGATAGATAATTCTTGAATTTCTTTGCTTGAATCAAAACCCTACATCACAAATACTAGCACAACAACACACATGATGCAAGAAAACACTTTGATATGATGCTTGAATCTGAAAATGGCTTCAAATGCTTGATGAATCTACTCTTGAATACTCTTGTGAACTCAATTATGCTATGATAAAAGATCTAACAAAAGATTTAGGTTGAAATGAATCAAGGAACCTTGTATTTATACTTATCTATCCTTAATATCCCAAAATTATATCACACCAAGCCAACATATGAATTCATAGAATAAAGGAGGCTAAATCCTACCAGAATTTGAAATTAAATCCCAAAAATGACTCAAGGAGGACTAAGATGCCCTAGGTGGCATCTTAGTCCCAAGTCCTAAAAACTTTGGGCATAGACACCAAAAAGGGGCCTAATCTATAGATTCCAAAATTAAGGTTTCGAGAGCCTTGGGGGACTAAGACACCCTCGGTGGCATTTTAGTCCAGACCTAAAAATTAGGGACACACTGATGGAGTCACTAAATTACCATTTATTCATTGGGTAATGTCAGGATTAACCAAAAAAATATGTCATTCATAGGGCTTGTGGACATAAAATAGGACCAATTAAGCCATAAAGAAGCATAAATAAAGAAAGGTGGGCCCAAACAAGTGTGAAAATGCAAGGGTATGCATTTTACTATACTACACCTTGAATGCATTTTATACCTTGCAACTTGCAAGCTATTCCAACCTTGGCTCTTATTTGTTATGTTTGAGCATTGTCATTGTTTATTTACCTTACGTAAATTTTGCAAAATGAGGTCACCATAGTTATGGCCAATATTCTAAAGGGTTGCAACTATTGCAATTAGTGCTTTGCAAACATTATCTATAGCTACCTTACTGTAGGTACAATGTTAATTTACAAAGAGTGTTTGGTAAATATTTCTATGAACATTGAACACTACACCCTTTGTTGTCCTCCACATGTGAGCATTATTTGTCATTACTTTTGCATACTTAAAACAACAGGGACAACAAAACATTCAAATGAGCCATTTTTAATTCATGATTTTCACTTCATTGTGTTGAAATGAACAAGACAATTGAGGGGGGGTGAATTAGTTGTATTTAATCACATTCACCATAGATCTTAAACAATTTCACATACAATTTAATCTATTATTAAGTATAAGCATGAAGTGAAGATAATAGAAAGCAAACACAAGAAACACCAGATTTACGTGGAAAGCCCAATAAGGGAAAAACCACATTGAGGATTAACTCACAATATAAGAGTAATTGAAAAACCATTTACAAAGAGGCTCATTGCCCAAGATAGGACTCACTATCTAGAAGGGAGGCTCACTACCCGTAGCCTAGATTACAGAATTGCAGACACCATCAACTCACTGCTTTAAGGAGTCTAACACATTGAAGTCCTCACTGCCTTATTTCAATTTCACACAATCTCTCACATCTATCTTGCTTCTCACACTTGTGGATTCCAATCCTTAACATCTTGTCTTGTATTTATACCATCTTCAACCTTAGAAACTTTCTCCAAGGTCGGATACACACTCTTCATTTTCCAAATTCAAATTAGGTTGGAAACTCAACATTCCTACAGTGGATGAGAATGAGATTGGACCAAACCAACACTTAATCAAGACCCAAAACAACATCTTGGATCAATCACACACTTCCTTAATTGATACTTATCCTTTGCATGACATGTAAACACTAGATCAACCAAACCTAATGAAAACACCAATGAACTTTGAAGTACATGCTTCTTCAACAAGAAGATAGCATTTGGACCACATAACATGCTTCACCTTACACTAGAAGACATCATAGATGTCTTCAAATTCATCTGTAGCTACTGCAACAACCTTTGTACATAGAACACTTTCTATCGGTCCATCCAGACTGTATAGACACACATAGTAACTCTGAAACTAGTCTTTCGAAGCACCAAACCATGAACACCTTTGATAGAACATAGATAACACCATTACAAGCATTCTTCCAGATCCACAAGACCTGAAACAAACCAACAAAGGACTGTGGAGCATATACATTTCTCCTAGTCCACAGAAAAATAACTCTACCAGACTAGTTCACAAATTGATGAACTCATCTTTCACTCTTCATCAAAACATAAGCTATAATCTAGGATATATCACCCAAGGATGCCCTTAAAACACACTTTAGATCCATGAAAGCATAGGATAAGTATAGAAGAAAAGTGGAGCACATACCAAAGCACATTCTAAACAAACACACAATTTTGTCTTCACTATTTATTAATTTTCTCAAAAGCACTTGGTAACTCATCATATCAGCACACCTGCAACACCATAAAGATAGATTCATGTGCTCACAACATCTCTGCAGTATCTCAACTATACATGCACAACTTGCAATCACTTGTTTCATTTCTCTACAACAACCTATATGGTGTTGACATCAATGACAACACTAATGACAACACCACCATACTCATTCATATTGCAACAATCTCCCCCTTTGTTAGTGATGGAAACACATGATGTGAAAAGCCGTCAAAGACAACAATACTATTCTTTTTCACATGACTCTCTCTCCCCCTTACATCAATGGAAAAAAAAAGTTTTGACATAATCCTTCAACCATATATAGTTTTCATCACTCCCCCTTAGGAGTGCACCCATGAAAACACACATCTCATACTATAACAATGATACTTCATACTCCCCCTAAGGAGTAGACCCCAATCATCATTCTATAAAAAGGATGAATTTGTAGATCCCCTGGACTGATGCACCTTTATGTGCACCTAGTTCAAAGGAGGGGTAGTAACCCCCAACTTCTCACTGAGATACTCAAAAGTATCCTTAAGAAGAGCCTTAGTAAATATATCAGCAATTTGATCCTTTGTAGGCACATATTCAAGCTTGAATTCGTTATCTAATACCTTCTCTATTAAGAAATGATATTTGATAGATATATGATTTTTCCTTGAATGCATTACCAGATTCTTTCAAACATTTATTTCACTTGTATTATCACATAAGATAGGGATCACACATCACTCCTATATCCTTCAATGTTTTATTCATCCATAGTACCTGTGTAGCAAGATGTTGTTGCAATGTACTCAACCTCTATAGTGGATAAAGAAATTGAATCTTGTTTCTTGCTTAGCCATGAAACAAACCTACATCCAAGAAATAATGCACCACCACTTGTACTCTTTCAGTCATCTACACAACCAGCCCAACTTGCATCAGTGTAAGCATTTAAAGTAAAATCATTATCCTTAGGATACCACAAACCATAATTTGGAGTCCCTTTTACATATTTGAATATCCTTTTCATAGTTGTAACATGTGTTTCTTTAGGTTCTCCTTGAAATTTGGCAACCACGGATGCAATCCACCAATCATAGATTTGTACTTGCTCTGATCAACTTTAGGAGATTCATCATCATTACTTAGTTTGCATCAAGTCAACATAGGGGTATAGACTAGTTTGGAGTCATCCATTCCAAACTTCTTCAGTAATTTTTTAACATACTTTGATTGTGAAATGAATATGCCCTTATCAGTTTGATTCACTTGAAGTCTAAAGAATAAATTCAATTCACCAATCATAGAAATTTCAAATTATTTTTGCATTTCCTCTACAAATTTCTTGTACATACCCTCATTTCCTCCAAAGATAATTGTTACCTAATTTTGTTCCTAGCTCAAATAGGTAGATCTAATTATGTTTTACAAGTGAAAAGAGGGTACATTTTAAATCTGCTATGTCACATTCATGTGCATAAATTTTTTTAGAAGACTGCAATACTACATTGCATTATGCAAATGCATATAATATAGAAGAGAATGCACAATCTTTTCAAAATTGTAGTCTTTATTGATAATATAAAAGTAGGATGTCCCACACAAGCCATGAGACTAACTATATGAATGCATATAATGGAAAACATTATACATTTATAGATACAAAACAAAAAGAAAGCACATAAAGAGAAAGGGGACTTGTCATTTCCTGAATGACGAATCCTAGTTGCTTTGTTCTGCATCATCTTTGGTCCCTCTCACTTGTTTTTCTTTCAATTGATGCTCTCCTTGCTGCTCCTAAGTTCCCTGCATCTATAAGAAATGTGTTGTGAGATCAATGAAGGATCACCAAATCAAAATATGTGCATACATCTATAAGCATTTAATCTGATCCTCATGTGCATTCAAATATCCTAGCATACCATTGGTGTCTAGGAAAACAAGAGAGTTATCAAACACATTTATCATATGCTTGTTTTTATCTAACATGTTTGCTTCTTCTGTAGGTATAGGTGAAATCTTTGCTACTGTTTTGTTGCATCTTTTTATAGCATGTGGGGAAAAATGTGGCTCCCATAAGGTTTGAGCCCAGCATGACTGTAGTTTCCTTGATCAAATACTTATCATTCATAATATTGAATTGATGAATTCACTATTACAAACAATCAATATATGTTTAATACAACTACAATGAGTAAAAAAAATCAATGATCATGGACCCATGGAAGATCCAAGGTCAAAATAATGAATAACAAGATCAAAGACATAAATTTCTAGTAGTCATATAAACATAATGAGTTGTCACAAGCTTTTATTATAGTCATAGTCCATAGTGATTCCTTTGCACACTCAATAGACCACTGTCCAAAGAAAAAAAATACCTAGGGTCAATGAGAAAATTCTAAACCACCTAAAGGGTACAGTGTCATGGAGATATGGGACATGAAGACAAGCAAGGGTAGAACCATTCACATCAAGTAAATATTAACAGAGCCAAGAATGGGAGAAAAGGTACTTGGTAGAGATGTTGAGAAATAGTAGAAATCCTATCTCAAGATCCTTGTTCAAGGTGATAAAGTCTAGGATAGTCATAATAATAAATCTTCCCACTGTCATAATGACAATTATAAAAGGCTATGCACAGTTAGGTGACTGTGTGTTCAAGGTAGTTGGCAGTCATTGGGAAGTAGAGGTTATATCTTAGTATAGTCATCAATAGTCTTCAAGAGCTATCATGGGGCAGTCATATTAAGATTGGCTAGATAGAAGTATCCTATAAGTGATCAATGGATAATGAAAATATTTCAGGGATATCTCAATTTAGGTAGCCTATCATGACATTGAAGTCTTTTTAAGATATTCATGATAGTGACCTACTCAACGAATGTGATAGTCACTTATGATGACAAGGTTATTTCGAGCTAGGAGTGGAGATTGGTCATAGTCTTATGAGAATGAAGACACAATGATTTTGAGACTAAGTTGAAAGGATGATAGTGGCCAAGCATTAAGGTTTGAGACAAGGGAAGACATAAGTTTTGTACATTGGGAAGAGATATAACTCATACTTAGTGCCATGAATAGGTGTGCAAAAACAACATCAAAATTATGTCTCAATGCTTCTACATAGTGATGGGAAGCATTTGATTTGTGGAAACCCTTGTTCACTGTATCCTAGATGGACCCTATAAGAAAATGTACATTGTGCTAGTGCAAACTAGGAGTAGATAGAGCATCAGGAGAATAGATAAAAGTTTTAGATATTTTTTGTAAATTCATCTTGTTGATCATGGAATTAGGAGCTAATTACAGGAAACAATGATATAGGCGGAATGATAGTCGTATGAAGGGGACCATCAATGATCTTGATGGAAGATAATAGCTAAAGAGTAGTTCAAACATAACTTATACTGCATAGTTACAAGTACAATAGCCAAGATTTTTGCAAGGTTTCAAATGAGGGAAGCAACTACACTGTATAGCAAGAGAGCAATAATATGGAAAGTAAACCTTTTAGATTTACAAGGTTGAGCTCAAGAAAGAATGTAAAATGCAAAGCTATGATTGTAGGTTGAGCTTGGAGCTTTGGTGTTATGCCCATACTGTGTAATCTCATTAAATCACTTTTGCAAACCTTCAATATCATAGTGCAAACCCAAAAATGCATGAGATGATGCCACAGCTTGTCATACAAAGAAGTTTCCTTTCAAAAAAAATTGCTAAAGAGGAAAAAAATGTACAAAGGATGGAGAAACCCATGACCTGGGGTTTCTTATAAGTTTTAGTTTTTTGCAAAATGGAAGTGCATCTTCATGAAAATGCATGGTAAAATAAAAAATATAGAAGAAAGAGAGAGTTTTGAGTCTTTAACAAACTTTCAGAAAGTGAGAAACAAGATATGAAGATGTATTCATTTTTCTGCAAAGATTGCTTGATTCGAGCATCTACTTCTTCAAGAAATGAAATGAAACAACAGATAAGTGCTTACCCAACAAGTACAAGCTATTATTGGTCAAAAAATGTGATAAATTTATCTTTGTGAGCTCAGATTTCGCCATGAAGCACCTTTAGGAACTCCAGATAAAACCCTATGTTGGCAGCACCCTCAGGAATCCAGAAAGATGCAAAGTTAAAAAGGAATGTGGAAAGACTGTTTTTCCCGTGGTTTTGAGTTAGGGTTTCCAAAACCCTAGGTGGAAAATTATCACTTAGGTATTTTTGCTTTTATTTCAAAACATTTTCTTCATAACTAATAGCTTTGTGCAAATGTAAGTGCTTTATGCATTCCTTGCGTACATTGCAAAGTCTAAATCAAGTGTTCTATTACATATGTCGACCAAGTAATCCCTTGATTATTGCATAAATTGAAACTAATTTGAAAATGTAAAACAATATTAAAGTGTGTGATTATAAATCACTTTAATATTTGTTGCATAAATGCAAGATAATGGTGTTGCTTTCATGAATGAGTCAAAAGGGAGTGTAATTGGTTTTATATGCTTTTGCAAGCATATAGGGGATGTTGTAATCAGTTGGAAAACATATGCCAAGCATATAGGGAGTTTTTTTCCTCTTTTTGAGGCTTTTTGGAGCATCTTGGAGCAATTTTGGGAGTTCTTAATGTTTTAAATTGTCAAACTTGACTTTTTCCACACTTTGGAGCCTTTTTTAGGAAGATCTAGTTGCTATATTTTAGGCTTTTTGGAGGCATCCGACCCAACTCTGTTTCTAGAACCTTTTTTGGTGGGTTTTCGGAGGGAGTTGATGGATATAGTCACTTTGTTGACTCATTTGGAGTTAGTTCTTATTATGCATTTTGTACTTAGTGACTTTTCCAGTCCTTTGGCAGATTGGAGCATACTTTGTAACTCAGTTTTGGATATGAAATTCAGTGAAGACCTTGATTATCAATGATTTGAATTTTTTTCCTCTTATTCTTTGCTTTATTGTGTGCTCTATTGATTGATCAAATTACTTTTGAAGTATTATTTCATTTCCTTGTAATTTTGTCTCATGCTAAGCACCTTTTTTGTAGAAAAGTATGTTGTTGTAGGTTATAATATGTGTCAAAAATGCTAGTTGCTTTTAGCTGTGAACTCTCCTTCCTCCTCAGGGTCTAGCATTAGGACCTCTTTATAAAATACTTGTGCAAGACATACAGAAGTAAGTTGTGCAAGTTTGTTTCAGTCATTGTGAACAAGTGTATGTAATCTGCATTTCAAGTCCAAGTAATGTTTAGGTACATCACCATAGGAGTATTTTTTTAGTTTATGTTATCTCCTTCTACCCTTTTCCTCTGCAAGTTCAATAGATTAGTTTTAGGTGAGTACCAAAGGAAGATGGCCTTTCTCCAGAGGTTGATCTTTGTTTTCAAATCCCACACTTTGATAGGTCTTCCAATGTTTCACTAAGTGGTTGAACATGGTTTGTTCAACAAAGGGTGCACATTCAAGTTGATAACAATTTGGCACGCCCGGTGGGACTATTCAAATCAAGATAGTTTTAAAAATTACATATTTTGCTAGTTTTGATATGCAGCCAGTGAATTTTAGGCCTTTCAGAGGTTGAACAACAACATATCTGGTGACTTTGAGTGTGGGAAGTAGTAGAAAAACCAATGCATCTTTGAGAACATCACAGTATTGAGAAATTTGGTGTTTTTCTTAGTATTAGTAGCCTTTGGAGGCAACACAAGCAACACCATCGTGACTCCAATCATATAGCAGTTGGTTTCAATAATCCAGATACCTGTAATTAAATGAGGTTTGTTGTCTAGGCTTGCCTATGTTTCATGTTTTACTCTTGCAATGTCTAGTTATCAACACTATGATGGTTTTTCACCTCTATTCCATGAAAATAATTCATATGTGCCCTCTTACCAGCTCAAGCTTCTTTGGAACATGCTTATACTCACAAAAAACCTTGTGAAATTAATTCCACTTTGAACCAATATTGTTGCCTCCCTAGTCAGCCTCAAAATTCTAACAGTATGGATACTAGTTTGGGTGGCATCAATGACACGTTGCTATAGTTTCAAAGGAAAATGTTAGAGATATATAGATAAAATGAGAATAATATGCAGCAAGAGGTGTTTTCTCATCAAGTGGAGGTACAAAGGTATGAGAAGGGGTTGCTTGATAAACAAGTTGCAACCAAAGAGGAGTAGATGAAAAACTTACTTGCATAAACATAAAGGTTGGAAAGCCAATCAACTTACATTTCAAGTCAACTAGTGAAGGAGGAGGCTCCTAAGTACAAGTTTCCCAGTTTAAAAAAAAGTCTTACCCTTTGAGTCTAGTAAGCCTCCTTGTGTCAAGATTTCAAGTTGGAGAGGGTCATCTTTTCCACCCTATGAGATTCATCCATCAACCATACAAGTGGATTCATGCCCTAACATCCAAAAAGTAGAAGAAGAGAAGCCCATTAATTAGGATAGCTTACTCCTCTGGGAGAATATTAGAAATGTAAATCCTTTGCATTTAGCTATAAGGTGTTACCAATTACATCAAAAAAGTATTTAATAGGAGAAGACCTCTCAAGGTGAATCTTTCATTTTTTTAGCTAATGATCCTCTTAATTATGTTGAAAATGGTCCAAATATTTCAATAGTTCAACCAAGACAACAACATGAAAATGGAGCCTTGGACCTTGAAGAAGAACATAGAGTGAACCTGACACCTTCTTCCAGGATATGAGATTTTATATCTTTGAACATGTTATGGATGAAAAAGCTAATGTTGAGCTTTATGAAGAGGTATGCACAAAGATAATTGAAAAATTTTGTTTGATGTTGGATGATAAGGAATCTAAACTTTTGCAAGTTGAGGGTGATCAGTTTGAGTAGCAAGGTGCAAGGAAAATGGGTGGGGACCAAAAGGAAGAGTTGATCTTCTCATTTGATGAGCTTCCTTGTTTTGTTGACAAGGATGAAGTTTTGGAACAGCAAGAAAATGTTGGAGGTCTTGTTGAGTTGTTGGTGTATGATGAAGGTGAGTTTGAAAACTTAACTCATGAAAAGGAAAGTATGGGAAACACTATTTAGGGAGATGTACATATTGATGTGCATGAAATTTCCCATCAAGTTGAACAAGTCCCTAAATTAGAGTTATTGCTCCACAAAGAGGATGATTTTTATGTTTTATCAAAGCTTGATGAGAGCTGCACTAAGCCTAAAATCAGTCCTTCAATTCAAAGAAGTAAAGAAGATATTGAAGAGGACATGTTTTGGAATGAATTAGAGACTTTTTGTACCAATTTAAATGCTAAACCAACACCTCTAGGTGATGCTAACCATGAGCAACATGAGTGTACATAAGAGGTTACTATTATTACACCAAATCAGTCACAGGGGATAGACCTTTCCAGCCAGCAAGGTGAAAAGATTGTAGTCCATGAACAAGAGATCAACAAGGAGAGCCCAAGCTTTGTATATACAAGAGGTTGTCCAATTAAGTACTTAGCTTGGATGGAGTCCATTAAATCACCCACACATGAAGCTTTAGCTGAAGATGGCATCGAGGATGCATTTGCAAATGGACAAGAGTATGTTCAACTCACTTATCCTCTTTCAAAAAACAATACATATGATCTATTTGATGAGGTAAGTGGACTTGTTTACCTCTTCCAAGAGGTAGTACTTCATCTTGTTGAACATTTTTCTATGTCTCATCTTTTCTTACCTTCCCTTAAGAAAGCAAGTCACTGTATATTGAGAAGAAAGGGCAGCTACTTCAGTCATCCTATAAATGGTTTTGTTTAAGTGGTTTTGTCTCACTGTTAGTGTAGGGTAGGTTTCTAGATGCAAGTTTACAATTCCCTAAGTGTTGTTTAGTATAGTTGGGTAGTTTTCTTTCTGAAGTTTTTGTGTTTTAATAAGTTTCCAAGGTGTCATGTACTGTTCGAGTGAGTTAAAATAACTTATAGGACTATTTTAAAGTTGTGTCAACTTTTAGTTGACTCTATGCCCAATGGATAAGCCTAGGCAACTGGTCATAATGTTTAGCAGGAAAACATATAGTAGATGTTGCAAAAAATGTTACCTATTGTTTCTCCTAGCTCAAATAGGTAGAGCTGATTATGTTTTACAAGTGGAAAGAGGGTACATTTTAAATCTACTATGTCACATTCATGTGCATAAACAAAATCATAATACTACAATACTACATTGCATTATGCAAATGCAGATAACATAGAAGATAATACACAATCTTTTCAAAATTGTAGTCTTTATTGATAATATAACTGCAGGATGTCCCACACAAGCCATGAGACTAATTGTATGAATGCATATAATGGAAAACATTATACATTTATAGATATAGAAGAAAAATAATGCACATAAAGAGAAAGGGAACCCATCATTTCCTGAATGAAAAATATCGTTTGCTTTGTTCTACATCATCTTTAGTCCCTCTTGCTTGTTTTGCTTCCAGTTGATGCTCTCCTTACTACTCCTAACTTCCCTGCATCTGTAAGAAAAGTGTTGTTAGAGCAATGAAGTATCACTAGTCAAAATATGTGCATACATCTATAAGCATATAATTTGATCCTCATGTGCATTCAAATAGCCAAGCATACCATTGATGTCTAGGAAAAAAAGAGAGTTATCAAACACATTTATCATATGCTTGTTTTTATCTAACATGTTTGCTTCTTCTACAGGTATAGGTGAAATCCTTGTTACTATTTTTTTCATCTATTTACAATATGTGGGGAAAAATGTGGCTCCCACATGGGTTGAGCCTAGCATGACTATAGTTGCCTCGATCAAATACTTATCATTCATAATAGTGAATTGATGAATTCACTGTTACAAACAATCAATATATGTTCAATACAACTACAGTGAGTGAAAAAAAAAGAAATGATCATGGACCAATGGAAGATTCGATGTCAAAATAATTAATGACAAGATCAAAGACATAAAGTTCTAATAGTCATATAAAGATAAGGATTTGTCAAAAAATTTTATTATAGTCATTGTCCATAGTGATTGCCTTGAACACTTAATAGACCACTATCCAAAGAAAAAAAAGGCCTAGGGTCAATGAGAAAAGTCTAATCCACCTAAATGGTATAGTGTCACAGAGATATGGGACATGAAGACAAGCAAGTGCAGAACCATTCACATAAAGTAAATATTAACAGAGCCAAGAATAGGAAAAAAAGCACTTGGTAGAGATGTTGAGAAATGGTAGAAATCCTATCACAAGATCCTTGTTCAAGGTGATAAAGTCTAGGACAGTCATAATAATAAATCTGCCTACTGTCATAATGACAATTATAAAAGGCTAAACATAGTTAGGTGACTGAGGAACCAAAGCTCTAATACTGATTGTTGAAATGAACAAGACAATTGAGAGGGGGGGTGAATTAGTTGAATCTAATCACATTCACCATAGATATTAAACAATTTCACATCCTCTTTAATCTATTATTAAGTATGAGCATGAAGTTAAGATAATAGAAAGAAAACACAAGAAACACTAAATTTACTTGGAAAACACAATAAGGGAAAAACCACGGTGAGGATTAACTCACAATATAAGAGTAATTGAAAAATTGTTTACAAAGAGGCTCACTACCAAATGGCTTGCTGCCCAAGATAGGACTCACTATCCAAATAGGACTCACTGTCTAGAAGGGAGGCTCATTGCCCATAGCCTTGATAAGAGAATTGCAGACACCATCAGCTCACTGCTTTCAAGATTCTAATACATTGAAGTCCTCACTGCCTCAGTTCACTTTCACAAAATCTCTCGCATCTACCTTGCTTCTCACACTTGTGGCTTCCAATCCTTAACATCTTGTCTTGTATTTATACCATCTTCAACCTTAGAAACTTTCTCCAAGGTCGGATACACACTCTTCATTTTCTAAATTCAAATTAGGTCATAAAATCAATATTCACACAGTGGATGAGAATGAGAGTAGACCAAACAACACTTAATCAGGACCCAAAACAACATCTTGGATCAATCACATGCTTCCTTAATTGATACTTATCCTTGGAATGACATGTAAACACCAGGTCATCCAAACCTAATGAAAACACCAATGAACTTTAAAGTACACTCTTCTACAAATTGAAGATAACATTTAGACCACATAACATGCTCCATCTTACACTGGAACACATATTAGATTCCTTCAGATTCATCTGTAGCTACTACAACAACATTCATACACATAACACTTTCCATCAGTCCATCTAGACTGTACAAACACAAATAGTAACTTTGAAACTAGTCTTCCAGAGCACCAAACCATGAACACCTTTGATAAAACATAGATAACACTATTACAAGACTTCTTCCATATCTGCAAGACCTGAAACAAACTAGCGGAGGACTGAAGAGCAAATACATTTCTTCCAGTCCATAGACAAACAACTTTGCCAGATCAGTTCACAAAATGGTGAACTCATCTTTCACTCTTCATCAACCAAAAGCTATAATCCAGTATATATCACCTAATGATGCCCTTAAACAACACTTCAAATCCACATAAGCATAGGATTAACACAAAAGAAATGTGAAGCACATACCTGAGCACATTCTGAACACACACAATTTTTTCTTCACTATTTATTAATTTTCTCAAAAGTGCTTGGTAACTCATCATATCAACACACATGAAACACCATAAAGATAGCTCCATGTACTCACAACATCTCTATAGTATATCAACTATACATGCATAACTTGCAATCAATTGTTTCCTTTCTCTGCAATAACCTATACTGTGTTGACATCAATGTCAACATTAATGACAACACAACCATACTCATTCATACTTTCAACACATTGCACCTTTGAATTGACTATCGTGAATGATCAATGCCTTGAATCTATTGTAGTTACTTTATGAGTTACTCCTTTCATCTAAAAATATTTCAATTTGAGCATTATGAATATATTCCCTATCTCAATTCCCCTTTTGAGAATTAGGGGCAGCATCCTAGACTCAACCCTTGTGGGAGCCCATTTTTACACCACATGCGACAATGTCTTTAGAAATGTATCAGCAACATGATTTCACCTATACCTACACAATGAACAAACATGTTAGATAAAAAATAGTGAAACTCAATGCTCCTATTATATTTCATTTTCAGGCTCTCTTGCATACTTCTAATGTTTGTTCATTTTATTCAATGCATCATAGGAAATGTACTATATTTCTATTGATAGAGCACATAGGAAAACTCATATCCAGAGCTCTAACAACACTTTTCATCATGATGCAGGTTCTCTCAAGGATCAGGAGTGAGGAGGAGCGGCAACAATGAAGACCAACTAAAGACTTTAATCATGAAATGATGGCTATGTTTCTTCTTATATGCTTCATTTCCTTTCTTTATCTTTAGATTCATAGTGCATTCCTTGTGTTGTATTGGTTCAGCTATTCCCACAACTTGTCTGGGACATTTGATTACTCCTTTCTTTCCAATGAATATGAATGCAACACTTGTACAATTTTGTATATATCTCTTTTGAAAAATGAATGAAACATTGTAAAGTGAATGAAAACATTGCAAAATGAATGAAGCAACTTCTTATAGTTCATGTACCCTCCTTTATGTTGCAAAGATTTGAATAAATATTTGAAACACATTGCACAATAATAATTGAACTCTTTCTTTTAAAATTTAATATATGCAATGGTTAAGAAAAGTAGAAACATGTTGAAATATTTTCACCTTTAATATAATGAAACTACTCCAACTCTGCCAATTTGAGTTGTACGTGAAAAATTGGCAACATTTTTGGCGATTCCTACTGCATGCTTTTCTACTAAGCATATAGACTAGTTTCCTTAACAATTCATTGGGTGCAGATTCAAATATTCCCCTTCTCAAACTTAGAAAACCATGAAACTGAACTTGCAAATACTCCAAACAACAACAAAAAACCAAACATAACCAAATTGAAAGCAAACTAAAAGGCCCTGGTGTCCAAAAAATGTGTGTAGAAACACTTAGGGAAAGAAATAAATTGAAATGAATGTGATTTAAGCACTTATTAGAAGAAAAATAATCAACTAAACACTGGTGTATGAATACCTTATTCGAAAGAAAAACCTACTCTAACCAACAAAGGAACAAAACTCAAATAAAACCATTAACAAATTTTAAAAAATAGCTCCCTTTTCTAACCAATAGAGGATGCTTAGCCTGCTCATGGTCTGCTAATAAGATGTGAGAAGCAGGAGTACACCCCGCTAACTACTATGATGCATTCCGAAGAACATAATCGGAATCTCCCCCCCTTTGAGTTTGATGAAATAGGTTGTTGGTTTGAAATGAGAGAGTCTATTGTTCTCTTACTGTTATCTCATCCTTGCATGTGCTAAAAATCTATTATATCTCATTGGCACCCTTGTTGGTTAGATCCCTGATAGGGAATCCTCTTGAAAGGATGAAATCTGAACTCTTATTTCTAACTTCTCACTGGCTATTCACTATTTTAACTTCATCAGAACGGGTACCTTGAAAATCAATGTCTCACTTCCTTTTTTTCTTATTTTGCACAATGTTTGCATGTGTCTCAAACTCCTGAATATTTAGATCAGGGTTTCTCTCATTGATCTATTCAGGAAATAGAAGCTTGTCCAAATGTCTTTCATCAATTTTTTGCTCATAACTTGGCATTGATCCTAATAAAGACATACTCCTTTGGATCTCATTCACAAAATTAGGAAGCTCATCCGACAAATCAAATAGAAACTATGGTTCAACACCAATTTCTTCCATATTTTATAAGTTTACAATGGAAAGCTTAAGATCCCTCTAGAATCAATTCTGTTGACATTTCTCTTGGGTATTGGATGGAAGGGAACTATATTCTTACCTCATGATAGCTCTCAATGAACTTTTTAGGTTCCTCAAAAGGTTTATTTTTGCAGTCCTCTTTTTGACCCAAAGCTATGTTATCAAACTGATGATCCTCAAACAACAATTCATCACATTTTTTGACATCTTCCTACTTCCTAAAAACAATATTTTCACCATCATTCTCAATGAAAGCAGGTAACTCAATAAACCAAATTGTGAAACTATTCTCTTGTTCAGCCTTTTCAACCTCTTCATACTGTTGTTGAGAATGTTGGTTGTCATCTTGTTGCCCATGATATTCCATTTCTAGTGAATCACCTAGAAATATGGTCACTTCCACCTCTTCCTTCCCAAAGATCTCATCTCCCAAAGGTATTGGGCCTTCATCTAAGTGTGAACAAACTAGATCAATCTCATCTTGAAACAAATCTTATTTGACCTCCTCATGATCATCCAATTTTAGAAAGTTTGGGATAGAAACCTCATGTTCCTAAATCATGTAAATACCTAATCCTACTCCACCCATGTGACTGAAAGGTTCAACTTTTTTATTATGGTTTTCCCACTCATCATTTTTTATATTAGGGATACCCTCAATAGGTGTGTTGGGGTCTAGAGTCATGGATTGATCCTCTTGCTCATGAGTGATGTAGAGGTTAGAATTTACAGGGCTAGGGACACATGGCTTAATATAAAATCTAGCTTGTGGTTATGATTTTACAGTCGCGTCAATGTCATATATTGCTATGAAAAATAGATGTGACCAATCGGATGATAGAAACCCATCCAACTTGGCAGTAAAGTCCCTAGAAATGAAAATGGAAAAGTGGGATGGCAAGTCAATAACATAGATATCTTGATGAATTGAAAAATTTGGGCATGCATGCAAGGTAAGGGCTAAATTTTTAATCACCCAAATTTTCTGAACAGAACCATCCAATTGGGTTACTCCCTTTGAAAGAGGATCATACGCTAGCCCTAATTTATCAACTAGAACCTTTGGCATTACCGAACTAATTGCACCATAATCAATCATGCAATTGTCCATAAGTTTTTCACCAATGATTAGACTCAAATAAAATGGAGGATTTACATCTTGAATTGGTTGCTTACTAGTAATTTTAGGGCTGGTTGTAATCACAACTTTAGATTGATCTTGGTTAGAAACATCAGAATTTGAAATTTTAGCCAATGCACCTTACAACATATTTTTTTCCCAGGAATGAGTAATGCATCAAAAATTGGAATGCTAACAATAGCTTTCTTCATATGGTCAATGATATTAAATGAAGGAGCACTAACCTTTTGTTGTTCCTTAGAAACATTAGCCTCATTTTCCTTTTGCAAAGGTTGTGATTGCACCTTAGACAGATCCTTACTAGGTAAAACTTGACCCCTTGGCAAGATTCAAATGTTTTGTGAAGCTGTAGGAGCCTGAATTTTACCCTTTTCTGCTTGTTGAAGGACTTTTCCAACTTGCTGCCAAAAATCAACAACCCTCTTTTTTGATCTAGTATTGGTTGCAATAGGTGAATCTGGCTGGTTTTGAACTTGGGAATGGGTTACTCCGAAAAAATCACCCTCTTTCCAATTCATGAAAGCAACATCAAGGTTGCTTTGCTATTTTGGATTCTCATTTAACACATTTTAAAAACCAGCATAGCTATTTTGCACCATTAGAGCTTGGTTCCTCATACCATTGGTGCATGCAACTTGGTTATGGGGTTGATTACATGGATAACACCAGTCACACTCTTGTTCCATATTATTTTGTGGTACAAGATCCTTTGAAGAACTAGCAGCATTAGGGTTATAGGGCTGAAAGGGCTTAGAATTGAAATTTCTCCTTTGGCCTAGGGAATCAGCTTGAAAAGGTGGCCTATTTGGCTAATTAGGTTGATACAGGGATTGATAAGGACTATGCTCTTTTCCAACTTACTTCTTAAGATTGAAAAATTCATTGCTAACATTCTTGCTAAAGGATTGCAACATGCCCTTTAGCTCTTGAATCTCTTTAGATGGGTCCGTAATAACATTCTCTTGGGCTACAACTTGGTATCCTATTGATGGAACTAGTGGGACAATAGCTAAAGGGGGTAAAGACACCGATACAGGGGGTTGAAGTTTAGTAAAAATTGGCATAGGAGGACTCGAGGCTATTTTTCCAACTTGTATAAGGTAGTTTTCTGCTCTAATAGCTATGTCATAAGCATTAGGAAGCGTAAACCAACCCATAGATTGGATCATTACATAAATTTCACTATTTAAAGCCTTTCAGAAAAATAGAAATGCATATTGGGGTGAAGGATTTACCGTCATGGGAATTCTATCCCAATTTCTTTGGAATCAATAGTTAAAATCTGCCATGTGCTCGTGAGGAGCTCTCTTAATGGTACTTAGTTACTCTAGCAAAGAAAAATGATTAGATTTGTCTTCAAACTATCAATGCAACCCATCACCCAACTAGTCACATGTTGTAATTGAGTTTGTTGGAAGGCCTCTAAACCACTATAAGGCTTTTCCCTTCAATGATGCATCCAAAATCCTTAACGCTACATTCTCCTCACTGACATTATGAACCGAGCACAAGGTTGCTACATCTTGAATGTGCTCAACAGGAGTGGCTTGATCTTCTCCGGTGAAATATGACATACTTTTCAGAGCTGCTATAGGAATATCATCATTCTGGGAAAGGTGTAATGGGATACCCCAATTAAAAGGTGCAAATACGAACTGCCTTTCCATTGGCGGTGCTTGTGCTATAGGTACTGGATTTTTCTACAATGAAATTACAGGGCTAAGATCTAGAGGTGTGGATTTTGACCTCCTTGATGAGTCAAAAATTATTCTTGTTGTCCTACCCCTCCTTCTTGGTGGAGATAATTGCAAATACTCAAATGAAGCAAGACTTGATTTGGTTTGTATTATTTTCATAAGTAGGTCACACTCAATCTGCATGTAAAAGTAAAAAATGGAGTCTCCAGGTATAACTTAAAACCTCTAAAGGCTAGAAATTTTTTGCATATACTAGAACCATAGCTTAAACATGAAAAAATTCTCTGAAAAAAAGTTCCAGAGTCCCACCGGGCATGCCAAAAACTATTTTCAATTAGGATTGCACCCTAGCCAAGTTAAACTTAACTATCCTGCTGAAACATGGAAACACTCTCAGGTTGTGAGTGACCTATAGTGAGAATGAATCTCCAAATGGGTTGGTTCTCCTAGCAAATCACCTAAACTAAAAAAAATTTCTAAGGAAAGGGTTCAAAGAGATAATTGAAAATGAAAATCCTAAACTCCTAATGGTGATGTACCAGAACTTAACTTATTTTGATGATTTTGCTCACAATCAATTTCTCAAGAAGCATTAACTTTCAATATCCCAACAAAACATACATCTTGACAACAATTTTTATGAAGGATCGAAAGTTGAACACAACACACAACCTGACTTATATGAAACTCTTGTACAAAAATTCACAATAAAAAGACATAAAAAAGATTCAATATTTTGAATCACAAAGAACATCAAATTGTTACTACAAATATGAAACAAGATGTGAGATAGGAATGCTTTGCTATTTTATTAAAACTGAAGGAGTATGCAAGCTCAAAATTTGAGTACAAAAGTGTTTACAAAACCCTCTACAAAATGAACAAGAGAGGAAGAAACAATATTTTGAAATGAGAAAAACTAAGTTTTTCTCCAAATTATATCTCCCAAGTGTCTCCAATAGTGAGAATACAAAAAATTGGCTGAACTACATCTCAGAATAGTAAGTCCAATCCATTTTTGACCTCAAAAGAAAATCCTAAAAATCAATGCCCAAACTACCTAAAAACTGAAATAGAATGATGGAAACTTTCTATCTCTAGTAGGTTTATCCTAGACTCACAAAATCATGTTCAAACTGATTGAGAACTAAAATAGAAGGTCTAGTTTGCCCTTTTTTTTTCCCATTTCACCCAAGGAGACTCATACTCAAATAGGAAAGCTCCTATCAACATTATCTACATTTTAAAGTAAAAAACATTAAGGTATTTTATAGCAACATTGCCTTAATGATGTTTTACATCATTTGTAGTTTTACAATCACAAAATAGAAAGCTTAAACTTAGTCTTTATTTTTACAACTTGGCTTTGATCATCCTTATTTTTGCAATAATACAAGGAAAAAAAAGTTTTGATACTTTGCAAAAAATCAAAGTAACCCACTAAGGCTTACATGATATTTGATTTTTCTATAAAAAATCATAAAAAATGATATAAGGCACATATCTTATGATTTTCTCAAAAATCACAAAACTTCTAAGGCAACAAAGGTTTGACCTAAGCATAAACAATATGCAAAGCAACTGAAAAAATAATACCACAATGGTATTAGTTAGGCATTTTATTTTTAAAACATTGTGATAAAAAAAACAAGTTGAGTCAGGGAAAGGAAGAAACCCTAAACAACAAAAGATCAACCTCCTTATTTTTCTCCCCTCATTTTTCACTTGGTTTTGCAAGAAACTTGCTATGTTGTTGGCTGCCTTGAAGGTTAGGGTTTGGAAACTCGAAACCATAAACTTTTTGTTGTTTATGTAAGATCCCCATGGAGATTTCAAAGGAAAAAACACAGGTAAGTCTTTTCACACAAATATGGGAATTGACCCTCATTTCTAAAGCATTTTGGCCCTTCTTGGTCACAACCACCATTATCTTTCTGATGTATTCTCAATTGTCGATGCCTTTTCTTAACTTTGGTCCTCCATGACTATATTTCTTTGAGCCTCTGGAGATTTTTCTATGAGACCCACGAGTTTGAATGTATATCTCTTCAAAAACAAAAGAAGGTAAGCCTTTTTCCCATTGAATTTTGCATTTCTTTCTTCATTTCCTATCGGACAAGCTTGATTTGAGCTCAACATTTACACAGTGAATGTATATTTCATTTTCTCATTGCATTTTTTTCTAAAACCCCTATGGTCGTAGCTTGGACATATAGATAAAAAAAATTGGTCTTCTTTATGCCTGATGGTTTCTCCATTTTTTGAATATGCAAAAAGGGACAATACTTTAAATTTTTCTAAAAGAGATCAAAGGAATTATAGACCCCATGCAAGGCCACAACCATTTTGACTTTTTGGGTGTTTGTATTACTACCACAAGCTTGAATATTTCTTCTTTTTTGTATCTATGCTTCACCATTTGCAATTTGGAAGAGATGGGTTCAAACCCTTGTCGATGGCATGAAAATAAATTGCAATTTTTTCTTAGATTTTACAATGAAGTTCGTGGCCTCTTCCTATACTTTGCAACCCTTCTATTTAGGTTTAAAGAAAATGGGATTAAAACCCTTGGTAACTTCAATCTTCTTCAGAAATAAAAACAAAACCTATAGGCCGTGGTTACCAAACTCCTACTTATTTTGAATTTCAACCTCCTCCTTGCTTGAAAACCTAACACCATTACAAGGATTTTTTTGAGACTTTCTGGTAATGCATTCTTGCTTCAAAACATAGTAGTTAGATGATAATATTGTTTTATTGTCCAATAGAAAAATCATTTTAATTTATTCAGGATTTGTATTTTGAAGCACCTTTTGAGTTTCTTTCACTTGCATTTTCCTTCAAAGCCTTACATAGATGTCATTGTGCTCTTGCATTTTCATTTTGTAGTAAAATAAATGAAAATCCTTTTGTCAATCTCTTTTATTTACTATACTGGATGTTCATTACAACAAGTTTTCATTTTGAAAAATAATGCACCTACAAGTATTTTTAAGCTCCACAACTGTAGGATTAAGTTCACTTCTGCATTCTGAAAATGTGTAAAGCAATACTTCCCTTCACCATCTTGTTTCCTTAGAAGCATCAAACACCCAATTTAAAACCTTCTTTATGAATGTTCTCTTTCAAAGTTCAACCATAGCTTAAACATGAAAAAATTCTTTGAAAAAAAGTTCCAGAGTCCCACTGGGTATGCCAAAAATTATTTTCAATCAGGATTGCACCCTAGCCAAGTTAAACTTAACTATCCTGCTGAAACATGGAAACACTCTCAGGTGTTGAGTGACCTATAGTGAGAATGAATCTCCAAATGGGTTGGTTCCCCTAGAAAATCACCTAAACTACAAAATTTTCTAAGGAAAGGGTTCAGAGAGATAATTGAAAATGAAAATCCTAAACTCCTAATGGTGATGCACGAGAACATAACTTATTTTGATGATTTTACTCACAATCAATTTCTCAAGAAGCATTAACTTTCACAATCGCAACAAAACATACAACTTGACAACAATTTGTATGAAGGATCAAAAGTTGAACACAACACACAACCTTACTTATATGAAACTCTTGCACAAAAATTCACAATAAAAATACATAAAAAGGATTTAGTATTTCGAATCACAAAGAACATCAAATTGTTACTGCAAATATGAAACAAGATGTGAGATAGGAATGCTTTACTATTTTAATAAAACTGAAGGAGTGTGCAAGCTCAAAATCTGAGTACAAAAGTGTTTACAAAACCCTCTACAAAATAATCAAGAGAGGAAGAAACAATATTTTGAACTAAGAAAAACTAAGTTTTTCTCCAAATTATATCTCCCAAGTGTCTCCAATAGTGAGAATACAAAAATTTGGCTGAACTACATCTCAAAATAGTAAGTCCAATCCATTTTTGAGCTCAAAAAAAAAATCCTCAAAATCAATTCCCAAACTACCTGAAAACTGAAATAGAATGATGGAAACTTTCTATCTCTAGTGGGTTGATCCAAGACTCACAAAATCATGTTCAAACTGACTGAGAACTAAAATAGAAGGTCTAGTTTGCCCATTTTTTTCCCATTTCACCCAAGGAGACTCATACTCAAATAGGAAAGCTCCTATCAACACTAACTACATTTTAAAGTAACAAACATTAAGAAAATTTATAGCAACATTTCCTTAATGATGTTTTACATCATTTGCAGTTTTACAATCACAAAATAGAAAGCTCAAACTTATTCTTTATTTTTAAGACTTGGCTTTGATCATCCTGATTTTTGCAATAATACAAGGAAAAAAAAAGTTTTGATACTTTGCAAAAAATCAAAGTAACCCACTAAGGATTACATGATATTTGATTTTTCTATAAAAAATCATAAAAATGATATAAGGCACATATCTTATGTTTTTCTCAAAAATCACAAAATTTCTAAGGCAACAATGGTTCGACCTAAGCATAAACCATATGCAAAGAAACTTAAAAAATAATACCACAATGGTATTAGTTAGGCATTTTATTTTTAAAACATTGTGATAAAAAAAACAAGTCAAGCTAGGGAAAGGCAGAAACCCTAAACAACAAAAGATCAACCTCCTTATTTTTCTCCCCTCATTTTGCACTTGGTTTTGGAAGAAACTTGCTATGTTGTTGGCTGCTTTGAAGGTTAGGGTTTGGAAACTCAAAACCATCAACTTTTTGTTGTTTATGTGAGATCCCCATGGAGATTTCGAAGGAAAAAAAACATAGGTAAGTCTAATCACACAAATATGGGAATTGACCCTCATTTCTAAAGCATTTTGGCCCTTCTTGGTCACAACCACCATTATCTTTCTGATGTATTCTCATTTGTTGATGCCTTTGCTTAACTTTGGTCCTCCATGACTATATTGCTTTGAGCCTCTGGAGATTTTTTTGTGAGGAGACCCACAGGTTTGAATGTATATCTCTTCAGAAACAAAAGAGGTAAGTCTTTTTCCCATTCAACTTTGCATTTCTTTCTTCATTTCCTGTAGGAAAAGCTTGATTTGAGCAGAAAATTTACATAGTGATTGTATATTTCATTTTCTCAAGGCGTTTTTTTCTAAAACCCTTATGGTTGCGGCTTGGACATATAGATAAAAAAAATTGGTCTTCTTTATGCATGAGGGTTTCTCCATTTTTTGAATATGCAAAAAGGTATAGTACTTTTCATTTTTCTAAAAGAGATAAAAGTAATTACAGACCCCATGCAAGGCCACAACCTTTTTGACTTTTTGGGTGTTTTTATTACTACCACAAGCTTGAATATTTCTTATTTTATGTAGCTATCCTTCACCATTTGCAATTTGGAAGAGATGGGTTCAAACCCTTGTCGATGGCATGAAAATAAATTGCAATTTTTTCTTAGATTTTACAATGAAGGTTGTGGCCTCTTCCTACACTTTGTAGCCCTTCTCTTTATATTTAATGCAAATGGGATTAAAACCCTTGGTAACTTCAATCTTCTTTAGAAATAAAAACAAAACCTATAGGCCGTGGTTACCAAACTCCTACTTCTTTTTAATTTCAACCTCCTCCTTGCTTGAAAACCTAGCACCATTACAAGGATTTGTTTGATACTTTCTCGTAATGCATTCTTACTTCAAAACATAGTAGATAGATGATAATATTGTTTTATTTTCCAACAGAAAAAGCATTTTACTTTATTCGGCATTTGTATTCTAAAGCACCTTTTGAGTTTCTTTCACTTGCATTTTCCCTCAAAGCCTTACATAGTTGTCATTGTTCTCTTTCATTTTCATTCTGTAGAAAAATAAATGAAAATCCTTTTGTCAATCTCTTCTATTTACTATACTAGATGTTCCTTACAACAAGTTTTCATTTTGAAAAAGAATGCACCTACAAGTATTTTTAAGCTCCACAACTATAGGATTCAATTCACTTCTGCATTCTGAAAATGTGTAAAACAATACTTCCCTTCACCATCTTATTTCCTTAGAAGCATCAAACACCCAATTGAAAACCCTCTTTATGAATACTCTCTTTCAAAGTTGAACCATAGCTTAAACATGAAAAAATTCTCTGAAAAAAAGTTCTAGGGTCCCACCAGGCATGCCAAAAACTATTTTCAATCAGGATTGCACCTAGCCAAGTTAAACTTAACTATCCTGCTGAAACATGGAAACACTCTCAGGTTGTGAGTGACCTATAGTGAGAATAATCTCCAAATGGGTTGGTTCCCCTAGAAAATCACTTAAACTAAAAAAAAATTCTAAGGAAAGGGTTCAAAGAGATAATTGAAAATGAAAATCCTAAACTCCTAATGGTAATGCACCAGAACTTAACTTATTTTGATGATTTTACTCACAATCAATTTCTCAAGAAGCATTAACTTTCACAATCCCATCAAAACATACAACTTGACAAAAATTGGTATGTAGAATCAAAAGTTGAACACAACACACAACCTTACTTATATGAAACTCTTGCTAAAAAATTCACAATAAAAAAACATAAAAAGGATTCAGTATTTTGAATAAAAAAGAACATCAAATTGTTACTACAAATATGAAACAAGATTTGAGATAGGAATGCTTTAATATTTTATTAAAACTAAAGGAGTATGCAAGCTCAAAATCTAAGTACAAAGGTGTTTACAAAACCCTCTACAAAATGAAGAAGAGAGGAAGAAACAATATTTTGATCTAAGAAAAACTAAGTTTTTCTCCAAATTATATCTCCCAAGTGTCTCCAATAGTGAGAATAGAAAAACTTGGCTGAATTGCATCTCAAAATAGTAAGTCCAATCCATTTTTGAGCTCAAAAGAAAATCCTAAAAATCAATGCCCAAACTACCTGAAAACTGAAATAGAATGATGGAAACTTTCTATCTTTAGTGGGTTGATCCAAGACTCACAAAATCAGGTTCAAACTGATTGAGAACTGAAATAGAAGGTCTAGTTTGCCCATTGTTTTCCCATTTCGCCCAAGGAGACTCATACTCAAATAGGAAAGCTCCTATCAACACTAACTGCATTTTAAAGTAACAAACATTAAGGAAATTTATAGCAACATTGCCTTAATGATGTTTTGCATCATTTGTAGTTTTACAATCACAAAATAGAAAGCTCAAACTTAGTCTTGATTTTTACAACTTGGCTTTGATCATCTTGATTTTTGCAATAATACCAGGGAAAAAAAAAATTTGATACTTTGCAAAAAATCAAAGTAACCCACTAAGGCTTACATGATATTTGATTTTTCTATAAAAAATCATAAAAATGATATGAGGAACATATCTTATGATTTTCTCAAAAATCACAAAAGTTCTAAGGCAACAAAGGTTTGACCTAAGCATAAACAATATGCAAAGCAACTGAAAAAATAATACCACAATGGTATTAGTTAGGCATTTTATTTTTAAAACATTGTGATAAAAAAAACAAGTCGAGTTAGGGAAAGGCAGAAACCCTAAACAACAAAAGATCAACCTCCTTATTTTTCTCCCCTCATTTTGCACTTGGTTTTGGAAGAAACTTGCTATGTTGTTGGCTACCTTGGGAATTGACCCTCATTTCTGAAGCATTTTGGCCCTTCTTGGTCACAACCACCATTATCTTTCTTATGTATTCTCATTTGTTTATGCCTTTGCTTAACTTTGGTCCTCCATGATTGTATTGCTTTGAGCCTCTGGAGATTTTTCTATGAGGAGACCCACGAGTTTGAATGTATTACATACCTCTTCAGAAATGAAAGAAGGTAAGCCTTTCTCCCATTGAATTTTGCATTTCTTTCTTCATTTCCTATGGGACAAGCTTGATTTGAGCTCAACATTTACATAGTGAATGTATATTTCATTTTCTCAATGCATTTTTTTCTAGAACCCTTATGGTCACGGCTTGGACATATAGATAAAAAAATTTGGTCTTCTTTATGCTTGAGGGTTTCTCCATTTTTTTAATATGCAAAAAGGGACAATACGTTTCATTTTTCTAAAAGAGATAAAAGGAATTATAGACCCCATGCAATGCCACAACCTTTTTGACTTTTTGGGTGTTTGTATTACTACCACAAGCGTGAATATTTCTTATTTTCTATATCTATGCTTCACCATTTGCAATTTGGAAGAGGTGGGTTCAAACCCTTGTCCGTGCCATGAAAATAAATTGCAATTTTTTCTTAGATTTTACAATGAAGGTCATGGCATCTTCCTATACTTTGTAACCCTTCTATTTAGATTTAAAGCAAATGGGATTAAAACTCTTGGTAACTTCAATCTTCTTTAGAAATAAAAGCAAAACCTATAGGCCATGGTTACCAAACTCTTACTTATTTTGAATTTCAACCTCCTCGCTTGAAAACCTACCACCATTATGAGGATTTGTTTGAGACTTTCTGGTAATGCATTCTTGCTTTAGAACATAGTAGATAGATGATAATATTGTTTTATTGTCCAATAGAAAAAGCATTTTACTTTATTCAGGATCTGTATTTTGAAGCACCTTTTGAGTTTATTTCACTTACATTTTCCTTGAAATCCTTACATAGTTGTCATTGTGCTCTTTCATTTTCATTTTGTAGTAAAATAAATGAAAATCCTTTTGTCAATCTCTTCTATTTACTATACTCGATGTTCGTTATAGCAAGTTTGCATTTTGAAAAAGAATGCACCTACAAGTATTTTTAAGCTCCACAACTATAGGATTAAGTTCACTTCTGCATTCTAAAAATTTGTAAAACAATACTTCCATTCACCATCTTCTTTCCTTAGAAGCATCAAACACCCAATTGAAAAACCTCTTTATGAATGTTCTCTTTCAAAGTTGAACCATATCAAGACAGTGAAAGAATGAATCATGAATACATGCCTTTATGATGTTGTCCTTTATATAAAAGTTATTTCCTTATTCAAACTTGTATACCCAGATTTATGATGAGTTCCACATGTTTCCCTCCATGCATGACACATTCTTTTCTACACACTGAAGCATTCTTTTTTCTAATGATGAATTTGCATAGATCCAAAGCACCTCTTCTACAATATTTTATGATTTAGATGAAACATTATTGACAATGTGGTTTTCATTTCAAAGAGAATACCTTGAATGCATTTTATACCTTGTAGGCTACAAATTGTTCCAACCTTGGCTCTTATCTATTATGTTTGAGCATTATCATTGTTTATTTTCTACAAAATGAGATAACCTCAGTTATGGCCAATAGTCTAAATAGATGCAACTATTGCAATTAGTGCTTTGCAAACATTGTCTATGGCTTCCCTACTGTAGGTACAATGTTACTTTGAAATGAGTGCTTGGTAACTATTTCTATGAACATTGAACACTACACCCTTTGTTGTCCTCCACATGTGAGCATTATTTGTCATTACTTTTGCATACTTAAAATAACAAGGACAAAAAAACATTCAAATATGCCATTGTTTATTCATTATTTTCACTTCATTGTGCCTTCAAATTGACTATCATGAATGATCAATTCCTTGAAGCTCTTGCAGTTACTTTATGAGTTACTCCTTCAGCTAAAAATGTTTCAATTTGAGCATTATGAATATATTCCCTATCTCATTTCCCCTTCTAAGAATTATGGGAGTATGTTGGGTTTAACCCTTGTGGGAGCCCATTTTTACACCACATGCTACAATTTCTTCATAAATGTATCAGCAACATGATTTCACCTATACTTGCACAGTGAACAAACATGCTAGATAAAAAATAGTGAAGCTCAATGCTCCTATGATATTTCATTTTTGTGCTCTCTTGCATACTTCTGATGTTTTTTCATTTGATTCAATGAATCATAGGCAATGTACTATATTTTTGTTGATAGAGCACATAGGCAAACTCATATCTGGAGCTCTAACAACTCTTTTCATCATGATGTAGGTTCTCTGAAGGATCAGGAGAAAGGAGGAGCGACAAAAATGAAGACCAACTGAAGACTTTAATAAGGAAATGATTGCTACGTTTCTTCGTATATGCTTCATTTCCTTTCTTTATCTTTAGATGCATAGTGCATTCCTTGTGTTGTATTGGTTCATCTATTCCCATGGTTTGTGTGGGGAATTTGATTACTCCTTTTTTTCCAATGAATATGAATGCATCACTTGTACAATTTTGTATATATCTCTTTTGCAAAATGAATGAATCAACTTCTTATAGTTCATGTACCCTCCTTTATGTTGCAAAGCTTTGAATGACAAACTAGATTCTTTCTTTTTTTGAAACACATTACACAATAATAACTAAACTCTTTCTTTTAGACTTTAATATATGCAATGGTTAAGAAAAGCAAAAACATGTTGAAATATTTTCACCTTTAATATAATGAAACTACTTTAGCTCTGCCAATTTCAGTTGTAGCTGAAAAATTGGCAACAGTTTCATCAGCAAAATGAATGTTTAAAACCTCACTTATGCCTCAAACCTTAGGTGTCATAGTGTGCTCCCTTAATAGATAGTGCAAGGAATCAGAGGCAATAATAAAAAGGGTTGGTGTTTATGGACACCCTTTCCTAATATATCTTTCAAGATCAAATTCCTCTGAGAGATACCTATTCATGTCCACTTGTGCAACATATTTCAGTAGGGTGTCAACCATTTTGTAGAATTCACTAGGGAATCCAAAGTCCTCTAGGGAAATTTTTAGAAATATCCACCAACCTTATTGTATGCATTTTTAAAGTATAGTAGGAGCATGGAAACATTTTTATTGGAGTTCCTTGCACATTCCATAGATTCCTAACTTGTAATTATATTTTATAATATGTATCTCCCCTTAATGAAGCCATTCTAGGTGTTGTTAATGAACTTTAGGAGAATATTGACAAGCCTTAAGGAAATTACCTTGGAAATAATCTTCTAAGATACTTTCAAAAGGGTGATTGGTCTCTAATTCCTAATTAGACTATTATCTCCACCTTTTGGAAATATTTTAATGATGCCTTTGTTTATCTTTTTCCCTAAGGAACATTTCTCCAATGCTTCGTGATAAACTTGCAAAATATCTTTCTTGGCCCAATTTGAGAAGGTTTTTTAGAATTCTACCGATATTCCACCACTCCTAGGGGACTTGTCATTACTCATTGAGAGGATGGAATTCTTAATTTCCCCTTGAGTTATGGCTGCAACTAGTCTTGAAGCATCCCCATTGGAGATTTTTTGAGGAATAATATTTTTAATGAAATTCCTTGCATTGTGGATGCCTTTGTTGCTTCTCCCAGAGGTAAAAATGCTTTAAAAATAAGTTTGAAATTGAAGCAGAATGTCTTCTTGCAAGGTAAAGGTATTTCCTTCCTCGCATATTTTTTCAATTTATTCTTTAAAGCTTAAATTCTCTTTCAAGTATCTAAAGAAAAACATAAACCTTTTTTAACCACAACTTATCCAATTGAGATTAGCTCTTACTTTAAGTCCTTGGATTTTGTGGGCTTGTAATACCCCCATGCTTTCTGATACTATTTTCTACTATTGGTTTCTCTTGTGTGTTAGCATGATACTGATTTGTGTTGGCGATTCATTCACCGACTTGGTTTGTGTGGATGCGTAGTTTAGTTGTTTGCTTCTTGTGACATTATTAGTATTAATTATGATACTCTGTGTGTTGATTGGATTATTGTTTATTCAAATAGTGTTTCATTAATGTTTATATGTTGATGTGATAATTCTATGGTGATCATGTTATTTGAATTCAGTATTATTTTATAATGCAATGGTTTAATAATTAGTTATGATGCAGTAGTTAAGTAATCATGTTATCTTATGATCAATTTGGTTAGAAATGTTAGTTCGTCATTGATATTGTAATTGTTAGAATAGATTAGGTGAGAGGACAGTGTAGCATCACTCGTTCACGAGTGCCCTGCTACACTGCAATTCCTTCTCACGATATGATGTTTGATTATATATATACATGTGCTACTTGACGTTTATTTGGATGCAGGATTGCAGGAATAAGTCTCGATTCCACCTGCTTCGGCAGGACAGGGCGAGCAATAAATTAACCCAACAGGTAAAAATGTTGAAAAAGGGAGTAGGTTTGGAAGTGTCCCCGTCCCAAGTCCGTCGTCTGTTGTGAGTCGTTGTGTTATGTCTGAAGTTTTTGTTCTCGTTGATTGTGTAGTTTTATTGTTGAAGTATTCATTTTATTTATGGTTCATGTTTATTTAATTAACCTTATTTTATAAGATAATTGATTAAAGTTGTCTAGTTGTTTTGATTTAATTGTGAGTTAGTAGAATGTTAAATTTAAATATATAGTAAATTAAAAAGTGATTTAATTTATTAAAAGAGTAAATAATTATTTTAAAATTAATATTGTTGATAATAATTAAATTAAATGAATATTGATAAGGATAATTAAATATTATCTTTTTATTAATATTAAATTAGAAAATCATGTGGAGATAATATCTTGATTAAATAAATTATTTTAATTAAAATTGTAGATAAGTGTGCTTTTAAAAGCTGGAAAAAGGACCAATAGGAGGGAGGCTTTTTGAGAAAAGAAAGCAGAAGAGCTTTATGGATCTTTATTTTGATTTATTATTTTTATGAGGAGATTATTCACAGACAGGGGTTCTGCTCTATTGTTTTGGATCTAGAAAAGAAAAATAAAAAGAAAAGAAAAGAAATTTTGTTAAAAACTTTGGAGAAAATAATTGATTTGAAGATATACAGATTCGAAAAGAGAGCTGCAGGAGGCGATCGAGAAGGATCTGCAGGAGGAATTCGAAAGGAGGTTACAGAAGGGATTCTTCTTCAGACAAAGGACTCCAGGTTCTCTTCTGTTATTTATTATTATTTCTGTTGTGCTTTGAACAATATCTGTTTGCTGTGTTTTAAAAAAAAAAAAATTATAGAAAGAAGATATGTGGTTTGAAAACTTGTTCAGATTAAAACCCTTGAACTCGTTGGTAGGAAAAACTATAATAGAAATTTCAGAAATTCTTCAATACAACTGTGAAATTTATTGTTGAAATGGAAATTACCCTTATTGTAGATAGAATTAATTGTCTGATTTATTTGATATCTAATGTGAAAATCTGAATGTCATATTATTTATGTTATAAATTTCACATATATATATATATATATATATGCCTTATCTGTATATAATTCATCTTATTTTGTAATCTTCATAGTTGCAGACCTATGTACTCTAGGTACTGCACAGATACCCATAATTAAAAGTTTTTCAAAAAAAAAAAAATAATTAAAATTAAAATATATATTTATATTTATATAAAAGTATTTATATTTATTTCCATAAATCGAAATCTGCAATTGAAAGTTTTCTTTTAAATTTTATGAAAGGAAATGAATAGTAGAAAAACGAAATTATTATTATTATTATTAATGTAAAAACACGGTTAAATTTCCGTGCCTGTGTGTTTGGACGGAAGTATGTATTTAAAAATAAATATAAATAAATATTATTTTTTTAAATATTATATTTTATTTGTTTTATTGGGGAAGGTGGGAGGTCGGCCAGGCCGTACCCCCACGGACCCCGGGGCTTGCTGTATGCAGCCATCACCGGCTGCGCACAGCAGTCGAGACTGTTGGGCGCAGTCCGGTGGGGACTGCGTACAGCAGTTCCCTCACTGCCTTTGATGTGAGTGTGGTGCTTTCTTCAAAAGCACGCGTAATATTTCAATTGCTTTGTTTTTTGTTTTATATAATTCAAAATTTTGTTTGGCATGAGTTGGTTATAAATGTTAAAGTTTATATTAAAATTATATATGTATATATATTTATTAATGTTTATATTAAAATTATATATATATATTTATTAGGTTTATATTGAACTTTAATAAATATATATATATATATATATATATTATTGTACATATTAATGTTATTGTAATTATTATTTTTTTAATAATATTTTTTTTTCAAATATATGATTATATATAATTACAATGGATTATTAGATCAACTTTGATAGTGTAGCATTAAATAAATGATATAAATATATGTCTCGATATGTATATTTTATTATATATATTTATATGCGGATAAAAGTGGGATTTGTTGTGAGTTGTGTTTATGGGAAGATTATATATCCTTGTGGTGTTATAGAGTATTTGTGATAATTAGAAATAAATTATGTATTTTATATAGAATGGAGTTTCTTGGGTAATTGATTTATTTATTTGTTGGAATTATTGTGCATTGGATATATTTAATTCTAGCGTTGATTAAACGAAATTGTTATCCTTAAGATCATTTGTTAAGTCTATTGTGATACTCTTCATTGTTTCATTGTGTCGTATGGGAAAACCCTAGTTTTATTGTACCTTTCGTAGGAGGTTAAGTTGTTGTTTAGGGCTTCCAGAGGTGGGGTTTTCTAATATGAATTGTGATCTCGTATTTGATGTTTGGTCTATGATTCAATCCTGGTTATGATTTAATTTTCTCTTGGATTGTACTGTTTGTAGTTATATTCATATGTGATGGCGAGATGGTTATGCCTCGTGGAGGATCCGTGTGTTGGTTCAATTATGTCTTGTTGATGCAGTCATTTTTGTGTTGGTTGTTTTGGGATTGAGTGTCTAGAGAGAGTGGCTCTAGTGGGGGCCGACGCACAAAGGGGCTATCAGGGTAACCCACGTAGAGTTAGATTAATCAGTGATAACTTAAGTAATAAACCACAGGTGGGAATTAAACACTAACAAGATAATTGTGAAGCCTCGTCCGCCTGTTGGTGCTATCACAGACTAAAGGGGACTGAGGAGGCCGTGGTTGGCAAGGTCGTTGCCTTGTCTTCACGAAAGGTTAACGACTCCGCATGAGTAACCCTATGGAGCGGCGCCTTGAGATAGGCTGTCAGGAGAACCATAGATGGAGGCAGCACCTTAACTTGGTTGTCTGGAGAATCCATGTAGAGATGGAGGCGGCACCTTGTCATAGGTTGTCAGGATAATCCATGTGAAACCATGCGATGACACTCTCGTCTAACATTCTATTTGTGTAGTTTTGCGAAAGTCCTCTGGAAGTAGTTTTTTGGTGTTATATTTCTTGGTGGTTATCGTTGTTAGTTTTGGAAGTAGTCTTTGATATTATGTCTTGAGTTTCATTGATGTTGTGAGTGTGACTAGTTGTAATTTGGAAAGGTGTTTTATTGTTATGTTCTAAAGTGATTTGTTGTTGTGCCTTTTGGTGTTGTCGTTGTTGAGTTTCTAAGTGGTCTTTAATGTTAAGTTGTCTGTCTAGAGTTAGAATTGTGTTACCGTTAGACGTGCTTGGTCGTGGATCCTTCCTTGTCTACTCCCAGCACGGGGGTGGTTGGGTGGAACGTGCTTCGCACCCCGTTGGGTTCCCTTTCTGTTGCAGATGTATCTTTTATTGCAGGGTTTTGGAGGATGTTGATGATCCAGTAATTCTTTGTACCAGATGTATGTTTTTACTTCAGATGTAATGTATTCAATGATGTATTATCTCCCACGTGTGTTGGGATGACCTTGTTGTAAATTGTATAGGTGGTTATTGAGATGTAATTTCAGTCAACTATATTTTACTAGATCATTTGGATGTAATGTATATTCAGGCCATGTATTTATTTAGGATCATTTGTTATAGTTGGTTATGTTGAGTTGTATCTATCAAAATATGTAACACTTTATATCTTTATAATTACATGTATTGTCATATGTGCATATGGTATTAATATGGTTATTGTTAATGGATATTTTAAATGATGAAATGGGAATGAATGGATTTATGTAACTGTTTAATTATTGTTTTATTGATTATCTTTGTTATGGGTTAGAATAGTAATGTCACCTCGTGTACCCCAATGGAATTAGTCGTGTAACTTAATACATTGTTATTGGAATACTTAAGTATGTTTATTATATTCTTTAAAAAAAAAAAATTGTTCTGTGGTTGTTAGTTCCTTTGGGGTTCGCACGGCGGGGCGTTACAGGGCTTGAATCTTCCTTAACTTATTTTTGGCAAGGATAAGTTCCTTTCATAGAATCTCATCATTCAAAGTTGATTGGAGTATGGATTCTTCTACGAGAAGCATGTCATGTAGCTCTAGTTCCTCTTTCTAGGTATATTTTTCTTCCCTATAGTCTGGAAGAGCTTTATCCAACTAAGGATATTTTGCTCCCATCTTACAATAGCACTTAAGTCTTTTAGCATCCACTTGTTAATTTACCTAAGAGTGGAGATGGTGTCCCATTAATTGTTTTCCTTTAAGAGGTGGGTATTGAGTATGAAATTTGAGGCTTTAGTGACTCTTTTTTATCTACCCTAGATGGTGCTCAAAGTGGCTTTAATGGGGCAGTGATCCGAAAAGGTGTAGGGGTAAATAAAAAATTTGACCCCATCACTGTTAGGAATAAAATTGAAAGAAGTCTTCGTTGGAATATAGCCTATCCATATTCTATTAAATCCTCTTGCCCCCTTTTGGGAGTTGGACCAAGTGAACCAAAAACCTTTGCAATCCTTTTTGTCACCTTCCATTGGATCAATAAAGTTTATATTTTCTTTCATTCTTTTCCAATAGAAATTTTCACTCCCTTTCCACCCTATGTCAAGACCACCCACTTGTCTTCAAGGTGTTCCACCATGTTAAAATCACTCTACTATCTAGGGGACATCAGGTAGGTTCATTAACCACTTCCATAAGTTTATCCTATCTTTTTTATCATTTAAAGAATAAACCAAAAAAATGGCAACTTTGCTCTCCCCTTTTTCCCTCTAGATCACCCTTGAAGTGATCAAAACATTTTGGTAGTTTATCTTTTACTTCAATCTTCCTAAAGATAGACATATGTAACACCATTCTTATTTTCTTCCTCTCATTTTTGAAAAGCTAAATTTCTCCCCAAACCATAGCTAGGGACTTCCCATATTTTTTGGGCCTACCAAGACTAGCTTTAGCCTTAAGAGTTTTCCTTATCCACTTATTAGTTATATTCTCATTAAAAATGCATCCTACATTTCCATAGGGTTTCATGATTTATGTCATGCTAAGATTAATATATTCATCCACTTGGTTAGTTGGGGTTTAGCGATCGTAGGTTTATTATTATCCTCTTGAACGAAGCTGCCTCCATAATCAAAATTAATAGTCAAGCGATCAAAAGGCTCACTATTATTTTGATCTTGAGTGTTATATTTATCTTTATCCTTAAATCTAGATTCCTTAGGATGGGTGGATGAGGAGCTAAGGTTGGGGATCAAGATAGTGGCATTCCCTATCACAAGGGTTTCAATAAATTTAGAATTTTTGCTACTTTCATCCACCCCTTTCTCAACAAAAAATGGTCTCATTAGAGCTCCTTGATTTTTCTACCAAAATATCTTTGGTACGTAGAGCACAAGACTCTAGGTGGATACTTTTAATTTTAGAGACAAAATCCCTAGCCAAGGATGTAATATTCTCATCCCCAACCTTAGGATGCCTAAGCACCAAACCAAGATTCTATTTTTTAATTCCAATTTGGAAATTATTGGAACCTTTTTTAAAATAATACTTTGACACTTGTGGAGTAGGTTTACTATTACCAGATAAATCCTTAATATAATTTTCATTAATTATTTCTTTAATTTTTTTCAAGGCAAGATGTTGGGAATTCAATTTTTGAAGCAACACAACATCACCTATGGGGGGCAGGGAGGGGAGGAGATTGGAAGAAGTGGGAGAAGAGATTGGGTCACTCATGGAATCCCCATCAACCTAGTTAGTCCCCTGTTCAGAGAGAATATCAAATTAATTCCTTAGCACAACTAAGGATGAATTACAGTCTGGTAGGGGGGTGTCACTGATAGCAAGGGATATTTTTGAGCATGCCACTTGGGCCTCCAGGGAGGGAGACCCTTCTTGAACCTCAAGGGTAGGGATTCCACCTTGCATAATTTTTTTTGATTGTGACTAACCTCCAAATGAACTGATATAGAAGTCCCATTATTAGGATGGGAGGAAACATCCTCCCCATTAGGGTTTGAACCAGGTTCTTTAATTGAATTTAGTTTCAAAGTTCTTTTCACGACTCTCTTTTGGATTAAAGGGAAATTCTTGTGAATATGGCATTATTTTTTGTAGAGATAACACACATTTAAGCTACATAAGATCTCCAAAGAACAAAAAAATTAGATATGTCATCACAAATCTTGATTTTTCTAGGAATTTCAACCCCTATCAGTAAGGAAACATTGGCACGGGCATCTAAGTGTGGGAGGGGGACTTTTGTCTCATCCACCCTGAGAACATCACTGAATGGGGCTAAAACTTGGGGGATAATTTTCAAAAATTTAGGGGGTAGGTTTTTTATAACCACCCACCTGGGATAGGAAAGGGCAAGGACCCCTCCTACAATGGCCACATGCAACCATGCTAGAGCCCTGAAAATGAACCCCCCCCCACATTCTAGTAGGGTTTCACCAACATTTTTTTCTTGCATGTCATGTTTTTTAAGAAATATCACAAACAAACCTTTCTAGATCATCCTACAAAAATTAACATGAATGCCAAACTTACTGGCCCACTCATTAGAGTCCCAAGAATCTAATAATTTGTAGCCAATAAATTTATTCACATCTACAACCCTAAATAAAATGGCACAGTTTTTCAGTCTAGCCCTTTCAAGAATTAATAATAGACTTCATTTCAGTGTTAGGAATGAGTTTAACATTACACAATACTCAAAGAGAGGCTTACCTTCCTCTCCCCCATTGCTAATGGGGTAACTTACCTCCACTGCAACCTCCATAGAAAACCTAGTACCTTCTAGAATTACAAGGTTGTTATCTGCAACCACCTACTTGAATGATTTGGGAGGATTATGCAGGGGTTCATTATGCCTACCCTCATTTGGTCAAGGTTTGGGGGGGTCTGTATCCCCCACCATTTAGAGAATTAAATGAAACAATAATTGCAATTGAGAGAAGATAAATACAAGGAAGAAGCTAGAGGGATAACACATGCGAAGAATTTACAAAATCAATAAATATCAAAGGCACATTGAATGCAAGGAATGAGAATAATCTTTAAGGGGTATGAGGTCACTACAGAATCAAGCCTGTGGGGGAGGGCTTGGCATCCCCCACCCATCCACACGTGGAGAACCAATAATTCATATGCCTCAAACCCAGAGCCCTCCTTGCCTTTGTTCCGTTTTGTGAGCCCAAGTTTTGATTGCACTCCTAAGCTTATGAATTTAATTTATTGTATAAGAAGAATATCTATTTTTCTAATTTATAATGCATATTTAAGGTAGATGTGATTTTGAGTGTCTCCTAAACTTATTATATTCTAAGAAATAAATAACATGTTGATAAAAAGAAAAAGAAAAAAAATATCTCCAAGTTTTTATCGTAATTTTAGTTTGGCCATCATTTTGTAGGTGATATACATAGCTCATTTTAAGTTGGGATAAATGGAGTTGGGAAATATCTTAGTAGAAGTGAGTAGTGAATATTGGATCACAATAGAAGCAAGTATGTCATGGAGGTAAAATATTTGGTAAATGAAGGTCTAGGAAAAAGTGGAGCTAAAATAGGTTTGAGTTAAGGAATATAAATGTGCATGCTTCGAGAGGTAATATAACACCAATAGAATGAATGATTTCCTTATAAAGTTTGGAAATTCTTTAATAAAATTCATGGAAATATTTATCAACACTTATATAGGAATGGGAAATGGTTAGATTTTGGCGAGGCTAACAATACTTTAACTTTTATTGTGTTGATATATATCACACTCCTTCAAAAATGATTGATGTCAATTTTCATACATTACAACAAAAAGTATGATAGATTCTTTCATATGATCTAAGAAACCTAGAGTGGTCAATACATAGCATGACAATGAATTCAATCAAAAAATAATATCATAAAGTCAAATGGGAGGATAATACTAGATGAACATTATATCACATATAATATCCATATTGTAGACATTGAAAATTGACCACTTTTATTTGGTCAACTTACACCTAATCTGACTAATTTCATATCTTCTATATTAATTAAATAATACCCTATTATTTAATTAATATGCATTATCCCTTATCCCTTCATCCTAATCTATTTATTCTATCATCTTTAAATCCTATCCTAAAGTAAATAATTACCTTTAATTATTTACTCCCATCACTTATCCCTTTCCTCCAAAAATTACATAAATAATCTATTTATTTAATTCATCACATGTCCCATCCTCCATAAAATTCCTTTAATCCTGATTAATTTGCATAATCCTAGATTAAGGATGTGCACATTCCTAATTCTTGATTAGGGAGGTGTCACATCCTCCATAATATGCAAGTGGATCATTAACCCTCATTACCCACCTAATCATTTTCCTAATCCCTCACTCACACAACCTAATCATTAATTAACTAACCTACTTCTTGGTCAACTCTCCCCTTCCCCAAAGGAATTTTTAATTCCTTTTTGTCTTCCCAAGGTCCTTTTGAGGAATTTTTAATTCCTCTCATCCCCTAAGGAATATTAAATTCCTTTTCTCTTTCCCAAGGAATATTAAATTCCTTTAATCATTCCCATGCACATTATAAAGGAATTTTTAATTCCTTTAGTCAAACCTTGATCTCAACCCTTGATCTTCCCCCTTTCAATCTCCACCGTCCATTCCCATCTCCCTTCCTAAATGGCTAACACAATCATTTTTGCATTCTAACCATTTCTCAACCACAATATAACACTATCACCATAATCAAATCCTTGCAACCATAGCCATCTTGCATCCATTTTGTGTCCAAATCAAGCAAAATCAAGTTGTTATGCTCCCGAAATTGATCTAGGAGCACACATATCAAGCCATCAGTGAGGGAAAACAACTTAATCAAGCTCAAACAAGGTAATATTTTGGTATCTTATTGCAATTTTGAATTTCAACTTTAAGCCCTAATCCGATTGTTTTTTTTTTTTTTTTTTATCCTTTCACTTGACTTTATTTATTGCATTTTAGATGGGGTAAAAACACTACACACACATATAATTAATAATTGGACTACAAAGAGGGATATGTAGACATCTAATGAGTTAGGTGTTGAATGTGACCATCTTGTTGATATTGCTAATATAAATCACTTAGTCAAAAAGGTGTGTGTTTAATGATAAAACACTCAAAGTAGAGTTTGATGAGCTTAGGATTTGTCCTCACTTTCTTATTTTAATTTGGATATTTCTCATATAAATTTCTAAAAATTTCAAAGATATTATCCATAATTTCTTTTTTATCTTAAGTATTGAAGCATTGAGAATGGTATATGGTATATTGATGAATGGTTGTGTGCATTAATGATTGTTTATAGAATATGATAGTTCTTTATGTTATTTATGGTAGTTTATAATGTGGATTACTATAGAGAGAAACTAACCTTTATGCAAAAAAAGGACAAGTCACTCATAGAAAAGGTCACCTATCAAATTGTAGTTAATGGAGTGTTTGTCTACACTTAAGGATGCATCTGTTGCAAGTATGAAGGTGTTGTCATTGATCTCAACTAGTTGTTATTGTCATTGATGTCATAGAAGTTGGTTATCCATTCTATATGTCGAGGATATTGAGAAAATTGTAATAAAGAAAGTTTGTAGGTATTATGTGTGTGCTTCAGGATATGCTTCTGGATGTGCTTTATATTTCCTCTATGCTTGTGAGTTCCAGACATATTATTCATGGTTGTTGGTATTGGGTCTCTAGATTGTTGCATAGTGCAAGATATCTTCAACAATATGTGACTGTGCATTTTGGTGTGTTTGGTTGAGGTACGAGAGCAATGTAGTTGCTTCATATTTCTCTATATTTTGGTTTCAAGACTTGTGGTTTAGAGAGTAAGCTGATAGGATCATGTTCAAGTGAATTTTTTTATCTAGAAGATTGGATCAAGTTAAGGTTACGTGTGCTTAATTGTTTTATGTGTTTTACACTAGTGTTGGCTGACCTTGTGTTAAACACTACTCATGAAGTCTATGGAAGCGTGTTGAGGCATGTTGGGGCTTATTTAGGTCCTCATTAAGTATTTGTTTGGGTTTCCCTCATTCTAATTCCATTATAGAATTTTTTGGTTTTGAATTTGTAAATAAAAATTGGTGTGGATGACCTTGGATGAGTTTCAAGGTTGAAGACAGTATAAATACAAGTTGATATGTTGATGAAAGGAAAGATAGAAAATATAGATGTACTATTGATGCAAGATAGATGTGAAATTTTGTGTGATGCAAATTTGAGAAAATCGTTGTGAAATTTAATTGCCGAGTTTATGGAGTAGTGAGCTAAAGGTGTACTCTATCATTCAAGCACATCTACAAGTGTGTGAGCAAATTGTGGTGGAAATATTTTTTGCATTGAGATAGTTTTCTCTCTATGACAATCATCTTCTATCTTTTTAATTCTTTGGTAGTGAGCCCTCTGAGTGGTTAACCCTCATTGGACAGTAAGTCCTGTTTTGGACAAGTAATTCTTGTCTTGGAAATAATCCTTTCTAGCAATGAGCCTTTGTATTCGGTTTTGGAATTCTTTATATTATGAGCTAATCCTCATTGTGGTTTTTCCCTCATTGGGTTTTTCACATAAATCTAGTGTTACTGTGTGCATGGTTTTACTTCTTTCAGTTTCTTCTTTTGCACTTAATGGTTAATTACATTAGCAAAGTAAATGATTTGTGAATGGTTATTGATCTATCTTCTGGTGAAAGTTTTAAAGGTTAAAATTGTTACAATTGATTCACCACCCTCTCAGTTGTCTTGTTTAACAATTGGTATTAGAGCTTAACCACTTAAGGAAGGTCTGGGATGGTAAAATAATATAGTTATTGAGTGTCCTAAGCTCGATGGAACCGACTACACTTTTTGGAAGGCAAAGATCAAAGGATATTTGTAATACTGTGGATATGATGTTGAGAAAGCTTACAAGACTCCATACATGGCTCTGGCTAATAGTATGAGTACTACTGATGAGATCAATGCACATGAAGCAAATAATAAGGAAAAAAATATTCTAAAGAATATTCTTTCACATTTTGAATTAATTAAATTTGTAAATTTGAAGACTGCTAAAGAGGTTTGGGATGCATTGGAAAAGATCCATGAAAGAGATGAAAAGGTTAAAGAAGCAAAGTTGCAGAATTTAGAGGCACAATTCAAGATCTTGTGAATGACTGAATATGATAGCATTAAATCCTATGTACAGAGAGTGGATGAGGTGGTAGGTGGAATGCAAGGACTTGGTACAATGATGAATGAATCCAAGATAGTAAAGAATATTCTCAGAAATCTCCTTGATGCATATAGTGAAAAGGTATCTATTATTGAGGAATTTTTAGATTACAATACCTATACTAAAGATCAGTTGTTGGGTACTCTAACATCATTTGAAATGAGAAAGCCTAGCTTGAGAAATGGATCAAAGACATAAACTACTTTCAAGGCTACAAAATTTGAAGATTTGGATGAAGATAACTTTGATGAAGTGGAAGCTAACTTTGTAAGAAGAATGAAAATGGGTTTTTGTAAGTATCAAGGTAAGTTACCTTTCAAATGTTTTAGTTGTGGAGGAATTGGTCATTATGCTTCGATATGTCCTAAAAGAGCCAAGAGGAATAAACAAAGAGAAATTAAAGAAAACAAAGGAAAGATTATCAAGAGAGCATATTATGTGAATGAAGATGCTAGTATTTTTTATGAAGAGTCTGATTATGGAGGTTTTGATGATAATAAATGCTTGTTCTTGGCTATAAAATATGAATCTCCTCCTGCTAATACTAAAAGATATGTGAAGGAAAGAACTCTAGAGAAGGTTGAAGGTAATGTGATCTCTGCTCTTCATGCTAAATAAGAAAATAACTACTAGGTTGTTGACAGTGGTTGTTCACATCACATGACTGGTTACAAAAGTAAGTTTGTTAAACTTGAAAAATATGATGGAGGCTTAGTTAAGTTTGGAGATGATACTGGTGCTAAGATTTGTGGGATAAGTTTAGTAAGTTTTGATGGCAAGCATAATATTGATGATGTCTACTATGTTAAGGGTTTAAGGCATAATATTTTGAGTGTTGGAAATATGTGTAGTAAATGATACAATATTTTGTTCAAGGATGAGAAATGTGAAATAACGAAAGGATTTGGAACAATGATTGCTACTGGAAAGAAGTCTGAAGGAAATATTTATCAACTTAAGGGTGCTGATGGAAATTTATTTGTCTCAGATTAATGACAATTGGTTATGGCACCAAAGGACGTGTTATATGAATTTTGATAATATGGTAAGAATCAGTGGTGTACAAGCTATGAGAGATTTACCAAGGATTACAAAGCATGTTAATGCTATTTTCAAGGATTTTCAATTTGGAAAGCAAGCTAGAAGCAACTTTAAATCAAAGGAACAATCTACTTCCAAACTACTAGATTTGATTCACATAGATCTATTTGGTCCTAAAAGAGTCAGAAGTATACAAGGTGATAGGTATTTTATGCTTTTGATTCATGATTACTCTAGAATGACATGGGTTACTTTTCTTAGAGAAAAATTTGATGCATTAGACAAATTCAAAGCATTCAAAGCTATGGTTAAAAATTAAATGGACATGAAAATAAAATTCTTAAGGTTTGAAAGAGGTGGAGAATTCACCTCCAATGAGTTTAACATGTTTTATGAAGCACATGGAATAAGAATACAATTTTCTACTCTAAGAACTCCTCAATAGAATGGAGTTGTTGAAAGATAGAATAGAATAGTTTGAGAAGTTGATAGAACGATGATGACTGAGGTAGATCTACTAGAAGTCTACTAGAGAAGAAATTGACACTTTTATTTATGTTTTTAATTGAGTTCAAGAAAAATCTAATAGCACTAAGACTCCCTACAAGTTGTAGCATGGAAATATTCCTACTGTAAAGTACTTCAAAGTATTTGGAAGCAAATTTTATATCAGAAGAGATGAAGAAAATTTAGGAATTTTGATGCAATATGTGATGAGGGTATCTTCCTTGGATACTCCCTTAGAAGAAAAGCTTATAGATGTTACAATAAAAGGTTGAGAAATATTGTAGAAAGCACAAATGTCAAGGTTGATGAAGCATTGAAGAATTCAATTGAAGTTGATGGATATGTACCAGATGAACTTGATTGTAGAGAAGTAGAAGAAGTTGTTGAAGAACAAGAAAAGAGAATGAAGAAGAAGAAGCTTTGGTGGTGTTCCCAAAGACACCTAAATATGTGTAAAAGAATCATTCAGAAGATCAAATCATTGGAGACAAGAGAAAAGGAGTATTAACAAGAAGCATAGTTGTTGTCACTAAAATAAATGTGTACTTTCTATTGTAGAACCTAAGATAGTGAGTGAAGCATGTAAATATAAGTATTGGATGAGAGCAATGGAAGAAGACTTTATACAAATTAAGAAAAATCAAACCTGGGAATTGGTTCCCAAACTAACAGATAAAAACATAATTGGATTAAACTTGGTATTCAGAAACAAGTTGAATGAGAATGGAGAAGTGGTTGGAAATAAGGAAAGACTTGTGTGTAAGGATTACTCACAAGTAGAAGGTATTGATTTTCATGAGACTTTTTCTTCGGTGGCTAGAATGAAGCTATCATAATGTTTTTGGTATTTGATGCTCATAAGGATTTTAAAGTTTATTAGATGGATGTGAAGTTTGCATTTCTAAATGGTGAGCTAGAAGAAGTCTGCATGGAACAACCAAAAGGATTTCAATTGTCAGATCAATTGGAAATGGTTTTCAAATTAAAGAGGTATTTATATGGATTGAAGCAATCTCCTAGAGCTTGGTATGCAAGGTTGGATAGATATTTGATTTAGCAAGGTTTCAATAAAGGTATGATAGATAGAAATCTTTATTTCAAAATTGAAAATGATAAAATATTGATAGTAGTTGTATATGTTGATGATATTATCTTTGGAGGAAATGAAACAATGTGCAAAATGTTTGCTGAAGAAATACAAAAAGAGTTTGAGATGTCTATGTTTAATGAGATGATTTCTTCTTGGGTTGCAAATCAATTAAATAGAAAAGGGAATTTTTATTTCATAGTCAAAGTATGCAAAAGAAATGTTGAAGAAATTTGGGATGGATGGTTCCAAACTGATATGCACTCCTATGGTGACTAGCTGCAAATTGGGTAAAGATGATGATTCACCTAAGGCTAATCAGAGAAAATATAGATCTATGATTGGATGACTATTGTATTTAACTGCTACCAAACCAAATATCATGCATGTAGTTTGTCTTGTGGCTATATTTCAAGAGGATCCTAAAGAAACACATGTTGCGGCTATTATTCAGAATCTAAATGGCACTCTAGATTATGGGTTATGGTATCCTATGGATATTGATTTTACACTAAGTGCTTATACATATATAGATTGGGCAAGTTGTGTTGATGAAAAAAAAGTATAAGTGGTGGTGCATTCTTTCTTGGTTGCAAATTGGTGTCATGGTTAAGTAAAAATCAAGATTTAATTTCTTTATCCACTGCAGAGGTTGAGTATATTGTTGTAGCATCTTGTTGCACACAAGTTTTGTGGATAAGATAGACATTGAAGGATATCAGAGTAATGTATGATGATCCCATCTCTATTTTCTATGATAATTCAAGTGAAAGTAACATTTCAAAGAATCCATTGATGCACTCAAGGATAAATAATATATCAATAAGGTATCACTTTTTGAGAGAGAAGGTTACGGTGAATGAAGTAAAGCTTGAGTATGTACCTACAAAGGATCATATTGCTAACATATTTACTAAGGCTCTTCCTAACAATACTTTTTAGTTTATTTCCCCTCCTTTCTTGAACTAGATGCATATGGAGATGCATCAATCCATTGGATCTATGGATCTATCTTTCTTTTGGACTAATGTTTGGTGGCTACCTCTTAGAGGGAGCAAGTAGTGTCATGTGTTGTCATTGTGGAGTTAATTGGGTGTACTCCTAAGGGGGAGTAATGTTCTTAATGTCAAATGGGAGATCAATGTAAAATATCTTTTTCCTTTGCCATTGATGTCAAAGGGGTAGAAAGTATCATGTGAAAAAGTAAGGGGGAGAAAGCATTCTGGAGATTGATAGTTCAAAGTTGTTGTGTTGTCTTTGATTTTTTTTCATATCATGTGTTTCCATTAATCAAAAAGAGGGAGATTGTTGCAAGTATGAAGGTGTTGTCATTGATGTCATGGAAGTTGGTTATTGGATGTATATGTCGAGGATATTGAGAAAATTGTAATAAAGAAAATTTGTAGGTATTTTGTGTGTGCTCTGGGATATGTTCTAGGATGTGCTTTGTGTTTCCTCTATTCTTGTGAGTTCTTGGTATATTATTCATGGTTTTTGGTAATTTTTGTATCTTGAATCTGGGTCTCTATATTGTTGTATAGTGTGAGATATCTTCACCAATATGTGACTATGCATTTCAGTGTGTCTAGCTGAGGTCTGGGAGAAATGTAGTTGCTCTGAATTTCTCCATATTTTGGTTTCAAGACTTTCAGTTCTAAGAGTAAGCTGATAAGGTCATGTTCAAGTGAAATTTGTTATCTAGAAGATTGGATTGAGTTAAGGCTATCTGTGCTTAATTTTTTTATGTGTTTTACACTAGTGTTGGCTGACCTTGTGTTAAACACTACTCATGAATTCTATGGAAGCGTGTTGGGACTTATTTAGGTCTTCATTAAGTATGTGTCTAGGTTGGCCTCATTCTAATTCTATCATAGAATTTGTTGGTGCCAACCTAATTTGAATTTGTAAATACAAATTGGTGTGTGTCCGACCTTGGATGAGTTTCAAGGTTGAAGATGGTATAAATACAAGTTGAGATGTTGATGAAAGGAAATATAGAAAATATATATGTAATATTGATGTGATATATATGTGAAATAGTGTGTGTGATGTGAATTTGAGAAAATCATTATGAAATTTAATTATCAAGTTTATGAAGGTAGTGAGATGAAGGTGTACTCTATCATTCAAGCATGTCTACAAGTGTGTGAGAAAATTGTGGTGAAAATATTTGTTGCATTGAGATATTTTTCTCTCTATGATAATCCTCTTCTATCTTCTTTGTAATTCTATGGAAGTGAGCCCTTTGGGTGGTTAACCCTCATTGGAAAGTAAGTCTTATTTTGGACAAGTAAGTCTTGTCTTGGCAGTGAGCCTTTTTGGAAATGAGCCTTTTTATTCAATTTTGGAATTATTTATATTGTTATCCAATCCTCACCGTGGTTTTTTCATCATTGGTTTTTCCATGTAAATATGGTGTTATTGTGTGCATGGTTTTACTTCTTTCAATTTATGCTTATGCACTTAATGATTAATTACATTAGTAGAGTAAGGGATTTGTGAATGGTTATTGATCTATGTTCTGGTCAAAGTTTTAAAGGTTAAAATTGTTACAACTAATTCACCTCCCCTCTCAGTTGTCTTGTTCAATAGCAATAGCTTGCAACTGAAGGAAGAAGTAGCCAAATAAAGTGGGATTGGTTTAGTCATAAATCATTCTATTTATTAATGATTCCATCACCAATAATGAAGACATATATAGAGATAAGAAGTAATTTATGGTATAAATAGATTATGGTTCATATTTATATGATTGTTCTATGTTTTGAATGTTCTCATTTACTTATTCCTTCTTTATGATGACTAGAAAGTGTAATAATAGGGTTTTAATATTCGTACCATCTTTCCATAATTAGTTTCCTACTTATATTTTGATTACGATAGGAATAATTCCTCTTCCCATGTTCATGGAAGAGTTCACATATGTTTTTAAGTTATTTAGAGTCTAAAATAATTAAAATATCTATATCATGTATATATATAGTAGATCTTGTATAAGAAATGGTTCTAGAAGAACTTATCTATTGGTACATTTTTTATCATCCTTGAGTTATATTTCTAGAATGTAATAAAGGATATAGATTCAATCAATGAATGGATTCTTGAGTTAAGATTTGATTAGATTATGAGAGATTTTACTCACTCAAGAAATGACCACTTGAGGTAACTACAATACTTTTAATAATTAAAATTGTTTGTTAATGACTTTTTGAATTATATTTTTAGTAGTTGTGTTCACTAATTTAATTTAGATTGTTTGTAATAATCATTTAATCATCAACAATTATCTTGCATAGTTGCATCGACATTTAATTGCAACATAGTTGGAAAGCATTTTGTTATTGTCCCAATGAGATTACCTACCTATAGCAATTGTCAATAATTATGGTTTATAAAATGGACTTTACTTTAAATCATGTTTTTTATGCAAAACCTCTAGGACAACTCAAAAATCCTCAATTGTACATACATCATGGGTACCATCCAAGAAGAATATGATTCCCTTGTTTGATATAATTAAATTTAACATACTATAACTATTAGGTTTCTTGATAAAGGATCTATTAGTCCATTGATTTGAATGTATGCCCCTTCTGCATCAATTTACTAGTCATAAATGGAGCTAGACAGAGCTATCTTAAAATTGATGTGATAGTTAATTTTCCACAAATCATATTGTAGATAATATCATAGTCACAACAAAAAAAAAAATTGACCCACTTTTATTTCTCAAGAGAAAATACTTATTTGTTTGAAAAATACGTGAGGCTATGATGATCAATTTTAATTACATAAAAGCATCTATTGACAACATATGTATGTCATTTTTGGATGGCATGAATAATGGTAAGAATTTCCATCTCCTAGGTTGAATAAGAAATATTTTTTCCAATTAGGAGATCACTTTTCAAAGTAAAGGGTTTCTATTCTTGTATTAGAATAACACCAAATGAGCAACTTGAAGAATCACTTTCAATGATAAAAGTTTTAGAGAAGTTAGCTATAGAAAGAATTAAATTTATGCACATATTTTTATTAAGTTTTTATTTAATATATCTATGAGGGGTGAAAAATTTTCCATATTCATTGAAAAATATTTGGTAATATCCTTTGAGGCCGAGAAATTTGTGAAGGCTCTTCAAGGTTGTGGGTTTTGGCTACATTTGCATGGTTTCAATATTTTGGGATCTACACTAACTCGAAAAATAATATTCCTAAGTACTCAATCGTATTCTAACCAAAGGAAATCTAGAGCACTTGACACATAATTGGCTAGAAAAAAAGGATTTGAAGGGTGTGGTACAAGTGAAAGAGGTTCTCTTTCCAAGTTTCACTATAAATATTAAGGACATTATTAATGAAGAATAGGATGATTTTTTAAAGGAATGGATTAAAATTATTACTCGTCAAGTTCTAAAATATGGATGAAGTAAGTGCAAGAAGTTGAGTCCACTTTTTGGCCAAAAAATGAAGCATTTTTATTGAAAATCAAAATTTGTCATAGTAGTGATAAAAATTTGTCATAGTAGTGATAAAAGTTGGTTTAATATAAGATGTGGAAAAGTGGCCTTTTTCAAAAAGTGTGTTGAAGGCCAAACCATACACATGTACAACAAATAAAATTAGTAGTAAATGATGGTATTTTTAAAAATACTTTCATGAAAAACATATAAAATGGTTATTTTGGTAAGTTTTTTTTAATAATTTTAATAAATATAAATTTTTAGTAGGATCAATGCTTATTTAAAACTCTATTATGTGTCCAACATAATTTGAACTCAAATAATTATAATGTGTATTTTTCTTAGAATGACATCTAGATTGGTTAGACATAATTGAAACAAAAAATCAAAATCAAATGTTAATAAAAAATAGTAATACATGTCATTTCATGTTTAAGAGGCTTTTTGCTTAAAATTTAATTAATGAATATAAAATATGCTCAAAAATAAAAAGAATTCACTTACCCTCATCAAATATGCTAAACAAGTTGAGACACCATTGAAAATCATTAATTGAAATGTAGAATGAGGATGTGAGTGAGTGCAGGATCATGATGTGCCAAAGTGTGGTGATGAAAACAAATACGATTTCAATTAGCCAAAATCATGAAAAGCATCTTTGACTTGTTATTTGGGTTGGCTAAAAAATAAATTTTTCTATGGTAAACACCAAAGAAAAATAGATATCTGTTATTAATGGATATCTGATATAAACTGATATCTATTATTAAATTATAAAAAATCGATATTCGATGTAAATGGATATTCTCTTTTTGTTGAAATGAATATCTGTTTATAATGGATATTTGTTATATTACATATCATATAATATAGAGTATATTATGATTAGTCGATAGGGTACATATAGTGTGAGATTTGAGATTGAAATAAGTCTCGCACATGCAAACCACTATTGAGCTTTCAGAAAACAAGTTTTATCTATTGTTTAATGGTAAACCAACTACCATTTAATGGTAAAAGCCTCTAAAATACTAGGTAAAAGCCTCCAAAATCTAACTTATCACATAAAATCCAAATAAATATTGATTTGACAATTGGATGAGAACATTTTATTTACATTTGTAGTATTTTTTTAATTTGATAGAAACTTTCCTTTTTTCATTTTCATTGCTTTATGTTTTAAATATGTATGCAAATATTTCATAACCAAATAATACTTAATTTCTTTAAGGAAAAAAGATCTAGATTTGTCTAAGTTTATTTCATTACATTATTGGGCACTTATTATTAATTGTTTAATCCACCCACATGCAACTAGAATTTGCATGCACAAACACCTACTCTCTGCCATATTAACATGCATATATTATTCTAATGACATAATCGTTGAACCTCCTTTAGGTGCAAGTGCTAGTATTATATATCATATTATATATTATATATATTATACATCATGTACAATATAATAATATTATTATAATCTATATGTTATAATAATATATAATATCATAATATATTATATTACATATATCATATATTATTCTTATATATATTATAATAATACATAATAATATAAATAATATATAATAATAATATATAGTATAGATCATATATAATAAGAATAATTTATATATAATAATAATGTTATTGTATTAATATAATATATTATATATCATATAATATAATAATATATTAAATATTCTTATATTAAATGATATGATATTATTATATTATATAATATTAATATATTATATTATTATATTATATTATTATATTATATTATATGAAATATTATATATATATATTGATAGGTTAATGTGACGTTGCGGGGTCACACCTATAAAAAACCAAAATAACATATTTGTAGCCCTTTAAACAATGGTGCTAGAGCAGATTTTATAATTTTCTTTTTTCATAGAAGATCTCAACATCTTCCTTGAAAAATGAAGCCAATATGCAAAAATGACTTCTAATATTTACCAAAATATTCTATCCCTATATTGGCTACCTTACAAACTTTGACTTTTAGCTCCAGGTTTGGTGTGTGAGCAAAGTTGCATCATGAATGTTCCTACATTTTTCTTCCTTTTTTGTTTTAATGACTGTCTAGTTTCCTAATTTTGATTCATTGTTCATGGAAACTTCTTTTTCCTTTGGGGAAGTACTCCTCCCCTCATATCCAACTATATATATATATTTTTCTATTCTTCCAAATCAACATTTTGCTTGTGGTCAATGTAGAGGCCCACTAATGTTTAGTAAACTTGGTGTCAGACACATAATTTAGAGGGGGTCCTAACTGAAGAGTCCACTAAACCCTTAAAAGGCCTTCATTTAATTATCAACCAGGGTTAACATAAGCTTGTGATGATGTTGGAATTGTATGTGCATTCAGAGACTCTATACTACCTATATCATCTTAGTATAGGTGTTTACACATACTGGAAAACATAAATTGCATAATAGTAAAAAGAAGCAATGTTGGAACTATTGCTAAGGGTTCCTACAAATAAATACTTACTAGTTCACTATCAAGAAATGATTTTTGTAACTAACTAATACTACTAACTTGACTAACTTGACTAACTACAGAGAACAATGCATGGAAAAAAATAAAGCATGAATACATGACAAGATCTTACTCACTATTTCATTCACATTTACCACATGAAGAATCTGATTAATACATAAAATCATGAAAACTTAACTACTATAACAACATAAATAAATATGCAAAAAATAAAGTGGGGAATATTTACCTTGAGTGACCCTTGCTCAAGTGACTGTCTCCATAGGATAAACTCAAATCTAGCTCCTCAAATTAATTCAACATAATAGTAACTAAAAACCTCTTCATTGCATAACTCAAGATATTACAATCTAATAAAAATCTTTTGGGATATCTTATTCATAAGAAAATGATTGGAACAAACATTGTCTATATTGTAAAACAAAAAACTAACTAAACATATCTATCTACTATATTTGCTACACTTGTTCAACCAACTAACTATTCACCTTGACCACCGAACCATACATATAGGTGTGGGGAGTCTTATTGAAACAAGGAATCAAAACAAAAATCTAAATGAAAATCACCAATCCATAAGAAATAGAGTGTGAAAAAGTATAAATCATAACTAAAAACACATTTGAAAAGGTAGAATAATTTGAATAGGACTACAACTCTGCTACAACGGTAAAATTGAAATGTGGACTATAAAAATAGTCTCGTTGGATTCCCAATCATGGTAGATCTCTTCTCCTTAAATAGTATTATTAAATGACATGGTGACTAAACAACCATCCTAATAAATGGATGTCTCTAATTTTTCAACTCCTACATACTTCTCGTTCTAGAACTTCCCTTGCATCGCTATCTAAAACTCCTTTGGCTACTAGTTGCACCCCTTAGTTATTGCAAGCTTCTTGGATAAAAAGAGTTAGTTCACACAATATCTAAATAATACTAATAACCATAGTTTAAACATATGTATCCATTGCATTTCATACATATTCACATATTAACCATGCAATAGCTATCATACCATAATCATTTTTCCATATACTTAAAACTAGGTTCAAGTTTACATGATGATCATAAAAGATAGTAAAGTTTAGGAATATGTATGAAATAAGTATTTGGAGATGTCTAAAAGCATGTACTAAACTAATAGTTGGCTTCATCATTCCCCCCAACTAGAAATTTGCTTGTCCTCAACCAAAGCACTTTGAAGAATGGAGATTATACTGCAAGGTCATCTCCCTGAGATCTATAATCATATCCAATCCTTTCAATACTTCAAGTAGAAACCTTCATAGCATGAAATTATTTCCCACTTGACATCTCATCTTCCTCCTATTCTTCATTCCTTTCTCCTATCCAATGTAGCACTAGGTAGAGAAGCATAGATGGGGAGAAGGTAAGAGGTAGCCATACAAGTTCCTTGTCTTTTGCAATGTCCATGTACTTGCAAGTATTTTCAAGCATGGCTATGAAGTTGTATACAAAGTAGGGTTCCTTCTTTTTCAATTTAGGGGTCAAAATGTCCCATCTTTTTTGTACAAACTAATAAGAATGATGAATGATACCTATAATTAGTCTTTCCATCCTTTCATAATCATCTATTTTTAAATTCATAATTTTCCTACCTACACCCTTATACTTTAGAAGCTATGTCCATTCTTCTATTATCACATTATGGTTCTTGGATTCCTTTTTGACTTGGGGAGTAATTTATTTCTCTCTTTCAACATAATCCTATATAATTTCACCCCTTTGCCTCTAATTTTTGAAGTAGGAAGCTAGTGCCCTGATTTGAAAATCACCCACAAATATCAATGGGTTTCGTTCTGTATTGTTGTGAAGAGAATAATTATGTAAATAAAATTCACATAATTGGTCATGTACATCAGGTGTAGTATCAACAAAAATATGCAAAAATTCAAACTTTATGCTCATGGAAATTGGTGGGTTACTAATCAATTGATTGAATTGAAAACTTAGGAATTTATCCTATAAAAACAAAACATAAACTCTAGCAGGAGGTCTACACTTGATGATTTGAGCAGCCTTATCTGCTATCTCCTCAATTTTAAGTATCATCTTTTCAATTCAGTTTCTTTAATTTCTAGTACTTTGATATGGTTTGAAACCATTATTTCTTTTTTCCTTCTCCCACTTTTCTCTTTTCTAGGATAATTCTTGAGTTTTTTTCCATAACTAATATCCTAGAGACATTGTAGTGTGATAAGTTGGAGTCCTCATGAAATGGGGTCTTCTACTTTCAATTACATTTTTTGTACTTCCCACCTTCACTATGGAAATCTATGCAAGTAATTCTAATTTAGACCAATGCCCATAGGTGTGAAGCTTCTCCTCCAACTCCTTAATTTTAAATTCTATTTCTTTGTCTCTCTACTCATATGTCCTTACCAATTCCTCTAATTGCTTAATTATATCCAATGCTGCTTGTAACTCATCCTTTACATTCCTTTCTTCTATAAAAAAATTCTCATCCTTCTCCAAAAAATGATCATCCTCACCCACAGTATAATCATAACCCTCACTATTAGGTCTTTTTGGGGTTCTCTTCCTTGTCTTACTAGCAACAAAAATATCCTCTAAATGAGATTTAGAGGTGGTTTAAATATACCATTTACTTTTAACTGGTGTATGAACATTCTCAAAAACATTTTCTTTTAGTTCTAAATCTATTTCCAATATCACAATATTTTCTTTCTTTTGCTTCTTGATACTGCCCATTATAACACCCTTCCTTTTCAATAGGTGTGAACATCTTGGTTGGGTGGATTTATTTTTCTACACTTTCTTGGATGTAGAGGAAGAGACACCTTTCCTCTTTTTGGTTCTTGTTGTTTTGGAATAAGTTGGGGTTTCTTGGATATCTTCTATTATAGGTTGTTCAAAGGTTGCAGGTGGTAAATTTTGTAGACTCTGCTCCTTTGGTTCTCCTCTATTATGGGTAGGTGAAGTAGTAGGTGATTTAGAGGGAATTTCCATCACTGATGCAGTAGGTAATTCCAAATTATCTAGGAGGTCTTCAATAATGTGACTGATATGATTACAAATTAAAAATATTTCCCAAGAAAAATGTGGGTACTAAAACCTTAGACTTCTTTTCACCAATATGGTAACTAAACAATAAAGTGATAGGGTTCTATTGTTTCTTTTCCTTTTATATTTAGACCCCATTCTCTTTAGTAGGTTATACAGGAAATTGGGAACATTAACCCTTTTATCATGATGAAGGTGACTCAAAAGCTTGAAATGCATTGTGTATGAAAGAGATTTTCTACCATCTCATGTAAGATATTTAACAATGTAAGAGGCAATAAAATCCCATAACCATGGTAGTGATAGCCTTTTCGCACCTTGGGATGATGAGTTGAGGTTTTCTCCATGCTCTCTAAACTCATCTCTAGCAGCTATAATATTTTCCCTAATAGGGAATTTAGCTCCTTCTCTTGGTAGGCTAGACACTTTTGCAATTACAGCTTCTAAAGCATCAACCTTTAACCCTCGAATAGTGGCTTCATCATTTTTAAGTGTTTCTACAAATTTTTCTATCATATCTTCACTATACTATGTCAACTTCAAGAAATAATCCAACCATACTGCTTGTCTAAAAATAGGTAAGACCGACCTATCTTCCAATATCTACTGATGTGCAGAGGGTTCTATGTAAACAATATCTCCTCCCATGATGGTAAAGTACTATATTTTTTTTCAAATTTCTATAAAATTTTGCTCAAAAATTCAAGCACACCAATCCTTCTTATTTGTTATACTTGCATTCTTCAAATTCAACTGCTATACTTGTTTGTTATAGCTTAAATTGTCTTGGATTATGGCTTGGATATGGGAAAATAGATGACAAAAGGTTGTAGAAAGGTTTTTGGTGGAAAATTTTTTCAAAACCTTGTAAAATGTACTCTCCCCTCATAACTAAATCCCTTAAGTGACCTCACTTAATTGTAATTTACTAAGATGAGGGTGTTATTACATGTAATGGAAATATGGTAATGAATATGAAGCATGCAAAATCAAATGTAAACATGTCGAAAAAAAATTACAATCTATGATAATTATGGAAAAGTAGTATGTGTACCTGTCAACATGAAGTGGACTAAACTCAGCTCATGTGAAGCTTATTAGGAGTTTCTGTAACATAATTATGATTTTATGTTTGCTTAATTGCAAAGGTGATTTACAGAATGAAAGCTTGGCATGTGGTAATGAAAAGGGCACGGAATGTACAAACTATGGGATATGAATTGATCTCCTAAAGGCATGGAAATCAAGGAATTCAATGTGGGATGTGATGGTTAAATTTTATGTAATGAAATGATGGGAATTTGGCTACATGTATGAAAAAATGAAGTTTATTTGGATGACATGCCATTAAGTTGGCAAAAAAATTTAAATTTTTGACTAGTGGGTGTTGTTGGTACCTTCAACAATAGGTCCCTATCTGAACTGTGTTGGCCTTTATTAATGAAGTTACAAGTCCCTATTGCATCGTGGAGTGTACTTGAAAATAATTTTCAATTGTTTCAAATATGCAATGTGTGCATGTGAAAGTTGGTAATGAATTATACCTGAGTGACCTCAATAGGCGAGTTGTGTAGCTCATTTATTGAGTCACTTGTAGAATCAATAGTATTTGTTGTTGAATCTTAATCTTGTGGTGGTATATATTTATCAAAAATAAATATTTGGTCCATATTGATGCATTAAGGAAATAATAAAATTATCTTTTTGCGCTAGCTTCTTCTAAATTTGTAGTCTATGGCCATTGACTAGTAGTGAAAATCTTATTGCATTAATTTTCTACAACTTGACTGCTCTGTTTGGGAAAACTTTTTCTATTTCATATGATCCCAACCACCTTGTTTGAAGCTTCCATTTATAATATTCATACCTTGATTCATATAACAAATCCCAATCTCCCACACTAAAATCCTTTGTTTTTGATATACTGATCATGCCATTTGACTCTCTATTTCTAAACAATCTCAGTGTGGTGCATGGCCTTCATTCTTATCTCATCTAATCCATTTAGATTGTGTAGTATTTCTTTTTGTGCTAATTTCAAGTCCATATCTAGTTCAACTTCTGTCCTGAGTGTCTTATATTCAAATTCAATGGGAATTACTATTGTTTTATCATACAATAGCTCATAGGGTGTAAATCATGTTGTAGTCTTTCAAGTTTTCCTATAGGCCCATAATACCTCAGGTAACTTGGATGCCCAATATTTTTATGAATCTATATATTTTGGTTAGGATTTTTTCAATCTCCCTATATGTTACTTCCACTTTCCCATTGGCTTGAGGGTGGTAGGGTGTTGATTTCCTATGCCTTATCTCATACTCCTAGACCAATTTGGTAATCATCTCTTATATGAACTAGGGACCATGATCTATCACAATTTCTCTTGGAACTCCATACCTTGTAAATATGTCTTCATACATGAATTTGGCTACATTTCCATCCCTAGAAAATTGCAATGCTTTGACTTCAACTCATTTTGTTAGATAATCTATGCAAACTAGGATATACTCCTTTCTATTGGATGATGATATTGGTCCTATGAAGTCTAGCCCCCATTTATCAAATGGTGTCAGTGCCAACTAAGGTTGTAAAGGAATCTCATCTATTTTAGTTGGCCTACCCATTCTCTAACATCTATTATAGCTCCTTGTATATTTGACTACATCGTTATGAAGAGTTGGCCAACAATAGCCAGTGATGAGAATCTTGAGTGCAATCCTCTTTGCTGCAAAGTGTCCCCCATAGGGTTCATCATGGTAGGATTTGAGAATAGTAAAGACCTCACCCTCTCTTATGCATCTCCTCATAATATTGTTTGGACTTGTGTAAAATAAATAACCAGTTGCCCAGTAGTAGGGAAATATTTTGTGCACCAATTATCTCTTTTCTTTAGGGAAGAAATGAGGTGTTATTTGTCCTACTACTAGATAATTGGTAATATCAACAAACCAAGGTGTGTGTAGTGTTATAGAAAATAAATGCTCATCTAGAAAAGAATCATCAAGAACACCTTATGCTAATTGAGTTGGTAATCTAGAAAACATCTTCCACCATATTTTATTTTCCAAGCTTGTCCACTATGGCGATGCCAAATTCCTATAGTAATAATAGCCATTTGACTAGTTTTCCACCAACCATAGGTTTATTCATTGAGTACCTTATTGCAGTGTGATCAGTGTGGATGAAGACTAGATAACCTATGATGTAGTTCCTAAACTTGTTAATTTCATAGACAACTTCCAACATCTATTTTTTTGTGACTATGCAGTTGAGTTCTACCCCTTTTAAGTTATTTCTAATGTAGTATATGGCATACTTCTTATTAACTTCCTTCTATCCAAGTATTGCTCCTATAGCAAAGTTAGAAGAATCTATGTGTATATGAAAAGGAAAAGTCCAGTTTAGTCCTCTCAAGACAAATGCTTTGGTCAATGCTATCTTGAGTGCTTCAAAGGAGTATTGAAATTATATGGTCCACTCAAATTCTAGATCCTTTGTGAGTAAAACAAATAAAGGTGTTGTAATTTTGTGAAAGACTTGAACAAATCTTCTATAGTAGCCTGCATGTCCTAGAAAACTCCTTACATCTCTTTGTTTTTGTGGCATAGGGAGTGTGGAGATTATCTCAATTTTATATGGATCCACTTGAATCCCTTCAATTGATATAAAATTTCCAACAACAATCCCTTGGGTCATCATCATGAAACATTTCTCATGACTTAGGGATAGATTGTGTTCTTGAAACCTCTTTAAGACCCTCTCTACATTATTAAGTGCTTCATTATATGTTTCTCCATAGGTTGTGAAATCATCCATGTAGATTTCCATTGATTCATGAGAAAAATCTGAGAAAATACTTCGCACTACCCATTGGAAAGTGATTGGAGCATTGCATAATCCAAAGAGAAGAAAAAAATAGGCATATGTACCCCAAGGGAATGTAGAGGTGGTTTTATCCTAGTCCTTTGGAGATATTATAATTTGGTTGTAGCCACTAAATCCATCTAGAAAGGAGTACTTTTTACCTACTAGGGAGTCAAGCACTTGATCAATGAAAGGTAGTGGAAAGTGGTATTTTCTAGTGGTTGTGTTTAATTCTCTATATTTCACACACACAAACACTCGATTTCCCTCCTTTATTTAGGAAAATAACTAAAGGTGACACCCATTGACTATTATAAATAGGGTAAATGAAACCTACATCAAGCAATTTGTGTAACTCGGTTTTGACTATGTCTCTTAGTGTAGGGTCCATTCTCCTTTGGGGTTATTTGATTGGTTTGAAACCATCAATAATTTAGATCCTATTCATGCATACATCTAGATCAATTGCCTTCATGTCATGGTAATCCCATTTAAAGGATGATATGTGTTCCTTCAACAAAATGGTTAGGGAAGTTTGTTAATCAACAATTAATTCGCCGCTAACATTTAACATTCTACTTGGCATGCTTTTTGAAGTATTAGATGCTAATTGTACAGATAAAAGGCTAAGTCCAATGATGTCTAGAAAAAAAAAATTGGAAATAAAGAATGGAAAAGTTGGGATATTGACTCTGATGAATTAGCACTTGTATAATATTTTGCAAAGGATCTTGCATACATGACACAAAGTCTTGTTGCTACGGGTTCCTACCATCATTATTCTATATAATGTGTACAATTAAATTATCCTCATCTTGGTTGCTCAATAAAGGGATACATTCAATATTCATGAGAGTCTATAGGGAATACCAGTATTTTTCATTTAGGGTAGGCCAAATGGTCTGCTCTAAATCTACATGAGCTTGGGCTAGTGGATAAAATACCAATTTCTTGGTCACAATTCCATTTAAGATAATCATGTTTTCAGACCTACAACCTATAAATACATCAGATGTTGCTAACCATGGTATTTATAGAATAAGGGGATAGCCTACAAGATTATCCTTTGGTTGCAATACTATGAAATCTATAGGGTACTGCCATGAATACAATGCTATGGTCAAGTCCTTAATGATTCCCTTAGGTTTCATTGTTGACCTATCTACCAATTGTAGAAAATTGGGTATAGATCTAAGGTTTACTAACTACAATAGTTGCATTGTTTCCTTGGTCATCACATTACTGGATTCCCCCAAGTCAATCAAGGTGTTTTTGATCAAGGTACCATTTATTTTAACATCTACCATTGGAATTCCAAAATTTGTACACTTAGGGATAGTTATGTTTCCTAACATAATGCTAGCAAGATTCCCTAAGACATGTATAGTCTAAGGGTCTTTTCTCTTCCTTCTTGGATTTTTAAGACAAATATCTCACTATTTTAGTGTAAATTAGAATGTCCTTGATGGATTGGATGAGGGGAATCTTTATACACACATCCTGAACTTTTCCTAATAGGCCAATTGCAGCTTGGTTATAATGTTTTTGAACAACTAATCACTCAAGGAATGGAGGCTATGGTCTTGAATTAGTTTGGTTGACTTGATTTGAATCAAGCTCCAAAGGTGGATTGTCGAAGGCTTCTGCTAAGGATTCCACATCTACCAACTTAGTGATTTGAGGGGATGAAGTCCCAGCCAATGTTTTCCCTGATCTGAGGTGGAAATCACTTACCTCTACCCCATAAGTAGGGTATTGAATAGCCTCATTAGTGTAGGCTTGTTGAATAGGCTTGCTATTTGTATTAGGTGTAGGTTGGGCTAGCAGTTGAGGTACTCTTAGTGGCTCAGATGATGGATATTTTGGATTGGGCATGATGGCTTGCTACGGTAGCTGCAAAGGTTATTGTGGCTACTAGTGACTTATATTTTGGTTTTTCCATTATTGACCCTTTTTCCATTGAGGTTTGTATTGGTTTTACTATAGTGGCCATTGGGGGTTATAGTTGGATCCTTGAAAGTTTTTTTTTGGCCACATACTTTGTTTTTTTGGTTCCAGTTTAGTTGAGGATTTTTCCATTGGTTTTGGGTGTTTTCCCAAGGCTGAGGGTTCCAACTAGAGAAACTTTGATTGCTAATTGGAAATGGTGTATTGAATTTTAAAGGATATTGAGGCATACCTTATCTTGTTTTCCATGGTATCCTTTGTGCAATGTAGAACAATTATCCATCTTCACCCTCCAATTCTTGAAATTCTAGTTTCCCTGGTTTTTCCTTTGAAATACTTGCCACTCTTTTACACTTGCAATTCGCTTTTCTCTGTCTATAGTTAGGGTAGTATTTAGTAAGGATTTCCTTTTCCTCTTATTTATTTTGCTTCATGTGTAGAGTGTTTACTTGGGTAGCCAAATGGCTTATGATATCTCCTTTCATGTTGGACAATAGGTTACTCAATTCCACTCTAGAGACTCCATTAGATGTCTTGCTAATAGAAGATGTTCTTCCCCATTTTGTCCTCTTAGTAAACCTCCTTGAATAATTTCTACAAACCCTAAAAATTTCTTCAAAAGGTAATTTTGATACATCTCTTGACCCAATAAGGTTAAGGGAATCCATGCAATCGTCATTGAATCCTCTTAAAAAAACCAACTTTAGGGATTCTTATAGTTTCAGTCTATATGCATTTATTTTGTAATCATAGCTTCTACATAGGACATAAAACTCGAACAAGAAGGTATTTGGATTTTCAATATCCAAGCCATAGAAGAGAGGCAATGATGAAGGAGGTATATGTTGTGCATGTTTTGCACACATGCCCTGCCACGGGCAGGGACCCCCTCTTTTTGCTTGGGTCAGCTCATTTTGACCTCATTTCTTTTTTGTGTGCACCCATTTCCTAGCCTAAGTTGGCCCTAAGCCTTACAATGATCAATTTTGTATTAGCCAAAATCACCAACCTGAGTTTTACTAAGTCATTCACCCTTGTAGGATCTGTCTCATGGGCTTCCATTTGCTTTTTGCCTGGTGGTTGTGGAGCCTTGTGGACCCATGTTTGTGGGTTTCCCTTGCCAATTCATTGTTCCGCTCTGTCATTTTCTTGCAGCCAAGTCTTGTCACCTGCCTGACGTGCAGGACCCTGCACCCATTTTTTCCACTACATCCTTTATGCTTCGAGGAGTTGTAGTTATAGGTCTTGCCATGTGGGTCTCTACCTCTATTTTGTCATCCTCACAATAGTTGCCCCTTGACCGCCGCCTACTTAGTGAGCTTCGCACTTGGCCCTGTCGTCCCTATCATTACCATTGCTGACCGAACCCATTGCTTCAAAATCATTAAGACCAAAACATCTAGGGTCCTCTCATGTGGATAACAACCGTCTGACATTCATTGCCTAACGGCTAGGCTTTAACATCATCTCCCTGTGGACACTCACATATACCATTTTCTCAAGTGAACTTTTGGGCTTGTCCTTGCGGGTTATCCACTACGGACTTTCGTCACCCTTTTAGTGATGCCTCTACACATAGCAAAATCTCTGCATCCACCGAACCCTTAGGTCCCAAGCTTGTGTCTATCGGCTAGCTTCATTTACACCCAAAATGACCAAGTGTACACCCCTTCGTAGGAATTTCCTAAGTAGACTTCCATCCGCAAACTGCTAAGATGAAATCATCATTCTGAATGGCTCCTAACGATCGACATTCCACCATTTGAGTGTCGATCCCACCATGGCTACTTGTGTGTGAAGTTGAAAATTGTTAAGTGTCGAATCTTAAGCGGGTCACCCCCTGTAGGTTGCCATTGTTGGGACTCTGTCCTAGCTTCACCATCCCAAATGGAAAATCATCCATGGCTGCCCGCTATATGGGACCCAAAAACTATGAATGATAGCCCTTTTCACTGCAGACTCCACACATCTATCGACCTCTGGCATTCTACCTCCATTCAGTCATGGACCTATGGACGGCTAACTTCCTTGTGGGTTCCACGATTCATGAAGCTGCCATTCATCTCGATGCCATTTCCTTGGCCATCAACTATAGAAAACTACGAGCAACATACCACCACTCTCTTTCTGTGATTGGCCTACGTATCAACAAGACAAGGTAATGTGTCAAGCAAAGCCATAATGAGATCCAAAGGGAAAATGATATCATTGTACTCATGCTCTAGTTGTACCCAGGCTGTGAAGTATACACTAAAGGAACTAATGGCAGCGGGGGATGACTCTCCAATATTTTATTACACCCCCCATGATGCTTAGGCAATGCGGCTTCCTCATCTTTGAGCTCTCTACAAATCGCCTATCCAGAGATATTATAGGTCACTAGGTTCTTCAAGCGGTGCAGGTGTGACCAACGTGAGGGTGTCACTAAATGGCGTAAGTGTTTGAGGATTGGTCGTAGGTGTCGCTCAATCTATGGCCACCCATTTGACTTCCATCATTCCCTTTCACAAACCACATAACTATTAACGTTGATGGTCACGGGTTGGGCGTATTAATGCCTAAAAAACATCCAAACAAGCTTCACATTAGAGTCCACCATTGTATAAAAGGATGAAGAATTCAACATGATCCATTACCAGAGTGCGTTGGATCTTGAAGCCTGAAGCAACTTATCTACCATCTTTTGTGTGCACTATTCCTACAAAGATCCACATGATTCATAATCCAAATGGGTAGAAGAGTGGGTGAGGATTGGGATGAATGGGTAGTGGCGTAAAATGTGGGTTCCTGAGGAAGAGGTATCAAATGAATGATAGATTACAATAGGTCTCTTCATAGGTGGCGTCCTCCTCATAGCCGTCGGGGCTTCCCATGTGGTAGTCTGCATTATTGAGGCCATTCTCCACGACATTACCATGCCATCTTCCCAACACCCTACCACTACGCTCTACTCCCCACAGACAACGTCGCCACCTCCCATGCCCGCAAATGTGGACCTCTCCACTATGGCATGATTTTAAGCTATGTGATTTGTGTATTCATTAGTAACCAGTTGACTATGAAATATGGAGGCCCCTTGGTAGAATGAATGTAATAATGATAATCAAATGAAAGTTGACTCCTCCAGTATGCAGCATTTAGAGTTCAGAATGGACAATGATAATTAGATGGAATGAGGAGAACTTCAGTAGCAATGATAAACTCAAGGTGCCAAAGGGGAGAATCAGACCCTTGGGATGAACGATGAACTTGTAGGGTAAGGATGTGCATGGATTTTTGATGTGTGAAGCTTGTTATCCCATTCATTGTTGGAGTATGTTTGCTCCTTGGTTTCTGCCACCTTCCTGGGCACTATGCTCTCATTATAGACTCTCATAGATCTCTTGCACACAAGAAGGATGCTCAGTTGAGGAATTCCTCTCGAGAACCATCTAGTCTTATCTTACAAACTATTTTGTTGCAAAAATTATGGCAGCGTTGGTAGGTGGGAAGATCTCTTAAGACTGCACTCTGGAGGGATCACTTAGGTATAAAGGCACAAAATCAGGAATTCGCTAAACAAAAAGGGTGAAACAACTGGTAGCATCAATGCTGCTCATTGACATTCTCCCTTGAGTTAGAAAATTGGGCTACAGATGTTGGTGTGTTGGTTTCACCATATTGGAGGCCTGCATCCATTATCAACAACACTCTTGAGTCATCCTTCCATGCTCAAGCACTCGATGTGAAAAACTATGATTTTCTATGCGGACTCCACTCGAGGGAAGGGTGGCAGCCAACTACAGTTTCTACAGAGGCAGTCACTTGGCCACACCCCACACTCCATCACCTGCAACTATCCATCATGTAGGGCCTGACCTCTCAATGGTCGTTGTCCTCCGCTGACGCTGGACAACAATCTTAACACAATGTCCCGCCCTCTTTAACCCATGGGTGATCAATCATACAGATTCTGCATTGCTTACCATTTGTTCCCCATGGTAGCATCCTCTGCACACTCTGCACTCATAGGGATCTCTCACACTTATAGGTAATGGTGATCCTTTGTGAAAAATGAATGCATACATTGAAAAGGAGTCTTAGGATATATGAGCCTACGGGCAGCTAGTCACGAGGATCAAGGTTATCTCTGCCATGGTCATACAATTGTCCCTTCACAGACATCCAGCGTGTAGACCCCAACTTTAGGTTTTTGTGGGCACCAACCACCCTTGTTATTTTGGAACATTGTCTTAGAAGCGGCCTAAAACTCATCCCCTCCTGCACAATATTGCATGATTCTCTTCTCACACTACAAACCGAAATTATATGTAGTGACTCCATGTGCACTCTTATGCAATGGGTCCAAATAAAACAATGTTTCATGGATGGTGGTGGAAAAATATAACATAAAGGTTTTCTTCGTGTTGAGCTCCCAAAATTCCAGGTCTTCACAAAGGATACACACAAAACTGAATGTTAGCAGGCAGGAACGGACCGGTGCCATTTAAATAAGGATAACTGTTGGACTGAGAAATTAAACGGGACCCTTAATGAGTTATGGCTTTTCAAATATCCACAGTGTCTCAATGATAATTTAATATTCCATGTCTTAAAATACAAGGGGCACTTTAAAGAGATATAAATTTACTTGTCAAAATCCTTATCACTCGACATCATTTACTTATGAATGTGCATTATATGATGCTATATGACTATTCATGGAATTTCCTGTAGGGTATCTAAATGCGAGGTTGATGACTCAAGTATACTCATCCAAGGACTCGTATCTAAAGGGAAAGCAAGGATGACCATAGAGTTCAAGTTAGGGATGAGGATCAGGGGGCATTTATCATAATTGCACATGCAACCACCAAGGTATACTAAAACAATGAAGATTGTTGGAAGGAGGTGAAATAAAGTCCTAAATATTATGATTCAAACAAGAGGACTGGCTACAAAAGAAACAATAATTAAAGGTTACATGTGAATCTGGACTAAGAAGGGGATCTCAATTCCCAAGTGATTCTCCTAAAGGACAGTCGAGCAATGATCAACTCACTAGGGAAGTCAAGGCCAGGAACACTAGAGGCTTCCTTCTAAGATCAGAGGCATGGGGGGAGGCTATTTTGTTATTCATCGAGTGATCATGATCCATCAGGGGTTGTCCTATCAAATCGATGGAAATTAATCTATTTCACAGTCATATAAATCTGCAAGTGTGGTGCGTGTGAATGACTAATGAGCATGGAAAATCCATTAAGTTGAAGGTAGACTTCAGGCAGTTTCTGCTAAAGTAAAAAGGGAAATCTAGTAAATGACAAAAATTCTACAGTAACAGGGCACTACGGGACAAAATAAGAATGAGGACAGAATTGTATTTTAAATTGCTAGATATTGAGGGGCAGGTGAAACCCTAATGTAATCAAATCTTAGCCACACAATGTAATTCGATCCTAGCCATTCATCTGGGCTTTGGAAAACTATAAATAGGGGTCTTCTCCTCATTTTTAAATGGTTGGAGAATTGGTGTAAAGGCATTATGTAGCAATAGAGAGCTACATTACATGATTTATAGGTGTTTCTCTTGTGTTTCTTCATTATGCATGCATGGTTCTACTTCCCTATTAGTTTAGTTGTTAGTTTCTTGAATGGAAGTGGTGATGCTGATTGTTGTTTTAGTATTTGATGAATTTCCAGCTCATGTTTTTTTTGGTTTATTGATGATGAACCACTTTATAAGCTAGTTTGAGCTTCCTTATTTTATTGCTACAACTTAGTTTGATTGCATGTGCATGATGTGTGTGTGTAATCTAAAAATCTACAGTCCTTTGAATATGGCATTGGTTTTGTGTAACCATAGGTTCCTCTTGGCCAAACAAAAACCAGTTTAGGGAGTTTGTCTACTGTAGTAGCCTCCATGACCACTGTTCATTCATAGTTTCAGATCTAGGAACCTCCTCTCTTCCCTGCCCTTTTTTCCTTTTTTTAATAAGTAGCCTATGCTAAGGTTCATTGCACATTGTAAATCCAAATCTAATGATAAAATGGAGTTCAAGACTACTATTTGAACCTGCAGCGACTATGTAATAACTTTCCCATCTCAATAACTCCATTTACAAACCCAACTTCCCACACTTTTTAACTCATTTGTAAGTCCATCTTGCGATTCTAGCAAATCACACGAATCAACTGATATATTCCAAGCATTGTCAAGACCTGACATTAGAGACCTTGGGATAGTATTCCGCAATCTAATTATGGAAGATTTTCTTTCAACTGAGGTGATACACCTATGCATTCCCTGTGTTGAGAAGTGCATAAAAACACATCAACAATATATTCTTCAAGACATAGCTTTGTTGGAAATAGGAAACTCAAAAGTTACATGTTTTGTGGGTCATCCACCGCTACATTAGCCATGGTTTGGAAGGTATCATCTATATTTGTAGTGGATTTTGGTGAAAGGGAAATTTATTCTTTATGAATACCCTTGCTCTAATCATTGTGATCACCAATATCCTCCTGTGTTGAGGGGATAAATATTCCCAAAAAATCTCTTTCCCTCCACATACAATAGGGGTGACTTTGGATAGAAACGGATCCTGCACAATGTTAGTAAAAAATTGTTGTATTGATGGAGTAAAACCTAATTGTCCTAATGTTGGAAACAAAATACTAAAATATGAAATTGGAAATAATAGAGATGAATCTTTGAAATTAGCACAATCCTTGACAACGACACCAAAAATGTAGAGGCCCACTAATGTTCAATAAACTTGGTGTCAGACACACAATTCAGAGGGGGTCTTAACTGAACAATCCACTAAACCCTTGAAAGTCCTACATTTAATTATCAGACACAGCTAACATAAGCTTGTGATGATGCTAACATTGTATGTGCATTCAGAGACTCTACACTGCCTATATAATCTTAGTGTAGGTGTTTACACATGATGGAAAGCATAAATTGCATAATGGTAAAAAGAAGTAATGCTCAAACTATTGCTATAGGTGCCTATAGCTAAAGACTAGGACTAGTTCACTATCAAGAAATGAATTCTATAACTAAATAATACTACTAACTTGACTAACTTGACTCACTCTGGAGGAAAATATATGGAAACAAATATAACATGAATATTGGACAAGATCTTATTCATGATTTCATTCACAATTTGCATGTCACTCATTTGGTCTTAAAATTTACAAAAAGTTTCATCTTCCACATTCATGGGGCTTAAAATGAACAAAAAAAATGCATGAATCACTCATTGGGCTTAAAATTTATAACTACAAACTTGCATCACATTCATAAGGTTAAAATTAACATGAATTTCATTCATCAAGGTTAAAATGAATAAAAAAATGTATATCTTCACTCATGGGTTTTAAAATTAACTTGCATCACACATCATTGGCCTAAAAAGAATCCAAGTGTCTTCAAATCATAAACAAAGGGTTAAAATTGACAATTTTCTTTTATGTTTTGTGGTTTTCAAATTTTAATAGGATGTGTATGATCTCCTATTGCACCACTTAGCGATCTTGAGGATCAAAAGAATTTATTTGGCACTTGAACAACCACCCCCACATTTGGACTTTGGAATTATAATGAACCCCATGCAAGTGTGGAAAAGGCATTGTGTATGCTCTCTCCTTGTGATTTGTGTGATCTAGGAGATAAAAAAAAACATACATCATTGTTGTTATGTACCCCTTTTTTAGGGCCTACCACCCACTTCAAAAGGTGGGAATGACCCAAGCGGTAACAAGCTAAATCCAAGCTCTTTTGAACTGTTATATAAGAAATGTGTTTATGATGAAATTCATAAGCAATAGGTGTGTATGTGTCATACCAAAAAGTGCCACCCTTAGTAGCCCCATGAGCTACGTCAAAATCCTTTCTTAGGAAGGGATTGGGAGGCCTCTTGATTGACCATAATCTTGGGCTAATATTTTTGCGTGTATGGCCACCTTGAATGAAAGTTCTTACTAAGAACCAATTGTTTTAGTGGCCAAAAACCTTTTATACTTTCATTGATTGCAAGAGGTCAGACCTTTAAAGTTACCCCTCATTTTCACTATTCATGTGTAGAGACATAAATTTCTCTTTGGGGAATGAGACTTGGTGTGCTCAAGAAGTGAGTGTCATGTAAAGGGGAGCCAATGCCACCAAGTCTCTAATTTTCTACCTTGTTTAAGTGGTTGGAGTAATCCAAGTAGGGATATCAACCAGTGGTTTCCTTGCCAACCCTAGGATTATGCATGTTGTCTATGAGTGTTTTCATCTTGAAATAAAAAATTTTCACACCCAAAACCAGATCAAAACAAATGTTTGTTAACTGTTTTATGTGTTTTCCAAACTCCATCTCATAAAATCTCATCAAAACTAGTCAAAAATCAATCCAAAACCTCAAAATTGCAAAACAAACACTCTATGAACCGCATTTGAGAAAAAATAGTGTCACAACTACCTGATTACCAAAATTCACAAAATCCTTGTCCATAACAGAATCAATTCATCATAACATTGATCTTGACTTCTAAACTAGAGACTTGCAGAGTTTTTCCCATCCATTCCATTACTTCCATTTAGGTTTACATTACATTCTAGGTTACTTTTTTTATCCTTCTCCTTGCATAAATTAATCCTAGACATTAGGTTGCATATCCCTTTTAGATTTCAGACATAGTAAGACTATCAAGCCTTTGGAAGGTTCATGGTTTCTTATCCAACTTGTCATTGACCTTCATCTTTTATTTTATCAACCTTTTTCATATTCATCTTGGTCAATACTTGAGTCTCAAACTTGTGTCCTAGTTTAGACTTACCTTGTCAAAACTATCATCTTGATTATCACAAAGGTCAATGGCATTTGGGTTTTTTTATCTTGGACCTACATTAGTTTGGTTATTATCCTCTATCTTAAAATTTTAGGATTCATATCCTTAGCATCATCCTAGTCTCATTTATATTCATATCATACTCTTTGTCCATAGATTTATTATCATCCCATCAATCCTTAGTCTTGGACTTAAATTGCACTTTCATTTTGTGTCCTTATATATCCAAAAAATCACAAAAAACATATCATTTGGTCATATGGTCATTATCACTCTACCATTACATAATCTTTGTCTTAGGTACATTGGCACTTTGCATCCTCATCCTAAAATCTAAAAAAATCCAAAAACATAGTTTAATTTCATACCCATTTTGCATTGGCACCTTGCATTATCATCCAAACGTAACAAGTTTTATATGGTCCTCACTAATTTTTCATTATCCATCCTAATCTGAAATCATGACCATGTCTTCAATTTACCCTGATCTTCTTCGAAGTCAAGTTGAATACCAATCCATCCTCAATTGTCAATACCAATCACCCACAATCCTGAGTCAACCATCTATCTACCCATCTTACCAATAATCCATAATCTCTAGTCCCTCATCCATCTATCCTCCTTATCAAGAACCAATTAACGCAATCCATACCATTAATCCTCAATGAACATCCATTAATCATCCTTATCTTAACCTTGACAAGGGAAACCAACCTTCCACTAGTTCATTCCAATCCTCCACATCCTATCTTAATCCATCATCCACTAATCCATTCCAATCCTCCACATCCTATCCTAATCCATCATCCACTAATCCATTCCAATCCTCCACATCCTATCCTAATCCATCATCCACTAATCCATTCCAATCCTCCACATCCTATCCTAATCCATCATCCACTAACCCATTCCAATCCTCCACATATTATGCTAATCCACCATCCACTAATCCATTTCCATCCACTCCACCCCAAACTACAATACCATCAAATAAAAACACATTAATTAATGCTCTCTAAGGGAAACTCCCAAAGGAACTTGTTTGAATCCTAAATAAAAACAAAGTTAAGTGATCCAATTACATTGCTAATCCTACACCATCCAACCATTTGTCACCATCATATCCTCCATTGCTTACCAATACTGAAAAATATCTAGCTATTGAAACTCCATTATTGTCATGTCAAAATCCTGAGTCTATCAAAGAAAATCCTATCATTTCCCAAAATCACATTCCATTGCCTAAACCTTGGTATATACATCCAAAGAAAAGAACAAAGCATGATGAAATGAACTCCATGATAAATCAAGATCAAGTTACCCAAAATTCACCTATAGATAATCATAATATCCAAGTTAATCAAATCTCTAATCAAGATCCCATTCAAAATCATGTCATCCAAGATAAACCCATCTTTGATCAAAATCCTATCATTAAACAAAAAATCCAAAATGATCCTCTCATTGACCTTTATACCATCCATGATCAATCATTTGAATTTGGTCCTATCCAAACTCCAAACACCTCCATTTCCCAAAATGAGACACTTGGATCCTTTGGACACATAAATAATCAAATGAATGATATGGATAACATAAAAAAAGAGCATGAAGGAGATACTATTGATCAATTCAATGAAGAACATAAAAATGCCAATATGGATCAAAGAGAACATAAAGAAGCTACCATTGATCATGTCAAAGAAGAAGATACAAAATATACCATGGATCAAATCGACATCCCAAATGATCAAGAATAAATGAGTATGACAAATGATAAACCCAAAATATCCTATCAACTAGGATCATCCATTTTTATCAGAGTAGGCTTTCTTGCACATGAGGAGATTTTGAGCACCAATTTCCACATACACAATGATGGGTTCACATATTTCTTTCAAAAAAAAAATATCCCATCACAAATAGAATATTTTAGAGCATGCAATATCAAGGAAAAGGACTAGGCCTACATGAGCAAGGAATTTGAGAACCAATACAATTTTATGAAAATCCTAGACATCAAGATCTTTGTTATTATTCAATCAAAAAATAAAATGATTTTAGTGATACCTCAACGATATTGGGGATAACTTTATCCAATACAAACATCAAAATGGGGGCCATGAGTAGTCCTTGTCATAAGGTTGTTGCCAACACTCCTTCCATCCACACCAGAAACCATCATTCCAACATGATTAAACCCATCAATTGGAACCAACAAAAAAAAAATCTTACAAGTCTAAAGCCCAAAATCAAATATCAAAGGCCATTGAATGAAAAAATCCAAGTGGATGGACAAATAAAGTTAAAATGGATCTCAAAGAAAAATGGATCAAGTAAGGAAAAAAAATTAATTCCAATATCTAATCAAAATGTGGAGCTACAAGAAAAGATTTCTCCCACATATAATAAATGTCCACCTCCTTCAAAATGGTCATCACACAAGGAATATAAAAGTGTTGGTTCCAAACACTATCCCAATCAAAATTCCAAACTCCATCATCCACCATCCCAAGTTTGGAAAATAAAAATTGCTACATCCAAAACACCAAATAGTCCATCCACACCTACCATCATCCATCATAATCCTATATCTCACATAAAGTCTAAAAATAACACATCATAAATCCATCCCATCTTGGCAGAAACTCTTTATCATAAGGACTCACATGGAACCCTATCATGATGTGTGTATTTTGATAAGGAAAAACCTAGTGTTAGAGAGCATCAAAATGACATCAATTAGTTGTATGCAAGTGCTATGATACGAACAAGAAAAATACTCCATAAAGGTCACTATTGGAATATCATGACACTAGTATCTACATCAACACCATCAAAGGATTCAGAACAATCAACGATCATCCAGAACATCAAGTTGATATAAAAACTCAAAAACATTGTCACCTTGATGAAAACCTGGCAAATAGGTGTCTTGTGTGACATAAAAAAATAAAAAAAATGAAAAATAAAAGAAAAATAAAAGGAAAAAAAAATAGTAAAGAGAAAAATTTCATCCAATGGTGAAAACCATTTTTATGGCACTTTGGATAAGTACCATGATGAAAACCTAGCAAGCATGCATCATGTGCAAGAGAAATTATCTATGTGGACCATTACACTTGGGGGAAAGTTGTCTCATCTCCCATGTCTTTCTCATAAAATTTCCATATATCCATCCAATCCATATCGTTTCAATCCATTTTCCCACCTACCTTGATCTTGATAAGAAAAGGGGTGCAAACATAAATCATGCTTTGGGAAAAATATTGACATGTCTATCCTTTGGTCATACACTATCCATGAAATATCATGTCATTTCCTTCATAGAATTTATCCAAACCCATACATTGAAGAAAAAAATTATTCTTATGAGACACGTAGTCCTTGGAGATCATATGATAATTCTTCTAGTTGGTAATCCTTGTCTCCTATCTTTTACCAAAATCAATCCATTATCCTTTTGTACCTATTGTTGGACTTGGTTTTCCCTTGTCATTGGTTTAAGGATTCTAATCCACTTATCCAAGTTCCCTCCATAATCTCATTTGTTCCTAAGGTTATTCATTTCAAATGAAACAAGCCTAACCCATACAATATTGTTATGCATCCTAGCACATCATCCAAAATATTCCTTGGCTTTGTTCCTAGCCTTGTTGTAGAACTTGATCCTTTAGTTACATTATCATCAACGGGATATGACTTTCCCAATCCTCATGTTGTTTCAGGATTTTTCATTCCCATATTAAACAACGTTGTCATCATCATCATCACCTATCAATTGGTTTTCAGCTTGACTAGGGGTAAGATCATGTTTGTCCTTGGATCCTTGTGCATGACTGCTTGGTTGATTGTGGGTATCTTTCACATGCATTTGTCATGATCCTTATAGTTATCATCCATAAAAAATTCTCATTCATCCATAATAAAGCTTTGTTATCCTTACCATGGCCTGAGAACCACCAACATCTAGTATCCTTTGCATTCGTCTACTACTTTCCCTCGTGCATAATAAGTTGGTCCTACACCCGACTAGGAGAAATTCATTGACTTATGTCTTCATGGGATCTGATGAATGGTATTAGCTTTCATAAAACCTTGAAAATCCAAAAAAAATCATAAATCCAAAAAAATCCAAAAAAATCATAAAACATCGAAATCCAAAAAAATCATAAATCATCAAAAAGCCATAAAACTCATAAAAACTTCAAAATAAAAAAAAATCATAAAACTTCAAAATCTAAAAATATCAAAAAGCATCAAAACCTCAAAAAACAAAGTCAGGGTCTGATTCAGTCTATGTTGTTTGGGTCAAACTATGTTGTCTCTATGCATTTGCTACATAGGCAAGGCTCATCTTCGATTGTCCCCCGAGACATTAGGTCAATCCTTTTAGGTTTGTTCCTTTTTCAAGTACAGTAAGGTCAAGTCATGTCAAACTACAAGGTCTCTGCATGTATAACATAGGAAAGGCCCATCAATCGATGAGCCCCCAAGGCCCTAGGTCAGTCCTTTAGGGTTTGTCGAGTCTAGTTTTTGTTGCAAGAAATAATCATTCAAACCAAATCATGAATCAACAGGAAAACATAACCAACAAATCTTTCATCTTCAATCAATCAATCATCTTATCACCAATCAATTATCCTATTAGATCATTGGTCATATCAGAATGGGGAATTATGTCATTTGTCTCATTTATTCCTATCTATTATCTTTTATCAGGATGCGTCCTTCCTGAGATTAGACTTTTTCTTTGGTCAATTTGGTCATTCACCTTAATTAGGATATGTCTTTCTTGCAGTTAGGTGCTTTATCAACAATGGTCAATCGGTCAACTTTATTAGATGTGTTCCTTGCCTTAAATAGGATATATCTTTCTTGAAACTAGGAATCATCACATTGGTCAATCATATCAATCAAACTTTATCAAATCAATTCAAGTTTTTCACCTAGTCAATCAACTTTATCATCTTTGGTCAATTAATCTTGCCTTAATGAGGATGTGTCTTTCCTGAAACTAGGCACAATCAATCAAATCAGTTAATCAACCTTTTTCAACTTATCAATCACTTTCAATAAAAAAATCAATCCATTGGTCATCTCGGTCATCTTGGTCAACCTAATCAACCTAATCAATCAATCTTATCAATACTATTGGAAAACATTATCTCTTTGGAAAAAACTTTGTTGGTCTAAGTTTTTCTTACCTTTTGATTGGTTTTTGGCCATGTTACTATGCACCTCGAGAATGTCCCATGAAGGATTTAGAGGAGTGATGATGGATCATGATCTCTTTTCTTTTCTTGTTGTCTATGGTTTGTCTTGAAAAAAAGACTGGGGCAATCGAGTCCTTAGTATGAGTCATGGCATTCCTTGTCTTTTTGACTATTTGTCTTTTGCAAGTGGTAACATTACACACCTTGGTCTATGTCATACCATGGTGTTTGTGATCCATTTGCCATATTTTTTACCACCCAATGATGATAAATTTCCATCCCTTTTCATTTGACTAATTCCACGCTAATATCCATCTTCTTTGTACTAACATCCATCTTCTTTGCACTAACATCTTCCATCCATAATCATTCTGATGGCCCACAAGTTGAATTCTTCTCCTGTCAGTTCATCAAAGTGGCTTTTCAGAAGAATTTCTCAAAATTTTCAAAAAAATTTCAAAAAATTGAGGGGGCATAGGTCTATCCCACCTTCACCGAGGCACATTGGGGAATGATCTAAACCTGATTTTCTTTATTCTTTGACACAATGCTCAAATCACATTATGTCAAAGAGGGGAAAAATGTAAACACTAAAAAATGTCTTGGTCTGCGAGCATAATTTTTCGATCGTCTTGGTCTTCTTCCTAGAATAATTAAGTAATTTTAATTATTTAATTAATTCATTTCTTGATCTTTATTCTCCTCCGATCAATTAAATTATTTATTTAATTACATCACTAACACTCTTTCCTTATATAATTAAATAAATTATTATTTATTTAATTATTTGCTCTTCATTATTCGTCTATAGTTAAATAATTATCAAAATTACTTAACTCCCTCTTACCACCTTTCCTCTATTAAATAATTAATTTAACCTAATTATTTAGTTCCTCTTTCTTCACTTGCCTCTATATTTAATTTAAATAGTTGCATAATAACTTTTAAATTAAATATTCATTTTCCCTTTCTCCATAAATTAATCTAAAATGATTATTTATTCCTCTATATCTTTTACCAAATTTAAAATGTTGTCAAAGATGCCTTCCATGAATTAAATAATTTATTTTATTCCTCCACTTCCTCTCCCAAATTAAATAATTATATGATTTAATTGTCAAGATTCCCTTCTTCAATTAAAAATTATTATTTAATGGCCCACATGCTCTCCCAAATTAAATAATTATATTATCTAATTTTCTCCACTACTTTCCCTCCACTTTCTCATTTCAAATCTTGACCGTTGATTTTCTCTGGTCTTCTTTCAATCTTGACTGTCTATCCCTATCCATCCCTAGCCCACCACTTTTTGGTGCATGAATCCTCCATCGTTGATCTTGGAATCTTTCTAGAAGATTGATCTTCTCCATTCGTTAGAAATATTTTATATTAAAGAAGGTATTCTCTTCCATTTTGTCTTTACAACCATATTTCTCCAAAGTTCTTGCTATCTAAGGGAAAAGATTTGCAACTTGAGAAAGAATGGAGGAGAAGCAAGGGAGATGAAGCAACTTTGATAGGGGATTTTTATTTTATGCTTTCATTCGTGTTTGCTCTCCTTTGATCATTTGTACTCTCTTGTTTGGATTTGAAATTGGGCATAGATCATTTTTAGAGTGGTTGCTACTTGATCTTAGCCATTTTACATTTTTTGAATCTTGCATTTACCACTGTAATGGCATGAATTTGCACCCTAGGAAAATTCCCCATTTATTTTATCCCTACCTTAGAAACTATAAGTCGGATGGTGCAAACCCACTACCGTCAACTTATTCCTTCTACATGGAATTTCCTCTTTGTTTCAATGGAGAAATTTATGTTAGGGATTCGCACACGCTACACAGATGTCCACACATTGTGCTTACATCTTGACTAGATTCCTACCTCTGGAATTTATAGAACTGTTACATCTTCGGTTGGTTGCAAAGGTAATGTCTTTTGTCCTTCTTTGACCAACGAAAATTTACCTATTACCTCCATTTTGACAAATCAAACTCACTTCTTCACTCTTGGATGCAATTCTCTCATTCTCTCATTCATTCTTGCAACTTCTTGCTTATTCTTTTCACTCTCTCACTCTCTTAAGCTCACCCTTTCTCTCTTCTTGGTGATTCTTTCTCTCTACTTGGCTTCTACAATGTTATTGTTGAACCTCCACCATATTTTTAGGTTGAAAAAGCTTCATTTTATCAGTGAGGTGTCATATTTTCCTCTTGGCCTTGAGTGCTAATAGGAGGAAAGGTGATATTGCTCTTTTTTATTTTTTTTGTGTCATTGTGTCTTATAGAGTAGCATCCAAGCTATCTTTGTACTCTATTTAATAGTGTACTTTCTATTCTCTATTTAACAATTTTTCTATCTCATTGCATATCTAGTTGTTTGTGGAGGTGGAAACATCAAAATATGGATTTGATTGAGGCAGACCTCAAAACACAACCCAACATTTTTCTCGTTTCCATGTGTGAAGGTGTTGATTCATCCATTTGGAGTTGGAGTTGAAGAATCAAAGCATGGGTGGAGTGGTATCTTTTCCTTATCTCTCTTTGTCATTTTTTCATTAGATTAGTTTCCAGTGTTCTTGTTATACTTTCTATTTCTTGCGTTCTCCCTATCAAATTATGAAATTGTGTCAGTCAAGTCATGAGTAGGTACTTTGTGTTTTTTGTCTATTTTCTAGACCTATATCTATTCAGGATGCCAGAGCATCATTGAGATTCCAGCGTTTCACTCTAGAGTCTAGTTCCCATGCTACCATCCTTTGATAGTGAGTTGTTTGGTCCGCAATCTAAAACATTTTAAGCTGACTCACCTAATTCTAGATACACCTATTTTTAGTAGAAGGGAAACAATGCTCTATTTTCCCTTCCTTTTTAGTCTCTCTCGCAACCCATCAAACAACCTAAGGTAGTTTAGGGAAGTTCATTCCCTTAGGCTCTCTCATGACATAGAGCCTTGGTGGTGAAAAATCCCACTTCTCTACATTTTTGGGGAACCTAATGTGAAATTATTTTCGTTTCTTAGTATTGGGGAATTTTTATCTCGTGTCTTAGGTGTGTTGTAGATTTGTGTGTCATGAAGTGTGTAGCTTTGCAACCTAGTCTATGAACCCTAGATACATAGGCAAAAGGACTATTGGATATTTAGAAATGGAATCTAGGTAGGTCACTATCTGTTAGCACAATCTTCTACATCATCAGAGCTAGTTCGATCTAGGTACATGAACATGGTTTCATTCACGTGTATCCCTCCTCCCAAAAATGCAAGTGCTACACTTGACATAACATTTACCTCACATGATGAGCCTCTCAATAAAGATCTCTCCCCTTTATACATCCCTTCCCAGATTAATGGAAATGTCGTAATTGGAATCTTAGTTGATCTAACAAGTTAGGTCAATGTGATAATGAAGGAAACTTTGTTCATAAATGACTTGCATAGAGAGAAGTATGAAGAGTTGGATACCACCCTCCATATGCATGATGAAACTTTTGTCACCCCTTTTTGCTCTATTTCTCTTTTAGTCTTGGTTGGACCCAAGGTTGTTGATGCTTCTTTAGTTATTATTCCAAAGTCTGACCTATTTTGAGTTAGGTTGGGAATCCCCTGTCTAACCTCTGTGAATGGTGTCACCTTTATGGTTCATAAATGTTTAAAATTCCCTCATGAAGGTTTTGTGCATGTATTGCATGACATCGGTTAAAAACCACTAGTTTCATGTGGAGGTTTCACATTGGATCACTTCTAGCCTACCTTGATTTGACCTCTCCCCCTAGGTGAGATTTGTTGTATAAGGCTTATATTAATTATAAGACTGGGGGCTCAGTGTCAAAGGCTATTTATTCAATGTTCCACTACGCAGTCTTTGTGAAGGCTTCCATGATTATACAACAACAAGTTGCTTCTTCTACTCATAAAAATGGGAAGGAGAAGCTTGCTCACACTCAAGGTCCTTTTCCTCCTATATCATCTGCTCTCAGTTCTATTTCTCACCTTAACATGGCACCTTCTGCTCCTAATCCCATGCCTTACATGGGAAGTGGGATGGTGCCTACGTGGAGAAAAGAAAAGTGGTAGGTCTTCGAGCTTCTTATTTTTCCCATGGTTCCTAGACCCATTATCTATGGTAAGGGGAAAGGTCTTCATGGGCCTTCTCCTATGTCTCAACCTCAGTGGCCTCCTACTTTTCCTCTACCTGCCCCTAAGGTAGAGAACAGGTAGAGGCCCATCACCGAGGTACCAATTTCTATTTCTCTTCCCATAGTTTCATATTCCCCTACACTTCCTCCTCCAACTCATACCCAGGAGCCTACCCTTCCACCAACTATGATTACAAAGGATAATCCTATGGATGATAAATAGCCTCCAACGTCTTCTCAAACTGCGTCTTCCAATGCCCGCAGTTAACATAGTTGATTTGCACATGAGTGCAAGCATAGGAAAAAGGCTCTCACCGTTGAACATGCAATCTCATAGAAGAGGGAGGAGGAGCCACTAGCCCCTATTTTTGTATCTTATTATACTATTCTATCTTCCTCTATTGTTCCTACTCCAATTTCAATCACCTTCTTTTTGCTTCTAACTCCCCCGATAGGCTTTGATGACCCTCACCCCAAAAGGGTGTAGGATTTCATCACTCCCTCCATGGAGCCCCCTCTTTTGATTTCCCTCTCAAATATCCCTCCCTTTTCTTATCCCATAGACATGTCAAACACCACGATAGTGTCTATTGTGGCTCTATCATCTTCCTCATCACCTTCCACTTCTTTTGTGGGGATTTTGCATCATCTACTAAAGTACAAGTTGGAGGATGACCTCGCTCCAAGTGGAGGTTGAAAGAAGGGGTCACCTTCTTCAGAAGTGGGTTCTATCTTATCTTGCACTATCCTTGTGATAGAGACAACCCCTACATCCCCTGAGTTTTTCACTGCCCCTCTCAATGAGATTGGCAGTGAATCTTAGATGCCTCCTTCTTCTCCTACCCAATTGAAACATGGCACTTCAATGAAGTGCATGTTTAATTCAATGGATTATATCCCATATTTGTCCTCAATCTTTGCAAGGTCAATGACCTTTTCCTCACATGAGCTTGATGAAGAAGCCCTTGAGGGGCCTTTTGATATTGGGGATGATGGAAAGTGTTGGTGGCATTTAGGCTCTCTTCCATGTTGACCCAATTTTTATTTTTTATTTTTCATGTTCTCTTCATGATCTGAGTACTCTGGGGATTGATGATCATTCATTCATATAATGTATTATATCTATATTTTTATTTATGAACATATATGACCCAAGACTCTCAAATCCACCTATCTCTCTTGATTTCTTTGCCTTCGTCTACTTCTTGATGTTGTGGTTCTTATGTTTTTTCCCTTATGTTTGTGTGTGACAACATACCATGAAATACATCTTGTCATGTTTTGTATGCCACAACATCTCTTCCTCTCCTTTCTCTCCTTAGGATGTCATGTGATCCTTTGCTTAGCACACACCATCCTAAGGGGGGGATACCATAATTTTTTGATTTCCAATTTGGTGAATTATTTTGAAAAGGATTCCTTGGTGTCAAATTTTATTTACAATAAATTCCTTGATGAAAGAATCCCTTATTAAAATTTCTCATTTTCCAAAACATGGTATTCTCTCAAGACTTTTGGATGAAATTTTATTTTTAAAATGATATCATATGTGAAAGACTCTAAAAACATGCCTTTGAAAAAGGAGCACTTTTTCTAAAATGAAAAAGTATGAAAAATTTCCTTTGAGAAGGAGCATTCTTTCTAGCGGTTTCCTTAATGAAAGGATCTTTCAAAATGATTCCTTTATGAGAGAATAACTTGTAAAAAATGTGGTGTCTTTCAATCAGAGCATTCCTTTGAATGGACCCCTTGGTGTCTTGAAGGGTTTCCTACAGAAGGAACCCCCTTTGGAAACTTCTCCTTCAATTGCATTCTCTAGTGTTTTACAAAAATTGAGTGTCTTTTATCTAATATTCAATGTATTTGTGTCTTGGTGTCATAAATCATATATCCTCGCATCTAGCTTGGGGCCAACCCGACTAGACCCATCTTTTTTGTGACTTTCCTGCAAGGGAGTTTGTAGTAGTTGTAGGATTGTCTAGTTAGTGTATCTGACTAGGCTATGTCTTATCATGCCAACTTGTGTGTTTTATGAATATGTTTCCTATGATTTTTCACCTAACATGTTTTTTCTATAGCCTAACATGTTTGTGGTCATATCGCAGCTTGCTTTGCAGGACCAAGAACTTGTGAAGCCTCCTCTCATTCATAGCTTTGTAGGACTGAGAAATTATGGAGCCTATTCTCCTCTTCACATGTCTAGGTGCACCAAATGAAAGATATACTTCCTTGATGTTATTGGTATATTCTCTTTAATATCTTTCTACTTTAGCTTGCATTCACAATGATGTGTATACTTGCTAAAGTGGGGACAAAATGTAATGGTACAAATTTTCACCTTAGGAAAATTTCCCATTTATTTTATCCCTACCTTAGAAACTATAAGTTAGATGATGAAAAAACACCACCATTTGCTTATTCCTTGTACATGGCCTTATATTTTTGTGTTGGTGGAGTAATTTCTATCAGGGATGTGCACACACCATGCTTACTAGCTAACATGATTCTTGCCTCTAGAATCTATAAAACCATTACATTTTGCATTGGTTGTGAAGGTAATGTATTTTTTCCTTCCTTGAATAGTGAAAATTGACCTATTAACTCTATTTTGGAAATTCAAACTCACTTCTTCACCTTTCGATGTAATTCTCTCATTCTCTCATTCATTCTTGCAACTTCTTGATCACTCTTTTCACTCTCACTCTCTCAAGCTCACCCTTGTCTCTTCTTGGTGATTCTCACTCTCTACTTGGCTTTTACAATGTTCTTGATGCAACTCCACCATCTTTACAACTTGAAAAATCTTCATTCTCTTGGTATGGTGTCATCTTTTACTCTCAACCTTGACTGCTAGTAGGAGGAATGGTGATATTTCTCTTGTTATTTTTTTTGCATCATTTTGTCTTATATAGTAGCATCTAGGTTGACTTTACACTCTATTTAATAGTGTACTTTCCATTTCTCTTTATCAATTTTTGTATATCGTTGCATATCTGGGTCTTTTTGGAGGTGGGAATACCAAAACAAGGGTTTGACTGAGGTAGACCTCAAAACACAACCCAACATATTTCCTATTTCTATGTGTAGGTGCTTTTTCTTCCATTTGGAGTTGGAGTTGAAGAATTGAAGCATGGGTGGATTGGTATCTTTTCCTTATCTCTTTGTCATTTTTTCATTCAAGTAGTTTTCAGTATTCTTATTTTTGTATTTTATATTTCCTACATTCTCCTTGTCAAATTGTAAAACTTTGTCAATCTGGTCATAAGTAGGCCCTTTTTGTTTTCTATCTATTTGTTAGACCTCTATCCATAGAAGATTCCAATGCATTCCTAAGATGCCAGCACGCCATGTTGGAGTCCAGTTCTTGCACTACCATCCTCAGATAGTGAGCTATCTAGTCTACAGTCCAAAACCTTTGAGGCTAAGTCACCTGGTTCTAGATACACCTGCTTTTAGCAGGAGGAAAATAGTGCACTATTTCCCCTTCCTTTGTAGTCTCTTTCTCAGCTCATAAAACAACCTGAGATAGTTTAGGGTAGTTCATTCCCTTAGGCTATCCCATGACCTAGAGCCTTGGGGGTGACCAATCGACCTTCTCTACAACCACATGAATAATTTGATTAAGACAAATACAATCATGAAAGTAACTACTATAACAATAGAAATAAATGTGCAAAAAGTAAAGTGGGGAACAATTACCTGGAGTGGCTCTCAAGTGACTGTCTCCATAGGATAAACTCAAATCTAGATCCTCAAATTAATTCAACATAATAGTAACTAAAAACTTCTTCATTGCATAACTCAAGATATCACAATCTAATAAGAATCTTCTAGGATTTATCATTCATAAGAACATGATTGGAATAAAAATTATCTGTCTAAAATAGAAAAATAACTAAACATATCTATCTGCTATATTTTCTACACTTATTCAACCAACTAACTATTCACCTTGACCACCGAACCATACATATAGGTGTGGGGAGTCTTATTTAAACAAGGACTCAAAACAAAAATCTAAATGCAAATAACCACTCCCTAAGAAATAGAGTGTGATAAATTCTAAATCATAACTAAAAACACAACTAAAAAGGTAGAATAGTTTGAATAGGACTGTAGCTTTTTTGCAATGGTAAAACTAAACATGGATTGTAAAAAAGAGTCTTGTTGGATTCCCAATCATGGAAGATCTCTTCTCCTTTAATAGTATTATTAAATTACATGGTGACTAAACAACCACCCTGATAAATAGACACCTCTAATTCTATAATTGCTACATTCTTCTCATTCTATAACTTCCCCTATATCACTATATGAAACTCCTTTGGTTGCAGGTTGCACCCCTTAGTTGTTGAAAGCTTCTTGGTTGAAAAGAGTTAGTTCATGTGCAACATCTACACAATACTAATAACTATATTTTAAACATAGATATGCATTACATTTCATACATATTCACATATCAACCATGAAATAACTATCATACCATAATCATATTTCCATATACTTAAAACTAGGTTCAAGTTTGCATGATGATCATAAAAGATAGTAAAGTTCAAGAATATGTATGAAATAAGTATTTGGAGATGTCTAAAATCATGTATTAAAACACCAAAAAACTAACTAATAGTTGACCTCATCAATCGGTTGAGGCATTAACACATTCCTTCTACACAAGAGTTGAGCCACCACCAATCACAAGAGATGGTGGTGATATAACCTCAAAACCACCATCCCCAACCATTTTTGTTGGGGCAACATGGTCATTTTCCACATCACTAGTGATGGGATCATCTTTTCCCATTGAATAATGGTGGATGGATGCACTAATCCACCATGTAGCTTGGCATTCAAAATTTCATTTAAAACAATGGAAATCCATATGCCCTATCATGTAGCATCATAAAAATGGAACAATAAGCCCTCAAAGTATACCATGTACATCCAACACCCACTTGTCATTTTGATGTTTAAATATCTATCATAAAATCTTTGGTGATTTCGATCTCCTCAAGGATGTGAGCATATGTGGTGTGTAGGTAGTTTGATGAACCCTCATCAATTCCCAATAATTTTCCCAAGGAGTTAGCCATTGCTTCAAAATAGGAGTCAAACTAGAATTGAAGAGGCAAATTTAAAAATCCTGCCCAAATTGGAATAGATATGAATGATTCAATGGTGGGGTTGAAAGTAAGATACTGTGGTTTTAGCACCAATAGATGTTCCTCATAGCTCCATTGAAAGTCATAGAGAACAACATTGTGATCCTTCACATTATCAAAGACCACTACAAAGAAGCCTCATGTACATGGATAGATCTAAATATTTTCATCTAGATTTGGTTTCCATGTCTTTAAAATCCATTTATTGAGTTCACATAGGATAAACCTAAATTATATAAACCTCTTAATTAGACCCTTCATAGAAAAAGAGCTTCATTTTCTAAAATATCTTACCTAATTTCATCTCAAAAATCTACTAACAAAGAGATACTAATGCAAGCAAAGGATGCAAAGATCTAGAAGTATCAAGGAGGGTAGATGCTCCACCAAAATTCCCCCCACGCATATAGAGGGAGGACTATTCGATCTATCTTATCTAGTCACAAATACATCCCCTTACCCATCCATGGATAGTAATTTCACCAAATTTGATGGCCTCCCCTAGTAGTATACCACCATGCTCTAGCAAGGGAAGGAACCTTAGCCATGGGAGGAGGTTGCAGTGGTGACATGGCAACATATGTTAGATTATGTATTTTTAATTATTATTATCTATATATTATAATAATATGTAATATCATAATTTATTGTATTATATGATATATATATATATATATAATATTATAATATACTATATTATATATATCATATATTACTCTTATATATTGTAATAGTATATAATTATAATCTATAATATATAATTTATAATTTATATATAATAATATTGTATAATATTTAGTATAATAATATTTTATTTATATTATAATAATATATATTATTTATAATATTATATCATATAATACAAAAATATATCAAATATTTTAAAAAGCACGTGCTTTCCGAAATGGATATGTTTCAAAGAGATTTTTATAATATAAAAATTTCTCCAAAACAGATATCCATTTTGGACATATATATTGCAATTATGAGTAGTTGGTGTTGTCATTGATGTCAACAAGCTTGGGGGAGATTTTTACCAACTTATGTCTATGTTGTCATTGATGATTGGTGTTGGTAGAGAAATTGTGGTGGTGCTTTGATTAGTTTCATTATGTTGTCATTAGTAAGTTCTATTGGTGTCAACCTCTAGTGTTGCTTTGATAAGCTTCTATTGGTGGATTTCTTTGGTTTAGTGGTTATGAGGAAGTGCTGAAGATGATGAGTATATGTCTTTGGTGCTTGCTTTCCAAGTGATTTCAAGAAAATTTGAATAAAAGAGGAAAACAATGTGTTGTAGAGGTGTTTTGGTGTACAATGTGGTGTTCAATTTTTTCTTTGCATTTCTTTTGTGTTGAATAATTTCTTGTGCAATTCAAATATGTTGGTTAGAGGTGTTCAAGGTTTCTATATCTATAAATTATTGGTCTAGATAGTTGTCCAAAAGAAGTTGTGGTCACCAATGTGTGAACAATGTTTCAGTGGTGTCTGGGAGAAATCAATTTTCTTTGCATTTTTCCACAGTTTGGTTTGTGGTCTTGTGGTTATAGAAGTGTGTTGATAATGATCATATCTACCTACATTCAAATTTTTCCATTGTTTGGTGCTTTAAAAGTTTTTCTATTGAGTTACAGAGTATGGAAGGTTGTCTAAGTGTACTGGGTGTGTACATTCTTCAATTGAAAGTGGTTGCAAAGGAATTTGTTAGGTTTTAGGGTGTTTGTGGAATATTATAGATTGTATTCAAGTGTTGTGTGTGGTCTATGAGTCATCTTTTGATTTGAGGAAGCATCTACTTAAATGTTAATGGTGTCTACACAGGTTCAGCTGACCTAGAGTGTTTACACTAATTATGGATTTTCTTTGGTGACTGTGGAAGTGTGGTGTGGTGTATATGTATGATTTGGTCTAAGTTAAGAAGTGGTGTGGTCTGATTTCATTCCTTTCCACCATGGGAATGCTTAGTTCTAACCTAATTTGAATTTTCATGGTTGAGGTGCATAGCCGACATTGGAGAATGTTTTCAAGGTTGAAGAAGGTATAAATAAGTGATGAGTTGATGGAGAATTATGTTGTGAAAGGTGTGATGTGAATTACAGAGTTGTGAAGTATGAATTTATGAAGTGCAATGCAAGCTTAGTGAGTTAGACCATTGGAAGCAGTGAGAAAAGGTGTCTACAATCTTTAGAAGGACTACAAATGTGTTTGTGATGTTGTGGTAGATTTTTCCTATTGCATTGAGATGGATTTATCACTATAACACTCTTCTTTCTTCTTTTCTATAATCTAGAAGTGAGCCTTTGGTAATGAGCCCTTCTTTCTTTTGGGTAGTGTGCCCTCTAATAGTGAGTCTATTGTATTTGATGTTGTAATTACTTTACATTATGAGCTAATCCTCACCATGGTTTTTCCCTTCTTGGGTTTTCCATGTAAATCTGGTGTTCTTTTATGCATGGTGTTTTTGTGTTTCAGTTTTATGTTATTTTCTTTCATGCTAAATCATTCTAATAAATTAAGGGTTAATTTTGTTGATGTGGATCTAAATTTTTATGAGGGTTTTGAAGGTTTGATGTACAACTGATTCACCCCCCCCACTTAGTTGTATTTTGTGCATTCAAAAATTGGTATAAGAGCAAGGTTCCTTGGAAGAAATCTTAACCGCTTGAGGTAGATCTAGGATGGCGCACAAGAGGGAGGCTCTTTTTTTTTTATGGATCGGACTATGGTTTTTGGAAGACAAGGATGGAAGGTTTTCTAGTATCTCTTGGATTTAGAGTTTGGAAGTTTGTTGAGATTGGCTATACTATGCCTACTAGTGGTCCAAAGATTGATGATGAGATCAAGGCTTATGAGAACAATGGTAAAGCAAGGTTTTCTCTTTTAAGTGGTCTTTCTAACACTAAACTTGTGAAAGTTATGAGTTTGAAATATACTAGAGAGATCTATACAATGTTGGAGATTATTTATGAAGGAGATGATAAGGTCAAGCAAGCTAAGATGTAGAATCTAAAGATCACATTTGAGAACCTGTGAATGTCTAAAGATGGAAACTACATGTAGAAGGCGGATGAATTTTTCAATTCCATCAGAGATCTTGGTGGAAATCTTGAAGAAGAAGTGGTATAGTCATAAATTTTATGCTATTGAGGAGGTTCAATATTTAGGAAACTACGCTACAAATTAGTTGTATGGTTCTTAATCTTCTTTTGAAATGCAAAAGTTGAGACTGCTTTTAAGGTTAGAAAATTAGAAAAGAATGAGGAATCAGATTAGGAGGATCTTGATGATATTGAAGCAAACTTTGTGAGGAAAATGAGAAAGGGTATAGGTAGATACAAAGGTAAGATTCCTTTCAAATGTTTCAGTTGTGGTAAGATAGGTCATTATGCTTCAATATGTCCAAACAAAGTTTTGAATGAAAAAAAAAAGAAAAACAAAGGTAAAGAAATTAAGAAAAGTTATTATGTTGGAGAAGATGCCAGCATATTTGATGATGAATCTAACTATGTGAATGATGAAGATAGTGAAATATTGTTCATGGCTATTAAAGATGAAACTAAATTTTCTAACTTTGATAGATGTGTGAAGGAAAGTGCTTCAAAAATAGGTCACAATGCTATGGTGACTGCTCTTCATGCTAGAAATGAGAAGAACTACTAGATTATTGATGGTGGATGCTCAAATCATATGACCAGTTACAAAAGTAAGTTTTTAAAACTTGAGAAACATGGAGGTCTAGTTAAGTTTGGTGATGATACATCTACTAAGATATGTGGAAAAGGTTCTATTAGTTTTGATGGAAAGCATAATAGAGATAATGTTCTTTATGTCAGGGGTTTAAGGCATAACCTCTTGAGTGTTGGAAAAATGTGTAGCAAAGGATATAATATTATGTTTCAGGATGATGGATATGAGATTAGAAAAAGCTCCAAAATTTTGGTTACTATTGGAAGAAGGACAAATGGAAATTTTTACCAGCTTAAAAGTGTTGATGGTCACTACTTTATGACTTATATTAATGAATTTTGGCTATGGAATAGAAGGATGTTTCATATTAATTTTTGATTTCCTAGTGAGGAATAGTTTATTTCAAGCTATGAGAGATCTAACAAGGATTACAAAGCCCATTAATGTTGTCTACAAGCAATGTCCAATTGGTAAGCAAGAAAGAAGTTTCAAAGTCAAAGATCAATCTACTATTGGACTTTTGGAGCTGGTGCATACAGACCTTTGTGGTCCTACCAGAGTAAGAATTCTTCAAGGTAATAGTTATTTCATGCTACTGGTGGATAATTATTCTAGAATGACATGGGTTACTTTTTTCAAAGAAAAATTAGAAGCTCTAGATAAATTTAAAGCATTCAAAGTTATGGTTGAGAATGAAATGGATATGAAAATCAAGTGTTTGAGGTCTGACAAAGGTTGATAATTACCCTCAAATGAGTTTAACATTTTTTGTGAGAATCATGGGATAAAGATGCATTTATTTTCCCCTAGGACTGCTCACCAGAATGGAGTGGTTGAAAGAAATAATATGATTGTTTAGGAAGCTACAAGAATAATGATGAAAGAGGAAAACCTACCATAAGTCTACTATAGAGAAGCAATTCATACTATTGTCTACATTCTTAATAGAGTTCAAGAAAGAGTAAATAGTGCAAAGACTCCCTATGAGTTGTAGTATGGAAGGACTCCTACTATCAAATATTTCAAAGTTTTTGGAAGCAAGTGATATATCAAAAGAGATGAAGAAAAATTAGGAATGTTTGATACAAGATATGATGAAGGTATCTTCCTTAGATATTATACAAGAAGTAAATCTTACCAATTCTACAACAAGAGATTGAAGAAGATTATTGAAAGTGAAAATTTCAAAGTGGATGAAGACTTATAGAATAATTTTTTGGTGATAGGTGGATATGAATCAAATAATTCCTCAAGCAAATAAAATGATAGAGATCAATATAAGGAAAAATAAGTTCATATTGAAGAGGAAGAAGCTTTGGAAAGGATACCTAAGACCCCTAAGTATGTGCAGAAGAATCATTCTAAAGATCATATCATTGGTGATAAAAGCAAGGGTGTGTTGACAAGAATAAAAGTTTCTATGGATGAAGAACATGTAAATCTATGTTTACTCTCTAATGTTGAATATAAAAAAGTGATTGAAGCATGCAAGGATGGGTATTGGATCAAGGCTATGGAAAAAGAACTAATTTAGATTGAGAAGAATTAGACTTGGGGACTTTTCCCAAGACTAACAAATAAGAATGTGATTGGAACTAAGTGGGAATTTTGAAACAAATTGAATGAGAATGGAGAGTAGTGAGAAATAAGGAAAGGCTTGTGTGTAAGGGATATTCACAAGTAGAAGGAATAGATTTTGAGGAGAATTTTTCTTTGATGGAAATAATGGAATTTATCATGCTATTTTTGGATTTTTCAGCACACAAATATTTCAAATTATATTAGATGGATGTGAATTCTACTATCTTGAATGGTTAATTAGAAGAGGAGGTATACATTGAACAACTAGAAGTATTTCAGCTATCAGATAAACTGGATATGGTCTATAGATTGAAAAAAGGAACTATATGGATTGAAGCAAGCTCCCAGAGCTTAGTATGCAAGGTAGGATAAGTAATTTATAAAAAAAAAATTAGTAAAGGTACTGTAGATAATAATCTTTATTTCCAAGTTGAAATAAATCAAATCTTGATTGTGGTTGTGCATGTTGATGATATAATTTTTGGAGGAAAAGAGTCTATGTGCAAGAGATTTTTAGAAGAGATACAAAAATAATTTGAGACGTCTATGTTTGGGGAGATGAATTTCTACCTTGGGCTATAAATCAATAAAAAAAAAATCTTATATTCATTTCACAATCAAAGCGAGTCAAGGAAATGTTAAAGAAGTTTGGAATGGAAGATTCTAAATTGCTATGTACCCCTATGGTTACTGGTTGCAAGCTATGTAAGAATGATGAATCTCATAAGGTTGATCAGAGAAAATATGCATCAATGATTGGAGGATTGCTAAGTCTAACTACTACTAGACTGGATATCATGCATGCATTTTTTCTTGTGGCTAGATTTCAAGAAGATCCTAAAGAGTCACATGTTGCAGTAGTGAAGAGGATATTCAGATACTTGAAGGGCACTCTAGAACATTGCTTGTGGTATCGAAAGGATACTATTTTTTCTCTAAGTACTTATATAGATGTAGATTAGGTAGGATGTGTTGATGATAGGAAAAGTACAAGTGGTGATACATTATTTCTTGGATGCAAATTGGTGTCTTGGTTGAGAAAAAAACAAGATTTAGTATCTTTATCTACTATGGAGGTAGAATATATTGCAACATCATCTTGCTACACACGGGTGTTGTGGATGAAGCAAACCTTAAAGGATATTAGAGTTGTGTATGATGAACCAATCTCTATCTTTTGTGACAATACAAGTTCCATTAACATTCCAAAGAATACAATGATGCACTCAATGAAAAAACATATCTCAATTCAGTATCACTTTTTGAGAGAGAAGGTTGAATAGAGTGAAGTGAAGCTTGAGTATGTGCCTACAAAGGATTAGGTTGTTGATATATTCACTAAGGATCTTACTAAGGATACTTTTGAGTACCTCCAAGAGAAGTTAGGTATTATTACCCCTCCTTCTTTGAACTAGATGCATAAGGATATGCATTAGTCCAGTGGATTTCAAGATTCATTTCTTTTTTCTGGACTGATTTTGAAGGATACCTCTCAAGGGGAGTAGGTAGTTCCTTGTTGGTTGTTGTAGTCAGGGCGAGTTAGTGTTGGTGTAGTTTGGTGTTGTCCTTTGTTAGCTATGTCAAAGGATATGTGCAATGGTTGCTAGTTGGTAAAGTTTTTTGTCTACTCCTAAGGGGGAGTATGTAGAGAAGTAAAGAGAGAAAGTATGTATGTTCGATGTAAAAGGGGGGAAGAGATGCAAATGTGTTGTCCTTTGTCATTGATGTCAAAGGGGAGAGAAAAAAAATGTGAAAAAAAATGTTCAGTTGTAAAAAGGGGAGAGAGTAATGTGGAAAAGGAGAGTATGATGTAAGGGGGAGAAAGAAAGAGAAAGAGTTGGTATGGAGCAATATGTTGATGATCAAACTTATTTGTTGTTGTTGATGGTTTTCACATCATGTGTTGACATCAATGACAAAGGGGGAGATTATTGCAGTTATGAATAGTTGGTGTTGTAATTGATGTCAAAAAGCTTGGGGAAGATTTTTTCAAGCTTATGTTTGTGTTTTCATTGATGACTCGTGATGGTAGAGAAGTTGTGAGGATGATTTTATTAGTTTCATTATGTTGTCATTAGTAAGTGCTACTGGTGTCAACCTCTAGTATTTCTTTGATAATATTTTTTGGTGGATGTCATTAGTTTAGTGGTGATGAGGAAGTGCAGAAGATGATGAGTATATGTCTTTGGTGCTTGGTTTCCAAGTGCTTTTGAGAAAATTTTAATAAGAGGAAAATAGTGTGTTGCAGAGGTGCTCTAGTGTACAATGTGGTGTTTTGGTTTTGTTCCACATTTCCTTTGTGTTTAATATTTTATTTTTTGGTTTGGATATGTTGGCCAGAGGTGTTCAAAGGTTCTATATCCATATTTTTTGGTTTGGATCATTGTGCAAATGAAGTTGTTCTCACTAGTGTGTGAACTATGTTCTAGTGGTGTCTGGGAGAAATTACCATTGCTCCCCATTTCTTCGTAGTTTGGTTTATGGTCTTGCAGTTCTATAAGTGTTCTAATAATGATAATATCTACCTATAGTCAAAGTTTTTTATGGTTTGGTGCTTTAAAAGTTTGTTTCTTGAGTTATAGAGTATGGAAGGTTGTTTGAGTGTACTAGGTGTGTATATTCTTCAAGTGAAAGTTTTTGTGAAGGAATTTATTAGATTTCAAGGTATTTGTAGAATATTCCAAATTGTAATCAAGTGTTTTTTGTGGTCTATGAGTCATCTTTGGATTTGAGGAAGCATGTACTTAAATTTTAATGGTGTTTACATTGGTTTAGCTTACCTTGGATTTTTACACTAATTATGGATTTTCTTTGGTGATTGTGAAAGTGTGGCATGGTGTATATGTATGATTTGGGTCCGAGTTAAGAAGTAGCGTGGTCTGATTTCATTCCTTTCCACTGTGCAATTCTTAGTGCTAACTTAATTTGAATTTGCATGGTTGAGGTGCATACTCGATCTTGGATAATGTTTTCAAGGTTGAAGGTATAAATAAGTGATGAGTTGATGGAGAATTGTGTTGTGAAGGGTGTGATGTGAATTCCAAAGTTGTGAAGTGTAGTGTGAGCTTAATGAGTTAGACCATTGGAAGCAATGAGCAGAAGGTTTCTACAGTCTTTAGAAGGACTGCGAATGTGTTTGTGATGTTGTGGTGGATTTTTCATGTTGCATTGAGATGGATTTATTACTATAAAACTATTCTTTCATCTTTTCTATAATCTGGCAGTGAGCCTTTGGTAGTGAGCCCTTCTTTCTTTTCGGAAGTGAGCCTATTATATTTAGTGTTGTAATTACTTTATATTGTGATCTAATCCTCACTGTGTTTTTTCCCTTCTTGGGTTTTCCATATAAATCTACTGTTATTTTGTGCATGGTATGGTTGTCTTTTGGTTTTCTGTTATTTTGTTTGATGCTAAATCTTTCTAATAGATTAAGGGTGAATTTTGTTGATGTGGATTTGAATGTTTATGAAGGTTTTGAAGGTTTAATGTATAAATTATTCACTCCCCCTCTCAATTGACTTGTGTGTATTCAACAATCTATGCATAGAATAAAAATATCTCCTAAATAGATATCTATTTTGGAGAGCTTTTAATATTAAAAAAATGTTTCCAAAATGGATATCTTTTTTGGAAAGCTATAAGTTAAAAAAAAGATCATTTTTATTTATTTGCACAGTCAACCAACCTTGTGGGCAACAAAGGAGAATGGATATTCAATTGAAAACTAATATCCATTTTGGTTGCCATCAAAATTTCTAACATAAAAGTATTTTCCTTAAATTTCTCATCCAGGTAAGTCATTTTTTGTATTTGTCATCATTTTTTGTTCTCACATTTTTATATATATACTAGGTTTTTGCTTATAGAATTTAATAATTAGTTAAAATTTGTGTTAATTTTTAATTTTTAATTATAGGTAGGGTTTAAATGGTTGAAGGATTCGAGAGAGAAAACCATCCATGAAACCCTCCATCAAATTCAAGATTTAATTGATATGTCACTAAATTGAAGAATATTGCTCAACAATACCATTCGTACCCTTGATTGTGTTTGATGACACCAAATTTTGAGGTAATAATAGGTCATGTGAAAGATATCACAAGGCAACATACTTCATTTCAAGAGTGGAGAGAAATAAAGATGTTGCAATATGTTGATGGTTTGAGCTATGATCAAGTCAAATAATTTAGAAATATCTAAAGCCCAAATATCCCAAAATTTTGTGTCCAAAAGCTAAACAACCTTTTGATATATGGAAGCCCAAATTTTCAATAAAATGGTGCACACATGAGGGTATAACAAGAAACTTTTGGGATTGTTGGTGGATGGTGTTTGATAAACCACCCAACAACAATCTTGATGGCTCTCTTTATTTTCTCCACAAATTATATATAGAGTTTATTTTAGGGAAACATGTGAATTATTTTGATTTTGGATATTTTCACAGAGTAGGTAGAGTAATTCCCCAAGATAGACCTAGGGCATTGCGACAACTCTAAGGTCCATATATTCCCCCTCCTATTTCTCCCCCACTTCCAATATCATGTCCATACATTATTATATATGATACAATGTAGAGCCTCATGGTCATACACTCTTTGACATGCCATTTGATTACACAATCTTATCAGTTTACCCATCTACTTGATAGTGATACTCCTAGTGGTTCAGTTGATGTTGGTGGAGTTTTTTCATATAGAAATATTTGTGTACCTTATAATTACACTATGTGCATTCATATGTGTTTAGGTCCTATTTGAGATACTATTGAGCCTCCCCTAAACATAGTTGAGTATGAAGTCCATGATGTGACACCTATAGTCTAGGTGAGCTAGTAGTGTGTACTACATATGTAGAGACATGAGGAAAGAATAGAAGGAGATCCATCCATGTCTAGAGATAAGGAGCAAGACCAATCTTATGTACATGTAAAACTTAAATTTATTTCATAGTGCATTTCATTTAAAATAATATAAAGATAGTATTACTAATGTATATTTAAGTGGGAATGAATAGTAAATGATCAAGGATGAGCTTAGAGAATTCCATCATGGCACTCTTTCAACCATTTAATTAGGCCTAGATATGATATAATTTATGGTACATTTGTTTAAATATTTTTATTGTATGCATGTATTTTCAATTGTGATTAATTAAACACATTAATTTATATCTTGACCTTATTTTACTTTTATAGTATACTCTAGATGTGAATGATGTGACACCTTTTCCAATTTCATATACTAAAACACTTGATAATCCTAAGGGGCTCTCATTCATAGAACAACTCAGAGTCAAGGTAATTGAACTAAATTTTAATTGAATTAATAGTTTAGTTATAACTTATAGAACTTATTGTAGCTATTTAGATGTTGATTTCAAATATATTATGATTATATGTACATACATTTATAGTCTTATGTTATTGTCATGTTTTATGTATAGTAGGTTGCAATTATTGCATCCATGATGAGTTCTTTCCTAAAAAATTTTGAAGCATCGCCGATTCAAGTATATGGTTTTTTTATATCTAATAGATATATAAGTTTCTAGATATAATTAGATATATGTTTAGTTTATGTTTGTTTGTCAATAATTATTTATTAATTTTCTCAATTTTATTTTTCTTGTTATAGAGTACATTTTTCCATCCACCTATGTGGATTCTCCACCATTTAAATATGGTAGGACTCCTGATCATCCTAAGGGGCTATCATTTGCATAACGTTTTCTAGCAAATAAATAAAGGTTTGAGGTAATGAAGAATTGAATTTGACTTAATTGATATTTTGAGAAATTGTAATTTAGTAAAGTGATTCGATGTTACTTTGAAAGTAAAAAAAAATAGTAGATAAGTTTCTATTTAGTAGTCCAAGTTATTTACCATTGAGATAATTAATCTAATTTTTGGTTTGAATTGATATTGTGCAACTAACTTCTCATCCATCAAGTGGCGTGAAGAGGCTACATTTTGATGATTTGCCACAAGTTTAGGATTTTCTTGAGATGGCATAGCTACTTGAGATGTATATTGTATATAGACCTTAAGATGGTATATACCACATTTTATAAATATTATTTTGAGTTGGCATATATGCTAAATTTGTATATATACATACGGAATTACTTTACACTTTAATATATAAAAAAATAATATTTGTTATCTTTTATTCCTTGTGTGCATGTTTTACTACTTTGAAACTTAAAATTTGAATGTATAATCACTTTATAATGGTTGAGATATGATCAATAACATGTTATATCTATTGATTTCTTGCAATATTACACTTTAATAGTTTATGAATTACAAATAATTTTCACTCATAAACTATCATCAAACTTTTACATTAAGGCTATGATTTAATGGTGGTTGTCAGTTGGAACATGGTTTCTAAAATTTTCTTTCCTCTCAAATCCCTAAAGAATCCTAGAGAAAATGTTGAGTGGAAGAGACCACCTCAAGGGTGGATTAAAATTATTTTTTATGAGGTGGCTAAGGGGAATCCTAGGCCTACTGGTTGTGGGGGGTGTTAAGAGATAATGAGGGTAGGCTTTTAGAAGTGGTGGAATCCCCATTGGGAACCGAATCTAGTCACTAAGATGAGGCTGAAGCAGCATTTAATGTGATTAAAAATTGCTTTTGATAGAGGCTATAGAGAGGTTTGGGTTAAGGGGGACTCACTCAACATCATTAGGTGCCTACAAAGAAATAGCATACCTAGTTGGACCATTGAGAGATGACCCACACATTTGAATATGTAATATTTTCACATATTTTTAGAGAAGGGAACTCGTTGGAATATTTTTTCACCAACGAGGGTGTCACTTTAATGAGTACCAAGATTTGGGAGGGGTACAACTTAGTACTCATGAAAGCCTTTACTTTACTGAGAAATGATATTTAGCACATATTATGAGGTACAATGGGATGGGATTTTAATGACTACCCATCACATCACATATTTTGTGGGAACTTTTGAGCCCATTCACATTTCTACTTTGATTAATAGAAGTATTTGGAGGTTACAGTGGAGCAAAAAAATTAAGAATATGGGAGGCAACTATAGGAAAGTGGATCCACTCTCTTGTAATGGCTAGAGAAACAAGAGTAAGGTGTGGATAATTTTTGAAAAATGGGACCTCATCCCCTTTATGGAGAGACTTCATGGTTTTGACCATGAAGACATGAAGCTCTTTGTGAAAGGATGGCATAAAAGAACTCTCACGGTGAATGGTGTTGCGTTTTTCAATCATAAAGGAGTTCATTTCCCAAATATCTGGGTTGCAACCCCTAGTACAAAAAATATTCATGGATAGGAACGGGAACAAGGATGTCATGAATTATTTTTTTAAAGGTGATGAAATGGATAAACTAGTCAAGCTCATGTCATGGGGTTATGATAGATTATCTATCAAACCCATATGGGAAAAATTTGTTCAAGTGATAATGAGATATATCACCTTGGATGGATGATTCACTATGATTCTAGGTGCTCATTTCAGTTTCCTCAATCACTTTAGATACAAGCTCCTAGTTTCTTTTCTACGCTTCTTTATGTTAGCCTCTTTGGAAGCCTCGATGAAAGAAAATTTGAAAACCATAGGGCTCCTATTTTGCATGAGGGCCTCATTTACTTATCATGGAATATGTCAAGAAAAATTATCTAGTTAAGTCTCTCAAGGATAAAGACTCTATTGATAAGAAAAATCCTAAAGTGGTGGATTATTCCTCTTCAAATTTGGATAGTGATATGGAGAATATGAGTACTAGAAGTGTTGGTGTTTCTAGCTTATGATCTAGCATCTCCTAAAGGGTAGCTACTCCTTATACTTAGAGACCCTAGGTTAGTGGCCAACAAATAGGAGATGGTTGATTGGCAAGATTCTCCTCTGAACTTTAGGCTATGTAGGACTAAGGTGGGGATCCCTATATTTTGAAGCAGATCATTATACTACAATGCTGGAAGGCTTTTGATGGGATAAATCATCTATACAACCTCCTATATCTTCTATAACTTCTGGTAGTATGGAAATAAATATAAAATCAAATGCAACAATTTAAAAGGTTTTTTATTTTGGTTTTGAAATTAGATCTGTTGTGCATGTTTTGCACACACACCCCACCGTAGGCAAGGACCCAACTTTTTTCACTCCCGACAGGCTGCTTTGCTCCTATCTTGTTTTGTGCCCCATTTTCCAAGCCCAAATTGGTCATGTGCCTTCAAACGATCAAATTCCCCTTACCAAATTCACCTACTTAGGCTATTCAAATCCGTAGAGAAATGAAGTCCCCCGTCCCTTTTCTGCCCATTGTCTTTTTTCTACTAACTTAGTCCCTGATCGCTCGATTCACTTTTTTCGCCAATTTTGAATTTGGGGCCAAATTTTTGGTGGATTTGGGATGTGTTTGAGGTGCTTAAGTGAACTTTCAAAGTTTCATCAATGTTCCATAAAGTTTCAGTGGTTTCAGAACTTTCCCTCCGGAATTCCCTTCCTCTTTGGCTGTTTGGAAACATCTGTGGACCCCTGTCGGTCCGGTTTCCACATTTTTGACTTTGGGGGAAACTTTTTGTTGGATTTGGGATGTGTTTGAGGTTCTTAAGTGAACTCCCAAGGTTTCGTCAACGTGTCGTTAAGTTTCGATGGTTTCAGAACTTTCCCTCTGGAACTCCCTTCCTCTTTGGCTATTTTGGAAACATCTGTGGACCCCTGCCGGTCTGGTTTCCACATTCTTGACTTTGGGGGCAACATTTTGGTGGATTTGGGATGTGCTTGAGGTGCTTCAATGAACTGCCAAAGTTTCATCAATGTTTTGTAAAGTTTCGGTGGTTTCAAAACTTTCTCTCCGGAATTCCCTTCCTCTTTGGCTATTTGGAAACATCCGTGGACCCCTACCAGTCTAGTTTCCACATTTTTGACTTTGGGGGAAACTTTTTGGTGGATTTGGGATGTGTTTGAGGTTCTTAAGTGAACTGCCAAGGTTTTGTCAACATTCCGTTAAGTTTCAGTGGTTTCGAAGCTTCGTCCCCCTTTGGTTGTTTAAGAACATCTGTGGAGCCCCGGCGACCCGACCTCCAAAGCCCGGCCCCTCCATGGCCATTTCTGAGACTTCGTCCCTCCATGGCCATTTTGAACATCCATGGAGCCCCGACGACCCAACCTCTGGAACCCGGCCCCTTCGTGGCCGTTTCCGGGACTCCGTCTCTCCGTGGTTGTTTTGAGCTTCCAGTTTTTGTCAAATGAGTCTGATCTTAAGGAAGTTTTTTTGGGAACTCTTCCTTCCCCTTTTCCCATACACTATAATTGAAAAATCTCAGTTTTGCTATGTTTTGTGGGGTCCGGGAACCTCCCTTCAAGTTTGATGTCCCTCGTTTGTTGTCTACCTCCTTGGGCCTGGATTAATGTTTATCGTCCAAATGAGCTCCAAATATGAATATTATGATCTTTTGATGATGCATGGATGGATTTAACAAGGATTTTGCAAGATTTGACTAACATTTTCCTTGATTTGTGTATGAAAGCACTTATGAAACTTCATGTATGCAGGATTCAAGAAGCCTACTACAGGTCTGTCGAGGAGACCCATTGAGAAAGTTGAACAAGGAAAAGAGCATCACTCCTGCAACCATTCATTTCATATTCGCCTCTCCCACTAGCACACACCAACAGAGTCGGTGTTAGAAGAAGGCCTGTGCCAAGGAATTAAATGACAAAAATGCAAGGGGGTGGCCTTGAAGAAGGCATAAGGAAGTTTTCCGCTTGAATCAGGGGCAACCAATCCATTGATGCCAATCGTTGACGGGCTTGTCTAATCCAAGGAAGAACATTGCAAACACATCATGTAAGAGGGTAGCTTTTAGGCAGTTTCTACTACAGTGAAAAGTGAAATCAACTAAATGATGAAATTGCTACAGTGACTGGCACTAGATGACAAAATAGAGAAAAGACAAGGAATGTATTTTAAATTGCTAGATAATGGGGGGTAGGTGAAACCCTAATGTAAATAAAATATGGGCCATTCGATATAATTCAATCTTGGCTATTCATTTGAGCTTTGGAAAACTATAAATAGGGGCTTTTCCCTCATTTGCAAGGGTTGGAGAGCTGGTGTAAAAAGCATTTGCAGCAATAGAAGACAACATTGCATGATTTTATGGATGTTCTCTTTGATTTTTCTCATCTTGCATGCATGGTTCTACCTTCCATGTTAGTTTTAGTGTTAGTTTGTTGAATGGAAGTGATAATGGAAATTGTTGTTATGGCATTTGATGAGCTTCTAGCCCATACTTTTAGCACTTGTTGATGACAAGTTGCTGTGCAAAGTTAGCCTGGGCTTCTTTCTGTCATTGCTGCAACCTAGTTCAATTGCATGTACATGATGTGTATGTGTAATTTGAAAATCAGCAGACCTTAGAAGATTGCACTAGTTTTGTGTAGCTGTAGGTTTCTCTTGGTCAAGCAAAACTCAGTTTAGGAAACCTTTCTACTTTAGCAGCCACCATTGTTACTGGTCATCCATAGCTTAGGATTAAAATAGCTTTCTTAACCCTTCTCCTTTTGTTGTTTCTTTTAATCCTTGGTTAGAGTAGGATCCAAAGCATCACCATGAAGCTAAATCAGATGAACTTGATGAGTTTCAACTTGCTTTTTTGAGTGGGTAGACATTGTTCATTCACTTCTAGCATTTTGAAATTGCATTTGCTGTTGAGATGATGAATTGCACAGCCCCTGAAGCTCTGGAATCTTCAATGAAGGAATTTAGCCATGAAAGATAATCAACCACAAAGAGAAGTGTTGCAACAATGGAATGCTAATTAAAGATTCTATTGATAATATGATTGATATGATATTGATATGATATCTAGATATATTACAAATGAACAAGATGCCTGATTATATAGGCAAGAGGTAAACCCTAATATGCATGAGATGTTGCCATGTGTCTTGATCTAACAACATGTGACAACATGTGAACCCTATGGTGATGATCATTAAATGATGAGATAAGTTCTAGAAGGAATCTTATCCCACAAACTAGGAAAGGGAATATTATCCCATTTATTAAATGATTTATCTAATAATGTAACCTAGGACTTAATGATTAAATGCAAGACCTAAGTTAACTTATGCTAGTGTAATAATTAATTAATTAATTACACCAACACGCCCCCATAAGTGCAACTTAGGGAGGAAAATGCAATGATTATGCAAGATGATGATGGGTCCCAGCTACGAGGCCATGTTAGGTACCCATGTACATGAAGATGCAGAAAATCTCCCACAAATGGAGAAAAGGGGAAAACCCAGTAGGAACAAAACCCCTCTCCAAAAAGGAGATAAAAAGAAAGAATGTGAGATAGGATGGGAAGGATGGAGGACTCCCAAATACCCCCCAAGAACACCATCCATCACATGGATACAATACAATCAATGCCCCCCCATAGGAGGGAAAGAGAGAGACTAAAGAGCCCCCCCAAAAGATAAGATCACCTGCAAGAAAGGTAAGTGTCTGAAGACAAAATAGAATCCAATGTCGACAAACAACTTGTCTCCCTTTCGGAAGAAACAAAACCAACTACAAGTGCAAAGATGCTTCCCATTCCGAATAGGAATTGAAGGAAGGAAGGATGAAGATGGATGTCGATGATGTCTCTGAACTCTGCTCAAATGTCTCCTTGCCTGAAGATGAATATGCCACAATCAATGAAGAGAGTGACAAACCAGGATGATGCAGAAACTGATGTTGAACAATATCCAAAGACAAAGATAGAATGGATATGATGGATGTGATGGAGACTTGATAGCCCCCCCTGAATGAAGTGTCCTCAAAACCACTGAAAGAAGTCTGAAGCAAATCCAATGGTGGATGCTGAAGAAACCTCAAGTCCTGAATGGAATGATAGGGAAGAAGTCTCGGATATGAAATTACTGAAGAGAAACCAAGTGCCTCCAAGGTCTCTGAATTCCCAATCAAGGTCGAGACAAAGAAATGAGGATACTCAAGAAAACTCTCCAAGGTGTGATCTGAATAGAGGAGTGATATCCCCTCAAGAATGTCCTCCAAACCTGAAGAAGTAGCCAAGTCAGTGATACCTGAAACAAAGCCATCATGTGATGTCAAGTCTAGAAAATAGAATGTGTCCTAATGGATAGAGATGATGGTGGAAGCCTCAATCAATGATTCTGGACAAGGAATCACTGAATGTGAAGGGATACCAACTGTCTCTGATGAAGAAAAAGCACTGAAAGGAATCTTGTCAACCTCTTCAGAAAAATCAAGGTAATCAACTTCTTGCACAACAATAGCATCATGGGGTACTTGATATGAAGAATGACATTCTGAAGCATGATCATCAGGGAATGGTGGAGTATCTGAATCTCCATATAGCTCCCAAAGCTTTGTCCAAAGAAGGTGAAGAAAATCACAATGATCAATAGATCTCAAAACATCGCAATCAACTTGCATCTCAAGAATCTCCAAAACAGTGTACCTGCTGCAACTCCAAGCAAGTTCATGAATACCTTCACTCAGACAAGGAACTATACCAAATAGATATGGCAATAGATCAAGTGACTGAAGATGGTGGCAGATCCCATCTCGCCATTGCAAATAGTTACCCTTATGCAACATAGTCAAAGGAGAATAATATGCAAGCCCCATAACAAAATTTCTCCACAAAAAAACAAAGAAACTAACCTTCAACAGAAAATAAAGACTTCCAAATAGATATGCAACTAAGAATACGCCTCCGAGATCAAGAAATTATTCTTCAATCTTCAAGATGTCTCAAGAATCAAAAAACCAAAAAAAAGATACCTGGAGCTGAAACCAAAGAAGATGACTGGACTGATGAAAAAATGCACTGAAATATCTCTTGAATGCTGCTGGAATCTTTGAAAACTGACAATCTGATGTGAAGATATGCACTTTTGAGTCCAAAAAGGAGGGTTGAATTCAGTTTACTTTAATATTTTATGACAGTAGAATCTTGAAAAACAGAGTGCACCACTGAAAAGTAGACTTCAATAGCTTTCCAACGGTATATCGTGTGCGAATTTTTGATATCGTATGTGGAAGATACGGCCTCCGAAAGATTTCTGCCTGATTGGTGATTCACTGGCTAACTAGGCGCAAAAAAGTAGCACGTGGGGCTTAAAAAAAAATAAGCCCCCGGTCGCTGATATGACCGCGGGGCTGGCGGGCAGAAAAAAATAAGCTTCGCCCGGATGGCGGCATCGGAGCGGTGCGAAGGTGGCGGGAGCAGTGGTGGCGTGGCCGGTGGGAGAAGTCACCGCCGAAGACTAGCAGAGCCGATGGATCCCCACGTGACTAGGGCTCGGGCTTATCGGCGGGGGCGTCGGTCACAGGTCTCGACAAAAGTAAACTGCCGACATTGACTGGGGCTGAGAGGAATTACCGGCGAAGGAAAAAATGATGCCGGAGATCGGAGTACGGGCCCAACACATGATGACATTGGCTGTCGGCGGAGTACAATTTTCTGTAGAGAATTAATATCGCCAACCACAAAATGAAAAGGCCGACAAAGGATTTAAATGATTTTTTTTATATTGCACTATGCAATAAAAAAAATCAAAAACCTTTATGATATAAGCCGATAAAATGATTTTATATGCCGACTGAAAATTAAAAAATCAAACCCAAACTATATGCGCAGATTAAATATTTCTGCCAACCCTGAATTTAATTGCCAGTCAACTTCTGCAGATTAAATTTATGCCGAACTATAGAGAAAAATGCCCAATAATAGCCAGAAAAATAATTTGATTTTTCTAAAAAAAATTTACCTTGATGGAGGACTTACAGGGATGATTTTTTCTGCAAATATGTACGGATTTGTACAAAAAATGCAAACCCTAAGATGTACCTCATAGGCTCCCGGTTGATATGTCTTTGATTTTGACGAATGAACAGGCAATCTATGGGTTTTGAGGCCTTCTGGATGCAATGGAGAGGTCGGAGAGAGCCTGATCTGCACCAGAAAATAGCTTGGCTCCCAGGTAGAACCAACTAGCCTGCAACATAAAACCCTAAGCCTGCTTGAATCTTGCACTCCAAACTTCCTGGATCTAGGGTTGATGTTTCAATGGAATAGCTCTGATACCATGTTGAGATGATGAATTGCACAGCCCCTGAAGCTCTGGAATCTTCAATGAAGGACTTTAGCCATGAAAGATAATCAACCACAAAGAGAAGTGTTGCAACAATGGAATGCTAATTAAAGATTCTATTGATAATATGATTCATATGATATTGATATGATATCTAGATATATTACAAATAAACAAGATGCCTGATTATATAGGCAAGAGGTAAACCCTAATATGCATGATATTTTTCCATGTGTATTGATCTAACAACATGTGACAACATGTGAACCCTATGGTGATGATCATTAAATGATGAGATAAGTTCTAGAAGGAATCTTATCCCACAAACTAGGAAAGGGAATATTATCCCATTTATTAAATGATTTATCTAATAATGCAACCTAGGACTTAATGATTAAATGCAAGACCTAAGTTAACTTATGCTAGTGTAATAATTAATTAATTAATTACACCAACATTTGCAAACCCAACTTCCCATGATTTGTAACTCATCCGTAAGATCACCTTGTGATTCCAGCAAATCACATCAAACAACTAAGATATTCCAAGCACTGTCAAGACTTGACATTAGAGACCTTGGGATAGTTTTCTGCAATCTGATTGTGAAAGATTTTCTTTCAAGAGAGGTAGTGCACCTACGCACTACTTGTGTTGAGAAGTGCATAAAAAACACATCAACATAACTAGTGCTAGAAGGAGGGCTAACACATTGGGAATACAAAGCTTAAGGTTGGAAGTGATTCATTTTATGCCCTCCTACTAATGCCATCAACAAAACTTGTGCTAGAAGGAGGGCATGACATGTTGAGGCTACAAAACTAAAAGTTGGCACTTCAAAAAGAACACTTTCAAAGAAGAAATCTGAGATAAGGAGATCTCTTTTAATGCTAAAAAATTAGAAAATTTTGAAGGCAAGGAGAAGCTAAGTCAAAATGGAGCCACATACACAAATCGATATCACTCAGCTACATACATATTTGAATAAGAGACTGAAGAAGCCATTGTAGCAATTCACGTTGTTAGATAGATGTTGGATCCATTGCACTCATAGGCACAACGAGTTGGGGTGTCTGAATTTTTTGAGAAAAATTGAGAAGGTCTTGCAAGGAGAAATCCCCTTCTGGGAAATCTATCTACCTTTAACCCTTACAAATCTAGAGGAAGAATTGACAACCATGGCAGCCAAGGTGTTCAAGAAGCTGATCTAGGAACATTTGAGCAACAAGGATGGACCAAGATTGGAGGAAGTACTAATGGCAAGTTGGTGCAGATTTCACAATGCACCCCACTCTGAATTCACTTGCTTGTCATGCACAAACATCATCACTCAAGCCAAGGGTTGTTTGAACAAGTTGGAGCAGCCAACTCCCAATGAAGAGAAGTTATCCAATGAGGTAGAAGTGTTGTCAACACCCAGAGGACAACAAAGTAAGGATGAACCAAGAAATTTGATACAAGTTAATGTTGGAGCAACAACCATTGAAGTTGAAAACCAAGAGGAAGAGGTAGATTTCGCTACGACAGCAAGGTGCCTTGGTGAAAATCTAATTGAAACTAATTTAGAAGGTCTTCCCTCTACTAATAAAAGGCATTTCTCCATTCCAGACGGAGAGAAATTGGTAGGTGAAGATGAATCAATGAAGTTTGCAGCCGTGGATGTTAGGACAGCCAACTCAGATGCTGAAAAATAGGAAAGAGAAAAGGTTGACAACATTGGAGTAGCAGAAAATGATGATGAAGGTATAAGTGAAATCAGATTAGAAGATATCTCCTTCGTCAATGACAAGGATCGAGAATCTAAAAATGAAAGTTTGGACGAGTGGGAACAACCACTCGCCACAGATGTTCGCCATCCAACTTCCCTCCCAAGTGATGATGAGGACCCGATCATGGAGAGATATGACCAGCTCGTCTCTAGGTTGGAAAAGGATTGGTCGGAGCTGAAATACCAAGTGGATTTGGAGGTATTGCTACTGCCAAATTGGTACAAACTTCATAATTCATCACACTCTGAATTTTTATGTGAGCTATGCAAAGAGGCCATTGAACAAGTTAGAGGACAAGTGGAGCAGCCAAGTACCCAACCTCCTCTACTTGCTACCCATATCGAAGAAGAAGACCAAAATCCTGAATCAAGTGATGGCTCAGCTGAAGGCAGACCTTAAGAGGATGCTGGGACAGCAATAGAAGAAGGACAACAATATAGTCTCATACTTTCGAGCGATGAAGTAGATCAAGTGGGAATGTTGTCCACCAGTCATTAAGAAGTTCTTCCTCTTGAAGAGCAATTGTGTGCCATGGACGGTGGGATTTTTGGTGTGTCTTTGGTCCCCTTGATGAGGTTCCATCAATTGATGACTTCTTTCCATTGGGAGACGCACTATAGAGGTATGCTCATGTCGAGGAAGAGCACATCCCAGAAGACGGTAGAGATGAATACATACTCCTTGAGCCCCCGAACAATGATGCACTAGAGTTTCCAGATTGGGAGAGGAGCTCCTTCTCCATTTATAGTGATAGTGAGCACGAGAAAACAAGTGAACGTCATAATGAGATGCATGAATAGCAAAGGGAAGAAGACAAAGGTGGGGGTGTTTTGATGGCTTCCAACAAGTATGACAAAATTGAACAACTACAAGATGCAACTTGGAGCCCTTCTGCCATGATCGTTGTTGATCCTCCTTCACATTCAAGGAGCTACAATAGGAAAAACTTGTCCATGTCATTATCCCATGACATTGAACATCATAGAAAGGAGGTTGATACTTGGGGAAGGAGACGAGATAGCATACTGCTATTTGAGGACAGCAACCAAGTGGATCTCGAGTTTGCAGATGATCAATGTGGAGAAGTATTTCTTTTTGAAGAACTGACAACTGGGGTTGTGGATCCAACACGAAGATTGGAAGAGTTGTTTTCTGCCCCATCCTCCCAGCCTTATGCAAGTTTAATGTCCAAATGTCACACCCTCCACCGCACCCGCCCGAGGCTACCAATGCACCTATTGACAATGTAGTGCTCACCCTTGACTATCTAACACTACCACCCCCATGTGACGACATCCAGGTTCTATCCTTCCTTGCCCCTATTATTTCTTATAACTGCACTTATTATTTTGATTATGGGAATGAGGGAAAATGAACATTTTTATGGATTAACCATGGATTCAACTAGCCTCCTAAATTGCTGATTTTTCATGATGACGTGATTGAACTTGAGTGTTGCAATGTTGAATTTATTTTTTTAGAATATAAAGATAAATTTGCATGGTTAAGAATGATAATGATTTCCCGTTTTCTTGTGCATGCACTACGAAATCCAATGAACGTTAATGTCGACTTGCCCTACCTAAACATAGTGCTTTGTAAATATCTTTGTACATAGCCTATTTTGAGTAGTATAGGTTTCCTGTAAATACTCCGCTTTCCTGCTTTCCTTAGGTTAGTTGGTTTGATGTAGGTTTCTTGCTTTGTAGGTTGTTTGCTTTTCTTTTTCTTTTGCTATGTTGCTGTATATGCATAAAAATGGTCATGTCTATAAACCTGGCAATTAATTAAATATTTATTATTTAATTAGTTTTCTAAAATCCTCTACATATGATTAAATTTAATTAATTTAATTATATTGTTCATTCATCTTATTCTTCCTTCATAATTAAATAAATTTATTTTATTTAATTATTTTCATACGTCCACTTAATTAATTAAATAAATACAGTCTATTTATTTAAATTAGTTATCATTGTTTGAATTTAAATTAAATCTTTTGATTTAATTAAATTTAAATATCCTTTTCTTCTATTTTAATTTCTTCTTCTAATTAATTAAATGTTTCATTTAATTAATTTCATAAAAGTGATTTAATTAAATAAATCTTATTTAATTAAAAATATCTTATGCTTTCTTTCTAAAATCACAATTAGTTATTTTATTTAATTGTGCAATCTTCTCATATCATAATTAAATATTTTATTTAATTATGAGATCTTCTGCTTTTTTCAATAAAACCTGATTAAAGCTTTATTCTCATCACCAACTTTCTTCTACTTTTAAAATCTTAATTAAATATTTTATTTAATTAAGAAAAGATGAATATCCTCCACAAATAAATAATTGATTTTTTTTAATTCATTATTTATCAGCTTTAAATCTTTCTTTTATTCTTTTAAAGAAAGATGATTTCTTATCTTCTTTTCTTTTTCCTCTTTCATAAAAATAGAAAAATCTTGTTTTTAGGTTTCTTCTATTTTCTCTTCAGTTTCATCTTTCTTCAGCCATTCGATCTGCCAGGAATTATCACAACCGTCAATTAAGACAGCCAATCAAGATCATTCGAAAAACTCTATAAATACCTGTGTGAATCCAAGCATTGGTAATAGGCAATTAATTAGAGTTCATGCATTTAATTCATTTATTTTTCATTTATCATAGCATCATGTTTATTTCAAGCTTATTAGTATCAAATCATTATCATAGCTTAATCTTGCATCATACATCATATCAAAATCTCGTTCTTTAGGAAGACAGTTTGCTGAGCCTAGCCTACAATCTGAGAACACAAAGCTGGAATCGACAAAAACACTAAAGATAGAGGACAATAGGACGACAATGGAAACAGGATACTGAGTTTGCACTTCTTTACTTTTTATATTCTGTTTTGATATAATGTCTTATTGGTGTGTTTGAATAGTTGTTTCAATTCATTTACGCATTTATTTTTCAATCACACAGTTGCTGCTTTGCTTAGGGTCCCTCTGCTTTTAGCTAGGCACATCTCTGCGCACAACAACCATACTTATTGCCTAGGGTTGTTCTATGTATTTCTTTGTCAAACTTTAATCAAGTCTTCAGAGTGGATGATGAAGGTCTTCTGTTAGTGTCAAGTGATTTGGGTGTTTGATTCAAAGAGGATAATTTGTTGGTTTAGTCTGACTCTGATGTATTTTGAAATCTTACAGCTCTTAACCATCTTAAGAATCCGGCAATCACTATAGGGCCTTTTGTGAAGTCTAGTTAACTGAAAAATCTAAAATTCTGCTCTAGTGCCACTGTGATTCTCAGCCTTGAGCATAAGCTTTAATGCTTACGGGTTGAAATAAAAGAGCTAAAAAGAGAAAAGAAAGAAAGAAAGAAAACATTGAAAATTAAAAGAAAGAGAAAATTCAACTTTTCAGGGGTATCCGAGCAACTCTACCAGGGCTATGGACACTTGACTCGCAGTGAGGTAATGTCTCGGATGCTTTTGGAGTTAGAATAAACTACGTAGCTTGACTTGATGGAGCTTGGGTTTTCGTAGCAACTGAAGGATGGGAATTAACGCAATTGCACACACTTGGATTTTCAGCATATTGAAGGTTGGGTTGGCTAGTGGTTTTGATCCTTTGGTTGAGCGTCTGGTTTGTTTGTTGTAGCGTGAACCTGTTGGAACCAGGGATTTTGGGTTCGTGATTCTAGTTTGTCATCAAAATGCTCTGGAGCATTTCCCCAGCGGGTCGCCCTTTGTTGTGCACGTTTTGCACACATGCCCCACCATAGGTAGGGACCCCCCTTTTTTCGCTCCTGATAGGCTGCTTTGCTCCTGTCTTGTTTTGCATGCCCTATTTTCCAAGGCCAAATTGGTCATGTGCCTTCAAACGATAAAATTCCCCTTACCAAATTCACCTACTTAGGGTATTCAAATCCGCGGAGAAATGAAGTCCCCCGTCCCTTTTCTGCCCATTGTCTTGTTTCTGTTAACTTAGTCCCTGATCGCTTGATTCACTTTTTTCACCATTTTTGAATTTGGGGCCAACTTTTTGGTGGATTTGGGATGTGTTTGAGGTGCTTAAGTGAACTGCCAAAGTTTCGTCAATATTCTGCAAAGTTTCGGTGGTTTCAAAACTTTCCCTCTGAAATTCCCTTCCTCTTTGGCTGTTTGGAAACATCTGTGGACCACTGCCGGTCCGGTTTCTACATTTTTGACTTTGGGGGCAACTTTTTGGTGGATTTGGGATGTTTTTGAAGTGCTTAAGTGAATTTCCAAGGTTTTGTCAATGTTCCGTTAAGTTTCAGTGGTTTTGGAACTTTCCCTCCAGAACTCCCTTCCTCTTTGGCTATTTTAGAAACATCCATGGACCCCTGCCGGTCTGGTTTCCACATTTTTTACTTTGGGGGCAACTTTTTGGTGGATTTGGGATATGTTTGAGGTGCTTAAATGAACTACCAAATTTTTGTCAATGTTTCGTAAAGTTTTGGTGGTTTTGAAACTTTCCCTCTGGAACTCCCTTCCTCTTTGGCTATTTGGAAACATCTGTGGACCCCTGCCGGTCCGATTTCCACATTTTTGACTTTGGGGGCAACTTTTTGGTGGATTTGGGATGTGTTTGAGGTGCTTAAGTGAACTGCCAAGGTTTCGTCAACATTCTGTTAAGTTTTAGTGGTTTCAGAGCTTCATCCCCCTTTGGTTGTTTTAGAACATTCATGGAGACCCGGTGACCTGGCCTCTAGAGCCCAGCTCCTCCGTGGCTGTTTCTGGGACTTCGTCCCTCCATGGCCATTTTAAACATCCATGGAGTCTTGGTGACCCGACCTCCGGAACCTGGCCCCTCCGTGGCCATTTTGAGCTTCCAGTTTATGTCAAATGAGTCTGATCTTAAGGAAGTTTTTCTGGGCACTCTTCCTTCCCCTTTTCTCATGCATATAATTGAAAAATCTTAGTTTTTCTATGTTTTGTGGGGTCTGGGAACCTCCCTTCTAGTTTTTTTTTCACTCGTTCGTTGTCCGCCCCCTTGGGCTCGTATTAATGTTTATGGTCCAAATGAGCTCCAAATATGAATATTATGATCTTTTGATGATGCATGGATGGATCTAACAAGGATTTTACAAGATTTGACTAACGTTTTCCTCAATTTGTGTATGAAAGCACTTACGACACTTCATGTATGCAAGATTCAAGAAGCCTACTGCGGGTCTGTCAAGGAGACCCATTGAGAAAGTTGAACAAGGAAAAGTGCATTGCTTCTATCACCATTCATTTCATATTTGCCTCTCCTGCTAGCACACACCAACAGAGTCAATGTTAAAAGAAAGCTTGTGACAAGGAATTCAATGACAAAAATCCAAGGGGGTGGCCTCGTAGAAGGCATAAGGGAGTTGTCCGCTCGAATCAAGGGCAACCAATCCATTGATGCCAATCGTCGATGGGCTCGTCTAATCCAAGGAAGAACACTGCAAACACATCATGTAAGAGGGCAGCTTTCAGGCAGTTTCTACTACAATGAAAAGGGAAATTAGCTAAATGACGAAATTGCTACAGTGACTGGCACTAGATGAAAAAATAGAGAAAAGGAAAGGAATGTATTTTAAATTGCTAGATAATGGGGTGTAGGTGAAACCCTAATGTAAATCAAATATGGGCCATTCGATGTAATTCAATCCTGGCCATTCATTTGGGCTTTGCAAAACTATAAATAGGGGCTTGCCCCTCATTTGTAAGGGTTGGAGAGCTGGTGTAAAAAGAATTTGCAGCAATAGAAGACAACATTGCATGATTTTATGGATGTTCTCTTTGATTTTTCTCATCTTGCATGCATGGTTCTACCTTCCATGCTATTTTTAGTGTTAGTTTCTTGAATGGAAGTGATAATGGAAATTGTTGTTATGGTATTTGATGAGCTTCTAGCCCATACTTTTAGCACTTGTTGATGACAAGATGCTATGCAAATTTAGCTTGGGCTTCTTTCTATCATTGCTACAACCTAGTTCAATTGCATGTTCATGATCTGTATGTGTAATTTGAAAATCAGCAGACCTTAGAAGATTGCATTGATTCTGTGTAGTTGTAGGTTTCTCTTGGTCAAGCAAAACTCAGTTTAGGAAGCCTATCTACTTTAGTAGCCACCATTGTTACTATTCATTCATAGATTAGGATGAGAATAGCTTTCTTAATCCTTCTCCTTTTGTTGTTTCTTTTAATCCTTGGTTAGAGTAGGATCCAAAGCATCGCCATGAAGCTAAATCAGATGAACTTGATGAGTTTCAACTTGCTATTTTGAGTGGGAAGACATTGTTCATTCACTTCCAGCACTTTGAAACTACATTTGCAAACCAAACTTCCCATGCTTTGTAACTCATCCATAAGACTGCCTTGTGATTCCATCAAATCACATCAAACAACTAAGATATTCCAAGCACTGTCAAGACCTGACATTAGAGACCTTGGGATAGTGTTCTGCAATCTGGTTGTGGAAGATTGTCTTTGAAGAGAGGTAGTGCACCTATGCACCGCCTATGTTGAGAAGTGCATAAAAAACACATCAACAAGATCCACCTTAGACTTAGGCTTATGGGCATAGGCTGACCAGTGGCTTATCCACATGGAGTCCATAAATGAAGTAACACTCCTACAATAGACCCACCCTGACTTCTAATATACTTACTTCCTTGCAGCAAGAAACCAATAAAAGAACAATGCTATCAAACTTCTTTGAAATCCTTATTGTAACATCAAAATTTAACATATGAACTGAAATAAATTAAACTGCTCCTTGAATAGAAACTAAAAAATCATGCATTCATGATTAGAAAATGTGATATGAGAATAAAAAATCGTCCATGATTATATTGATTCAAAGATAATGAGTACAATAGTTGAGAGAATGATAGAACTGATATGATATTAAGTGAAAAATGCAATGAACATTTAGGTCATCTATTGTTATTACAAAGAAAACATTACAACAATTCCTTTTTAGGTGTAGAAGAAGAGAACACTATATAAAATAAAACAAAATATTTACAAATTTTTGAGAGAATGGATCCCAAATAAAATGTACAAAATTTGTCTTTATAGTGCAGGTATAACTCGGATTTAAATTTGAAAATGCAAACCCTAACCTAACTAGGGCTTCGAACATAAGAACCATGATCAAGCTTTAGTCCGTTAAGAATTTCCCCCCAAAATGACACAACAACCAGGAATGAAATGCCTCTGAAATCTCAAGCACACCCATATTAATGGCATTCTGAAAATAAGCATGAAACTCCCAAGAAATCCATAATCAAGATCAAGAAAAAAATCCCCTGACAAAGACATTTATCCTCTGCAATACATCAGAAAATGAATGACACCATTGGTAAATTAATTTTACTTGGGTGAAGCATAGGAAATCAATTTGGAGGCATCCTAGATCGATCTGGTAGCTCAAATGTAGTTGTGCCATTACTACCCTATCATCACCCACGAATAGGAGCAGCTAGCGGTTGAAGTTTAATGCCAACCATTTGATATGAGATGGACGACCATGATCAAACCCCAATGCAAGTTTAAAACATCACTCTTTATTTCTATCTTTAAATCTAGACTATCTATTGTGCCATCATGATGTTGAAGGGGCTATATTTTACCCTACTTCGATGTTGCCCCATCTCTTCAACACCACCCTCATCGCTCATTGCGAAAACCACCATATCACCTTGCTTCACAACAATGATGTGAAGCAAGGGCATGATGAATGCTCCACCATTAGATATTATTGATTAGATTTGAGCCCTTTATTGATAAGAAGCAATATCGAGGAAATAATCACACATCGGGGAGAAGCCACCTAGATTCCCCTCGATAGAATGAACTCTACCACCTAACAGACATCGGGTCCCACCAAGCCACGTGCTACCTCTCAGCTCCCCCACTAAGAAAAATAAAGGGCCCACCACAACACTATGGGCTAGCGGGATCTTGCCACCTGTTCACTATGTTGGCAACATACTCCACCATCTCCATCACTTATCATGGTAATGAAATGATAGGCTGAAAGGGTTACATTGATACATGATACAAGGAGCTCATTGCTCATTGTGGAAATGAAACCAATGGAGAGAATGATTTCAGTGATATGCGATAAAGGTTATTTTAAAAGGTGGACATACTAGGTGAACGAAACATGGGGGACATAAATCATAGGCTCGCGACCTAGAAAGGGATCAAAAATTAAAAGGGGTTATAGGATGAGAAATTATGGCACAAGGTTACAACTTAAAGGACCCAAGACAAAGCCGGTGCAAAGTGTCAATGATGAAATAGAATAGAACTAGGTTTTTAGGATACAAGGGTTTAAACCCATCAAGCAATTTTGAACCCTAAGGACATAAAACCCTCAAAAATGGTGGTGTATTTTGTAGGGAAGATGGACTTTGAAGCTAGGGATGAGTTAGTGGAGGTCATCTCTTATTCTCCCTTAGATTTTGGTAAGCACGAGAGGAGGAAGGGGAGTGCGAAGAAGAAACCTCCCAAAAATAAAACCAAAAAATCTTTCTCGTGACTTGATGGCTCTCAAAATGGGGATGATGAGGAGGACCAGAATATGTAGATTTAGTAGGTGAAAGGTACTTGGTGTGTTAAGAGAAAATTAAAAGAGGGGGATGATGAGGAGGATCATAAAGTGAAAAAAATTCACCTATCAAGTGAAAGGTACTAGAACTAGCTTGAGCAAAGGTAAAGAGAAGATCTTAGAGGTAGTCATGAAGTATGTGGGAAATAAGTTGGGTAAGGTCAAGTATAGCACAAGTAACATCCATCCCCTTTCTAAATATTTTTCCTATCTTTGTGAAGAAAATGTGGATATGCTTGATGTGTTATAAATGGAAAGGGGTGGGGCTACCTACAATTTCAAGCTTGCAATATGGGTTATGAATGAAATCAATAAAATTAATGTTAAAATCAAAGGCTTGAAAGAGAATTTTACAAATGAAATAAAAGAGAATTATCTATCTGAGATTAATGAGTTTAAAGAAACACTTATTGATTTGAAAAATTATATTTTTGACCTCAAGAGAGACTTTGAAGAGCACCTTCAGGGTGTGGAGAAGAGGGTTCAAGAATTAGATGTTGACATTCAAAATCTATTAAAAATTAGTCAATGTTATATTAAGAACAACTCAAACACCCTCAAATTTCTCATGGAAAAGCTTAAAGACCTGAGAGAGGAATAAATGTACATTGGGCATTAGGGAGGCATGAATTTGAAAGAACCTATAGCTAAAGAAAAAGGCAAAAAGGAAGCAACTGAGGAAGAGAAGGGTTAAGGTGCTAGAACCTAGGGTAGTATGAAAAAGACCTTTGAGGAAGATAAGAATGAACTATTGTCCTTGGTCAACATGCACTATAATTAGGAGATGGAGGTGGGTGAACACCCTTAACAACATGAAATAGGCCTTCTCAACTTTTTATCTTCTTTTTATTTCTTGTATGTTGTTTTTGTTATTGTCTTGATATTGGATGGCTACTATTTATCTATGTCATATTTAGTTCCAGTAGCATTTTGATGTAAAGGGTTTCGGGTCCCTTCAAAACCTATTTTTCCCAATTAATCAAAACATGTATACTACTATTAAATTTGGTTGACTTGGGAAACTTCACCAAATTTGATCCCTTTATCCTTAGTATCTATAGTTTCAAGATCCTTTATCCTTTGATTCTTGGATCCCTTAACATACTTAGTCTCTATAGTTTCATTTTTTTTATCCTTTAATTATGATTGAAATCCATGTTCATAAAAATTAGTTCAAAATGTATTGGCAGATCTATGCATAGATATTAGAATTATGCCAAAAAAGAGTATGGGAAGAAATAGGTAAACTAATAGTATTTGATACTTTATATAATATTACATTAGTTGATGGTACACAATAAGCACCGTTGGTACATGGAGGAATATTGAAGCCAGCCTAATAGGGATAATAAAGAACGTATATTTTGAGGTCATTAAGATGAAAGAACATTTTCATACATTTAGTAGACTATTGAACCTAGAATGGTTTGTGAATTGTAATGGAATTTTTTTTCATAGAAACAAGAGTTTTCTTTTTTGTGTAGATTGAGTGGTATTTCATTTTTTGTGTAGATTGAGTGGTACACATTCTTCTTTATATATATATATATATATATATATATATATGAGTTCTACATATGTTGAGGAGGTATAGCGCAAGAAGAAAATATTTTTAAAGTAGGAAGATAAAGACTATGAAAAATAATCTCTTCTATGGCTACATAGTTTGGGTGGAAAGATGAATTGTCAAATAGAAAGAAAGAATTCATTTCCTTGTTGATTATAGGAAAAAAGAGGTCTATTTGATAAGCCATAATGATTTTCCATACACAATTAATAAATGAAGATGTTTATACTCATCAAATCTCCCTATGGTCTCAAATAGGATCATAGAGTGGGATTTATCAAATTAGATGAACACCTTTACCTCAAAGATCAAGTTGGTGTGGTATTGATTTTCATTGTACATGCCAATAATACACTCATTATATGTAGTTCAAAGATGTAGATTTTTGCAATTAAGAATAAACTTAGTAAATTATTGGTAGGATTAAGCTTGGAGTATTACAGTATTGTCTTGGTATGAAGATATTATATATAAGTGGTGTAGAAAAATGTATCACTTTACATTTTCACACCTAATTTAGAATCAATATTAAAATTTACTTAATTATGCCTTAATTTAGTGTTGTAGTATGTATTTTATATATTCACATTAAGTTTAGGGCCCTATTAATTAAAATGGACTTAATTGTGCCTTATTTTTAGTGTTGTAAAGTGTACCTCTTTACACTTTCACATTTATTTAGGGATCCCTTAATTAATTGATCTTAATTTTCCTTAATTGGCCCCTTTAGTTTAAATCAAGCCTGATTAATTACATTTTTTGAAGAGGAAACTTGACATTTATTAATGCCTAAACATAACACTTATCATTTAGTAATGTGTGTCCTAGGTGAGTAACCTATGACCCATTCGCCCATGGGTGAATGGGTCCTCACTTAGATCTAGGGCCTAAATTTGAATTATGTTTTTGGTGGTATTTTAACAATTTCAAATCTATATTCTGATGTTGGCTTGTGTTATTTGAATTTTGGGAAATTAATGTTACATACCTATAAATATAAGGTTATTTCACTATGCTTCATCTAAGATTTTGAAGTGAGAAATCCTATGGAAAATTTATCATTTCAAGAAAAATTCAAGGAATTCAAGAGAAAATTTATTGAAGAACTATTGCAGTAATCAAGATCCAATTGTCATGTCAAAGTATTCTCGCATCATGCATGTTTTTGGATCTAATATGATGATGTAGGTTTCATGATCCATTCAAGCATTCAAGGTGTTGTTTCAAATCAAGTTTCAAGATCAAGATCCACATCCATTGAAGCCATTCCATGCAAGTTCCAGATCTACATTACAAGGTCCATTCAAGGCTTTGGTGAGTTGTGACCTAGAGTTATTCATTCATCATTCCTTTCATGCTATTTCATTTCATTTCAAGGTTTAAATACAAAAATGGGATTTGACCAAGGTAAACCCCCATTCACCAAAAAAAATAAAATTTCCCTCTTGATTTGTTTTTGTAGATTTAGGTGGAAGAAATCTTGAAGATCTCTTGAAGAGAAATATTGGAGAACTTTTCAAAGTTGCAAAAGTTGTCATAAAGTTGTCATCTCATAGAAAATCGATTACATAATTTATTTCTGACTCTCTGAACTTGAAACCTTGGTAAATTGAGAGATTCAAATCTATAATAGAGTCTCTCAAAAGTTGTATACAAACCATAACTCAATACCCATTCACCCCTGAGAGAATGAGTTCCAGGTCATCTTCAGCAAAGCACTTTTAGTGATCGGTACACATCATCTTACCTCTCTCAGGTCTACATTTCAATTTATGGTTCCATCAACATTGAGCTTAATCTATTAGATCCAAGTTGTAGATTGTAGTTTGGAGTTAGTTTACTATTTTTAATATTTTTCCCCAAAGTTTTGTTTAATCAGGACCCTCGTCCTTGCAAAAAAATGAAATTAGTAGATTCACACTTTGACTTGACTCACCTAAAGGTTGATAGTCATTTCATTATGCAGATCTCATTTCCTAATGAAATGGAGTGAGAAATAGGTCCCTAAGTGGTTCATCAAACCCATTTTGGTGAACTACTTACTCAGCCCTATTTTTCTCTATTTAATAAGATGTATCACATATTTTCGTTATAGATAAAATATGCTATTGGTTTTCTCAAGTAGTTTCAAGTGATGAATTGTAAGTAAATTCCCACACCTATGAAGGTAGGAATATATCCTTTTATTTGTGTTTCCTAGGGTAGTAAAAATGAAGATATAGCTATGGGGTGTCATTATGTCCACAAAAATGAGAAAACTAGAATAGTCCTAGGATACTTCAAAGAAAAGTTGGTAAATTGAAAAATTGCAAATTTTTTAGTAGTTATGATAAATGGGTTGTGCCATGTCCAAGTGGGAAGGTAAATGTTAGGGAAGGTATCTTTTTTCTCTCTAAGTCACTCCATCATTTCAGAGTGCACTATTCCAACATAGTCTCTTAAGATCCCTAAGAGAAAACAGATTCCAAACTATGGAGTGGTTCTCGGAGCTTGTGGAACCTAAAAAAAAAATTCCTATATGTGAAAGTCCATATGGAATCCCTCCACATTAGACTCTCTTCATTTTGGTCAACTCAACATCATTTGACCATCCCAACTTAGAATGTAAACTTGAAAAAACTATCAATAAAGAGTAGTGCAAATTTGGAAAGAAGCATATTTTTTTGTTTTGTGGATCTTAGGCCAAAACCAATTGTGCCAACATGCCAAGTAGGTAGGTAAATTATAGGGAAGGAATTTATTAGTTCTCCAAGTCACCTGGTCATTTCAAAGTGTACTATTCTAGTGTAGTCTCTTAAGATCCTTAAGAGAAAAAAACTACCAAACTATAATGAAGTGGTTCTCAAAGATCATGAAACCTAAGAATATTTTTTCTACACATACAAGTCCATATGGCATCCCTCCACATTAACCATTTTTTTCAACTCAATATTGTTTGATCATGCCAACTTATAATGCAAACTTGCAAAAATTGTCAATAGAGAGTAGTGCAAATTTGGCAAGAAGCATATTTTTTGTTACCTATTTCCTAGACCAAAACTGACTATACAAAATTGTCCAACTAGGCAAGTAAATTCTAGGGAAGGGATTTGTTCATTCTTCAAGTCACCTGATCATTTTAGAGTGCACTATTGTAGCATAGTCTTCTAAGAGCCTTAAGATAAAAAAACTACCAAACTATGAAAAAATGGTTCTCAGAGCTCGTGGAACCTAATAATATTTCATCTACACATACAAGTCCATATGGCATCCATCCACATTAACCTCTCTTATTTTTTTCCAACTCATCACCATTTGACCATGCCAATGTAGAATGCAAAATTATAAAAGCTATCAATAGAGAGGTGCAAATTTGGCAGGAATCATATTTAGTTTCATACATCCTAGACCAAAAATGACTATGCCAACATGTCCAAGTAGGAAATTAAATAGTAGGGAAGGGCTCTGTTCATTCTCCAAGTCACTCAATCATTTCAAAGTGTATTATTCTAGTGTAGTCTCTTAAGAGCCTTAAGATCAAAAACATTCCAAACTATGATAGAGTGATTGTCAGATCTCTGGCACCTAATAATGATTTTTTTTCATGTACAAGTCCATATGGAATCCCTTCACATTAACCTCTCTCATTTTTCATCAACTCAACACCGTTTGACCATGCCAACTTAGAATACAAACTTGTAGAAACTATTAGTAGAGAACAGTGCAAATTTGGCAAGAAACATATTTTTATTTCATGCATCCCCAACCAAAACTGACTACACCAAAGCATCCAAGTGGGTAATTAAACTATAAGGAGGGGATGTGTTCATTCTCCAAGTCACTAGATCATTTCAGAGTGCACTATTTTGATGTAGCCTCTTAAGAGCCCTAAGAGAAAAAAAACTACCAAACTATGATAGAGTGGTTCTCAAAGCTTGTGGCACCTAAGAATGTTTCTTATACATGTAAAATACCATATGACATGCATCCAAATTAACCTCTCTCAATTTTGGTCAACTCAACACTATTTGGCCATGCCAACTTAGAATGTATACTTGCAAAAACTGTTAGTAGAGAGCAGTCCAAATTAGGCAAGAAGCATATTTTTAGTTTCATGCATCCTAGACCAAAACCAATTGTTCCAAAACATCCAAATATTTAGGTAAATACTCAGGAAGGTATTTTTTTCATTCTCCAAGTCACTAGATCATTTCAAAGTGCATTATTCTAGCGTAGTCTCTTAAGAGCCTTAAGAGAAAAAAGCTACCAAACTATGACAAGGTAGTTCTCAAAGCTCTAGCACCTAAGAATTTTTTTTTGCATGTACAAGTTCATATGGAATCCCTCCACATTTTATCTCATTTTCAGTAACTCAACATTGTTTGACCATACAAACTTGTAGAAATTATTAGTAGAGAGCAGTGAAAATTTGGCAAGAATCATATGTTTTGTTTCATGTGTCCTAGACCAAAACTGACTACACCAAAGCATCCAAGTGGGCAGGTAAATTTTAAGGAAGGGTTGTGTTCATTCTCCAAGTCACCTAATCATTTCAGTGTGCACTATTTCACCATAGTCTCTTAAGATACCTAAGATAAAAAAACTACCAAACTATCATAGAGTGGTTCTCAAAGCTTGTGGAACCTAAGAATTTTTTGTCTACATGTAAAAGACCATATGACATGCCTCCACATTAACCTCTCTCATTTTTGGTCAACTCAACACTGCTTGGCCATGCCAACTTAGAATGCATACTTGTAAGAACTATCAGTAGAGAGTAGTACAAATTTGGCAAGAAGCATATTTTTTGTTTCACACATCTTGGACAAAAACAGGTTATTCCAATACATCCACGTAGGTAGGTAAATACTCGGGAAGGGATCTATTCATTTTCCAAGTTAGCCAATTATTTCAAAGTGCACTATTCTCTTGTAGTCTCTTACTATCCTTAAGATCATACACATGAAAAAGAATACACTTGATATTCATGAGCATACATACATACACATGATATTACACAAACTATGAGCACACATGAGAGATTACATACACCATGAACATACACACATGAATATACATACACCATGAACATAAACACATACACATCAAGTTAAGAAACAAGAACTACAAATTTTTAACTAAACATTCTCTCAAACCAAATATGATGCAAGATTAAGAATCGCTACTTAGAATTCTATTGTAGATGTCACTTTATGAATTATATGTTACCACTACAAAAGATATATTTTTTTTATCTCAATTGCCTATTCATAGTAGCTTTATTCTCTAAAAAACTATATATATAAAAAATTAAATTGTTAAGAAAAACAATCTTGAAGATGTATTTTAAATTCAACAATGGTGGATTTATTGTCATTGTACCTTGTTATGCTCCAAACTTGAGTGAAATAGGCTTGCATACAAATATAGAAAAATGTTGATCATAAACAACATGAACTACAAAGTTTTAACTAAACATTCTCTCAAACCAAATATGATGTAATATTAAGAATCGCTACTTAGAATTCTATCATAGATGTCACCTTATGAATTATATGTGACCATTGCAAAATATATAACTATTGATCTCAATCGCCTAGCCATATTAGCTTTATTCTCCAAAAAACCTACATATATAAACAAGTAAATTGTTAAGAAAAATAGTCTTGAATACCTATTTTAAACTCAATAATGGTAGAATTATTTTCATTTTAATCTTGTTGTGCTCCAAAATTGAGTGAAATAGACTTACATATAAATATAGAAAAAATGTTAAGCATAAGAAACATGAACTATACAATTTTAACTAAGCATTCTCTCAAACAAAATATGATTCAAGATTAAGAATCATTATTTGTGAATTATATGTGGATGAATTACTAGCATAACCTCGTCATATTCATAAAACAATGATGGGTGTATTGATCTAAATTTCTTGAAAAAATACCTTTTGTGAATGGTGGATCTAGACCTGCACAAACATGAGCAAACAACACAATATTAGTCAATTATGCAAATCAAAACCATCATTCCTCATGTGATTCATTCAAATGTCAAGAACATGAAACAAAGAAAATAAACCAAAAGAAAGCTATCTAATCTTGCTCAAAACATTCAAACCCTCAATACCATGGGGAAATTGGTGCTATTTTGATGTGGAAAATAGCCCTTTCCCAATTCCTTGCAAGCTTGATGATGATAAATGATGCTCCTTGATAAAATTTGCAATAATCTAGCTATGGTGGATGAAAAACTATGAAAACCTTGATGAACTTGGATGAATTTTCTTAAAAATTGTGGATAATGACTTTGCATAAAGTTGTGGATGACTATGGATTCAAATGAGCATAATGATCTTATATGGATTGTGGATGCCAAATACAATAGATAAGGTCTCTATTTATAGGAAAGAAGGATGGAGGAATGAAATACATGAAGAATGTTGGATTAAAGATCAACCAATAACAATGTGCCACTTGTCAAAATGCTATTGAAGAGAGGTGGAGCACATTTTGATGAATGTCCAAATAATTGATATTAGGTGGAATTTGAAATTTGAAAGTTGGCTTGTGGAGGAAAATGTGGAAGAGGAGTTATTGCCACTTGGCTCAAGCAAAAGGACTTGTAAGAGTCATAAATTTCAAGCTGGAGGATAAGACATTTGGGAGGGAGATTTAAAATTTGAAGAATATTCCAACTTGATTCCCTTTTGAATGAAAATAGATGAATTTATAAATCAATTAAATTGAATTACTTGTGCAAGTTACAAAAGCTAGAGGATTTGATGGATTAGAGTTAGGATTAATCATGATTTGATTAGCTTAGATGGAGATTAGTTGATTTGACACTTTGACTTAGATTTTTACATTTATTTAAATCAAAATGAGAGGAAAATGAGTATTAGATTTAATTAAATAAAGTTTTCTTTATTTAATTAAAGAGGGATGATGTTAGACTTAAATAAAATAAAGGTTAGTTTATTTAATTTAAAGGAGATGAAATATGATTTAATCAAATTAAGCGATTTATTTAATAAAAAGAGGAACATTAGGATTAATTAAACAAAATGATTTATTTAATTAATAGAAGATAATGATTTAATTAGATAAAATTGATTTATTTAATTAATAGAAGATGATGATTTAATCAAATAAAGTTGATTTATTGAATTAATAGAGGAATTATGATGAATTTAATCAAATAAAGATTATTTGATTAAATGGTTAGTAAGGAAGTGATTCAGGAAGAATTGGTGTTAATGAATCATGATCAGGTGCACAAGATCAATCAGTATAATTTACGTGTCTACACCTTTTTCTCCAAAAAACCTTCATTTTTATATACTAGTGAATTGTTAAATATAATTTTAATCCAATCCATAGAAAAAACATGAATCTAACTAATATGAAAAATATCATACCTATACCATTGAAAAAATAGATCCACTACTCAAGTGTACATGAAGGGCCATCTCTTATCTTCAAAGTTTCCAATATTGCTTTATGGATAGCATTACTAATCATCCATAGTTCTTTTGTTCTTTGTTTTGCATGATGCTTCAATAAATTAATATTCATTCCTACAACTAGGTGAGAATACATGAGTATGGCTTTATGCTTCTCAAAGTCCTCAAAATGTAGGAATTCCATTCTTTCTAATCATATATGATCACACACAAGTTCCAATAATAACAATTGATCATGTAGGATGTGAACCCATAATCATCTGTCACTGGGTGTGTTAGCTTTTTATTCCTTGAACACATCATGCCAACCAATATTCTAATCTCTCTTTTGTTGTGCATGTTTTTCACACATGCCTCGTTGAAGACATGGACCCCCTTTTTTTCTTTATTTGCTTCTATCATATTGGCCTATTGATATTTTTCATTGATGTCATTGATCGGTCTGATATTCTTACCTATGGCTTATCCGTTGTTCCAGTAGTGGTGTTACCCGCATAAGTTTTTGGTCCATCCCTATTCGGTATAACACATGATATCTTTTTGTATCTATGCCAACATCTCCAACATCTTGTGTAGAATGTTCACCTGACTATATCTCTGATGCAAGCCAACTAAGTGGATATGAAAATTTGGTATATATATATGAATGCCATAAACAAAAATGTAATGAAAATGATATGTGATGTTATGATAGCGATATGTTGATGTATAGTGTGAAATGATATGTGTTATAGTATAATAGTGTAGTGTTTCAAGATCTTTGTGCTTCAGTGAGAACTGTATTCATGCATTTGTAAATGCAATTATAGTAGTTCAATTTTGTAATATATACTCCGACTGTAAGTCGTATCTTAGCTATAATAGTTGGATTTTGTATCTTAGGAAGTGAGCCCACCAGTAGTGATCCAACCCAAGAATGAGCCACCCTGTATTCTATAACCGGTTACTTAATACTTGAGAGTTAACCCTCTGTGGTGTTTCCCATCTTGGGTTTCCACATAAAAAAATATTGGTGTTATGTGGTGTTGTGTTAGATTGTTTTTTTTTGGAAATTTTAATTATGTTATATGGACAACTATTTAAAGGTTTTAATATTTTTAGAGTAATATTGTTTCACCCCTCCCCTCTTAGTATTTTGAATGTTCAACAATTGGTATCAGAGCCAAATCCTTTAGAAGAGTCTAATGACTCAAAGGAGATATGGAAGGTTGAACATATGATACCTAGATCTACCATGGATCAGAAAGAATTCATGTTTGTCCTTGAATATATTGAAACTATCGAAGATGAAAATAAGGAACTCTCAAAAAATCTTCAAATGGTAAATGATTGCATCTGTAAACTAAAAGATCAGATCTAGAAATTCAAGCTAAGGCATAAGGAGGTCAGTAATGAACCCAAGTTGGAAAATAGTACTATCCTTGACTTGAAATCAAGGACAAATCTGATGAATGCAAGAAGTTGGAACAAGAAGTTGCATCTCTCAAATCAGATTTAGAAGAATCAAAGAAGCAAGAGGTCAAAAATAAAGCAAGTTGGGAAAATCTTGATGAAATATTAGCAGCTCAAAGATCACCAGCAAACAAGAAAGTCTTAGGCTATGAAATTGGTGAATGCTCACACAGTAAGCCCAATGAAAAGAAAGAACTCGGTCCAGTAAAAGAAGCTAAAATTGAATACAATAAAGAAGACAAAGGTAAGTCTTCGACAAAGCAATAGGTAAGTAGGAAACCCCTCTCTTTTAATGGTCATTGTTTTAATTGTAATAAATTAGGTCATAAAGCATTAAATTATAGGAATAGTATGAATCAAAAAGCTATATCTTACTCTAGTAGATGTTATAATTGTAATGGTTATGGTCACAATACTAATCAATGTAGGAAACCAAATAGAAACAATTATTTCAGTGGTTATTGTTATACATGTTATGCATATAGACATAAGGCTAACTAGTGCAGGTCAAGGTAAGAGAAGAAAACCAATAGGTGTTATAATTGCAATAAAATTGGACACATTGCAAGATTATACAAAATTGATGCAGTCAAGCCAACTAAACCAACGAAGAAAATCGATAAGGAAGAAGTTAAGGTTGAAATGAAGAAGATCTGGAGAAAGAAAGAAGATGATGGATCCAGCTCTGGTGCAGACATATGTTCTAGTAATTAGCCACTCTCCGGCTATTGCCCAGGAGAGAAAGAAAGAAAAAGGGGGATTGCAAGCAACTTGTGTACATTCGATAAAGTCACATCTATCTAATGAATAAGGAATCATGAAAGGAGTTATGGCACATTTTATGCAAAAAGGTGCATTTATTACGAAATTAGCATCAAAGTAAAACTTACAAGTCACTTTTGATCACTCAAGCGAAAAGCTCACAAGGAGCTAAGGAGAAGAATGAAGCTGACTTGCGTGATAGGGTTTGTGTATCTACAAAAGGTTATTTTCTTGAGTCTTGCTATTTCTCTGTAGTTACAGTTATGGCTACTCCTTCTTTGGTCAATGTGGCATCTCAGCCTCATCTTGAATTCAAGAAGTATCTGGATATATCAATTGAAAATGATATGGCTAGATGTTTATCAAAAATCCCACATGGAGTCATTCCTATGGAATATGTTAGGGCCTATATACATTCAAAGCACAAAGAATTTAATCATAGTAGATTAGTTAATGTGTGGATAAATGACTTCACTGGTGATGATTTCAATGTAAAACCTAAATACAAGGTTTTGGTTGAAAAGAAGCTGCATGTCTAGAATGATTTCCCATGTTTCTATTTTGATGATAAATGGGTACGAATGGCTATGAGCAGGTTCCATGACACGTTCATGTGGTTAGATGAAGCTCATCTAATCAGAAAAGAAGTAATGAAGGTTGTTAATGGGTTGAATGACACTGGCATTCTTCTGGTACCAAAGGTAGTCAAAAACAAGGAATTTGAAAATCTAACTCAAGCCATTTTTGATGGTCAGTCTCTGGCAATTCATACAGTTACAAATATAGTTGTGAGGTATGTTGCCCAGGTCATTGGAAACAAATTCTACTACACCAATAGGGATAAATCCATCTCAACTACTGATGTCTACACTGCATATGATATGGTGGTAAATGGAGTGGACTACAACTTATACGAGCTCATCAGAGAGCAATTCCTTGAGAATTTGAATCATTGCAAATGAAGGAAGAAGAAGGTTGCATTTTGGTTTGGAACCCTTTCACTCTATTTACTATTCTAATTCATGCATCAAATACCTAGTCTTGGTCTGGTAGTGTGGTCATCTAAGAAACAAATTTCTCACCAAATTGTTGAGCGAATGAGGAGGTATTCTGATACTACTGCACAAGAAATGACATTTGATTTATTTTTCTCTTTATTATAGTATAAGATGGACAATCCGGATAGAATTACTAAATCTATAGTCACCAAATATAAGGATAATATCACTTTCATAGTCACAGTTGACAAATACGTAATGGAAGTTGTACCGAGAACTTAGTGGATACCCAAATTGGGGTATGAAGTATCAGAAGAATATTTAGAAAATTCTTACAAAAGTTTTGTTAGAGATTCACATAAACACCTCTCAGAAAAGGTTTGGCATAGCAAAAGAAAAGTTCAAAGAAATCCGGAAAGAGCAGATCTCAAAGTAAATTAATAAGAAAGCACATAAGACTTTGAAAGCAATTAAGCAAGAAGGTGAAAGAAGCGAAAGCCATTGAGGCTAACCTTGTTGTTGTAGAATCTGAAATAGAATCAGACCCAGATAAGTACCAAATTAAGGTCTGGGAGAATAAATCCAAAAAGGTAACTTGTGATCCTCCTAATGTAGATACCTTATTTGAACTACTTGTAGATGGAAACTCTAAAGAGGTTGGTGATTTTTACAAATCTGCTACTTCCAAAGGAAAAGAAAACATAACACAAGCATTTGTTTTGTACTATTCAAGATTAGATGGAAATATAGATAATTTCAAAGAGGATATTCTTGATAGTCTCTCGGTTGATTGAAATAAAATTTGAGAAAATGCTAGAAAAATAGATAAGGACATTGTTAATGAAGCTATTTCCATTGTTTCTAAACTCATAAAAGAGGAATACTTCATAATTTTTAAGGAACTCAGTCGGTCAGGGTTGAGAACAAAGAAAATAGAACATCCCTTATGGAGAACAAAGAAGCTACAAATAAATTGAAAGTGGGTGTCATTTTCAAGCTTATAGACATGGCAAGAAATCTTGGGATGTTGATTAGTGATGGCTCTACTCCATCATCTATTTCCCCCACATGCTCTCAAGAGGAATTGGATATTGAAAACGTTGCAAATCTTGTACTAGAATACATTGATGCAAAAGTATACAATCTTGACATGAATCCTCTAGAAATTGAACACACTCAGTCTCCAAATAAATATTCTGCTCTGGTGAATGCAAATGAAGAACAAGAAAAATAAGTTGAAAGAGAAGAAGAGAGAATTGAAAAGGAAGGAGAGGAAACTAGAAGAAAAGGAGAAGAGATAACTGCAGAGGAAATTGATATCAAAAAGTAGGAAGAAAACATAGAGCAAGAAAAAGGTGAAGAACTGGTAGTAGGGATAGCTAAGAAAAGAGAAGAAATTGTTAGCATCTCTACCAGTACTTGTTCTGGTGATGCTTTGAAAATTTTAGTTGCTTCACCACTTATAATCCAACCTATCACCTCTTCCAAGATAATTCTTGAAATTGAGAAGATCAATCCTTTTCAGAAATTTCAAGTTGCTGATTCCATTCAAGCCTTAGCCAAAATTGACATGCTTAAGGAACTAGAAGAAAAAGATAATTTGATTGAAGAGACTATTTCTGCTCTCCAAAGTATTATTCCATAATGTAATATAGATCAGTCTAGAAGCAATATAAATAAATGTAGAACACTCGTCAAAGCTGTGAAGGACTTCTCTGCCTATATAGATGAAAAGCTCCATAGGGAAAGGGAAGCTGGAAGGAATAAGCTCTTGCAGGAATTAAAAGCTCGATGTACAAATGCCTTCTCCAATCTTCAGGTAAGGTCAATACCTTTTCGAGGAAGGAAATTCTTTGTATTTTTATAGCCTACAGTGGTTGGATGCCAAAACCACTATTAGAAAAGAGATTGATTGAATTGAGTCAAAGATTAGGTAGGCATACCATTCTTTCAAGTTATCTGAAGAATTGTATAGTTCTGGGAGATCCTCAATTGAGGAACTACACAAAAAGTACTTTAAACTATAACAACAACGGGACATCATTCTGCCCTTAGGCAATCTCCAGGAGATGTGTGTAGAAAATATTTCATTAATGAATCGTGCCCTCTTGAAGGCACAACTGGATACCCTCTCTAATCCTTTCTCAATTGAAGATGGAGAATCTCTACTTGCATCCATTCAAGTTCATGCTCATCTTCTAACCGAAGCAATTTTACAGTGGAATGATAATAAGGGTAAGTGGGTCACCAATCTTTAGAAAATCAAGCAGTCTTTCTCCAATGGTGCATCAGGTGCATCCTAAATATTTTTCACTCTGTACCCCTTGTTCATTGATGTCAAAAGGGGGAGAAATAAAAAATAAAAATAAAATATTTTGAGAAACAGAGATAGTCATCATAGGGGGAGTTCGAGAGTTTATCTTTTGAAGTTTTGGCATTCTGAAATTTTGTTTGCCATCAATGAAAAAGGGGGAGATTGTTGATATTTTTCACTGATGTCATTGATTAGTCTAGTATTCTTACCTTTGACTTATCCCTTGTTTCGGCGGCAGTGTTACCCACATAATTTTTTGGTCTGGCCCTATTTGGTATAATGCAGGATATCTTTTTGCATCTATGCCGACATCTCCAACATCTTGTGTAGCATGTTCACTCGACTCTATCTCCAATGCAAGTTGAATAAGTGGATATGTCGATCCAATATATATATATATATATATGAAGCGACATAAACAAAAATGTAACGAAAATGATATGTGATGTTATGATAGTGATCTATTGATGTATGGTGTGAACTGCTATATGTGCTATAGTAGAATAGTGTAGTTTTTTGAAGATCTTTGTACTTCAACAAGAACTATATTCATGCATTTGTAGATGCAATTATAGTAGTTCAATTTTGTAATATATACTCTGGTTGTAAGCCATCTCTTAGCTGTAATAGCTAGATTTTGTATCTTCGGTAATGAGCCCACCACAGTAGTGAGCCACCCTGAATTCTATAACTAGTTACTTAATACTTGAGAGTTAACCCTCTCCGTGGTTTTTCCCATCTTGGGTTTCCACATAAAAATATCGATGTTATGTGGTGTTGTATTAGATTGTTTTTGTTTGGCAATTTTAATTATGTTATGTGGACAACTATTTAAAATTTTTAATATTTTTAGAGGAATACTGATTCACCCCTCCCCTCTTAGTATTTTGGATGTTCAACATGGCCCCGTCTATTTTTCCTCACTTTCACCTTCATTTTTTGACTGGGGATAGTTTTCCTTTGGATTTGGGATGTTTCCATGATGCCTAAATGAATTGCCAAGGTTTCGTTAAGTTTGGAGTTGCAAAAATTTCACTGCAGAAGTCCATCCATGGAATTCCATCTACAAAATTTTGTTTGCGGAAGTTCATCTGTGGAAGTCCGTCCACAAAATTTCATTTGTGGAAGTCTATCTATGGAAGTTCATTTGTGGAAGTTTGTGGAATTCCATTTCTGAAATGTTGTTGCAAATAGCACTGGACCCTCTAGCTTCTATATTCCAAACCTCCACATTTCAAAAGAGAGGTACAAACTTGAAGTTTTCAACATCTAGGCCGTATAAAATAAATATTTCAACATGCCCAAAGAGGTTTGAGTCAAATTCACCAAGTGTTTAGACATTGCAGAAATTTCACTATGAAAGTTCATCTGTGGAAGTCCATCTGCGGAATGTCGTTTGTGAAATGCTATTGCAAATGGCACCAAATCCTCTGACTTCCACATTCCAAATTTTTGCAATTTTTAAAATGAGTCAAATCTTAAGAAAATATGTCTAGGAACTCTTTCTCCCCCTTTTTCCACGTGCTAAAATTGAAAAATCTCAAATTTACTAAGTTTTAATGTAATAACCCATTTAAAATTATTACTTAATTAATATTATTATAAATGACACATGAATATACTCCAAATTAAAAAGACATAACTAGTGGCTAAATTCAATCATAGCTACACATGTCCATTTAAAATGAGTCAAATATTTTTATATTCACTTCAAAAGTCAAATTACAATATCAGGTTTGACTTGGCTCTTGAGGCCACAAAGTCATTACATTGTACACATTACATCAAGTACAAGAATAAATTACATCAAGTTGCATCTTAGACTATAATAGTCTTGTGAAAAACCAAGGTTCTTCTTGGATGCTCACCTCCACTAGTGGATGAGAACATGGTTGAAGCGCTTTACCGCCCAACCACAAAGCTTACACTTCCTTGGTATTCTTCTAACTTGAAGAATGTCTGACCCTACATAGAAATTTTAGCAAGAGAACAATCTACAAGGTGGAATCTAGTTTGTGCCCAAACATCAACATGCAATTCCTATCTACAAGTTAGAAAAGAAAATGCAAGATCTATACTAGGAATGACAGAGAGTGAAATAACAGAGTTCATTCGTACATACATAATGAACTATATTGCTTGGCCAAGCATAATAAATGTGTTGCAACAACAACAAAAAATTGTTTATGGTAAAGAAAACCTATACTCTTTGAACTCCATTTCAGCACCTGTCTCGAAAGGTAACTTTCTACTATATATCTCATAACAGCTATCTACCATCTAGCAGCATCTACCCATATGTGCTCTAGTCAACTAAGGTATCACTATTCTATTCAAGTATTTAAAATATTATTTCACAAATGTCTTGAAAAGAAGAAATAAAATAATAATTTATACTCTAAACAGAAATTAGATTTATGATTCATAGAGTAATTCAATAATCAGTTATATCATTCTTACGACTATTTTCTACTTATCATCTTAAGTATTTTCCTTTTAAAAATGTACTAAAAACAAAAGAAGGTATGTCACAAGTATGTGTATGTACATAGACAAAGTCTATGTGCATACACATATATGTTCCTACTTATGTTTAAAATTTGTGCATACATTCTGAAATAATTATAAATTTTAGATTTGTAATCTTAAAATAGTATTCCCTTGGCATTTCTTGTCAAAAATAAATAATCAAAACAAGTCTATGCTAACTGTTTCACACACATTGTTATTGCATTCTCACAACTGTAATACTCTAATATTGTTGTTTACATAAGAACATTCATTGTTTTAAAAGAACGAGTATTGTTTCCTAGTAAATAGTCATAAAACAAGTTGTTTCATATGAACATTCATTGTTTAAGAAAAACAAGTATTGTTTCCTACTAAATAGTTATAAATCTAGCTATTTACATATGTACATTCATTGTTTGAACAAAACAAGTATTGCTTCCTACTAAAAAAATATAAACAAGTTGTTCACATATGTACATTCATTGTTTGAATAGAACAAGTATCGTTTCCTACTAAACAGTTGTAAATCTAGTTGTTTACATATGTACATTCATAGTTTGAGCATAACAAGTACTTTTTCCTACTAAACAGTTAGAAAGCAATTTTTTTTATCTATAAAGATAAATTTTTAATAAAACAAAGTTGTTTACAAAAGAATACCCACTATTTACATCAACACAATACTATTTCAAACTAAACAGTTACATTTAAAGACAAATATTGTCGTTTACTTTGTTTTCTATCCTCAAGTTGTTTACATGATAAATGATCACTTTACAAGTAAATGTTCACTATTTTAAAACATAATAGATTTTCCACAAAGTTCTGAGAATAAATAAACCAAATAGCCCAGCTTCATACATAAGGATAGAATGTCTATTATTTAGATCTTGAACGCTTTCATCACTGGAAATTTGATGAGCAACATTAATATTATAAATAAAACTAAGCTCGACATGTTTGTCAAAGAAATTCTTGAGCAAATATATTTTAGTCAAAGAAGGCATAGAAGTTTCAGGTTAAAACAATACTCTTGCCTATCATGTCTGTAACAAGCAACAAAGGTTTCTCTAGATTCAACCAAATCACAATGGTCGAGTTCTTTTTCTTAGCATCAAAATTTATATTCAAGATTTTCCCTTATGGGCTTATTGTTTTATCCTATGCATGCAGCTATTTACAACATATAGACTTGTGTCTATACCATTTTGACATTAAGGAAATCAGCCTACAATCTTCTAGATCGACCCAAGCAAAGCTTGGTGTGTCTCAAGCTCAAATTCATACAATTGTTCCTATCGAACGAGGTTAGTTTCTTACTTAATACAACATTCATACAAATGAAAGGCTTAAGAAACATTCGAAAAAGCCTCTCTCTATTATCATCCCATTCGATAACAATATTTTGATATAACACAAATGAAATGCAAAAAAATAGGGATCTCATACCCTCCCATAGGATCATAGTTGACCCTTCACAAAGGATTAATCTCAACAAATCACATAGTCATCTAAATAAATTTTGATAGCCTTCATAGGCTAAGAATCTATATGCAGATAGTGATAATGTTTAAGCCTTTGAAGCTCTTTGATCCCTGGCCTAGCCCTATACAATAGTTGTGTAGACTCTAAGACATGGAAAAATCCATACTATGCTAGTCATAGGCCGTGCACCCACCTTAAGGTGGTAAATAATTTTCATGCATTCAACTTCAAGGATGCATCAAATGCATAATAGCATCTCACATATTTGTGGCACTATGATAACACTACTTTGAAATGAGGAGACTTCATGCATGATTTGATAATAGCAATTAAATAAAGTCGATGGCTAAAGGAAATCGATTTACCTCAAATTTTCCAAGCTTTTGTGATGTTTCCCTTGAATTCTTCTAGTCTTGAGTTCCCCTGCTACTTTTTCTTCTTTTCCTTCGAACCCCAGATTGTCTACTTTTTCACTTGGGTGTCTTCTAAAACAATGGTAACATCTCTCTCATTCATTTGCATGTTACTGGCATCCACATTATTGCCTAGCTGCCAACCTTTACTTGTTTTTAACATGGTCATTAATCCAGTGACAGTCCACTCCTCTATGCGATGCCTTTTTATGGATTCTCATTATTTTTGAACAATCTGATTCATAATATATCAATTATCAACTTTGAATTTAATATAAATTTAAATATATATATAGTATGTATATGTATGTATATATATGTATATATATAATATATATATAAATATTATATATATACATACATATACATACTATATATATATATGTTTATATATCTATACGCATTTAAATGATTTCATTCACATTTTCCTTCTATTCAAATAATGTATATATATATATATGTATGTATTCGTATTTATTTTATATACATATATATACATATTTATATATATGCATTTATGTATAATTTGTTTGTTTGGAATGGCTTATAAGTTCCATACACTTATCATTTAAAAAAAAAGAACTTGAATTTTCATTTTGAGTATCTATATATATATATTTAAACTAACAAGGGAATTTTCTTTACAATACTCAGCTTTCATTTCCTTCAAAAACATAGAGTTTGAGTAGAAGATTTAATCTACAAGCCATTTATTTTCAAACACTAAAACAATTCAAGTTAGGAAATTGTGTTCTCTTATATATGCAAACTAGTTCAAATGCAATTCATCATGCCATTTGTAGTGTGTGCACCTAGATTCCAACTGGCTTACCATTCGATCCAGCTAAAAAATCCCACTTCAACCATGTTCTCATACCTCAATCTGTCACCCTGCAACTGCACACACTCCACTTGCAAATTGATCAATAGCACTCAATTCTTGGTAACATATAAAATAATTTCCAAAAGTTCACAAAGTCAACATCAGTCAACTTCTTTCATTCAATTTTTGAATATTCCAAATTCTCCATTTAATATTTAATTGAATTTCTTCAATAATTCCATTTACCATATTATGATAAATAAGCAATAAAATTGGATTATGGCATTTAATACTTTGCAAAAATTTCTCTATGGGTTTTCATCTATGGAAGTCCATCTACAAAAGTCCATCCACAAAAGTTCATCCACGAAATTCCATCTGTGGAAGTTTCGTAGAAGTCCATCTGCAAAAGTCTGTTTGTAGAAGTCCATTTACGAAATGTCATTGCAAATGGAACCGAACCCTTCGGCTTCTGCATTCCAAATTTCTACATTTTTCAAAAGTCAAATCATTGAGAAATAGGTCTAGGAACCTTTCTAATGCATCTTTCATGTGCTAAATTTGAAAAAACTCAAAATTGCTAAGAAATGTGGCTTTGTGGAACTTTTCATGAAGGAAGCTGCCTTTGGATGCCATGGTCCTTGTTGACACCAAAATTTGATGAGGTAACAGTGTCTTATGGGAAACTCAGTTTATGGGGGACCTTTTGCACTAAACTGAGTGACCTCCAAGTTTTTAGAGAAGCGGCTTCTTCTATAATAGGGGTTTGGAAAAGGAAAAGGAAATAGATATAATAAAATAAAGTCTAACCTAAGGCGATGCGCCAAGACTTAATGATAGGAATGATAAATCATAGATCTAAGGGCCTATGTGGTGTTTGTAGTGTTCCAAAAAATTAGAAACTAAAGATTACAGCATAGAAAATCCATTCATTGACATAAAATAATATTGCATACATTCCTACTGCCAGGAAGAGTCTTTAGACATGGTCTAGGTCAAAAAATTTGCATTCAACATATATAGAATTTTTCAAATGAAATGTCCAGACAATAAAAGCACATTTTACAGTTTGATCAAATAGCATGAAAAAATAGAAAGACCGAACAATTGGCATAGTCTGAGAGTTTTTGCAATAAAATAAAACAACAATAAAAGCCTGGTGTCTTTTACTAAAACCAGTGTTTTCTTTAAATTTTGGACCCTTTTCCCACAACAGAGAAAAGTATATATAGCAAGAAAAACCCCCACTGCTTTGGAGAACAACAACAAAAAATATTTTGCAATCCCCTAACAATAATGCAAAAATTAGAATATTCCCCAAGTCGTTGCAACAGAAACAATTTGAAACCAAGCATCTAGTCATTCCAGCCATAGGTGCATCCTCTGAAAATGATGGCAGTGGTCTCGGCAAGGCTTAATCAGAAAAGTGTCACCATCCCATACAAATGATTACGATATGGAGTGGCCAATAGCAGCATTCGGTTCATCTGGTCTATCACCCAAATATGAGATTCGTTGACTAGGCACGTGGCATCCTTTCGCTGCTCATGTGAACCTCTCTCTCTCACTGCTAAAGACTTGCACTAAGGCTACACATGTCGAATGGGCGAAGCACTTAACCAATAGTGGATGGAATAACCACCACCGGGTGCAAAAGAGATGCGTGGCAACATTTCGCTACCTGTAGTTGTTACTTCATCTCTATGCTAAAAGATTTGTGAATAGAACACACGTAGCAAGAGTACACCGTAGATAGAAATTGTGGGGCCCGTCAAACCTTTTTGGGAATGAGGGCTTCATCGCACTCGAGCAGAGCCTGATGAGATAGCAAGAAAGCATGATCAAAAGTATCCCACAGCCACAACACATGGAAGCATAGCAGGGTTTCCCGGGATGCGAAAGGAATGCAGAAGCTTAGGATTACGAGGAGTAGACATGTGGAGTGGGAGAAAAAAACTTAGCTAAAAGGCCGAGTTGATTACTTGCGATGCACGAGCTGATGCATAGAGTAAAATACACTCGAAGGGAGCTAGTTAAATATTTATTAACAACTTTTGGTGACTATCAAGGGCGTTTCGACTAAGGAATGAAGAACCCAAAATTTCTCTAGTTTACAGGCCAGATTGCCATTTCATTAGCTAATGGAGTCAGAGATTGGAAAGAGTCACCTGTAGAGGTGACCATTCATCCTTAGATGGCTTCACCATGTTGCATAAATTCTCCTATGTTCCACTTAGATCAATAGTTTCTTTGTGAGGCAGTGCATTAGGTAAACCGACCCTTGCTTCATAATCAAATAGTAGTTGTGCAAGCAAATGAATCACTCCCTCAATATCAGTCATTGTGGGAGGATGACTGAAATCTCTGAAAGCCTCCGGATCATTTTCCTTCTCTTCTATCTTTTATGCAATCTATTTGGCCATAGCAATAGAGCCATTTTCAAGGAACGGGGAAGGAAAACCAATCCTATTTAACTCAAAGAAACTCCCCCGTATGTTTTACAATGTCTTGCTCAGAGTAGTCGTGACTGCTTTAGCACACTAGAAGGCAGAGTGGCAATGGATGAACTTATTTTCTGTTTGAGCAGCAACATCCCGATCTTCAATACCCGCTCTAGCGAGGTCTTCATCAGAGACCGAGTATAGCTCGGTGAGAAAATATTTTGCTTCCAAAACCTTCTCCAGGATAAATTGTGGGAATTTCTCAATTGTATCATGAGCCTCCTTGCTCAGCTTTGATGCCTTGTCGATGAATCGGAGGGTAGGCTGTAGTGCTAGGAAAAAGGTTTTAATCTTTTCCCAGTGAGAGATTTACAACTACCTAACCAACGAAATGATGTTTGGTTGTGTAGGAGAAGGTAGGAGAGTGTTTTTATAGAGAAGCAATCTATGCATCCCTTAAATTAATGGCCTCATCGAATTCTTCCCTTTTCTTTTTCTCGAATGCTAGTTGCTCTGTGGAGCTGCTCATTTCTTTATTCCAATTCTCCTTGGCTCGGGAGTAATTTGCTAAGTGCATGTCCAGAGAAGACATTGTCTCTTGGAGCTCTTCTTCTAATTGAGTTTTTTGGCCCTTAAATTCAGCCTCTTTCTCTTGTATTCTCCTCTCATATTGAGCTTGTTGGGCCTCCAATGCTTCATTCCTCTACACCATTCCTTGACTATACTCAGGGCAAAGTCACTCCAACTCTTCATTCCTCAGCAAAGTCAAAGTCCATGCTGGGGTGGTCCTCATTCCACCATCTTTCAAATTCCTTGGCATCCTTTAGGCTATCATAAGGGGCATCCAATTGCCCCATCTCTTTGCGATACCTCCAGAAAGCTTCTATTTTCTCAACAGTCCACTCCTCATCCCTTCGCAACTTATTGTACATGGCACATTCCATGTGGAAATTATCTTTGGCCACTACCATAGCAAAGTAGAAGTTGTGTCATGGCCGTCTAGTATCTTGCGTAGGAATATGTGCCAGTTCAACAAAACTGTCATCCTTGTCTGCCCGTGGGTTACGCTGATTTTCCCAGTAGGGTTGGGGAACATGTGTTACCTTCATGTGTGGCTTTGAAAATTCATTGAAAGGGTTGTAATCTCACTTTTCATTTACCAAAACCAACCCTAAATGAGGTAGTTTATCATGCAATAACTAGTCTGATTGTTTCTTTAATAGAGTCACTGATTTGAAATTCTTTAGACAAGCGAAGAATCATTTTCTCTTGACACTTTTACTGCTACAAAAGGTAAAATCAATGATACACACCTACCTATACATTTCAAGCGTGAGCACCCTATCTATGACGCAGGCTGGAAGAAGGAAAGGTTGACCAGTGAAGCCCCGCATTCGGAGAATCATGAAATTTGTTCCTAAGAACCAGTCACAGGCGGGAGTGAAACTCTGCATATATCATGTCTGATCTCTACCGAGCTAGATTATGTCACCTTCTTCTCATAAATCATGCAAGACCAGAGTTATGAAATAATCTGAAAATTCATAATAATCATATGACACAGAAAGAAAGGGCGTCCATGTAGATACTGGCTTCCTCTTATCCTGTTCATCAAAAAATGATAATTCAAAATACCGGGCAAAGAAATCAGGGTTTTGATGTAGGAACATGTGAACTAGGAAAGAAAGAAATCTAAACTTTCCCTTGGCCAGGTAATTCTTTATTTTTCATACCATTTCATCTACCATGAACTCAGCAAAATCATACTAGAAGGTATCGTGCTGCTTGCAGAATTGGGAGGCCGGTCCCAACTGAAAAGCTTCCAACATCTCATCAGAGTCTCAGCCACATAAAAAATCCATCATGGACATGGCATCCTACATATCCTTGTGTAATGCACCGTGCGGCTACAGAATACTTGGCAGTTTAGCACCTAGGACGCTTTTCTTACCAATATCCTCCAACAAGAAATCTGAGTTCTTTTTCATCGCCCTCCATGTTTTTTTCTCTTTTGCTAGGGTAAAAGGACTCAATGTTCTCTCTTCTTTTACTTGGGTCTAGGATGCATAGAATATACCAAATGGCCTATGGGGTGATGTGAACTCTTAAGTTACGGCCCTCGATGTAGCGGGTGCTAGGGTTATAAGACTGGATGGCAGCGTCAACTATCTCTGGGCAGTAATGCACCAATGGGACTATGTATTATGGAATACCACTATACCAAATCTTCATTGTTGTAGACGTGTCCACCTTTGGTGCCATCAACCTTGCATAGGCTGATTTCCTTAAGGATTTAGGGTTTTTTGCGAGTCGTGGGTCATAGATATTATCCCATTTCTCCTCAACCATTTTCTTGTTCCTGCAATATTTGGGCCTACTTGGCTCTATTGTATACACCCTCTTCAGCTTTCTTGGTATACCAGGCATAGCATATGCCAAATCCTCATAGACATACACATCTTCAAACAACCATATGGTTGTAAATAACTCCTAGCTAATTTCCTCTTGCATTTGTTGAGATGAACTCTCTAACATTTTTCTTTAGATGAAGACTTCTACGAGTTCTGGACTATATTATTCCTATCCGACCCTAGATATGCTAAAAAATTCTCTGCACCTTGAGCTTTGGCATTTTTTAAAAGACTTTGAATCATTAAACCTTTTTCATGCAATATTTGGCTATCTCTTTTCAAGGTGGTAGAGGAAAATATGCATTTTGCATTTAATTCAGAATGTACCGTTAATTTTGTGATTTGTGCAGAATGAACTACTTGCCATTTTGAGGTAGCAAGAGTTCATTATTGCATTTGGAAACTGTGTGATATGTTGTGATTCCCTTGGAATTTGAGCTAGAAATTTTCTTTATAGCCTTGCGTTAGTATGTGTCGGTAATTAATATCCTAACCGGAATGATTACGCCAAAGCAAACGATCATGACCTAAAAAGATATGGATATTGCCTTGGGCTCTGGGAAATTCCTGTGAGATGACACAATAGCCTACAACTATGTAGCTTACTATCGATGAGTATCACCTTTGTAAAGCTAATTAATCAGCTCCTATTAATCCAACACGCATTGAACCATACCTCCGCAGATACAACTGGTTCAGAAATGTGAGCAAACGCAGGCACGCCTTTCAAGTTGGCATCTAGTTATCTTCACATCTTCTCAAAATGGATTATCATGCATCTTGTCATTTTTTCTATAAATAGGCCGGTAAGTATTGAGGAAATCACACTTAGCATTTGAGCAGTGATAGGTTGTTAGTGTTGTTTTAAGCAAGTTTTCTCATAGGCTAGGTGATAGGTAAATTTCAATATTGGCTAAAAGATATAAGCATAGTGTCAGAACCATCAATACTCCTATTAGACTAACCTCTTATAAGTCATAGATAGCATTCTTGGGGGAGGTTTCTACTAGGCGACTGAAAAGAATGAACAAAAATAAGCATTCCTTGGTCTTGATAGCCATAAAATGGGTTATGGGTAAGGACTTCATAGAATACAAGGAAAAGTATCATGTGAATACTGATATATGTTCCCACTTTGTAGTGTCTATGTTAGACATTGACATCCCCAAGCCTCTCATTCTAAAGCTGGTCAAGGAATTTTTTCCCAGAAAGTACCTGAATGGCCTTGGTAAAGTTGTTGCTCATGTTGCATATGGGGTAGGTCTGTCATCAGCTAGTGACCTCCGTCGCTATATCAAGGAAGAAGCGATAGTTGTATGGCTGTCGTTTCTCCATGGATTCTGTCTTCAAACACACGACGAGCATTGATAGAGGGTTACCTAGGCCTTACACTTCATGTTCCACAGTGACAACCTGATATTGTTCTACGACGTAGATTGGTATATTGACTTCAGGAAACTAGTGTTTCCCCTGCCAATGGCAGTTGTGCCGAATGATGTTGCTTCTACTACCGAAGAACCTACTGATGAGGAAGAGGTAGATGCTGCCATTGATGTGTCAATTGCTGCCTCCCATGCCCTTGGATGAAAACCCTCTCCGCTCCTAAAAATGCCTCTCAATTTTCTTTATTTCATGTTGTTGCATAGACCACCTTCCCTACAGTTTTGTATATAAGCCTGAAAAAGGCTATCATTTTTGCATACATAAAAGAATAGCTTGAATAGTTGTATAATTTTTGGATTATGGCTTTCCCAGCCATTTTACAATGTAAAAACCAAAGAATATTTATAAATAGATATATATTTTTATAAAAATCCATGGCTCTTTCTTTCATTCTGCATTTCAATTTTATGGGCTCTTTTATAGCATATGTATTTATTTTCCTTACACATGGGTGTGTTTAAAATGTAAGCAATCCCATTGTTCTACCCTTCATAATAATGAGCTATTTCCACAGAAACACAAACCAATTTGAAAAAGACTAGCCAAAGAAAGGAAAATAAAATAAAAGCATTATTCACATATGTACAAAAATAGAACTCGACACTTAATGGAACAGCTTAAGATGAATCCCATTGACCGGGATTCCTAAGGGCTCCTGTTCCATATTCTCTAACTCAAAAGTGTTATGCTCCTTGCACTGAATGATTTTAAAGGGGCCCTCCCATAGGTTATCAAATTTACCATGTTGACCTGGCTTTGTAGCCCTTTTATCATACTTCAGTACTAAGTCTCTGCATTTTAGGCCTTGGTCAGAAGCCTTCTTTTCAAACCATCACTTAACCACTTGTTGACGGTTTGTCATGGCTATTAGGGAATTCTCCCTTTTTTCCTATACTTCTAATAGTTTGGCAAGGTGACCCTCCATGGCTTCATTTTTTTCTATCTCGAGAGATTTCAACAGCTGGAGTGCTAAAATCTCCATAGATAGGTAACAGTGCCTCCTTCCCATATACCAACTCATAAGGAAAAGTATTAAGGACTTTCTTAGGAGTTATGTGGTTTTCCCAAAGTGCTGCTTAGAGGTTTTTATGCCATTCCCTCTAGTGTTCCGAACCAATTCTTTTAAGGAGTTGGACTAGGCTCTTGTTTGTTGACTCCACTAGGCCATTTCCCTACGGCTAATAATTTGATGATGTCTTAAGGAATATGCCATTCATCAATGCAAAGTGACATACCTTTATGCCTAGGAAAGCTCTAGCATTATCGAAAATTATAGTCTTTGGAGGACCGAACCTTGTCACCAGTTCTTCGAGGAAATCCACAATCTTTGTTTCTGTTGCATTTTCAAGTAGAATGGCCTCTATCCATCTTGTGAAATAATCCATGGAGGTCATAATCCACTTGTGTCTGACACTAGAAACTGGTTTAATCATCCTGATGAAGTCCAAGCCCCATTGTGCAAATGGTTCATCTGCCACTATAGGTTGGAGAGGAATTACGAAATTCTTTCTTCTGTTAGTAAAGAATTGGCATTTTTTGCAAGATCTTACCAAAAAGTGGGAGTCATTGTAGGCCAATAGTAACCTGCGCACATGATTTTGATGGCAGTGGTCTTAGCAGAGAAGTGTCCGCCCATAGTGTTGTTGTGGAATGCATCAATGATCCTCTCTGCTTGCTCTAAAGTAATGCATCACAGGAGTAGACCATTGAAATTTCTTTTGAAGAGGACCCCCTCCACTAGCGTATATCAACAATTTTGCAGCCGGTAGTATCTCCTCTTTTGGGATGAAAGACCTAGCGGATACTTTCCTGTTCACATAAACCTCATTCTATCTGTCAACCAACAACCCTCCAATTTGGATCATTTATCAAGACAAGCTCTGGTTGGTCCCCTGCGGCGGGTATCTCCTCATCCTACACCATGTATTCGCACAGTCCTCTTCCTCTAATAGTTTTAGTAGGTTTGACTTCAATGTCATATTCAAGGATCTTGGTGATCCAATTAGCTCTTTTTTTTGTGATTTCCCCCTCCATGATATATTCACGCACACTAGAATGCGTGACATAAACAAAAATCTTGTTGTAGGAACTTAGATGGCAAAATTTTTTAAGTCCCTTCACTATTGCAAAGGCCTACCTTTCAACGAAATTATAATTCGCCTCATATTCCTTCAAGGTCTGGGAGTAGAACGCCACTGGATGTTCTCCCTTTCCTTCATCATCTTTTTGGGTTAGGACAGTAGCAATACTATACTTGCTACTAAATTCATACATTATAAAATCCTTAGATAGATTTGGATTAACCAGTACCGAAGCTATGGAAATAGATTCCTTGACTTTTTCAAAGGCTTCCCGAGCTTTGGCCGTCCACTTGAATGCCTGGTCCTTTTTGAGCATTAGGGTGATAGGCCTAATTATTCCTGCAAAGTCAAAAATAAACTTGCTAACAAAATTTACCTTGCCCAAGAAGGACTGAACACCTTTCTTATTCACCAAAAGGGAAAGTTCCTTGATAGCTTTCACCCGTTTAGGGTCAATTGAAATTCTTTCCTTAGATACCACATGTCCTAATAGCTTGCCTTGTGGTACTCCGAATACCCATTTTTTTGGATTTAGGGAAACCCCAAACTCCTGGCACTTTTGAAAAACTATTTCTAAGTGGTCAAAATGATCACCCTTAGATTTAGAAAGCACAACAAGATCATCTAAGTAAATTAGAATTAACTTATTGATGAGTTCACTGAATGCAATGTCCATTGCCCGCTGGAATGTTTCCCCTGCATTGGATAAACCAAAAGGAATTTTAGCATATGAAAATGTACCCCAATTTGTGGTGAACGTAGTCTTATGTTGATCCTCTTCCTTAACTCGGATTTGATTATAACATGAGAATTCATCCAGCAGTGAAAAAATTTCCTATCCTGCAACCGTTTGTAAGATTGACTCCATAGAAGGAAATGGATAATGGTTCTTCAGGGATGCTTTGTTTAGGTCTCAAAAGTCCTCACACAAGTGGATATCTCCATTCTTCTTTTGGACCGGGACCAGATTAGATACCCAAGTACTATGCTTGATTGGGAAGACAATGTGCGACTCAATGAGCTTAGTTAACTCTTGTGCCATTAGCGCTTCAATTTAAGGGTTTACTGGCCACTGCTTTTGTCAAAATAGTTTTGCACCTTCTATTAGCTTGATTGTGTGTTGAATGATATCAAGATTATATCCCTCTAGATCATCATAGGACCAGGCCACTACTCCATATTTTTCGTAAAAACTGATGAGTCTTTCTTTATCATGGTGTGGGACATTTTTCCTAACACAAAGCTTCCTGCCATCTGAGATCCGAAGGTCCACATAATCACTTTTTTTTTCTATGAACTTCCTCTTATCATTTTTGGCATCATCTCAATCAAAAAAAAAATTGAGGGTAACCAATCCTTTCAAAAGCTTGTTATATTTGAGCTACATAATTTGTCCTTCATAAGCTTCGACAATCTTTGGTTGAAGCTGATTAGAAAATTACCCCAACTATTGGATGAACGAAGTGATGTGTTCATCACTTTCAAAAACTTGCCAGCTCTGATCATTATTAGGAATTTCCGGTCGAACTAGTACTCGTACTGAATGTAAGTTATGTATAAGGTCAAAGGAAAGATCAAACTGAGCACCAATCATGGCCATGTGATCTGCATCGCTATTTTGACCTTGGGGAATTGTCTGGATACTGAAGGCTTCAAAACTCTCAACTAGGTCCCAGACTCGATGTCGATAGGATCTCATGCAGACATTCCTTACCACATAAATCCCTCTGACTTGGTTGATTACCAGTTCAAAATCTCCGAACACCATTAATTGCTTAATGCCCATTCGTTCTGTAAAGCTTAAACCTTGAACTAATCCTTCATATTCAGCCTCATTGTTTAAACAAGTGAAATGAAAGTGAAAAGACCTTAGCAATTTTTCATCTTGTGGAGATATTAGACATATTCCCGCTCCAACACCTACCTTTCTTCTTGCTCCATCAAAGTACATCATCCATATCTCATTTTCTTGGCTACCTTCAGACTCCTTGGCAACCTTTGGGAGTACTTTGTCTTCATCATAAATTACATAGGTTCCCAATCCTGTAGCATGATAATTACCAAAAGGGTCACTATCCATGTGTTCACTTAATAGAGCATATTCTTTGTCATTTCGGTCTCCGCTCACCTTTTCTTCCTCTAGTAATTCAACGCAATCCATTTCTTGCTTGGTGATAGAGGTATGTGCGGCTTCAAAATTGATCAAGGCTTCATCCGCTACATGTTAAGAATGCAAAGCCTCTGATTCTATCTTCATTTTTGCATCATGCTTGGTTCTGAATATCAGATGTGACCAATCCAAGGACAAGTATCTTCCCACCTATGAAGTAAATTATCAGGATAGACAGAAAAAAAATCTAACACAATCAAAAATCCAGAAATTAAAAAATCTTCAGCACTATGGATTGTGGAAATCTCATAGCATTAATAGACAAAGACCAAACATAGGAGGAACATCTATGATCACAGTGTCTTGCGGCACCATGATACTAGGGCAAGAAAATAGAGTTAAAGGAAGTTCCTTGATGACACCTATTGTTTCAACTTTGTTACCATCAAGTTGCATTACCCCCCTTTTCATAGGTTCATAGCCAAGTCTTAAAGCTTTGGCTATCTATTTAGGCATAACCGTAGTGCTAGCACCAAAATAAATCATAGCATTGTGCAATAATTTCTTTCCTATAATGAGAGTCAAGAAGAAGGGTTGAGGTTTTAACTTATCTTTAACCTCGACAGGGGATTCTTTTGTATTGTTTGTAAATATTTTAGCTGATGGTTTTTTATTAACAACCTTTGTACTGGAAAACTGCTCTGTTGGCGCTATGATGACCTCTTCTTCAAGCACCTTCTATAATAGCATTTTTTGCTCTAGGATAGCTAGAATGTCCCATAGAGATACAATAGCGGATGACTTCTTCAACTGTTCTACCACATTAAAAGGTGAAAAACTCAGAGATTTCTGCTCCTTGGTTCTTATTATAATAATTTTCTTCCGTGGTTGAGATGGTAGCAGGGCAGTAGAAGTGTTAGGAATCTTATCGGAAGAACCTTTGAGTTGTAGGATGGCTAGATGCAGAACAACTAACTCATCGGTAAATCTCCTTTTTGAGCACGTGTTATAATTAGATTGCACTTGTGGTGTTCTGGATATGAACATATCTTTAGCAAACACTATTTCTTCTTCCTCCATCCAAGAAAAAAGTGCATGATCAGGAGCGATATCAGATTCTTGTTCTAGAGACATTCCTTGCATTTGTGCGGTAAGAACCACACTCTCCATTTGTGGTGAGGCATATATATAACCTCTATGATTTGTTGTCGCACCTTGGCTACGTTGCTCCACCACCTTTTGTTGCAAGTTTCCACGTGAACATTTTTGGGGCATATGTGCATCACCACAAGGGAAACACCATGGATTGATGTCATCAATAAGGTTGTTTTGCCCTACAGTTAATCCCCTACTCAAGCTTGGTGAAGCACTTTTCAGCGGAGTAGGCACTGGCACCATTTGGTTGGTGATCAAAGCTGGTGGATTAGTGCGAGGCGCATTCTGGTACTAATTCAGATAATATGAGGACCACTTGCCTTGATAATTTTGATATGTAGGCTTGAGAGTCATTGATTGGTTCTGCTTAAGAGTGGTTATATCATTTTCCATGGTCCGCAACATCTCTTTGAGGTCTCTCATTTCATCTTTGGAAGAACCCAATGTAGAAGCTACATTTTATGGGGCGGCCACTTATGTGTACATCGACTGGGGAGCTGCGGGCATGCTAGTTGACACGAATTCTTGTGCGGGAGTCGATATTTCAAGAAATATCAGCATAATAGGTCGAGGAGGCAACCTTCGACAATCTATCAAATGATTTTCAGCTTTGATAGTGACACCGTAAGCATTTGGTAGAGTAGCTCCTCCCAAAGACTTGATCATCATAAAAATGTCAAAATTAATGGACTTCAAATAAATATGAATGCCAACTCAGGAGTTTGGCGTATAGTAATAGGGATCCTCTGCCAATTTGTGTGAAATCGGGCATTAAAGTCTATCAGAGCCTCCTGGGGGGCTCGTTTTATGATAGATAGTTGATAATATAGTGAAGAGCAGTCTCTGTCATTTGAGAACCTTTCATAGAACGGATCTCCGAGCTCATCCTAGGTGTCAATAGTGCTAGGTGACAATTTTTGGTACCAATCTAATGCCTTGCCTTTAAAAGATGCGGTAAGAAGCCTCAGAGCTACATTTTATGATGTAATCTCGTGTACCAAACACACGTCTACCACATCTTGCAAATGTTCTGTAGGTGTTCTTGAACCATCTCTGGTAAACTTGGGTATAGCTTTCATAGCTGAAACTGGGATAGCACCCCAAACAGTGGGTGTTACTAGGGCTGCTAGGGGACTTCCGGTGTCCCATGCCACATAATTTTTGTTGGCAGCTGACAACATGGTTAAAGGAATGGGTGGCAAGAGTGGAGTAGTTACCGACTGATTTGCAGCTTGCACTGTTCCTAGTGGAGGTACTAGTAAACTGAGGTTTCCTATGGTTTGGGATCTAGTTATAGGCTGATGGCTCATACACCCCTTCTAAAATGCAAATTCATTTAAGCTTTGTCCTACCGAGCGTGCCAGAAAAAGAACAAACTGTTGATGCCAAAATTTGATGAGGTAACAGTGTCTTATGGGAAAATTAGTTTATGGGGGACCTTTTGCGCTAAATCGAGTGACCTCCAGGTTTTTAGAGAAGTCGGCTTCTTCTATAATGGGGGTTTGGAAAGGGAAAAAGAAATAGATATAATATAATAAAGTCTAACATAAGGCGATGTGCCAAGACTTAATGATAGGCATGATAAATCATAGATCTAAGGGCCTACGTGGTGTTTGTAGTGTTCTAGAAAATTAGAAACTGAAGATTACAACATATACAATCCATTCATTGACATAAAATAATATTGCATACATTCCTACTGCCAGGAAGAGTTTTTAGACATGGTCTAGGTCAGCAAATTTACATTCAACATATATAGTTCTCAAATGAAATGTCCAAACAATAAAAACACAGTTTATAGTTTGATCAAATAGCATGAAAAAATAGAAAGGTCGAACAATTGGCACAGTCTAAGAGTTTTTGCAATGAAATAAAACAACAATAAAGGCCTAGTGTCTTTTACTAAAACCAGTGTTTTCTTCAAATTCTGGACCCTTTTCCCACAATAGAGAAAAGTATATATAGCAGGAAAAACCCCCACCACTTCAAAGAATAGCAAGAGTACACTGCAGATAGCAATTGTGGGTCCCGCCAAACCTTTTTGGGAATGAGGGCTTCATGGCACTTGAGTGGAGCCCGATGAGACAAGAAGAAAGCATGATCAAAAGTATCCCACAGCCATGACAAGTGGAAGCATAGTGGGCTTTCCTGGGATACGAAAGGAATGCAGAAGCTTGGGGTTGTGAGGAGTAGACACGTGGAGTGGGAGAACAGAACTTAGCTAAAAGGCCGAGTTGATTACTTGCGATGCACAGGCCAATGCATAAAGGAAAATACACCTAAAGGGAGCTAGTTAAATATTTATTAACAGTCCCCAATGTTGTTTTTACGGCACAAACTTGTCCAACTTCCCACCTTACTACTTCCACATTTTTTTTCTGCATTGATCTTTTCTTAAAAATTTAAGGTGTTTTGTAATCTAGGCCTTGAAACTACCATTTCCCCACATGTCAAAATGGATAAAACTCAAATTTTCTTGGTGTTAAGGCTTTGTGGAAGTCTCAATGCAGAATGTTGTTGCAATGGTGTTGGACTCTTTGGCTTCTGCATTGCGTTGGCCCTCAAAAGTGAAATCCCCTCAAAATTCAATTTCCCAAAATGGAAAGTTTCCAAAAATGGAAAATTTCCAAAGATGGAAAGTTTTTCGAAAAATGATTTTTTCTTGATGGACTATAAATTGATAAATTTTAATATTTTTGGAGGTTTAAATCACGATATTTTATGACACAGGTGCTTCTCAAGATGTTTGGAGGGATAAAGGATCAGCTCGTTGAAGGACCAACATATGAAGTCATGCCATATATTGGAGGGAGGAGTAAATGAATTAAATAGACAAGATGAACATGCTATGGATTTGTGCAAGGCCTTATTTACTAGCAAGTCAGAATTCCCACAACATGCCAAGCTTTTGGAGGTTACAAAGAAGTTCCTCGAATATGTTGTTATATAAAAGGAGGTTGCAAACAATCTAATAGAAGATAAATATTTATAATTTCCAACTACAAGAAAAAATAGGCTATAGGAAAAAATTGGCTAGAAGACAAAATAGACTAAGGACAAAATGGCTGCAAATTTTATATTGTGAAATATTGTACTTATCTTGGACTTGATGTAAACCCTAAGTTGAATTAAATCTAGGCCATTCATTGTGAATTAATCTTGGTCATTCATTTGGGATTTGAAAAACTATAAATAAGGGCTTGCTCCTCATTTGCAGAGGGAGATGAGTTTTTGTAAAAGGAATTTTGAAGCAATAGAAGGAAGCATTGAATTTAGGGGTTTTCTTTGAGCTTGCTCATTATGTGTGCATGGTTCATCCTCCAAGTTTACTTCAATTAGTTTGCTCACTATTTTTTTTTATTTTTAGCTTTTTAGTTAGTGAATGACTCTAATTGTGGTTGTGTTACAATATTGGATGCACTTCCAGCTCATGCTTTTGTGGTTTATTGATGATAGATCACTTTTTACTTTGTGATGAGAGCCACACCACCCAAAACCCACAAAAATAACAACAACAGATACCAACACAGAAGATGTGAGATAGAAAAATGACTCACTTTCAATTATTTTTAGAAAATGAAATTATAGATTCAAAGCTTACATGCTATAGCCTCATGGGCTTGATTCATTACAAAAAAATCAACTCTGAAAAGAAAATCTACTACTCGGAGCCACAATTGGCCCCCTTCTACAACCCCCACTTAACCCTTTTTATTTTCCACAATAACCGCCCTAGAATGTTCTAGAAAGTTCAAATTTCCCCTTTTTGTTCGGGTGCCAAATGTCCCACCGTTTGATTTTTGTCCTAGGAAGAAATTTTTATGAAAAGTGACCCTATCACTTCTTAGGGATTAGAGAGAAACCAAGATGGTTAACCTCAACCTCAGATAACCATGATGAATCTTCAACAAGCCTTCCTCTTCATTTCACTAAGTACTATGCATATTTCCTATTTCTCGTGCTTCTACCCACATGGCTATCCAAGATTTCCCCTATCTCTTCCTTCTCTGAAGTAGGTGTTGGAATTTTCAACTATTCATTTATCAACTCCTCCTCTATATCCCCTTCATGATAATTTCTCAAATCAGCAATGTTGAACACAAGATAAATGTTTATTCCACTGGGAAACTCTACCTCGTAAGCATTTCCTGAATCATGCTTCTTCAAGATCTTGCATGGTTCAAACTTCTTCATCTTTAACTTGTTGTATGTACCAACTAGAAACCTTTCCTTTTGCAAGTGAACCATGACTTCATCTCCTACCCAGAACTCCTTATACCTCCTTTTCTGATCTGTCTGAGTCTTATATTGTGAATTCATCTTATTGATATGTTTCTTCACCTCTTCGTGCAAATTCTTCAGGTGCTTAGCAAAATATTTAGCCTCAGCACTACTCTTTTCCCCCTTATCCATATTTCTCAGTCTAGAAGCAATTCTTGGACTACTCCCATATACAATCTAGAATGGTGATTTATGAATGCTCCTATTGACAGAATTATTGTAAGAAATTCTTTCGTGTGGTATAATAAAATCCCATCCCTTGGGCTTATCTCCAACTAATCATCTTAGCAGGTTGCCTAAACTCCTATTCACCACCTTCGTTTTGCCATCAATCTGTGGATGGTGTGCAGAACTAAAATTCAAATTTGTCTCAACTTCTTCCATAATGTCCCCCAGAAATAACCAACAAATTTGGTATCTCTTTTTGAGACTATACTCTTTGGTAGACCATGTAGTCTCACCACCTCTCTGAAAACAACTCCGCAACATGAACAACATCACTAGTCTTATGACATGGAATGAAATGTTTCATCTTTGAAAATCTATCCACCACCACAAATATGGAATCATGCTCTCTCTGTGTCCTTGGCAAGCCAAAACAAAATCCATGCTAATATCCTCTTGTGGCCTCTCAGGTACAATTAATGGCTGATACAATCTAGTATTTTGACTTGTTTCTTTCGCCATCTGAAATACTCTGCAACTTTGTACAAACTTCTTCACATCTTGTTATAACTATGGCCAATAATAATTCTCACTAAGAAGAGAAATGGTCTTATCTCTACCAAAATTTCTAGTCAATCCTCCACTATGCTTCTCCTTGATTAGATTCTCTCTCATAGAACTCCTTGGAATGCACATTTCGCTTCCTCTAAACAAAATCCCATCTTGGATTAAGAAATCCAACCATCTCATCCTATCCAATGTAATAGGTTCCAAATAAGCCTTCCAAGCTTCTGTAAAGTCTGGATCTTTTGGATAAAAACTCTTTAGTTCATTGAACCCAACAAACTCTATATTCATCTCTATCAACAAATTTTTCCTTCTACTTAAGGCATCTGCAACTCTATTTGACCTTCCACTCCTGTGCTTCAAAACAAAAGTATAACTCTGCAAAAACTCAACCCATTTTAAGTGCCTTTGATTCAACTTTCCTTGACTATTGAGATACTACAAAGCCTCATAATTAGTATATAAAAAAAATTATTTTGGAAACAAATAGTGTCTCCATTTCTTCAAATCCTAAACTATAGCATAAAACTCTTGATCATAGACATAATATTTCTTCTTAGCATCATTTAACTTCTCACTAAAATAGGCAACGGGCTTACCTTCTTGACTCAAAACAGCTCCTATGGCAGTGCCACTAGCATCACAATCTACTTGAAAGACCTTATTGAAATCTGGAAGTGCCAAAACAACTTTCTCTATAACTTTCTTCTTCAACATATCAAAACTTTTGGCTGATCTAATAGTTCACTTAAACTTTTTTCTATACCCTCTCATTGCTTTAGTTAAAGGTGCACAAATACTACTGAAATTCTTAATAAACTTTCTATAAAAACTTGTTAGACCATGAAATGATCTTACCTCTATAACACTCCTCAGGGTAGGCCATTCAATGATAGCTCTCACCTTCTCGGGATCCATTTTAAGACCCTCTGTTGAGACAACAAATCCTAGATACACCAACTCTCTCTTCACAAAACTACATTTCTTCAAATTAATCAACAACTTCTCCTCCTTTAGCTTCTCAAAAAATCTTTAGATATGCATAAGTGCTCCTCCTATGTCTTACTGAAAATCAAAATATCATCCAAGTAAACAATAAAAAAATTCCTAAAAATTATTTCAATCCCTCATTCATAAGCCGCATAAATGTGCTCAGTGCATTGGTTAGCCCAAAAGGCATGACTAACCGCTCGTACAAGCCCTCCTTAGTTTTAAAGGCTGACTTCCATTCATCTCCTTCTCTAATATGGATCTAGTGATATCCACTCTTCAAATCTATCTTTGTGAAGTACTCAGCTCCACTCAAACAATCCATAATGTCGTCCATCCTTGGCAAGGGAAATCTATACTTGATGTTGATCTTGTTGATGGCTCTAGATTCTGTACACATCCACCATTCCCAATCCTTCTTTGGTGCTATTACTATAGGTACTGCACATGGACTCAAACTCTCCCTAATCAATCATTTTCACAACAATTCTTGCACTTTTCTGTTCAACTCTTCACTCTCTATTGGAGTCATATGATGTGCTGCCTTATTTGGAAAACTAGCTCCAGGAATCAGGTCCATCTAATGACTAATATTTCTTACTAGAGGAAAACCTTCAGGTACATTATCAGAAATAATAGCTTGAAACTCATTCAGAAAATCTAAAACCTCTACGAGTACCTCAGTAGCATCTTCTTTATCAACTTTAGGGATCAGTGAAAAACACATATGCTCATGCTTCATACCTTCTAGGAACTTTCTTCCATCAACCAAACAAATTCTTGCATTACTACATACCTTTTCTTCTACCTCTTTCAAGGGCTTCAACTTATGATGAACACCATCCTTTGTCAAAGAATAAGTGTTGGCATGTCCATCATGTACTGCTCGTCAATCAAACTATCACGGTCTTCCTAACAACATATGACAAACATCCATAGGAATAATATCACACAATACCTCATCATGGTAATTTCCAATTTTGAAATTTACCAGACATTGTTCATTTACCAAGGCTTTATGGTCCTTCTGCAACCAAGCAATCTAGTATGGGTTCATATGTGTTCTTCTCTCTAGCTGCAACTTACTAACCATTTCTTCTGAAAAAAGGTTATCAATACTACCTCCATCTATAATAACATTGCAAAATTTACCATCACACTTACATCTAGTGTGAAAAAAATTCTTCCTTTGAGTTGGCTCCTTCTCCTCATTCAGGAAGGCTCTTCTAGTAACAAGAACCTCTCTTCTTTTTGTATCCTTAGAATGTGAGGACTCAGCATCTTCATCAACATGTGCAACTCTTGCATTACCCTCAGGTCTTCTATTTTTCCTTCCTTCATGTTGAGGACACTCAAAGGATCTATTTCCTTCTCATCATTGGAAACAAGTTCCATGAAAGCCTCCTCTTCTTGATCCTCATCCAGATCTTCGTCTTCCTCTTTGGTCTCTATTATTTTGATCAAAAGGACAATAGGTGTTATCTCCCTTCTAGTTATGGCTGCTACTAGAGCCTTCACCCTTCTTTTAATCTTCATTTTGACCTCCATATGACCATCCACAAATCTTTCCCCCATATCCTCTACCTTTTTGTTTGTTCTCAAACCTCTTGTTTATTCATTCTTCAACCTTTAGAGAAAACTGATAAGTGGCCTCAATGGTGGTCATTCTTACCAGTGTCAATTCTTCCTGTATGCTTGGCTTCAACCCATTAATATAACGAGCAACTTTCTCTTTATTCACCTCAGAATATCCTATCTAAATCAGGACCTTGTGAAATTACTCTATGTATTCTTTCACCATCCTTGTCCCTTTCCTCAAGCTCTACATCTTCTTGAGCAGCTCCAATTCGTAATTGACTGGAATAAATTGTTTCTTCAATTTTTACACCATTGTGTCCCATCTAGAAATTTTATATTTCCCTTGTCTCCCTCTTTCCACCATATACTGGTGTGACCTTTTAATTTTTTCTTTGTAAACCTCACTTTGTGAGGATCTTCAATCTCCTCAAACTCAAAAAATTCCTCCATGTCATTGATCCAATCAATCAATTCTTCAGGATTTAGATTTCCACTAAAATTTGAAACCTCCATTTTAGGTCTCTTCCCAATGCTTGAGATCGCTCATAACAATCTTGTTTCTCCAAGATCCATTGGATCTTGCTCTTCCTCTTCCATTTCCTCTTCCATTTCATCTTCACTTTCATCTTTGTCTCATTTCACATCTCTTCTTCGAACCTCTTGTTGCAAGGTTTCTAATTGCCTTATAAGGGCTTTGATTTCATCTCTAGGTGGATCTCTTCCTCCACAACCTCGGCCTCTACCTCTGCCATCTTGGGCAAGTCTTGGAGGCATCTTGAACTCAACCCACACTCACAAGTCCTGCTGCAACTGCCTTATGTTCATCGCTCTATTACAGGCTCAAGAACTCTTGCTCTAATACCACTTGATGAGGGCCACACTACCCAAAACCCATAAAAATAACAATAGATACCAACAATCTACACTATCAGGGCCCCCTTCTACAACCCCCACTTAACAATTTTTATTTTCCACAATAACGGCCCTAGAATGTTCTAGAAAGTTCAAATTTCCCCTTTTTTATTCTAGCGCCAAATGTCCCACCATTTGATTTTTGGCCTAGGAAGAATTTTTTATGAAATTCACTTTTTGGATGACCAACTTCACAGGGCCATAACTTTTGATCTGGGTGTCTAATTTTCTATTATTGCATATTGTTGGAAAGCTCTCAATGAGCTCTACAATGTGTGGATCCATAGTAGGGAAATTCGGCCACTTTTTGAGTTGTTTAGGGGTCTCTAAAGTTTTATATCTAAATTTGAAGTTGCATTAGAGAAATTTCTCAGGACATAAACTTTAATTTCTCCAAAATCATGCAGGCTATTGAGGTGATTCTTTCACAACCAGACATGTTTTTTAGCTCTGCTCCTTGGGGTAAATTTTCACATCCATATGAGTATGTTTAGGTCTGCTTACTAAAAATAGTAAGTTCTTGTTTTTCGCTATTTTTCACACCTGATAGTCTTATAACCCTTAAGTTCCATCATGTGACTCAAAAAAACTAAAGAAAATAAAGAAAACATTTTTTTTGGGTGATGCAAGATTACCCTACACCGCTAGATGCTCCTGTATCACTTTGTAAAGCTAGTATGAGAAAATTCATGTATATCACTTCACTTCAACTATGTATGTGTATGCTTTAAGTATTCATGTTGCAGTCTGAAATTCAAGTAAATCTTAGAAGATTTCACTAGTTTTGTGATACTATAGGTTTCTCTTAGTTAAGAAAAACTAGGTTGTGGGAGTCTGTCTACTATAAAACTGGTCATTGTTGCTATTGTTCATAGTTTTAGACTTAGAATAACTTATAAACCCTTCAACCTTTTTCTCTTTCTTTTAAATCTGAATTAAAAACACAATCACATCACATTAAGGTTAAAACTGATGAAAAAAATGAGTTTCAGATTGTTGTCATAAAATTACTACTACTGTTTGAGTATGTGTAGGATCATCATGAAAAAAGCAAGCCCTTCAGTGGTGAAAAATTTAGAAAAATTAGAGTTACACAATTTGACGTAAAAATTTGAATAAGTTATCTATATTATTTCAAAAATATCTAAGAATAGAATCTATAGAAAATTGAATGTAGTTTCTAAACTACAAGGTTTGTTTAAAAACAAATCTTTTTGGTGAAATTTTGAAATTTCAATGCAGTAGTACTTAAATTTCAGGGAAAAAATAAGTAGGTGTTTGTCTGACCACCCTAACCACAATAAAATGATAATATTTTTTATAAGATTTTAGATATAAGTAGAGAACTCATGTCCCAATGTGATGCATATTTTTTTGTAATTTTTTTTCAAGTAAATAATTAATTCTAATTTTTTTATTACAAATTTTAAAAAATATAAAAAATCTTATGTCTGACCACCTTAACTTGGTCAAAACTTCATGAAATTATTTTTCTTAATCCTATAGTATGGGAAGCATAGAATGTGACGCATGTTTCAGATTCAAAAAATGTGATACTATTTGAAAGCTATATATGTTTTTCAATTAGCCTATCAATCAGGACTTTAGCCCTAATTCAATTAGAAAATGAATAATAATTATTTATTAAATTCAAAGTAAATCATAATTTATGTTGGTGGAAAGCTGAGAATCTCCTTTAAAACCCTTTTTGTTTCATCAATTTTGGGTAAAAAAAAGTCATCAACCACATACCCTACACATACCCATCATATCGCCAGTTTTTGGCCCATCATGATCCTGCACATACCCGTTCATTATTTCTAGAACTTTGAAACTCAATTTACAGACGCCTTGTGATTACCAACAACTCACACATCAATACTGAGCTATTTTTGCATAGTCATGACCTGACATCTGGGAGACCTTGGGATATTTTCTGCAACTTATTTGTTGGGAATTATCTTTCAAGAGAGACATAACACTTGTGTTTTTTCTATGTTGAGAAGTAAAAAAACACCCATCAACATTTTCATTCCCATGTGGTGTAACAATTTCTTTTAAACATGTCCTGGTTGTACAAGGTCTAAAATATGGTCATAGTTAAATGAACCTTTCATTTCACTAATTAAAGATGAAAAAGATTCATATAAAGGGGTCAGATATTGTAAAATCCATGTATCTATCCATTCACTTGAATCACAACTATCCTGCTCACATTTAATACAAATTTGACAAAAAAAAGCTAAAACTCATGCCCAAATAGTCCATGTACTTACATATAAACTTTAAAATGAATGCATCTTTGATGATTCCTTGATTGACTAACAATACAATCTCTCCCCCACTATCCCTTCATCAACCAACTAGAAGAACCTAAAAAATTATAAATCAAGTGCCTCTCCTTGTGATAATGCATAGTTACACCACTCAACAATTGAACTTGCATCAATGAATGCAACACTGCCTCTAATCTTTAGTTGTTCTTTAAGTAGATCCCTCTTTCCACATGCACCTACTCCATCATGCTCCCCTTTTCAATGCCCAACTTCAAAAAACTCTAAATATGAGATATACCCCTCTCTGCATGCATTCTACTCAACCAATAAAATATACAAGTATTATTGAATTAAGCAGTGCAATTATCTAACTGGATGAGATGTTGAATCATTTTAATATATTTTTCCAACAAGAACTAAAAAAAAATGGAAACAATTTTGAATGTCTCTGATGAATGAGATCAATCATCACTCATGCAAAAATGGTACTTCTATACTATCAAGGGAATGTTTGTATGTGATGGGAACAAAAATAGCAATCTAAATTAAATTGTAATATTGAGAGTGGAATTCATTTTGTGGTTGCAATCAACTATATAGATAATAGTTCCATTTGGGAAAAATCATTAGACATCCTAAATTGTTGATCTAACCATATAGACCTATGGTTGTATCTTGCATACTTGTAAAAAAAAAAAATCTTAAAATCTGAAATAAAATTAACAACACTTACTTCTCTTGTAACCAACTCACATCTACAACCTTCATCTTCACTCTTCAAATTGTATTTCACTATCTCAAATCTTTCTTTCTTAACTTTTTTCTTTGCAAAATCATGCTCACTGTCCTCATGAATACATGATATAAAATTTGATAACCCACTACATTGCAAACACTTTTATATTTAAACAATCATTTTTATAGAAAATGTAACCATCATCTCTACCACATAAAAATAAATATAATAAATCCATTAATGACCTTGGTAGTTGCATTTCACCAAACTCCTATAGCATTTTGTTAGTATACAAAGTAAAATGAATATTGCATAATAGTCAATTATACATAGAAAACTCCACATAGTATTTGCAACATGTATTATGAATTTTAAGAGCCACACAATAAAATGGCTTACAAGATTCAAATGCCCTTTGTGATATTTTCAAATGATCCTACAATGTCATATGGCTATGTTCTAAGTAATGTTTAGGATGTGGTGTACGGTCTTGATCACCAATTCTTAATTTTAAAACATCTTTTACATTTGGTGATACTCTAGAGTTACAATGCCAAAATTGTTGAATTTCATCCTTTGTGGTATTAGTTGGGTTCTTATCAACTTTTGGAAGTCTACCACTAAAATCCCAAGTATCATTTTGAAGAATAATATCTAGTCTTGATCTTATTGCTAGTGCTTTTAACAATGTTTTATGATTTAGCCATAATTCAACACATGTTTTCCTCAATAAAGCCTTTTCTTAATTGATTTCTTACTACATAGATTTGTATTACTCTACAAGAAGCTCCCTTATATTTTTCCTTACTACTCTTTCCAATAGAATTGAGAGCATTAAAAATATTTTTAATAATAGTTTTATTTTGATCAAACTTTGTTTACATGAATCTTCAATTTTGTTAGTAATGATCTCATTTTTTATGACTTTAGAAATTATACAAAAAGTTGAAATTTTTTAGTAAATGTCTTATTGGGAATTATTGATTAAAAATTTGGGTAGCCCACAACTGAATGGTTCATGATGACCTTTTTCCTTCAAGTTTATCTAGTATTTTCTCATCTATTTCAACTAACCATTTTGGGGTTTTTGAATGTTTTACAATTTTATTGGACTTATTACAAAAAGATGGATTTAAGATTTCATTTTCTTCTTCACAAAGTTCCTCTCTTCTCATGTAATTTGGACATACATTGACTTTCATTTTTTCGCGTGTGTTATTGATTTCATCAATGCTATGAACAAGTGGATTATGAAGTATGTTTTTAATTTCATCAGTTGTATATCCACATTCATCAATAAAATCTTGATGTATTTCTTCTTCCTTCTCTATGATGTTACTCTTATCAATATTTGTTTCATCACACTTTGCAATATTTTAAATTTCATGTTCAACATTTTCATTTTCAATTTCATGCTCAACATTTTCAATTTCATGTTCAACGTTTTGATTTTCAATTTGATGTTCAACACTTTCAATTTCAATTTCATGTTCAACATTTTTAAATTCATTATCACTGTAGCTTTCAATGTCATTTAAAGGTAAAGAAGAGCCTTCTCCTTGAAGAGTATTTGAAAAACCTTTTCTTTCCACCCTCTTCCTTGATCTATCTTTGTCCCTACTTGCTTCGATCTCCTCTGCTTGAAATTTCCTCTTCCTTTTCACTTTACAATGACTATTGTTTCCCATTATATAAAATAAAACAAGGACCTTGACGATTGATAGGATAAACTTCTATGTAAAAGAGTTCATAAAAAGTGAAATATTTTTTGCATTGGATAAAGATCATGACATTCCTGATAGAAAATAGCATGTGGGAACTGTTGGAATGCCCAAAAAGGTAAATTGGGCCATTTTGTCCACTCAAAAAAAATGGACATCTCTTATACTAAACTAAAAATTAATTTATAGAGGGGTTGGGGCCCTAGCTCGGTTGGCTAAATCTTTCCTGTTGGAGGAGGTTGGTCACGAGATCTAGTCTCCCCCACCCCCATGGTACCGGAGGTCGTGTCACGCCAGTGTCGCCAGTCATGTTAAAAAGTTTACCAGGCGCACTGCAGTTTATAGGGGGTCGTGCTACCCGATTCCTGCAGCCTAAAAAAAAATGAATTTATAGCAATCAAATCTATAATATATGTAAATTATAATATAATATATTACATTATAATATTTATACAATTTAATATTATAATATTATACTTGTATAATACAAATATTATATATATATATATTAGGTAAGTGCTATCAAAGGGGATAGTGCCCATATACAATGATTCCTAATGGAAAAATATGCCAATGTGCATGCCACATTACATAGGAATCAAAAATTGACTAGCTCCTCACATCGTTAGATGATGATATATCACACAGGTAGACTCTTGCCCAAAAGAAAAGAGCATTAGAGCCCAGAATCCATGCCCTCAAAACAACACCAAAATTGGAAAACTCAAAGATGAGATTCCACACATCCATTAGCTTTGACCCTAAATTTTGTTTGGGAACAGAGTTGCATATTGAGTGTTGGTTCATTTTTCTTTCTTTTCTTTGCACCAAAGTACAGCGGTCTTCTTCTATCCCATCGGTCAATCCCTCATATCAAAGTTTTGTGTGCAAGTTTCTCCCTTCAGGCAGCCCAAACTCAGGGACTTCAATTTGAATATCCGTACCCCCAATCTGATTTTTATCTTTAGCATCCTTCCCTGATGGAGATGGATCTTCCCCTACCCCTGCTTTGTCTAAAATATGTGGATCCTTTGGGTATTTAACTCTATCTATTTTCACATTGGTGGATTGTGTAGTAGTTTCCTGGCCATCTTTCTCTACCGAGTATTGGTAGAGAGAGACCTCTTTCCACAAATTGGTTTTCCCATCCATTTTCTTCTTGGCACACTGGGCAGCCATGTGGCTTGTACTGTAGCATCTACGACAATGGAAAGGAAGTCCCTCATAATCGAACATCTGGTTCCAACTCTCACCAACAGATTTGAGAAGGATATCAGCTGGGAGATCCTGAGTCATATCAATCTCCACCAAGATTTAGACATAGGTTGTGTGTAGGTATTTTGAAGATCTCATATCAATAGCAAGGAATTTCCCTAGTGAATTTCCCAAAGCCTCAAAACAAGAATCAAACCAAAACTGAAGTGGAAGATTTGGAAGTCTTACCCAGATTGGGGTCGTTGCAAAAAATTTTGAGGCAGGAATATTAAATGTAGGATACCAAGGTTTCAGCATAAGCAAGTGTTCCTTACAGCTCCATTGATACTTGTATACAATTTTGTTGCGGTCTTCAATTCTGTCAAAAACCACCACAAAGAATCCTTGAACACAAGGATAAATCTAAAGGTCTCCTTCCAAAATGGGCCTCCATGTTTTCGTTATCCACTCATGCAACTCATGTAAGCTAGGCCACAACCCTCTAAATTTCCCAATCAAGTCATTTTTCATGAAGAAATCTTCATTTTCTGCAATTTCTCGTGTGACATCACCCCCCAAATTCACCGTGGGAGTGGAACTGGCACATTTGAGAGGTATTACCCTTAGATGCGATGTGGCATCTGTTTCTAAGTGTCCATTGGTTCTCACCTTAGGCTTCACCACCCTCATGTTGTTGTCAGAGGAAGGCTATAGGCCAAAACTATTCTTCTGCCCACATTCGCTTCCATGTAAACCCCAACCATCCACATTGTTTGATGTCTTGATGTCCGAAGACTTGTGCAGGAAAGAACCAAAAATCTTTTGTAAACTATTACTCTTTTGCACCTTCGCAGGCAGCCCACCAGCCACCTCCACAAAGGAAAGTCCTCAGTCAGCATTAGCTCCTGAGAGGCATGAATTAGGATATGGAAGGCGCGAACCAGACCCAGATCTAGGGTTTTCCATAGAGTCACCAGAAAGAGGGGCATCCACAGAACGCTTGTTGGGAACCTTAGTGGATCAAATAGATCCACCATTCACACAAAAACCCGCCCCAACCATAGTCTGAGCATCATGGCAGCCAGTGCCCTCCATCGGCACCACAGATTCTGCATCTTTCGGCAATGATGACATTTCAGGAGCTTTAATCAAAGACTATAGATTTATAAATATTATATATTATATTAATATTAATATATTTTAATATTTATTATATTAATATTAATTATTTACTTTACAAAATGGATATCTGTTATATTAAACTAAAAATTAATTAATAGAAATCAAATATATAATACATATAAATTATAACATAATATATATATATTCTATTATTTATACAATGTAATATTTTAATATTATGCTTATATAATATAAATATTAAATATAATATTAATATTAATATACTCTAATATGTATTATATATTATACTAATAAATTAATATGCTCTAATATATATTAAATACTAATATTAACATATTCTAATATATAAATTATACTAATATTAATATATTGTAATATATTACATTAATATTAAAAATAATCTAGAGAGAGATAGAGGTAGGGAGAGAGAGGTAGAGAGGGGTAGGTACAGCAAGGGAGAGTTGAGCTAGGAGGGATAGAGGAAGGGAGAGAGGGAAGGAGGTAGGTGGGGAGAGAGAGAGAGAGAGGTAGGGTGGGAGAGGTATAGAGATAGGCTATGTGTGAGAGAGAGGTGGGTGGGAGAGGAAGGTATAGAGATAGTGAGATATTTGTAGGTTGGGAGAGGTAGAGGGAGAGAGAGAGACAGAGAGAATAAAGGAGGGAGAAAAGGAGAGGTAGTGTGGGAGGGATAGAGGGTGGGAGATAGAGGTACATTGGAGAGAGAGAGAGAGATAGACAAAGAGAGAAAGGAGGGAGATAGGGATAGGTAGGTAGAGAGAGTGACGTAGGGTAGGAGAGTTGGAGAGAGAAATTTTGTGAGAGAGAGAGAGATAGGGTGGAAGAGGTAGAGAGAGGTTGTATGTGTGTGGAGGGAGAGATAAGGAGGGAGGGAGAGGGAAGGAGGGAGCGAGCAATAAAGGGAGGGGTGGGTGGAGAGATAGAGAGAGTAGGGGAATGAGGGAAAAAGGGAGGTAGAGAGAGGGGGTAGGGGAGGGAGAGGTAGAGAGAGGGAGATGTAGGGTGGGAGGGATAGAGGGAGGGAGAGAGGGAAGGAGAGATCAAGCGACAAAGGGAGGGGTAGGTGGAGAGAGAGGGGGAAGGAGGGACAAAGGGAGGGAGAGGAAGGTTAGGAGGGAGGGAGGGTAGGTAGAGAGAGGTAGGTATAGATAGAGGTAGGGTGGGAGATGTAGAGACAGAGGTTGTGTGTGTGAGAGGGAGAGAGGTAGGGTGGTAGAGGGAGAGAGAGAGAGATAGGTTTTGTGTGTATGAGAGAGAGATGGTGGTAGAGGTTAGTATAGAGAGAGTGAGAGAGAGAGAGAGGTTGGGAGAGGTAGAGGGAAGGGGGGAGAGGTAGGGAGAGGTAGTGTGGGAGAGATATAGGGTGGGAGAGAAAGAGAGCAGGGAGATAAGGAGAGGTAATTAGAGAGAGAGAGTTAGGGTGAGAGGGGTAGAGAGAGGTGTCTGAGAGAGAGAAAAAGAGAGGTAGGGTGGGAGAGGTAGAGAGATAAAGTGTGGGAGAGACAAAGAGAAAGTGTGGGAGAGAGAGAGAGAGGTTGTGTGTATGTGGGTGAGAGAGAGAAAGAGAGAGTTGGTGGGAGAGGTAGGTATAGAGAGAGTGAGAGAGAGGTTGTGTGTGAGAGAGAGAGGGTGGAAGAGGTAGTTATAGATTGGGTAAGAAAGAGGTTGTGTATGTGAGAGAGGGTGGGAGAGTTAGGTATATAGAGAGTGAGAGAGAGGTAGTCTAGGACAAGTAAAGGGAGGGAGATATTGAGAGGGAAGGATGGATATGGGGAGAGATAGGGTGGGAGGGATAGAGGGTGGGAGAGAAAGAGAAGGAGATAGGTAGAAGTAGGTAGAGAGAGGTAAGGTGTAAGGAATAGAGAGAGGTAGGTAGAGAGAGGGAGAGTTAGGGTGGTAGAGGTGGGGTGGGAGAGGTAAAGAGAGGTTGTGAGAGAGAGAGATAAAGAGAGAAAGGTTGAGAGAGAGAGAGGGTTGGAGAGGTATATATAGAGACAGTGAGAGAAAGGTAGGTTGGAGAGGTAGAGTGAGGTATATAGATAGAGGGAAGGAGGGATAAATTATGGGAGAGAAAGAGAGGAGGGGGATAGGTAGAGGTAGGTAGAGAGAGCTAATATGCAAGGAATAGAGAGAGGTTGTGCATGTGTGTGAGAGAGAGAGAGGTAGGGTGGGAGATGTAGAGATAAAGGTTTTCTAAGAGAGAGAGAGAGAGATGATGGGAGAGGTAGGTATAGAGAGTAAGAGAGAGATAGGTTGGGAGAGGTAGAGGGAAGGAGGGAGATAGGGAGAGGTAGGGTGGGAGGGATAGAGGGAGGGAGATAAAGAGTGAAGGAGGGAGATAGGGAGAGGTAGGTAGAGAGAGGTAAGGTGTAAGGAATAGAGAGAGGTAGGGTGGGAGAGGTAGAGAGAAAGGTTATGTATATGTATGTGAGCGAGAGATAGAGATGGGGGAGGGAGAGATAAGGAGAGAGGGAAGGAGGGAGGGGGGAGGGATAACATGAGGGGTAGGTGGAAAGAGAGGTAGGGTTGTAGAGATGGAGGGAGGGATTTTGGTAAGGTTTCATGAAAAACCATCTTACAGGTAGAATTCAAGCTCCTTTCTAGATTTAATGGAAGATGTTTTGAGGTCAAATTGTTAATGATTATGGATAAATAAGCATTTTGTGACTTTGGTTGATGATTTGATGAACTTTTAAAATATCACAAACCATGAGGTTGGAGGTGAAATGATATGGTGAAAAAAAATTAATTCCAATTTACGCATCTCTATAAGTTTTCACAAATTTTTATGTTCTTGGGAAAAAGTTATGACAAATCTTAATTTCCAACTCCAATGTATATTGTCTTAGTTGAACACACAATTTCTTCTCTATCTTTGCTTGGATAGATTCGAGACATTCAAGGTAAATACATGATAAGGTTTTAAAATCTACATAAAACAAATGAATTTTGAAAGATGTGGCAATCCATTGAACAATGTTCAAATTTGGCATTATAATGGCTCATAATGGAGACAATAAAAAATTGTTATTGTAACATTTCTTTGGAGCTATGTTTTTTCTATTTTCAATCTACATTGAAAAGTGCCAACTTAAAAGGGAGAAAGTGTGGGAAGATAGAAGATAAGGAGGTGCCTAATTATGGAATAATAAAATGTTGATTTCGGTGGGGAAGAGGCTACACTGAAGGTGAGTAGTTACCCATTTTACACCATCTTTAGAAAGGAAAAACTGACTTTATTTGTGGTGGTGGGAAGGAGGGAGGTGACTATGCATGAATATAGAATAGGTAGAAAACTCCTCCTTACCTGTTCCATGGAGTCCATATCAAATAGAAAGAAGTGCATATGATAGGGGTGCATGAACATTAGTTTGTTGGTAAACATTTGCAAAATTGAGAAACTTGTTATGGATTTCTCACAAGCAGGACACAAGGCCGCACCATGTAGTGGGTAGTGATAGAGCACATCAAGACATATGGAGGTTAATTGAATTTCCAATGATCTACCATGAAAGGTAACATGTTAATAGTTTAGAAATGGTGCATAGTATAAAGTTACATCGAATGGGAGCGATTTATTAAGATAGTGCATGCAAAAAAAGTTGCATGATGAATTAAACTCAAGGAAGCTACAAATAGGAAAACACTAGAAGAGATCACGCCAAATAGGAGGGAATTAAAAGTTTAAAATAATACAACAGAGGTAGCACAACAAATTTAAGGGGGTGGTGGAAAATTATTATCTTTTAGGGTAAGTAGATTAAAAATGTATAGAGGGGTGTGCAAGAGATGGCATGTTGTATGTGAGAGGCCGCATATTTTTGAAGCAAAATTCAAATGCAAAGAAGACTATGAAGGGTCGATGGCAGATAAAATGGGGGCAGGTATATTAAATGCAATTAAGTTTGTGTAAAGGGATTGATGGTAGATAAAATAGGGGAAAGTATAGGGAAAACATGGTAGTGCAATTATGAGTTGATTTAGAGAGTTTGAGGATGAAGGTAATATGTAAATATTGATAAAAGATGAACTTGATAATAGTTGCTAAGAAGAATGGATCCAGTATAAAGAAGAGGTAGAGGTAGTAGACAGTACAATACCGAGGGATAAGGAATTGTTGAAGAATTGTAAAAGTATATTTTTCATGAAATCTTGGATAAATAAAATTTATCTGATTTGTTTTCAAATCTAAGTATCTTGTTGTGTAATTATAATCAATTTTAAAATTGAAACATGTAATTGTTGATTTTAAATGTTATCGACTATGAATTTTGTGTAATATGGTATGTTGTGAGTTGAGTGAGTGCTTTCATCATGAAATGGCATAAGAGCTAGTGGTTTTGAGCGCGCTCCTGCAGAGTTCCAACAATGAGGTAGTTTGCATTAGGACCTATGGGTGGAGAGAGAATAAGTAGAGGTTTTTGGTACATAAGTAGATCACCAACCATGAGACATCCTATGACATAACTTGTGGATTGAGGAAGCATGATTGAGGAGATTAAAAGTATCGTTGCAAGTGTGTGAAGTCTTGAGTGGATTGAGGGCTAGAAAGTGCAAGGAAATCATTGTGGTAATGGAAGATTATAAAAGACAAAGTAGGATCTTCATTAGGATTGAGGTATGATTTCAAGTTGTGCAGTGAGAAAAGGTTGCAAGGGTTGAGTTGCAATGATGACATATAGTGAGGAAGGCATGGAGAGAAGAAGAGTAAGTATTTGGCAAAGGATATTGGGCTATCAGCGATGGAGTTCATTGTAGATTTTTTTCAATATTAAAGGGTGATTTTATCACCTAACTCCACCTTTGTGAGCCCATGCTCATAAATTTCTTGTCTCATGTGTCTTATCTAGGAGAATACAAGCTAATAGGAAATCTTGTGTCAATCGAAAAAATATTATTTCAGAAGTTTGGTAAGGTTTCCAGAAAAAACCTTCTTATAGGCACAATTTAGGCTCCTTTTTGGATTTAATGGTAGATGTTTCGAGGTTCAATTGTTAATGGTTATGGATAACTAAGAATTTTCTGACTTTGATTGATTATTTGATGAAGCTTTAAATTCTCACAAATCATGAGGTTGGAGGAAAAATGGTTTGGTAAAAAAAACTGTAATGCCAATTTATGCATCTTTGTAAGTTTTCACGAGTTTATGAGTTCTTGGGAAAAAGTTATGACAAATCTTGATTTCTAGCTCCAATGTATTTTATTGTAGTTGAACACACAATTTCTTCTATACCTTCACTTGGCTAGATTTGAGAGACATTCAAGGTAAATACATGATAAGGTTTTAAAATCTACACAAAAAAATGAATTGTCAAAGGTGTGGCATCCCATTGAACAATGTTCAAATTTGGCATTATAATGCCTCATAATGGAGCTAATAAAAAATTATTATTGAAATGTTTCTTTAGAGCTATTTTTTCACTATTTTCAATCTACATTGAAAAGTGCCATCTTATATGGGAGAAAGCATGGGATGGTAGAAGATAAGGAGGTGCCTAATTATGGAATAATAAAATGTTGATTTGGGAGGGGAAGAGGTTAAGTTGAAGGAGAGTAGTTACCCATTTTACACCATCATTAAAAATGAAAAAAGGAATTGATCTATGGTGGTGAGAAGGAGGGAGGTGAGTGCATATGAATGCAGAATAGGTAGAAAAATCATCCTTGCCCATGCCATGGATTCCATATCAAATAGAAAGAAGTGCATATGATTGGGGTGCATGAACATTAGTTTGCTAGTAAACCTTTGCAAAATGGAGAAACTTGTTATGGATTTCTCATAGGTAGGACACAAGGCCACACTATGTAGTGAGTAGTGACAAAGCACATCAAGGCATATTTAGTTTAATTAAATTGCCTCTGAGCTACCAAGAAAGGAAATGGGTATGTGCAAGATCATGATGGGCCAAAAAGTGGCGATATGATGGGTTTTTGTAGGGTGTGGCTGATGACTTTTTTTTACCCAAAATTGATAAAACGAAAAGGGTTTTTAAAGGAGATCCTCAGATTTCCACCAATATAAATTATGCTTTACTTTGAATTTAATAAATAATTATTATTTATTTTCTATTTGAATTACAACAAAAGTCTTGATTGATAGGCTAATTGAAAAAAATCTATAGCTTTCAAACGGTATCACATTTTTTGAATCTAAAAAATGTGTCACATTATATGCTTCGTATACTATAGGATTAAAAAAAGAAGAAATGAATTCATGAATTTTTGAACAAGATAAGGCGGTTAGATATACGAGTTTTCTTATTTTTTAAAATTTGTAATAAAAAATTCATAATTAATTATTTACTTGGAAAAAAATTACAAAAAAATATGCATCACATCGGGACATGAGTCCTCTACTTATATCTAAAATCTTATAAAAAAAATATTATCATTTTATTGTGGTTAGGGTGGTCAGACAGACACCTACTTCTTATTCTTTCCCTGAAATTTAAGTACTACTGCATTGAAATTTCAAATTTTTACCAAATAGATTTTTATTTTTAAATAAACCTAGTAGTTTAGAAACTAAATTCAATTTGCTACAAATTCTATTCTTTCATATTTTTGAAATAATATATATAACTTATTCAAATTTTTATGTCAAGTTACCTAACTCTGATTTTTCTAAATTTTTTGCCACTTAAGGGCCTATTTTTTCCATGATGATCCTACACATACCCAAATAGGTTAATAGTTTATAAATGGCGCATAGTATAAATTTGCATAGAATGGGAGGGATTTATTAAGATATTGCATGCAAACAAAGTTGCACGTTGAATTGACCTCAAGGAAGCTACAAATGGGAAAACATTAGAGGATATCGTGCCAAACAGGAGGAGAGAATTAAAAGTCTGAAATGATACAATAGAGGTAGCACAGTAAAGTTAAGGGGGCAGTGATAGATTATTAGCTTATAGGGTAAGAAGATTAAAAATGTATTAAGGGGTGCACAAGGGATGGTGTGTTGTATGTGGGAGGTCACATATTTTTGAAGCAAAATTAAAATGTAAAGAATAATGTGAAGGACCAATGGTAGATAAAATGGGGGTGGGTATATTAAATGCAATGAAGTCTGTGTAAAGGGGTCAATGGTAGATAAAATGAGGGTGAGTATAGGGAAAAAATAGTAGTGTATTTATGAGTAGATTTAGAGAGTTTGAGGATTAAGGTAATGTGAAAATATTGATAGAAGATGCACTTGATAATAGTTGTTAAGAAGAATGGAGTCAGCATAGAGAAGAGGTAGAGGTAGCAAGAAACGAAATGAAGAGGGAGAATAAATTTTTTAAGAATCATAAAAGTATATTTTTCATGAAATATTGAATAAATAAAAGTTATTTGATTTGTTTTCAAATATAATTATATTGTTGTGCAATTGTAATCTATTTTAAAATCAACACAGGTAATTGTCAATTTTAAATGTTATCAACTATGGAGTTTTTGTAATTTGGAATATTGTGGGTTGAGTGAGTTCTCTCATCATTATATATAGGGAGGGAGAGAAAGAAGGGAGGATGGAGATAGGGATAGGTATATAGAGAAAGGGAAAGGTAGGGTGGGAGAGGTAGAGAGAGTGGTAGTGAGAGAGGAGGGGAGAGAGAGGTAGAGAGAGGGGTAGGTAGAGAGAGGGAGATGCAAGGTAGGAGGGATGGAGGGAGGGAGGGAGAGAGGGAAGGAGGGATGAAGGTAGGGAGGGGGTATAGAGAGAAGTAGAGGGGGGAGAGTTTGAGAGAGAGGTAGATAGAAGGGGAAGGTGGGAGTTAGGGTGAGATAGATTGAGGGAAATGTAAGTAGAGAGGGAGAGCAAGAGAGATGTATATATTTCTCTCATCTCCTTATAGTTTTATTATAATAAATATGATATTTAAAACACCCTTGCGGCAATCCATCAAATAATTTTTTATAATATAATATATAATATAATATTTATATTACATATAATGTATATTATTCCTAGTATATATTAATTTATCATATATTATATATATATATATATATATATATATTGATATTTTAAATATATAAATATTTATATTTGAAACATAAAAAGAGGGGTCTTATGTCCTAAATTCAAAGAACCTAGGATGCAAGGGGCCTTTTTCCAAGTTACATTAAGATGTAGATCAATGAGGTGAATAGATTGAATTTCAACCAAGAAGGCGAGCCAATCAGACTTGGATCTACATCTAATTAAGAATGGGAATTGATTGGAAATGATTTGGAATGATTAATCTAATGACCTTATATTCCCTAATATTAAAATTCAATATTTTGGAAATGCACATATTCAAACTATAGATTGCAAGTGGATCTAGAAAGTGCAAAGTGATATGTGTAACTTGAAAATGGACATCATTCATAATAGAGATTAAAAATTAAAGCAATAACCATAAATTTGTAATTCAATACTCAAATACAAATCCAAATCTACCTATGAAATATAAATGAACACAATGAAATCAAAATCAATAAAACTTTACCATTATCTTCATTGTGTTGGCATGACTTACTTCCATAGTTCTTCTTTGCTTGCTTTTCTCTCAGAATATAATATGCATTTCTTTTTCCTTAAGCTCAAGTCTATGGAATGATAGAAATGATGCAAAAATACAAATTTTGTGGTTAGCCATCAAGCAGATATGAGTTATAGAAATGGTTGATTTGAATTAATGATCTAGACTAAGAGGTGTAAGATCAAGATCAATGGTTGAGGATTTTTTAGAGGAATTGATTGCCCAATTAACTGACTACAATTAAATGCAAGATTCTAGTATACTGGTTGCATGAAGAATTTGGTTGAAGTGTTAACTAATTCTAACAATTAGTTAACTAAACTGATTGATTCGAAGACTCAAAGTGAGTGGGAGTAAAGTGAAATGATTTATTAGTGAACTAGGATTGATTATCCAGTTGACTAGGAGAGAGTGTTAGTTAAGTTTGAAGGAATAATGCACGAGATGATAATTAATTAAATATTGGAGGAATGTGCAAGTTAAAATTAATTAATAAATAATTTTTTTATTTATTAACAGATAATGTTGAGATAAAATAAGGGAGTTAAATAATTAATTTAATTATTTAATCTAGAAGTGTGAAAGTAGTTAATTGAATAATTAATAACAATTATTTAATTTAAGAAGGATGTTGGATGTTAATTAAACAATTAATGATAATTATTTAATTAAAATAGAAGAATAAGTATAATTAGCGATGTAATTAAATAAATAAGGTTTATTTAATTGATAGGGAAGATTAATGACAATTAGGACATAATTAAATAAATTAAATTTATTTAATCAGTCAGGATGAATTAGAATGAATTAAATAACGTAAAGTCACTTAATTAATAGTAGAATGTGATATTTTATATTAATTAAATACTAAGGTATTATTTAATCATTAGGGAAAAAGGGTGAAAATTAGTAAAAAGGTGTTACTAAGAAAATTTTGGATATCTACATTTTCCCTCTCTTTGATACAATGCATTTTTATAGTGTTGTGTCAAAGAAAATATTAAAAAATCCGGCTCAAAAGTTTCCCTAGTATTCCCATGTGATGGCAAGATAGGATGGTGCCCCTTGAAAAAAAATTGGCAAATTATTCCAACAAGCTAATTTGATAGTGGTAATTGTGTTGGTAGCAAAAGATTTTGATTTTAGGGCACTCGAGGTGTCTATATTAGCATTTGAAGTTCAAATTTGATGCATCTAGTTATAAAGGGGGGTCCACTTTTCCACCTAATGTCTATAAATAGGCCCTAAGGGGGGAAAAATATTCATTTGTGCACTTTGGTTTTAGGATTTTGAGAGCTTTGAGGTGAGATTTCGTTGAGGAGAATTGGAGCTATGGCACCAATTCTAGTTAGTTCACATCAAGATATCGAGTTCAGACCTTCTAGCAGCCTAAGGGATCAAGCAATGCAATATTTAACCCTTCCCTACTTCAATTTTTTTTCAATTTTTGCCAGATTTTAGGGGTGAAAAATGACCAAACTGATGCGGTGTAGTTTTTGCACCGTATTTATAATCGTGTTCACCACATCTGTTAGTGGGTGCATCACATGTGTTCGGTGCACCGCAAATTTTCTCTAGAGCCACATTTTTTAGGCTTCTAACAATTTTTTTGTGCACCACAACTGTTATGTTGCACCACATGTGTAGGATAGAAACCCATAATTGTTTTCTTGTCATGCATCTATTTGATAGTGCATCGCAATTGTTTAGCCTACCTGCAAATGAATGTATACCGCATTAGTGAGCCATATTTTGTTGGTTGGTGTGACACATCTAACTGTTATCAAAATTTACCCAGCTTTGTTGTAAAATTTTTAATGTGTAGAAGGTCCAATAGGCTTGTTTAGGTGTCCTAATTGACATAATGTAGTTTTGATGATTGTAGTTAAGATTTCCTCCCATTTATACACATGAAAGACATCCTTTCTCCTTCATATTACCAGATCATCTTGATGATTCAAAGAGGGATATCTTGCATGCTCCAGGATCATATCATAATACATTCATGTGCGTGATTTAGGCTAACCAAGGATTGCTAACTACTTTAGTTGAGAGATGAAATTCAGAAATGAGTTCATTTCACTTGCCCACTAGAGAGGCAATTGTGACTCTAGAGGATGTGTGACATATTCTTCAAGTTCATATCCATGGCGAGCACATCATATACGATCCTGACTATGGCCTAGCTACCATTCAGAGATGTTTTGATATAGAGGATGTAGAGCTCCTAGGTATGGAGGATAGATATGAACAACTCATTGTTGTCATTTGTAGTGTCATCAGAGGCGTCATGATTCCAGATCATTGAGGTCATGGATTCCTTATTGGATGGGGTGAGATGCTAGCAAGTATGATGGATAATTTCATAGTGTATGCTTGGGGTCCTTGCATGCTTGCTATGTTGTATTTCTAGTTGCATGATGTCACCTACAAAGGTGCTTAGTCGATTGGGTGTGGTACCACTCTACTCATGGTTTGGGAATTAGAGCACATAGTTGTACTCAAACCACTAGTAGAGAGATATTTTCCACTAGGGTTATCATATGTGTACATGTATTGAGGAAATATTACATAGACCCAAGTTGGTGATGTGGGATATTGGAGACATGCTATGGAATTGGTTGATTATTTCATATGGAGGTCGTACCATCAATATACACCATGGGAGGATGATGTTGAGCATCTTCCATATTAAAGGTAGACGAGATATCTAATTGGTCGCATAATGTAGAGTTAGCATATTATAGAGTGGCAGTTGTCAGAGTGAGTACTCAGATAGTTCAGTGAGAGATAGGGGAGCTTTTTGGTGTTGTGGAGTTTTCTCAGTCAACTCGTGAGGTGTCCTAATGGGGACCCATGATTGGTGTGCAGGTTTCCCTACAAGATTTTGATTAGCTACAAATGGTTCACTAGGGTTCCCAAATAGATTTTACAGATGTTGGGATGACACTTGAGTATGGTGCATGGTGGTCCCAACATAGGCCACACCATTTACAAATATTAATTTTCCTTCTCCTACATAGAGAGGCTTGGGAGAGGTCCCTGAGGTAGGTTGTGGGGGAGAGGATGGGGGAGAGGAGATGGTGATGATGGAGGGGTGGTGGAGGAAAACATGGGGACGATGGTAGAGGAGACAAAGGAATGGGTAGAGATGGGATTCTACTTGGGATCCCAAGATGATTATCACATATCTAGGAGGAGAGAGAGTAGGAGGTCAGGGAAGAGGATGCTCCTCACTAGGAGGAGATGTAGGGGGGGTGACATATGGATATAGATGTTGACATTGGGATGGATGTGGAGGTAGAGGAGGTAGGGGTTGAGGTTGATACAAAGGAGGTAGCCATTGATGATGGGTTAAAGGATGTGCCTATCAGAGTGGCCATCCTAGATGATATGGAGGAGGATGCAAAGGAGAGGAATCAATATCTATAGATAGAAATGATACAAGCACAACTTTACGATGCATTAGGATAGATTTTGGGTCTTCAGCGACAAGTTGCTCAGTTGACTGCTAAGTGTGACATGGTCATTATTTGAGCATAAAGGGCTGAGAAAAATTCACTATATTTTATTGTTATTATTCATGGGGGTAGTGTTGATTTTGCTCATACCTTCTATCAGGCTAGCAGTGAGGCCCAAAACTATAGAGACTTATACAAGGATGTAGTGCCACCATCATAGAGGGAACCCAACTACACATAGAGCCAGAGAAGGTCTCATTCATGGATATCACAAAGTAGCAAAGGGGTGTCCCAGTCGAGGAGATCCCCATACTAGTCACCTCACCATTCACATAGGGATTAGTTATGACCATTGGGATCAAGTCATCGAGATGATAGGCCATCTTCTAGAGAGTCACCATCTAGTGACAAGGAAACACAAGCTAGGTTTGCTTATGTATATGGACATATATTTTTTATCAAGCTTGCTAGCTCCACATTTTTTACAGTATCATGATTTTGTACTATGACACATTTTTTGGATATATATGAGATACATCATTTTTGGAATCGATTACATGATATGTTATATGTATGCATTTTTCTATGTGATGGATTTTTATGGATTTGTGATGTTATGTTTATGCTCATGTATGGATGGATGCACATGATATTAATTTATTCTTATATGTATGATATGATGTATGTATATTTGATGATTATGATCAATGTTATGATTTATGATGCTTATACGATGTATATGCATGATGAAATTATATGTTTAGGACATGTTATGCCATATTTGATATGATGCTATATGGATTATGATTCTAAAAATGTAATGCAATGCTATAGATCTCTTTGCATTTTCTTATACAATATTTATGACCTATATGAATGTGATATATGATGTTCTAACATGATTATAGATGCAGGATGATGCATCTCATACATTTATTTTTTGTGTGTCTTAGCATGCCATATAGATAACTGTGGGACTAATAGAAGAAAAGTTAGTGCAAAGAAATAATTAGTGAGGAATGAAGAATGGTTAGATGGATTGTTCATCCAAATCAAGATTGATATTATTTGAGCTTTTAGCAGTTCATTTTTTTATCATCATAGAGAATTTTATTATGGGACAAATGGATGTATGCATACCTAGGCACGAATTGTGAAGGCAGTTTTGTTTCCATTTTCCTAAAGATTATGATATATGGACAAGAAAATAGTGTACACCAGGTTGGGACAAACCTTGGAGACATTTAGTATTCATTTGTCAAAGATTAAGACATGTCAGACAAGGAATGATTTGATTCATACCAATAACAAGAGAACCTTGTTGGAATATGTGAGAAAATAACCATAGAGCACGTTAATCATGTTGCAAGGTGTGACCCTTGGTCTTCCTTGTAGCACTAACACTTGGATTTGTAACATGGTCTAACTGCATCCTGTGGTTCTTAACCAAAGCTTGTATCGGGCATTAACAGGTCGATCTTTTGGTGCAACGGAAAGTCCAATAATTGGTATCAGAGCTGGTCACAAGTTCAAACTCCATGCTTGTGCTAGGGGGATTGTTGCAAGGAAGACCCCATTGTTGCAAGGTGTGACCCTTGGTCTTCCGTGCAGCACTAATTCTTGGGTTTGTGACATGGTCTAACTTCCTCCTGTGGTTCTTAACCGAAGCTTGTATCGGGCATTGATAGGTCAATCTTTTGGTGCAACGACAAGTCCAACAATTGGTATCAGAGCTGGTCACAGGTTCAAACCCTGCACTTGTGTTCGAGAGGGGATTGTTGTAAGGTGTGACCCTTGGTCTTCCTTGCAGAACTAACGCTTGGTTTTGTGACACTATCTAACCACCTCCTGTGGTTCTTAACTAAAGCTTGTATCGGGCATTGATAGGTCGATATTTTGGTGCAACAGAAAGTCCAACAATTTGTGGCATGGTCTAACCATCTCCTGTGGTTCTTAACCAAAGCTTGTATCGGGCATTGACGGGTTGATCTTTTGATGCAATGGCAAGTCCAACAATTGGTATCAGAGTTGGTCACAGGTTCAAACCCCACACTTGTGTTGGGAGGGGGGATTGTTGCAAGGTGTGACCCTTGGTATTCCTTGCAGCACTAACGCTTGGGTTTGTGACACGGTATAACCACCTCTTGTGGTTCTTAACCGAAGCTTGTATCAAGCATTGACAGGTTGATCTTTTGGTGCAGCGACAAGTCCAACAAATCCTACTACAAGAAAGCCTTAGCTAACCTTTAACTTGCATAGGATTTTTTAATTATGCTATATGGAATACCAATCACACACAAGTACCTTAGTTTCCCTAGTCATGTTACCAAGAAAAACCACAAAAAAAAAATCAAAGAGCAAAAAGTCATGATCCATCATCACTCCCCTCATCACTTGTGGATATCATCTAGTATCTTAGGAATATGACATAAGATAAATTAGATAAGATTTAACTAGACCAAATGAGTCTACAACTATTTAGACCATTTTTCCTACTAATAAGTGTGTGATATGTTTTCAAAAGATTATGTTTGTTTTAAGGAATGAGACATTTCATGTAAGATGACTCGTCTAGTTTCAATAATGCAACATCCTAGAAGACATGATTTTTTATAATATAGGTAACATTTTTAGACAATTTATCAACCTAGATGAGGACTAGTTTGGGAGTTTTGTCTATTGTTTCAAGATTTGTGAAGCTCGGTTCTGTGTAGGATACCCTATTTGTTGCCTTATATATTGATTGTCGATAAAGGATTGTTTTATTCTAAGCTTTTGGGATTGTGTTAAAAATTATTCTAAGATTTTGGGATTGTGATAAAAATTGTATTGTGATGGAACTTAGGGGGACTAGCCTATGACTTGAGGGTTCATCAATGATGTTCTTTCCTACATGACACACACAAAGACAACATAGTTCAACTGACCATGACAAGTGATAGTTTATTCTAGAAATGTGGAGTATGATGAAGATTTAATTATGATGGACTCTAAGGGATTGACCTATGCCTCGAAGACTCATCAATGATTCGCCTTTCCTACATACATGCACAAAGACAACATAGTTTTCCCACCATGGATTGACATTTTTTTAATCTTTCTAACATTTTAATGACCGTTTTTTGGATTTTTCAAAGGATAGTTGAATGTTTTGGATTTTTTTGAGTTTTTTGATGTTTTTGAATTTTGGAATGTTTTGATGTTTTTATATTTTGGAAAGTTTTGATTTTTTTGTATTTTTGTGATAACATCCTTGGATACCATGTGTAAATTTTTTTTGAAACCCTAGGTCAAGGATTTCCCCCAGACTAGAACAAGACCAATTTTTATGAAGAGGGTGAATATGGTAAGTGGTTGATGCTAAATTTTAATCATTCTCAAGGCATGAGAAGGGTTGAGAAATCTTTTTTATTACAAAGGAGCGTATGCTTGGGTTATTATGGATGGAATTAGATAGAGTAGTGATAGATGGTAGAGTAGTAGCTAACTACACATGGTGCCTATTTGTGAGGTTTACACCATGGTACTTAGCCAAAATACAACTAAAATGGTTTTTACTATAGGACATTATTTCTCTTTATCTTTTCTTTTCTTTTTTCTTTTTTTAGATTGGGATCTCCAAAGATCATGTATAGTACCTCCAAAGGTGCATGCTATTGATTGGATTACGTAGTGGTTCAACCTGAAGAGTAGATAGTTGAGAAGCACCAAATCCATAGGTTGTTGTAATGATATAAGGACCCAATTAGTTAGGCTCAAACTAGCCTAGCTTTTCTCTTTCCCACTAATTTTTAGGATTCTCTTTTAAGACTAGATCACCAATGTCAAAGTTTTAGACCTTGACTCTCTCATTGTAACTATATTTGAGGAGATTCTAATATGCTTGCAAGTGGACCAAAGTATTTTGTCTTTGTTCGTCTAATAGTTCTAACTCGTGTAACCTAGAGATCTAGTAATCTCCATCATCAATGAAATGCTACATGGAAACTCTCAATGATGGGATCTCAACCTCAATTGATAGGATAGCTTTGGAATCAAAGAAAATGGAATAAGGTGTAGCACCAATAGGAGTAAAAATTCTCATATAGTAAGACCATAAGGTTGGATTCAGTTGTATGTGCTAGTCTTGTCTAGCATCATTGGCAATCTTTTTCATGATTTTTACAATGGTTTTGTTGGATTTTGTGGTTGTGTTGCTGATATGTGGTTGTCATTGATGTCAACACTATTAGCATTAATGTCTTAGAGGCTATATATGTTGAGGATATTGAGAAAATTGTTATGAAATAAGTTGTAGGTTATTAATGGTGAAGTGAAGTTCAGTCTTTCAGTGAGTTCAGTATGTTAATGATCAGAGGCTTTGGACTAAAGGGTTTCTTGTCAAGTATATCTAGTTTATCCATGTTGAGTTTTAGAGATACGCATGAAGATTTGATCAAGTTATGAAGATTTGTATTCCGCCAGTTTTTTTGTTGCTTCAGTTAGTGTTCCTGAATGAAGATGATATGATTTTAGCAAGTTCAATTGATGCAGATGCCTCTCTAGTGTTTCATGATGTTTTTGGATGTTTCTAGATCATTCTCTATCTATGTTTCACATATGTGTTGATCGTGGTACTCACAATTCGAGATTTTCTCTTGTGTGTTCATTCTTTTCATGTTCTTGGCCGACAAGGTGTTGAAGCGTGTTGTGGATCTTCAAAGATTAATTTTTGAAAGTGGTTCATGTTTGAGAATTTTATTGTGGGTCTCCACTATGTTGTGGCCGACCTTGGTTGATTCGTATTAATAATCTTTATTGTTTTGGGCCGACAGTTTGTTATCACTTTATTATTTTATTGGGGTTGACATGTAGCAATGTAATTTCTTGTTGCGGATATATAAGAGTGATTGTTTTATCATTTGAGACGATGAGTGTGTGAAGTGTGTGAGTCCTATGTGTGAATATTGTGTAGATCTTTTGAAGGAAGAAGCAGAGTGTGAAGAAGAGTGAAGAAGATTGAAGAAGTGTTCATGTGCTTAACTGGAAATGTAATCAGGCATTACTAGATGCTATTTTTCTTAGTTCAAATCTTGTGGATGTAATTCAATCTTTTGTAAGATAGTGTGTCTTCCTTGGGTATTAAACCTATCTGTAATTGAGTAGTGAGCTCTGGGAAATGCACCTGAATGCATGTGCATTCCCCATTCATATTTATTTATACTTTTAATAGGGTATAATCTTGTGGACTGACCTCCACCGTTGTTTTTCCCCTAACAGGGTTTCCACGTAAAAAATCTTGGTGTTATGTGTGTTTCTAATGTTTTGTTGATTTATTCTTTCATGGTTATTGATCAGATCTAAGATTAATGTTAATAAGTTGAATAAGTTTGAAATTATGTGACAACTGATTCACCCCCCCTCTCAGTTGTCTTCCCTTGTGTTTCCAACAGGTTTTGTTTGACACCTCCGCTTGACCATTACCTTGTGGATAATACGAAGTGAAAAAGTGATGTTAGATGTGGTACCTTTCACATATTTCCTAAACATCCTAGTTTTTTAAGGGAGGCCCATTATCTGTAGCTATGGAAAAAGGAACACCATAACGACATATGATGTAGTTTAGTATGAACTTTGAAAGTTTTTTACCGGTGATATATTTCATCGGTATAACTTCAATCCATTTAGTAAAGTATTTTGTTGTCATAATCATGAACTTATGTCTATTAGAAAATTTAGGGTGTATATTTCCAATGAGGTCAATTCCCCATTGAGAGAAGGGCCAAGGTGAGGTAACCAAATGAATTCCATGTGCTAGTGCATGTAAAAGTTTGCCATGAATCTGACATTGTCTACATTTCTTTATGAAATAATAGGAGTCACATTCCATTTTAGGCTACTAGTACCCTATTCTTATAAGATTCTTTTCTAGGGTAGGACAACTAGAGTGAGCTTTACATGTACCTTTATGTACTTCTTGTAAAGCTATTTTTCATTATTTTTTGTTGAGACATCTAAGAAGGGTACTATCTAGATTATGGCAATATAGGGTATTTGTGATGATAACATATTTAGTAGATCATTAGATAAAGGTTTTTCATATGTTATTTGAAAATTCAGGGGGGATGATTTTATTATGGAGGTAGTCATATATGTCCTTATGCCAGGGGGATTCAAGACCAAAAATATCACATACAAGCTCAGATTTGGGGACATCGAATGTAGGGATCAAAATTTGTTCCACTAAGAACTCGCAATGATGCACATTATTTGGTATGTCTAAGAGAGATCCAATGGTAGCCATTACATCAATTGATTTATTATAAACCCTCATAATTGATGTGAATAGGGTGGCATCACAATACTCCTTAAGACTGTCAACCATCTTCTTGTATGGTATCTACTTGTCATCTTTTGTCTCGTACTTATTGTTGACCTATTGGATAACCAATTGTGAATCACCATAGACATGCAATTTTTTTGTCTTCCATCTTATAGCTTCCCTAAGACCTATTAGTAAGGATTCATATGTAACAATATTATTTATGTAGGGGAATGCTATTCTATAATATTTAGGGATCGTGTCCCCTTGTGGTGTGATAAACAAGACACCAACTCCTAAACCATGATGTGTGTAAGATATGTCAAAGTAAAAATTCCATGTAATAGATGTATCCAGTGTAAAGATTGCCTCATTAAGTAATTTTGATCTCAAAGGTAGGAATTCCTTAATAGGAGCATCAGCTAGCTGATCATCAATTATTTTTCCCTTTACAACCTTTCTTTCCATGTATTCAATGTCAAACTCACTCAAGAGCATTACCCATTATGTTAACCTTTCTATTAGTGTGTCCTTGTTAAGTAAGTACTTCATAGGTTCTATTTTTCCTATCAACTTGGTTGGTAGATTCAACATATAATGCCTTAGTTTTTTCATATTAAAGACAACAACAAGACATGACCACTTGATGGGAGTACAGTTGAGTTCATATCCCATGAGGGTACAACTGATGCAATATATTTCTCTTTATTTTCCATCTTCTTCATTTTGTGACAAGAGAGCTCCTAGTGCAGATGATGTGGATGATACGTACAAGATGAGAGGTTTCCCATTGATAGGTTGCATCAGTACTAGTGGAAACATTAGGTATTCTTTTATTTCTTGGAAAACCTTGTTGAAAGTATGAGAAAATTGGTTTTGTCATTGATGTAAACCATATAAGGAGAAAGAAGATAATTATTGAGGAAGATTGTTATGTGAGTATGTTGGTGTTATCCATGCTTTGATTAGTTCCATTATGTTATCATCAATAAGCTACTAATGTCAACCTATAGTGTTACTAAGATAAGCTTCTATGATCTATGGTTAAGTTGAGAAAGTGTTTAAGATGATGAGGATGTGTCTTTGGAGCTTGGTTTCCAAGTTCTTTTGAGAAAATTTGATAAAAAACAAGAATCGGTGTGTTGCAGTGGTGATTTGGGTCTAGGAACAAGTACCCATGTATTATTCTTTTCAATCTGCATTAGTTATTCCTTCATAGCTTCCATCCAATTTTCATCATTGCAAGCTTCATTTACATCTATAGGTTCAATCTTGGATATCAGGAAATACTCTTCTACAATATTTCTTCTAGTTTGCACACCTTTATTCTTATCTCCTATAATTTTATTTTCAAAATTATTTAGCTTTACATACCTTAGAGTTTTAGGATTCTCTTGAACTTCTAATTCATTTGTTCTTTCTTCTGCACTTGCACTTGTCTCTGCTTCCTGACTATTTTGATTTACTAGAACAAAAGGAACATATGGAACATATGGCACAATTTTTAGTTGATTCTGTGTCTGAACATTCTTCCCTTTGTTTGTATTATCTTCATCAAAGTCATATCCATAATGTCTGGATGATTTAGCATAATTCTCATTAACTCTAGCATTTGCACTCTCAACCATTCTTCTCAGTCTTCTATTGTAGCATTGGTAGGCCTTGCTTCTAGTAGAGTAACCTAGAAAGATTCCTTCATCGCTTCTTGCATCAAACTTTCCTATATCATCATCTCTCTTGATGTAGCATTTGCTTCCAAAGATCTTGAAATACTTAACAATAGGCTTATAACCAAACCATAGTTCATAAGGAGTCTTACCAGAATTACCATTCACATTTACCCAATTCAAAGTGTACACAATAGTGCTTACAGCTTCACTCCAATAGATCTGGGGCACATTTCCTTCTATCATCATTGTTCTAGCAGTATCCAGGATTGTTTTGTTCTTCCTCTCTGCAACTCCATTATGTTGAGGGGTTCGGGGAGCAGATAATTGTCTTATGATTCCATGCTCATCACAAAAGGAATTAAACTCCCTAGAGGTGAACTCACCACCTCTGTCTGACCTTAAGCATTTGATTTTCAAACCCTTTTCATTCTCTGCCATAGCTTTGAAACTTTTGAACTTCTCTAATGCTTCACATTTTTCTCTTAAGAAAGCAACCCATATCATTCTAGAGTAATCATTAATAATCAGCATAAAGTGCATTTCACCATGGAGACTTCTAACTCTAGAGGGACCACATGGATCAATGTGCACAAGCTCTAATAATTCAATTGAATGATGTTGTTTTCTCTAAAAAGAAACTCTAGTATGTTTTCCCATCTAACACTCCTTACAAATTATGCTAGTAGGCTTCACTAGCTTAGGTAGATCTCTTATTGCTTGAGTGGAACTTATTTTGACAATGTTATCAAAATTCACATGACACAACCTTCTATGCCATAACTAGATTTCATTTATTTGAGAAATTAAACAACTTTCACTAGTAGCATTCAGGTGAAAAATGTTACCTTTTGTTTGTTTACCTAAAGCAATTACATTTCTAGAGCTTCCAAATATCATGCATCTTCCATCTTTGAATTGAAGATCATAACCCTTGTCCACCATCTGTCCAACACTCAACAGGTTGTGTTTCAAGCCTTCAATATAAAGTACATCATCAATGTTATGCTTACCACCAAGACAAATAGATCCTCTGCCACAAATCACACAGGAATTGTTATCACCAAATCTCACAACCCCACTGTCATACTTCTCTAGACTTACAATTTTTCTTTTATCACCAGTCATATGATGTGAGATCCCACTATCAATGACCCATTCATCCTTTTCTTCAATTTAGGTTGCAAGAGCTTTCTCGACTTTAGCAGATTCAGTAGCCACAGGACTATTTTCCTTGATAGCAATAAACACCCAATCATCTTCATTTCCATTATCTTTATCAAACTTATCATCAGTCACTCCTTCAAAAAAATAATATTTCTTTTGGAATATAGATTTGTAAGGCTTAGATCTAGGAACTCTTTTAGGACACCTTGATGCAAAATGACCTATTTTACTGCAAGAAAAAAATTTGATAGGCAACTTTCCTTTATACTTACCTTGTCCTCTACCTTCTTTCTTTATAATCAGTGCTTCCAATTCTTCTATTTATCTTTCCTCATCTTCAAGTTGTTTCATTTCTTCCTCATACTTGAATGTTTTTCTAGAACTCTCTCCCAAATCATATATTTGCTTGTTTCTTCTAGATATAGTAGCCTTGAATGAAGTTTCAGTCTTAGGAACAGAATCACCAAATTTTCTCAATTCAAAGGCAACAAGTTTACCAATCAATGTATCCCTTGTTACATCCGTCAATGATCTGGTTTCTTCAATAGCATGAGTCTTTACTTTTTAGGATGGAGGTAATGATCTGAGCACCTTAGCCACAATTTCTTCCTCTTCCAAGATACCATCGGCACATCTAATGCCCATCACTAGTTCATTTACTCTCTACATAAAATAAGAAATATTTTCATCTTCACCCATCTTCAAATTTTCATATTTAACTTTCAAACTCTGTAGCTTGGCCATCTTCACATGTACATCTCCTTCACACAAAGTTTCCAACTTTGTCCACATCTCATGAGCTATCTTCAGACCTAACACATTTGTCATCTCTGAATCTGTTAAAGCACTTAGCAAAGCTTCCATAGCCCAAACATTATTCTCAGCCTCTTTGACTTCATTAGCATTGGAAGGACCATTCTGAGGAATAACATATTGATTCACTATAATTTTCCAGAAGGGTTCACCAATACACTTCAAATGACACTCCATCCTAGCTTTCCACAATGGGTAGTTTGTTCCATCAAATCTAGGATTGTCCTTCTTGTATGATGCCATCTCAGATCACCTCAAGCTTTTAAACTTCTAACCAGCTTTGATACCAATTGTTGGAAAAACAAGGATAGACAACTAAGAGGGGGGTGAATTAGTTGTCACAGAATATTTAACCTTTTTCAAACTTAACTTAATCATAGATTTTATGAATGAATAATAAACCATGAACAATCAACACATCAAAAAAATAGAGAACACCAAGATTTTTACGTGGAAACTCTGTTAGGGGAAAAACCACAGTGGAGGTTAGTCCACAATATTATACCCTGCTAAAAGTATAATGAGAAATAATGTGAATACACATGCATTCAGGCACACTTCCTAGAGCTCACTACTCAAATACAAAAGATGACTCACTATCCAAAGAAAGGTTTTGGATTAAAACCATCCAAGATGTGAACTGATAAAATAGCTTCTACGCAAGCCTAATAATAGTTCCAATTAAGCATAGAAAACCCTCTTCACTCTTTACTAAAAACTTCTTCATACTTCGCTCAAACTTCTTCACACTTCTCTCAATCTTCTTCACACTCTGCTCTGCAATCGAATGATATTCACACATACACACATAGGAGCACACCGAGCACTATGAGCATACGAAGCACACTTTACACCGATGAAACAATCACTCTTATATATCTGTAACATGAGATTACATCAACAACTTAGTCGACCAGAGATATAAAACATATTTTCAATGTCAGCCCAAATTTACAAATAAATTTGTGATGCAAATCGACCAAGGTCAACCACAACATAGTGGAGACCCAAATTAACAACTCCAACACAACAATACTTTTATTAATTTCACCTCGAAGATCCACAACATGCTACCATCAACATGTCAACCAGGAAGATGAAAAATCAAAAATTCAGAGAAAAATATTCAACCATGAGTACACCGATCAATCTGGACGTACCACAAAGATAGATCATGATCTAGACACATCCAAAAACAACAAGAACTAATAGAGAAATATACGCAGTAACAAAAACACATAAACTTCACTCAGGAACACTAACAGAACACAAAAAAATACTGTCAGAACACAACTACACAACTACACGATTAAATCTTCACGCAGACCTCTGAAAATTTTGGTGGATGGACTAGATATACTCAACATAAAACCCTTCAATCCACAAGAACTAATTTGAAACATACAAAACAAGAAACCTTCATGACCTTTATAGTTCCACTGGGAACCTAGAACACTTCTTTTAACAATTTTCTCAATATCCTCAACATATACGGCTTCCAATACAGAAAATGCTAATAGTATTGACATCAATGACAACCACATATCAGCAACACATCCATAGCATCCAACAGGAAAATTAAAAAATATTGAAGAATCAAATCAACAAGATCTTGATGATGTGGAAGCTAACTTTGTGAGAAAGGTGAAAAATGGTACTGGTAAGTGCATAGGTAAGTTTCCTTTCAAAATTTTTAGTTGTGGAAAGATAGGTCACTATGCTTCAAGATGTCCAAACAAGACTTTGAATGACAAAAACAAAGAGAACATAGGTAAGATGATTAAGAAAAGCTATTATGTTAGAGAAAATGTAATTATTTCTAATTATGAATCTAATTATGGAGATGATGATGATGGTGAATGCTTGTTTATGGATTTAAAAGATGAAACCAATTCTACTGACTCTAAAAGATGTGTGAAGGAGAGCCCTCTAGATGCAAAGGAAAAGACTGAAGGTACTTTAGTATATGATTTTCATGATAGATAAGATAAGAACTATTGGATCATTGACAATGGCTACTCTAACCATATGACCTCTGACAAGAGTAATCTTGTTAGACTTGAAAATTATGATGGATGACTTGTTAGATTTGGTGATGATTTAGGTGCTAAGATACGTGGAATAGATTCAATAGTTTTGATGGAAAGCATAATACTAATGATGTTTAGTATGTTAAGGGTTTAACGTATAACCTCTTGAGTGTTGGAAAAGTGTTTAGCAAAGGATACAATTTTATGTTTCAAGATAATGGATGTGAGATCAAAAAAGGATCTAAAACTTTGATTGCTACTGGAAGAAGGATAGATGGAAATTTCTATCAATTTAATGGTGCTAATAATCATTGCTTTATGACTCGAATTAATGAAATCTAGCTATGGCACATGAGGATGTGTCACATCAATTTTGATAACCTAGTAAGAATCGGTTTAGTTCATTCTATGAGATATTTTCCAAAGATTACAAAGCCTATCAATGCTATCTACAAGGATTGTTAGATTGGAAAGCAAACAAGAAGAAGTTTCAAAGGTAAAGAACAATCTACTACAAGATTGTTAGAATTGGTGCATACAGATCTTTGTGGTCCTACAAGAGTGAGAAGTCTTCAAGGTGATAGGTATTTCATGCTTTTGATTGATGATTTTTCTATAATGACATCGGTTACTTTTCTCAAAGAAAAATTTGAAGCCCTAGATAAGTTCAAAGCATTTAAATTTATGGTTGGGAATGAAATGGATATGAAAATAAAATGTTTGAGGTCAAACAGAGGTGGAGAGTTCACCTCTAATGAATTTAACATGTTTTGTGAGAATCATGGCATAAAGAGGCACTTGTCTACCCCTACAACTCCTTAGTAAAATGGAGTGGTTGAAAGGAAAAATGGGACTTTTCAAGAAGTTGCAAGGAATATGATGAAAAAGAAAACCAATCAGAAACTTACTAGAGAGAAGCAATTCATACTACTGTTTACATACTTAACAAAGTTCAAGCAAAATAATAGATGAAAAAAACTTGGGAAAGTTTGATGCAAGGTTTGATGAAGATATCTTCCTTGGATACTCTACTAAAGACTCCCTATGAGCTATGGTATCATGGAAGGACTCCTACGGCCAATTACTTTAGGTTGTTTGGAATCAAATGCTACATCAGAAGAGATGAAAAAAACTTGGGAAAGTTTGATGCAAGGTTTGATGAAGATATCTTCCTTGGATACTCTACTAAAAGCAAATCCTACATATGCTATAACAAGAGATTGAGAAATATTGTTGAGAGTGTGAGTGTCAAAGCTCATGAAGATTATCAGAATTCAGTAGTGATATATGGATATGAATCATATGAGCCTACTTGTAGAGAAGAAAAAAAATATAAGGAAAAGGAAGTACATATTGAAGAGGAAGAAGCTCTAGAAAATACCCCTAGAACCCCTAAGTACGTGCTGAAGAATCATTTTGAAGAATAGATCATTGGAGAAAAAATCAAAGGTGTGTTAACAAGAAGGAAAGTTGTTGAAGAAGAGGTAAATGTGTTTATTTTCTAAATTTAAACCTAAAACAATAATTGAGGAATGCAAAGATGAACATTGGATAAAGGCTATGAGAGAAGAACTACTACAGACTGAAAAGAAATGAACTTCGGAACTTGTCCTAAGACCTACAAAAATAAATATAATTGGAACTAAATGGGTGTTTAGAAACAAAATAAATGAGAATGGAGAAGTGGTAAGAAATTGTAGACACTTAAAAAATTCTTGAATGATATGCACATTTGAATCCGATACATTAACATTGTTTCATCTTGAAATTTATCCTCTTTTCACTTGTTTGATTAAATTAGCCTAGCTATTTAATTAAATGCCTCATTTTTCATCTATTAATCTAATTGACCTAATTGGGTTAATTCACCCCCTCTCACACTAACATTTCACCCTATTAAACTAAATAAATCAAATTATTTAAGTTTAACCCCTAAATCCTCTTATTTAATTAAATAACTTTAAACTATTTAATTGAATATCATATTGCATTCTCCTTTTCATTAAATAAATTATTTAATGAATATCATATATATTATTCCTCATCTTGCACATTCAAATTTAGTTTCCATTAACTAAATTACTAATTTCCCTCCATCCACTTGCATAGGGAATATTCCAAAGGAATATTCTCCTATTTGGCTCCAAAATTGGAATGATTTCTTTCAAAACAACTTTGTAACAAACTTTCAAATTTTTTATACAGTGTGTTTTTTGAAATCATTCTCAACCCTTGATCTTTTCTTCATCCATGTTATCTTTGATTCTCATCCATTGATGAGAACCTGTGATCCATGTGCTCACCCTTCTTTCATTATTGACCATTGATAGATCAAATCGATCTAAGCCCTTGATTTTTTATTTTATTTCCTATAAATATATATCACTATTTAGAGAGAAATGGATCCATGTATTGATAGAAAACTTATTCTATTGAAACTCATACCCATTTGCACTCATGTTTTACATTTGATAAGAATTTTAGGTTAATTTTCATGCATTGTTAGCTTAGCATCCATTAATGGCTTCCATGATAACTTAGGTTGTATTCATTTAGTATAATTTTGAATCTAGGGCTTGCATATTTGAATCTTTTACACATTTAGAATAGCTTTGCATACACTTACATCAAACATCTTAGCTTTTATCATGTTAATATAGTTTTTATTATGTTACCATTCATCTTTTTCATCAATTTACATCGATTTTAATCAATAAAATCAATTGGAAAGGCTCATATAATCCAAGGGATTGGAAAAGGATTTCCATTCCACATCAATGCGACACCACTCCCCCAATAGGATAAAATTCAATTTCTTAGAATAGATATTTTTCAAGCTTTCATGTTTTAGAATGCTATTTTTAATGGCTTCATTTTTATTGATATTGAATATCTTATTGGGATTGATGCTTAGTGGATTAAATATGCCTCGAATCCATATGGATCAAGTGTAGTTAACCTATACTATGTCATTGGTCACATTTTGACACTAGAAGGAGGGCATTACTAATCGAATCTAATGAATTTCTCTTTAGATTCTTGTTTTCTTCTGTTTGCAAGTTCAATGACGCACTTCATCAAAATCAGCGACACATCTGGGATGCATTGCTATACAACAACACACTTTTTTTTTTATTTTAGCAATGCATAATTAATTTAGCGACACCTGATTTAATTTCATCATCGCATATTAAAATAGTGATGATCAACTAATTTATATTCACGTTATGAATTTTATTATGGCGACGCATTTGATGTGGCGACACTATTGATGTCATTATTTACTATAGAGTGACGCATCTGAATTTTCAATATAGCAATGCACTTGTGATATGGTGATACATCTGATGAAATTCAATGACATAATTGATTTCAACATCACTTTTTACTGGTAAACAAAATAGAAGCTAAATTTTGACATGTGCTTTAATTTTTTGATTTCATCTGGTTTCTAACATGTCACTGACTTCTAGTTTTTATTTTTTAGGCTAACTAGTTTTGTAGATTTGAGCAATAAAATTTGAAGTGGAATATATCATCATTTTATTATATATTGTAACAATTGTTTTTACACCTATGGGGCAATTATAACCCATTTTATGATGCTTTACTTCACGTTTTAGGACTAACTAAATTTCCTTTTGGGTTTAAAATTAACATTCAAAGTTGATTGAAATTGAACATAAATCCTCATTTTCTAATTTCAGGTTTAAAATTGAGCAAAACAATCCCAACACTTCAAATTGGTGCTTAAAATAAACTCATTATGATTTTCAAGGTTAAAATGAATGTAAGTTTGATTTTCTTGTGTGTACTTGTTGTGTGTATCGTCTCCCCTTGCGCTTTGTGTGATCTTGGGTGAAGAGAAACACACAAGTATACTTTTCTTCTTGGAAGCATCTATCCTCTCCCCTTGCACCTTTTGGAAATCTTGGGTGGTGAAATAATTTTAAGCTTCACAATATGTGTTACCTTTAGTGGGCCTTCCTCCTGTGGATACGAAAAAAGTAACCCTTTTACTTTTTCTAGTTATGTCCCTCCCTGTGCTTGATTTCACCTTGATTTAATGAACTGTAATGTAACTTATACATTCACATTAGGTCTTGGATATTCAAATTATTAATACTTTATGATGTCTTGTGAAGGTGTTGTGAAGTGTTGTAACACACTTCTACACTTTTCTAGACTCCTCTTATTATAATTCATCTAAATATTCCATTTTTTCCCCTTATCAAGTCTTATTTCAAAGTGTTGTAAAGTCTTGTAATAATATCTCACACTTTTCTAGGCTTGTCATCACTAATCACACCTTTCTTATGTTTTATTTGGCCCCTTTATGCACTTATAGGCCTTATTTAAGTTTTTTTTTTAATACAAACCCGACAAAAAGCATTAAATACAACTTAATCCTCGACACCCACTTACAACCCTAGAGTGGGACCCATTCACCATGGGTGGCGAATGGGTCCCTCTTGGCTCAAAATTCAAAATAATTTCAAATTTCCTTCGGGTTTTTATTCATTAAGACCTTATGTCATACTATGATGTTGTATTTTTGGGTAATTAGGGCATAAGTGTGTATAAATAAGTGTTTTTCCATCCATTTTAACCCCTATTCATTCAATTATTCGTTCATCCATTCAATCATCCTCGCATTTCATCTAAGTACTTGAGCATCATAACATCATTGAATCAAGCATCTTGGAGCATCCATTGACACATATTTAAACTTCAACAACAAGGGTTTGGTGAGTTTAGGACACTTGCATGTTGTTTATTCATCATTCATTTCTTGTCTTAATTTCATTTCTTTATCAAGGGTTTGATTACCAAAGTGAAATTTGACCAAGGCAAATCCCTATACTCTAACCCTTAACCATTTTCCCCTCTTTGCATGTGTGTTTGTAGGAAGATTTGTCAAATAAATAGGTGTTGAAAAGTGGTCAACAAATCATCAAAGTGATTCAAGTCAACCAAACCCTAATTCAAGATTGGAGACAACATTCAGCCTGTTTTCTACATATTTGATTTCGTCAACCCGATAAGAAGACAAGTGTAGATCTAGACCCACAAAGTTGACTTCAAAATTTATAGATTTTTGGAGGAGGACTAATTCACCATCAGTGGCGAATGAGTCCCACTGCTAGGTTGGAAAAGGTGATTTCATCAAAATTCGGTTCCCAACAATCTGAAACCAATTTTAGGACAGTTTACCGGAAGGACTTATTCACCATAAGTGGCGAATGAGTCCCACTGGGCATCAACAATGATTTTTGTTAGATTCCAGAACCTTCTAGCATCAGTATTCCATCTCCAAGTGCACTTTTTTCAATCTCATTTAGTTCTGTTTTCATTTGTGCATGTTTCTTGTTCATGTTTGCATACAACACTGTGTTTTCAAACACTTCATATTCCCTAGTTTTGCATACATAATCACTAGTATTTTTCAGTTCTTTGCACTTAGTTTACTTTATTTTGGCATATTTTATCTATTTCATATCTCTCTTTGAGTGTAAAAATTTCATTTTGGGCCCTAATCATATCTCCATTTAGGTGAAAAACTTTAGAAGGAGCATATAGCATTAAGGTTATCAAAATATTTGTTTTCACCTCCCAACTTGTGAGAGGGAATAACCCAAGTGGTGCTTTCATTTTGGTACACTATATAAATAAATTGGTGTGACGAAATTCATTAACCAACTCTTGTTGTTTTCTTCTATCGATGAATGTCTCCCCAAGTATCCTTGTGATATGTTAAAACCCTTAGAAGTTTCTAAGGGCTAGGAGGCCTCTTAATTGAGTGAACAATGCATGTATAGACACCAATTTATCCTAAAAATCCTGATTAAGTACCTTGTAGTAGTGGCTCACCAATTTCATCTCTGAAGTGTATTTTGAATTAGTGCATTGGAATAGCACCATTCCAAGAAGTTACTTACCATGTCCAGTTTTTTGTTGAGGCAATAAAGCAAATAGGGAAGGGACTCTTTTGCTTGGAATGTCAAGACATTAAATTTCCTTGACATAGCCTATTTTTCCATTCCATCTTCATGGATTAATCATCTCTTAAGGTATGATGGTAATCCTACTAAGAAATGCACACCCACTTGAGCTAGGATTGTAAATGCTTGTGAGTCAGTTTGATACTTGCTTGGTTCCAAAACATTGCAAACAAACATCAACAATATTTCTCTAAATTTCAAACCCTTTGATTTAAGCATGGATACCCTTTGAAAATCCTTTATATTGACACTTTTCCTAAGTATTTTTATCCTTAGATACTTCTAAATATCTTGACTTATATCTCAATCCATACTTCCCAAAGTTAACATAGGTAACTATGGCTCTAACTTCATGACTTTCACATAATGGACCTTGTGAAATGAATGATGTTTTTGACATAGAAATTTAGTTTGAAACTTAAGCAAGACAAGTCTTTGTGGTAAGAAAAAATTCATTAATCAAGATAAACTCATAAATTGAACTCCACATATGCGCGCGATCTCTCACCTTATGACTATTTGGTGTTCGATCACTCCAATCGAACAACCAAACCTTACACTAGCTATCATACAACTAAACTTTGAACTGATTGAAGGAGAATAAATAGAAATAATCAATAGTTTGAGGAGGTTTACATTTGAGACAAAATAAACACCAAACCAATGGAGAAACACAACAAACATCCTAGACAAACAAGAGCAAAAAGTTGATATTGTGGCCGAAAGGCCTATATTACCACCTCATGTGTGGAAATAGATATCATCTTTTCATGATCTTGTCTTCCTTCATGATCTCCCATAAAATAAAAATCCCCAAAATAAGGTCTACATTCCACCATTTCAAATGTAGAATTATAGTTCAAAGTTTAATAGAAAACAGGCCTTAAAACTTTGCCGCAACTAAGACATTGTTAAGGAATTTTTATGCTCACCCTTTGTTGGGTGACCCAGATTTATATGTCCAAATTTTCCCTCTCATTTAAGTCAACATTAATCTTTTGGGTTTAGTTACTTGTAGGGTAAATCATTTTTCTCACTACCTTGGTCTTGTAAAAATAAGGTTCATTCTAGGTTAACATTTTGGGTCAAAACATTTCATCCACCCTTCATCATATCCCATGCTTCACTTCAAAAAAAATTGCAAACATTTGAACAAACCAAAACTTTATTGTCTTAGAAATATATCAACCCAAACCCTAACTTAGCTACTTTTTATCTGAAATGAATCCTTTTCCATGCATTTAGTTAAGTTAGTTATCACTTTTTGGACTAGTTTATCTTGAAGGTCACAAGTCAACCTTAAAGATTCACAAGTTCATTAGCATCTTTTATCCAAACATAAAACATCAAACCTCTAGTCAAAAGTGGTGTCCCAAAATGTTTGCAAATATCACTCCCATATCATTCACCTTTTTCACACCATTTCTCAAATACGACTTAGAGTGGCCCCCTTACCTAAATTTGAGTCAACTAGAGAGTTTAAACATTATAGATCCTAACATAACTCTCCAATAGGTGACCCAAAATTTATGGTAACAAGATCACAACATAAGAGAATCATGGAGAAAACCAAAGTCACATCCACCACAAGTGATACCAACCCTCAAGAATTTGGTCCAAGAAGCCACTCTACCCCTTCACAACAATCCCAAGATCCAGTGGGACCCTATGAGGTAGAAGACATTACAAAAAATCCATTTGAGCTTACTAAAGAAGAAATTATTGAGTATAAACAAGAGAATCAAGCCTTAGAAAAAATGACTTCAATTCCCCCATCATTTTCAGCACAAATCTTAACACAAGGCTTGACTTCATCCATGCTTCAATCAACTCCATCACTACATCCAAGTCAAAAATAAACTCCTAGCCTTGCAAATCTTCTTGCTAAGGACTTTGGTTACACTCTTCCTTTGGCAAGTAACACACTTGTGAGTACTCTAAACACCAATCTACCCCAAAACACTACTTGGACACCTAAATTTTGTGCTCATGTCATTCCTGAGCAACCCCTACATTCACATAAACCACTTACACTCCATGAATCCACAATGACCTCAAAATTTCAAGGGAAACCATCCTCGTCCATCTCCATAAGTACCACAAGTGTGACCAACATCACACAAGATAGTATGGGCCAAGTGTCTCAAATAGATCAAGAAGGGTACGTCAACATTCTTACACAAAAATCAACCCTTAATGCAACAAGGGACATCTTCATCTAACCACCCCATGGGTTCATCCATCCCATTTTTTTCACAAAACACATCCATCCCATCCATCACCAACCAAAATCAAAACAACACCTTGGTCACAAACCCCATCAAACATGGTAATACCTTGATCCCACCTCAAATATAGGAAGGGAACCCTTTCAATCAATTGAAAGGTTTGAATGTACCATTTTCATTGCAATACCAAATGGCACCCTCATCATCTTTCCCCTTGGTCCCCCACAACATGAAAAATGAAAGAGGACCTCAAACTTACATTCCTCCATCCCAATCCACCATATTATAAGGAATGTTAAACCAAGGCAACCCTCAACCTCTCATCAACAACCTGCAACCCACTCAAACCATAAACACCCAAACCTCATTGCAAATATCCCAACACCCAACCGATCCTACATTGTAAGAACATGCTCTAGCTTTATAGCAAGCAAAACAGGCTTATCATCAAGCCATACAACAACAAAAATCCCAGCAAGTAGCCCTAGAAGCACAACAACAACAAGCCCAGCAAGCAACCCTAGCAGCACAACAACAACAACAAGCCCAACAAGCATCCCTAGTAGCACAACAAAAACAAGCCTAGAAAGTATCCCTAACAACACAACAATAAAAATCCCATAAAGTAGCCTTAGAAGCACAACAACAACAACAATCCCAAAAAAATCCCTAGTGGTGCAACAACAACAAGACCTAGTGGCCCAACAACAACACCAAGCAACCTTAGAAACACAAGTATCCCTAGTGGCCCAACAAAAACAAGAAAAACAACATCAAGGTCAATAGTATTCCCAACAACAACAAGTGCTCACACAACAACAACAACAAGGTTTATACTATAACCCTCAACAAAACATCATCAATACAAGCACATTAGGAACATATATTCCTCCACCACCTTCACCTTCACAATATCCTACACCACCATACACACCATATAACACTCCACCATATAAAAATCCTACATACAATCCATCTGCCATCCCACAATATCCAACATATGTTCCTCCACAAAACCCACAAGATGATGTAGCATCACAACTCAAGGCATTAATACAACAAATGGAGGATATTCAAATGGGAAAAATGAAGAAGCCCCATACACAACAAAACCTATGTTCATATCCATTCAATCAAAATATCATAATGGTACCTTTCCCTCCTAGTTTTGAGGTCCCCAAATTTGATAAATATAAAGGGAGAGGAAATCTTGTGGATCACGTCAAAGAATTCAATGTAATGTGTATGGAGGTTTCCTACAATGGTTCCTATTAATTGATGTGCCTCTTTCCACAAATCTTGATGGGCCCAGCCATCAACTAGTTTTCTTAGTTGTCTCTAGGTATTAAAACCTTCTAAGAAATCACTGATAAATTCATAGATCACTTCTCCTTTAATCTTAACATGTACGTGAGCCTAGAAGAGTTGTACACTCTAAAAAAAAACAAAGGAGAATCTTTCACCAATTTCTTACAATGATGGAGGCAAAGGGCTAGTAAGAGTAAGTGGCCAATTCCCAAAGAACAACAAGTGGGGATTATCATAGAAAATGTTGATCCTAATTTATCCTTCCACTTGAAGATGTAGTGCATTACCACTTATGATGAACTTGTCCCTAGAGCCCTTAACATCGAGAATGCTCAAAATCATAGGGAAATACCCAAACCTACAAAGATAACTTCCCATGAACCAGTTCAAATGATAAGCCTCAAGTTTGGGATAAGAACAAGAACGTGACGAATGAGGGCATGGTAGATGCCAAGGTGGTCTTGAGTGCTCCTAGGCCAAACACGAATCAAATGACTAATGGTCAACCAACCATACAAAAATAACCATCATCACCAAAAAATAATCAAATCAATAACACCGAAACACAACAACAATGAACCCCTAACCAGAATAACTAACCAAAATGCAAATACACACAGTTGGTAGAACCTGTCAAAAATATCATGAAGAAATTGATGGAGTCAAACTTGATAACACTTCCCAATTTCCAAAACCACCAAGAACCACAAGATATACCATCCTAGTAAAATGAAAAGGATCTGTGTGACTTTCACAAAATCAAATGACACAAAACATCAAACTGCATGAAGCTAAAAAATGTTATCCAAGATCTTATCAAGAATGGAGACATATCTGTTGAAGTATCAATCGATAATCAAGATCTCAAGATATACAAGAACCCTATGCTAGATCACAACAAAGGGAATGACAATGGAAAAGGGAAGAGCTACAATAATGTGTAGCATGTCTATTCCAATGTCATCACCTCTTGTGATAATATCATCACCATTGATACCATCAAAGGGCCTAGTGTAGAGTGTGGAGTCACCACACGATGTGGCAAGGTCACCATCCAAGGAGCTTCATCTCAACCTAGGGCACAACCTATTGTTCCAACATCAAATCCTAGCAAATATAGTCTCCTAAATCAGCTTAAGAAGACCCCCACATAGATCTCAATCTTGGAACTATTGAGGCTATACCCCACACATAGGGAAATCTTAGAGAAAGCTTTATCTGCATCATCCATCCCTGAGGATATGGATACATAGCAGTTTGAAGCTATGGTAGGGCATATCACTATCCCTCATCTTCTCACCTTCTCAGAACAAGAACTACCATCGCAACCATCACATAACTGTGCTTTACACCTTGAGTTCATTGTTCATAAGAACAAGGTTCAAAGAGTCTTAGTAGAGGGAGTTGTTGGTCTAAACATTTGCACCCTTCAATTGGTCAATAATTTGGGTTATTTAGAGGATTCTATCGAGAAAGCAAAGAGTTCAACCATCAAGGCATATGACGATCAAGAGCGGGTATCGCAAGGCATCATCACGCTACCCATCCAAGTGGGACCCGTCATTATAGAGACTACATGCCAAGTGTTAGACCTTGATTTCCCCTACAATATCTTTCTTGGTCGACCATGGATTCATTCCCTAAAAGATGTAGCTTCAACCTATCATCAATGTGTCAAGTTTCCTTTTGAGGACAAAGAAGTTACCATCCATGGAGATCCTAAGCCCTTTTACTACTACAATAACCTTGAGGTCAAGTTTTACAAAATACCCCAAATCCCTAAAAATGATCAAGGGCATACACCCTCCTCATTTGTTGACCCATCATCCCTTACATCTACCTTAGAAACAAAAACATCCATTGTGTAGAGTATGTTAGCTCTCAAAAACGCAAGTAAGCATACCTCAAGAGGCTACCAATCTCTTGGTATGTTTTAGGGTAAAAGACAAATCCAAATGGTTTAAGCTTTCTACTCTTTAGGTGTTGCTAGACCTAGGCGGGTGTACCTATATGAATTGGGCAGACTTGACTTATGATCTTCTCTCTTGCAGTGATTTGTCCACGATGGCAGATGAAAATGGACAAATTAAATTAAATTTGGTATATAATGTATAGCAATTTTCAAAGCTAAATCCTAATATGCTCAGTTAACAAATGTAAAAGAAAATGAATGAATCTAAATGGTGAAATACAGAGACTAGTGCCTTATTGGGTATGCGGAGTCAAATGAAATAGAAATGGGCAACCTCTTTCTGGAGAACACTCAAATTGTTTGGCATATGTTCTATTTATAACTTGTATAAACATGCAAGAATGTGACTACTAAGCTCTTCTTAATGATCCAGATGAATTTCCCTGATTACTATGATCAACCAAAAGGATTTAATCTTTCCTTGAGAGAACCAATTAATTAACCACACAGATACAACAAATGTGCATTGGTAAACTGAATATAAACTTGCTATATCAATTTAAACAACCAGAAAGCATCTGTCTTGGAGACAACTTAGTAATAATTTCAATAAATTCAACAGAAAATTGACACCAGAAATGAGCTATGACATCAACTGATTTTCAGTAAAATCTCCATTTTGAAATCATACATCATAGTCTCTATTCTCTAGAAAATTTTATCCAACTGTATATTATCTACCCTATCTACTATATCTAATATCTAAAATCTGATCGGAAATGAACATTTATACACCAGCATCTAAAAGGACACATCGCTTTGCATTCACATGTTGGTGACAACTTGTATTCGGGCTTCAATTAACAACCGCCAAACACTCGCTGAGACATTCTGTAGTCATACCGATCCTCAATGTTACACTGTCAGTCATCCTTCTGTTCATCGCTATGATGTCATGTCATCTCATTGACACATTGACTCTCATCGACGAATGTTCATTCATCCCATGTGATTCACTATGACATTACAATGTCGGGGAGACATCCCACAGATCATATTTTTTCCTACTGAAATGTGTTCCTTAATGTATTTTCTAGTCATTGTGACACAACCATTTTCTCACCGAGATGTGTCCTTTTGTCTCATGTGGGTCGCTATAACATTCTATTGTCAGGGAGACGTCCCATAGATACCTTTGTCTTACCAAAAATCTCCTTAAGTTCACATTTTATTGCCGAGACAATACCATTCTCACACCGATAAAGCAATATGTCGGTGTGACATTCATGTCGGCAAGACTGCAAGACTTTACTCTGAAGACCATTGATATGACTCATTTACATTGTTGGCAAGACCGAAGCCATTCTCCAAGACCTCACCCGATAACCTTTTAACAAAATCCTTTTGTGCTTTGTTGGCAAGACTGGACCCGTTCGCTGAGACTTTACTCCGATGCACCTTAGTCTTACCGAAATATGTCCACGTGCATCGGTCAGTGAGACATAATGTGTTCGGTAAGAGTTTACTATGAAGACTTGTGGTTTGGCTAAAATGTGCCAGTCCACGAGACAACATAACTTCGCTATGACCTCATCCCGAATACCCTTTGTTTGGCTGAAGTGCATATCCTCATCAGTAGTCGGCAAGACACGAAGTGTTTGGCAATACCACACACCAAAGAAACAACTCTCACCAAAGTGTTTGCTCATTTAGCGCTAGTCGGTGAGACATGAAGAATTCGCCGAGACTTCACCCCGAAGAAAAATCTCTTGCCGATATGTGTATCCTTTTGCCGCCGGTTGGTGAGACATAAAGATCTCACTAAGAACTCATTCTGAAGAATAATCTCTTACCGATGGGGAACACTTAGTCACCAGAACAATGATTAATGTCTTGCCGATAGGTGCCTGCATATGATTTCTGATCGCTATGACACCAGAGAAGTCCTGTCGATAGGCTGCAACAAACATATATTAGCACAAATGCCTTATGGGTCGGAGAGACCTTGATAATCACATGCCGATAAGGACTATCATGTGAAATACTCAGAACTAGATGGATTTTATGGGATAAAAATGGGCAGAATGTGAGCAAAATATTATGGAGAGAGGCCCTGAGCACATGGTGAGGACTCAATTGGAAACTTAGAGATATGAAAAGCTTGTGAAATTATTCAAAATTTTACAGTTCTAATAGTGGCTCCGTCTGGAGATGAATGATTGTGAGGTCATTACAAGGATCCAAATCTTTGGGTGAGTAGACCAGACACAAGATGATGAATCAGAGAGAAAAATGGAAATGAATGTGACCCTACACTACTGTACATGGAAAATTTATTTTGAAAGAAGGAAAAACAGGATTGTCCATGTACTGGCAATTCTTGTTCCTTTTATCTCCTAGACTAATGTGCATGGAAGATAGAATTTTTGAGAGGATTGTTAAGAGTTGTTCATGCACTGGCAACCCTTAGTCCTCTATATTTCTCAAGAGAAAAAATGCTTCAGAAATTGCCCATGTGTAGGCAACTCCTAATCATCACCAGCCATATTCTGTAGATAGTATGAATCTTCACCTTTCTTTCCAACAACCACAAAAGGTCCCAGCCACAAGGCTTCAAAATTCCCATGCTTGCCCTTCTCCTGACACCTTGTGTTCCACATCAATACCAAATCACTTTCTCCAAATTTTCTATCCTTTTCCTTTTTGTCAAATAAATACTTCATCTGTGTCTGTAACTTCATGTTTTGGTTTTGGGAAACTCCCCTTATTTCATCAAGTTCAGCTAGCTGCTCCATTCTTTCCTCCATAGGTTCAAGAATATCCAAATCTTCCTAAAGGACAAACTTGTAGACTGGTAACAAATTCTGTAAAGGAATCATGGCCTGTATTCCATACACCAATTCAAATGGGGATTTTCCAATTGTCTTTTTTACAGTGATTATGTCAGCCCAAACAGCTAATTTCAATTTTGAATCCCAAGCTTTCTTGTTTTGACCTAGCATCCTTCTTATAATCTTCAGAAGACTCTTATTGCTAGATTTTGCTTGACCATTAGCTTGTGGATGATAAGGAGTTGCATAAGAAATGGTAATACCATATGTGCTATAGAAATTTTTTAATTCATTTGATCTGAAACACATCCCATTGTCAGTGATCAATCTTGTTGGTGTACCAAATCTGGTAATGATGTTGTCCATTAGAAAATTTGTCACAACTCTACTTGTAGCCTGTTTAGTCGGGATTGCTTCAACCCATTTGGTAAAATAATCAGTGGCTACCAGTATCCACCTATGTCCACCACTTGATTTTTCTTGTATCTCTCTAATGAAATCAATTCCCCATTGATGAAAAGGGGCATCAGCCTACAAAGGTCTAAGTGGAAAAGCTCCTTGATACTTCAATTTTCCAGAGAACTTCTGGCAGGCTTCACATTTTCTTACATATATAAAAGAGTCATTAAAAACTTTGGGCCAGTAATATCCTGTCCTGAGAATTTTATGCACAGTTGTCTTTGCTGAGTAATGTCCTCCACAAACTCCTTCATGCATTTCACTTAAGACATGCCTGGCTTGAAATTCATCCATACATAACAATAGTATGCCATCCCTATTCTTCCAAAACAGATCTCCATCCATGAAAACATACTTAGATTCCTACAACTTCAAGGTTCTTTTTTGGTTGTCACTCAATCCCTCTAGACACTTCAAGTACTTAAGGTAATACATGATATCTGTATACCAAGGAGTATTCTCAATGCTTACAATTCAGTCCCTTCTTCAACATTACAGATTTGATTTGCTTCAATATTCGCCTCTGCCATTAACTTAGCCAAGCCTTGACCTCTTACTAGTTTAGTAATTTGTATCTCCATGTCAAACTCTTGGATTTTGTTAATCCATCTGCATCTTTTTCCTATCACTTCAGACTATGTCAGAATATCCTTAACAGCTGCATGAGGTACATAGGCAATCACCTTTGCTCCAACAAGATATGGCCTGAAAGCTTTTGTAGCTTTCACTAATGCAAATGCTTGTTAATCCATTATATTGTACTTTAGTTCTGACCCTTGTAATGACTTACTAAAGAAAGACACGGGTTGTTCATGACCTTCCTCATTCTTCTGTAACATAACAACAACAATAGTGTGCATTGAAGCAAATGAAAATATTTGAAAAGGTTTTGAAAAATCTAGAGATTTAAGGACAAGAGCCTCCTTGATGGCCCTTTTGATGGATATAAAAGCTTCCAAGGCCTCTACAGTCCATTCTACCTTTTTTCCTTTCCTCAACATCTTTGATATGGGTTTAATGATCTTAGCAAAGTTAGATACAAATCTCCTTACAAAGTTAATCTATCCAAAGAATGACTGTATAGCCTTAACAGTTTTAGGGACATGAATTTTATCAATGGCGTCAACCCTTTCAGGATCTATCCTAATCCCTTCTTTTGAAACAATATGTCCCAAGAGCTTACCCTTTGTGACTGCAAAATGACATTTCTTAGGGTTCAAGCTAATGCCATATTCTAGGGCTTTAATAAATACCTTCTCCAGATGTTGTACATGATCTTTAGCCTTCTTTGAGTAAGCAGTGAGGTCATCCTGATACACCACCATGATAGCATTGATCAAGTCTACAAATGCTACATCCATAGCTCTTTGGAAGGTTGCTCCTACATTCATAAGACCAAATGGCATTCTCATGTATACATATGTCCCCCAAGGAGTTGTAAATGTCATCTTATATTGCTCAGATTCTTTGACCTTAACCTAGTTATACCCTGAAAACCCATCCATCATAGACAACAATTCACACCCTATTACCTTATGCAATATAGCCTCCATATTGGGTAGAGGATAATTATCTTTGAGGGATGCAATGTTTAGATTTATGAAATATACACATAGCCTAATATCTCCATTCTTCTTTCTCACAGGGACCAAGTTTGAGACCCACCTTGAATGTCTGATTAGTTTAATGATTCCCCCATCTCTAAGCTTTGCCAATTCTTCTTGCATTTTAGGCTCCAACGTTGGATTTATGGGTCTTTTCTTTTGTCTGAATGGCTTAGCATCTGGCTTCAATGGTATTTCATGCTAAAACAAATCTTCCCTGTATGCTTTTAGGTCTTCATAAGACCAAGCAACACACGTTTATATTTTCTCAGCAATTCTATCAGCATTTTTCTAATTGTAGGGCTTATCTTCTTCCCTATGTACACCTTTCTTGGTGCCATCTCAGTTCCCAAGTTAATCTCCTCAATATCCTCCCTCCTGAATGGTGCTTGCTTCATGAGGGACTGATCATTTCCATCATAAACCCTCTCCAGTGCCACTAACCCTTTAGGAAGCTTATTTGTTTTAAGCTGTAAGATCCTTTCCCAAATATTGTTTGCTTCCCATCTATTTCTTTAACAAAGGAATTGAAGTCAATTTATTGGGCTTCATACTGATCTATATAGTGGAGGAATTTCAAAAGGTCAGTATCATCATTAAAGACCTGCCAACTATATATGTTATTAGGCACAACAGGCCTTGTCTTGAACTCAATTTGTGAAACCCCAGCCAATGTAATATCATCTCTTTTCAGCGCCACATTTGCTAAGAAATCGGCCATTATGTTCTTTGATCTATCTATCACTCAATTGAAAAGGCATCAAACAACTCAATTGTGTCCCATACAACATTCCTGTATTGTTTCAATCTTTTGTGCTTTGTCTTAATTTGTGAAACAACCAACTCTGAATCCCCTAAGACAACCAACAACTTGATTTTGTGTTTCACAACTATATTCAAACCTGTTAACAAAGCTTTATACTCTGCCATGTTGTTTGTACATTCAAATGTCAACAAAAATGAATACTTAAATGTAACACCTTCAGGTGAAACAAATATTATCCCTGCTCCATTACCTTCTTGGCTGCATGCTCCATCAAAATACATATTCCACACTTCATTGCAGTTTTGTGCAACATGCTTCCCAATTGGATCACTATTGGTTAATTCTGGCTGGGCTGGTTCTATCTTAAAACTCCCAAGATCAATATCACAAAAACAATTGATCTGATCTTGTGGTACACAATCAACAAGCTGGTTCATTCTTGGTTCCCTATATAACTTTACCTCCTGACCATTCACCGGAATTGTTGCATAAGACAGATCGAACTATACATTTCCACCAACAACTGTCGTCCACTGTCTTGATAGAAGCATCCCAAATTGAGGAGTGTCTATCATTGTTATATCAATATTATAGGCCACTTGAGGATAGGTAGCTAACTTGATTTCAACATCTTTCATTATACCCACCACAGGAACATGTCGGTTATCCATTGCATAGCATTTGCCTCCATTGGTATCCACCCACATGCCTAACTATTTCATCACTCCTACTGGCATAATATTTATGGTAGCACCAGAGTCTATCATGCAGTTTCTCAATAATTTATTATTTATAAGTAATGTAGTGAAAAAAGGATCAATTTGTGGGGGACTTGTTAATACATCACTCAAACAGATTTCTAGGATACTTACTTTCTCCTATCTATTAACTACTTTAGTGGCCATCTTGTTTTCAGAATTTATATGTTTTTCACTCCTATTTGTTATTAATTGAACAATGTTGTCTCTGTATTCCTTAATTTTTATCATCTCAAGAAGTGGAACAGACATCTTTACCTAAGATAGAGTCTGAGTGAAGTCAAAAGAAGAACTCTCCACCTTAACCATTTTCTTTTGCTATGACATTTCTTCTTTGTTTTCTTCCTTTTCTCTTTTACTCTGCTAATCAAGCTTTTGCACTTCTTTTTATAATTCTTTTACTTCCTATTTTTGGACAGGCTTTTGTTCGCTTTTACCATGTTTATTTTATGCCTTCTTCACGGCTCCTTGTGTTACCTTCTGGTCTTTGATAAAGATTCCCCTGGGGACACCGTCCTTCTCATTCACTATCCTATTTCTCAACTAGTACTTACATTTTTCTTCTTCAACTGCAGCAACAGTTCATCTCTCCATCTCTTCTTCAATAAGTTTTCTCATACTGCATTGAGTAGGTATTTCAACAGAATGTGGCTCTGTATAATCTTCTTCAAAGTCAGAAAGGACCTGATGTTCAGCCATATGGACATTATATTTCTGATTTGAAACATCATACTCATAACCTTTATCCTCTGAAGATGAGTACCTCTCCTCAATATGGTGAAAAGTATTTGTAGTCAAATATACTGTGTGATCTTCTCCATTGTTTCCCATCAACATTCCTTCTTCTTGTATTCTTTGGGCTACAACACAATAATCTGGGGAATGTGGCTTATCACAAACTTCACAGAAATAATTTTTATTCACCATATAGGTTCCCTTCTTCCTCAGTGGATTAGGAGTTTCTTTGCTTCTAGGCCTATCTGTTATAGGTTTTCCATCTTTCCAATTTGTGTTATAAGGAATGTCATGCAACCTAGGCCTTTCATTCTTGTATGTGTTCTCATGTTTGTATTGAAAATTATTTGTTTGTTGGGGAGTCCTAGGGTTGTTTCTTTTATCAATTATCCCAGCAGCCCTCCTATTGTTTTCAATTGTTAATGTTGTCATTTTTGGCTTCAGCCAAGTCTCTTGGGAACCTATTTCTTAATTCGTACCCTGTTTTTGGATCAAATGCATTCAAATAAAAACTCAATGCTATAGAGTCTGGTAACTTTGATCCAGGAGGAATTTTATTTTGTAGTTTATTGAATCTTCTGTTGAAATCATAAATTGAGTCATTTTGTTTTTTTTTTAATTCGCATCAATTCATGAAGAGCAGCATCAGGTGCACTTTGATTCCCAAATTGCTCAAGGAATCAGTCATGAAATATTTGGAGAGAATCAATAGAGGATGTTGTTAAGCTGTTGAACCAATCCCTCGCCTCTTCAGTAAGTGACATCATGAATAACCTCATATGTAGATCTTCATAAGGTACATCCAAATCTTGAATGAAGGCATTAAAACTCCTCAAATGGTCTTCAGTAGAAACTGCACTACTCCCTGTAAACTTAGGTTACAGACTTCTCCAACTACCATCCATAGGGTAAGGGTATAATTGAAACCCTACCAAATCAAATTGTCTAATCATGGTGGTATACTGATGAGGAGGAGGGTTAGGTGGGTATTGATACATTGGGTTATTAAATTGTCTATTATGATGTGGCATATAATGTTGACCATGAGGTGGTTGAACATTTGTATATTGTGTAGGAATATGGGGTGGATGATTTGGCTGTCTATATTGATTCCCTACCTGATGGTGAGGGACCCTTGGTGGCTCAGAAGGCCCTACACCATGATTACCCTATTTATAAGGTGGTACATACTTTGGGGGGTAACCAGCTGTATGAGTAATGTTTTGGGCCTTCTACAATTTGAATTCTCTCATTGCTTGTATCATCTGGGCCTTCTCCTGTTCTTCCCTCTCCTTTCTTTGAGATTCAAAACATGCTTTTACTTCTTCATAAGATAAAGATTCATAATCTTCTTGAGGAGTTTCTTGATCAGTGGGTCCATTCTAATTACCTTCCATTTTTTTTATCATATTCATGCTAAATTCTGATTCGTTCAGCCTCAAGTTCAGCTCTAAACTCAGCCTGTTTCTGAGGATCGTAAAAGGGATTTCTTTGATCTTCTGGGGTACAAGGCTCTGCACTTGAATCATCTCTCCATGTGTCATAATGGTCATATGTTTCACCATGCGGTATTGATGCTTTGTCTTTGTTCGTCATGCACATGTCCTCATTTATCCTTTTACCCTTATCAATCTTATCATCCTTGTGTTTCCACTTACTACTGCCAGCAGGGGCTCCAGTATGACCTACCCTGTACTGAGATCTTCTTTCATTAATGTTTGAACAGATGCAATATTTTTATCAAAGTTGCCACTCACTTTCTTAAAAGTGAGAAAATTTTGTTACTTGTTATTCCCAGCAGAGTCTGTACAAGGATTTTGACTATAGACCCTGATTCTGAATTGATTATTTCCCTAGCAGAGTCGCCAATTTGTTAGCTCTCAAAAACGTAGGTAAGGATACCTCAAGAGGCTGCCAATCTCTTGGTATGTTTAGGGTAACAGAAAAATCCAAATGATTTAAGCTTTCTACTCTTTAGGTGCTGCTAGACCTATGCGGGTGTACCTATATGAATTGGGTAGACTTGACTTATGATCTTCTCTCTTGCAGTTATTTTTCCACGATGGCAGATGAAAATGGAAAAATTAAATTAAATTTGGTATATATTGTATAGCAATTTTCAAAGCTAAATCCTAATATGCTCAGTTAACAAATGTAAAAGAAAATGAATGAATCTAAATGGTGAAATACAGAGACTAGTGCCTTATTAGGTATGTAGAGTCAAATGAAATAGAAATGAGAAACCTCTTTCTAGAGAACACTCAAATTGTTTGGCATATGTTATGTTTATAACTTGTATAAACATGCAAGAATGTGACTAGTAAGCTCTTCTTAATGATCCAGATGAATATCCCTGATTACTGTGATCAACCAAAAGGATTTAATCTTTCCTTGAGAGAACCAATTAATTAACCACACAGATACAACAAATGTTCACTAATAAACTAAATATAAACTTTTTATATCAATTTAAACAACCAGAAAGCATCTGTCTTGGAGACAACTTAGTAATACTTTCAATAAATTCAACAAATAATTGACACCAGAAATGAGCTATGACATCAACTGATTTTCATTAAAATCTCCATTTTGAAATCATACATCATAGTCCCTGTTCTCTGGAAAATTTTATCCAACTATATATTATCTACCCTATCTACTGTATCTAATATCTAAAATCTGATCGAAAATGAACATTTATACACCAGCATTTGAAAGGACACATCACTTCGCATTCACATGTCAGTGACCAACTATATTCGGGCTTCAATTAACAACCACCAAACACTCGCTGCGACATTCTGTAGTCATACCGATCCTCAATGTTACACTGTCAGTCATCCTACTGTTCATCACTATGATGTCATGTCGTCTCATCAACACATTGAGTCTCACCGACAAATTTTCATTCATCCCATGTGCTTTGCTGTGACATTGCGATGTCAGGAGACATCCCACAGATCATATTTTGTCCTATCAAAATGTGTTCCTTAATGTATTTTCCAGTCGCTCTGACACAAGCATTTTCTCACCGAGATGTGTCCTTTTGTCTCATGTGGGTCACTGTAACATTCTATTGTCAGGGAGACGTCCCATAGATACCTTTGTCTTACCGAAAATCTCCTTAAGTTCACATTTGATCACCGAGACAATACCATTCTCACACCGATAAAGCAATATGTCAGCGTGACATTCATGTCGGAAAGATTGCAAGACTTTACTCTGAAGACCAACGATATGACTCATTTACATTGTCGGCAAGACGAGAGCCATTCGCCAAGACCTCACCTCGATAACCTTTTAACAGAATCCTTTTGTGCTTTGTCGGCAAGACTGGACCTATTCGCTGAGACTTTACTCTGATGCAACTTAGTCTTACCGAAATATGTCCAAGTGCACCGGTCGGTGAGACATAATGCGTTTGATAAGAGTTTACTCCGAAGACTTGTGGTTTGGCCGAAATGTACTAGTCGGCGAGACAACATAACTTTGCTATGACCACATCCTGAATACCCTTTGTTTGGCCGAAGTGCATATCCTCATCAGTAGTCGGCAAGACACGAAGCGTTCGGCAAGACCACACACCGAAGACACTACTCTTGTCGAAGTGTTTTCTTGTTCAACGCTAGTCGGTGAGGCATGAACAATTCACTGAGACTTCACCCCGAAGAAAAATCTCTTGCCGTCGATCGATGAGACATGAAGATCTCACTAAGACCTCATTCCAAAGAAGAATCTCTTGTCGATGGGGAAACTCTTAGTCACCGGAACAATGATTAATGTCTTGTCGATAGGTTCCCGCATATGATTTTATATCGCTATGACACTAGAGAAGTCCTGCCGATAGGCTACAACAAACATATATTAGTACAAATGCATTATGGGTGGGAGAGACCTTGATAATCACATGCTAATAAGGACTATCATGCGAAATACTCAGACCTAGATGGATTTTATGGGATAAAAATGGGCAGAATGTGAGCAAAATATTATGAAGAGAGGCCCTGAGCACATGGTGAGGACTCAATTGGAAACTTAGGGATATGAAAAGCTTGTGAAATTATTCAGAATTTTACAATTCTAACAAAGTATCCCTCACATCAAATCAATGATCAAGGATGATGGTTGTGGAGATTATAAACTATCGAAGGAAACTTTTGTGTTGGGAGAGATACCTCTTTCTCCAAAATCTCATGAGAAACCTGTACCTATGAATAAAGTGGTTGAAACATTAAAGGTTGCATCTACCACCTTCATAAAGTGGAGGGATTTGAACAAAGAAGATGTCAATGAGGAGGGTGTCTCTAAACTACTCTATCAAGATGATCGACATGTGACCATTCTTCCCAAGGAAGATGACAGTAAAGGCTTGTACCTAATGAAGGGATGGGGGGCACAATAAGAATGAGAAGTTAGGTCAAAATGGCAATGGTTTAGTAGAACCCATCATTCCTAAGAGATGTCCAAAGAATCTTGGCCTAGGATGTACTACTACCAAGGTTACCCTTATTAGCAAAGGTACCATGATACCACCCTAGATGACTTCCCCCTTGACACTATTGACCTATTTGAGAATAACTCTCTTCATGATATCCACAACATCTTTCACCCCAAATGATCAAACCACTAAAATAAGCCTAGTATACCCACAACTCATTGACTGGGACCAACAAGGACCACTGATTCTAGAATTATTCAAAAAAAATGAATTAATCTCAGAATTCATGGGACTCCATGACAACTTACCATGGGTAGATCAAAAAGTTTGTTTTGATATAGAGCTAGACACACAAGCGTACTATAGGGAGATGATTGAATCCTTCAGTCGCAAAATTGATGACATAAAAATAACATGCAGATCTTTGAGTGAAGACCATACTATGGCACTTTCTAATCTTAAAATAGTAAAAATAAAGGACACATCCAAGGGTGAAAACCTCTCTGAGGTGCCCAAGGATGAGGGATTCAATCTTCCCCTTAGTGCAATGCATACAAAAAAGTCAATAGTGCTAGCAGAAAAGGCTACTCCAGTCAATGTGGGAACAAAAGAAGCACCCAAGATAACTTTCTATGCCAAATCCTTGTTGGATGAAGAATAGGAAAAACCTACCAGCATTCCTGAAAGACTGAAGAGCTAATTTTGCATGGTCATATACAGATATTTCAGGCCTCGATCTAGAATTGGTTGTGCATCACTTAGCAATCTATCCTAGAGCCAACTAGTGAAGCAAAAACTGGGAAAAATACACCCTCAAATAGCACTCTTGGTAAAAATTGAGTTACAAAAGCTTCTGGACGTCGGATTTATCTAACCAATTGACTATCTTGAGTGGATTTCCAACCTAGTTCCAATCTCCAAACCCACTAGGGGCATAAGAATATGCACATATTTCAGAGACTTAAACAAAGCATGCCTAAAGGATGATTTCCCTCTTCCTAACATCAACATCATCATTGATTTAACAACTAGACATGAAATTCTATCACTCATTGGTAGTTTTTTAAGTTATAACCAAATCATGATTGCCAAGGAGTATCAACACAAAACTACATTCACTTGTCCATGGGAAACATATTGTTGGAACATGATACCATTTGGGTTGAAGAATGCAAGAGTGACCTACCAAAGCGCAATGACCCTCATCTTTCATGATATGATCCACAAAATAGTTGAAGACTATTTGGATGATATTTTGGCCAAATCAAAGAAAGGGAGTGAGCACATAGAGGTATTAGGACCCATCTTCGATAGAATCAAAGAGTATAAGGTACGATTGAACCTGAAAAAGTGTCTTTGGGGTTACATCAGGGAAACTTCTTGGCTACATCATGTCACAAAGGGGGCTAGAGATAGATCCAACAAAAGTGAAATCTATCCTAGACATGGAACCACCACAAACATTGAAGCAAATGAGAGGGTTACAAGGAAGGTTGTAGTCCATTAGAAGGTTCATAGCATAATTATCAAACAAAATCCACCCTTCTCGTATCTTCTCCATAAAGGAATAACTTATAAGTGGGATGAGAAGTGTGATAAATCCTTCTAGAAGATCAAGGAATACCTATTGGCACCCCCAGTGCTCATGCCACCGATACCAAATAAGCCATTGATTCTATATATCTCAACAACATTAGCAGCACTAGATGCTCTACTAGCACAACATGATGAAAATAGAAACGAAAGAGCCATCTATTACATCAGCAAGACCTTAGTAGGCTATGAAATGAATTACTCATCCATTGAGAAAGAATGCTTAGTGGTGGTTTTTTCCTAACAAAAGTTCAAACATTGCATGCTATTGTACCAAATCAAGCTTATTGCAAAGATTGACCCATTGAAATACATGTTATCCAAAGCAACTCTCACTGGACAAATGGCCAAATGGGTAATGATCTTGATTGAATTTGATATAGATTACATGGAGAGAAAGGAAATGAAAGGACAAGTGATCATAGGCCAACTAGTAGAAGCACCTATCTATGCAGAGACCCCTTTGATATTTGAATTTCTTGATGAATAAGTGTTCCTTTTCAATACAACAGATTAGTGGAAAATGTGCTTTGATGGATCATTTACCCAACACAGATCAGGAGCGGGTATTCTTTTTATCACCCCTTAAGGTGATTGCATTCCAAATTCATATATGCTATCATTTCCATGTACTAATAATATTTTTGAGTATGAAGCTCTAATAACGGGGTTAAGGATAGTAGTCCAATGGTAGATACAAGAGTTAAAGGTCTATGGAGACTCACAGTTGGTTATCAACCAAGTCAATGATGACTACCAAACTAAGGATGATAAACTCACTCCTTATAAGAAGATGGTAAAAATTCTCAAGGACCTTTTCATTGATATAAATTTTGAGTAGATTCCTCACTTGAACAATTGAGCAGCAGATGCCATGGCGACAATTATGTCTTTATTAGACATGCCACATAATGTCCTTCAATGTGAATTCTTGGTAGAACAACTTCTCGTACCAGCTTTTGAAATCCCTGAATCTGAATTTCTTTGTGTAATCATTGGTCTTGGTCCCCCGTGGTATCATGATATATTTTCCTATCTTAATAGAGGAACCCTCCCATATGATATCACGTCCAACCTTAAAAATACCTTCATTAAAAAGGCATCCCAATTCATGATCCTAGGTTATACCTTATATTGCCAAAGCATCAAGGGAACATTACTATGATGTCTCAACCAAGACGAAGCCTTGACCACCTTAACAGAAGTACATGAAGGATTTTTTGGTTCCCATTCTAGTGGTATTACTTTAGCTAAGAAACTATTGAGGACAGGGTATTACTAGCCAACCATGGAAAGAGAATCCCATCAATATGTGCAGAAGTGTGTTTAGTGTCAACAACATGGAGATCTAATCCATGCTCCAGCTTAGGAGTTACAACCAATGGTCACACCTTGGTCATTCTCGCAGTGGGGGATTGACCTCATAGGAATAATTACTCCCGCATCATCTAATTTCCATAAATTCATCCTCATGGCTAATGAGTACTTTACCAAGTGGGTCAAAGTCATCCCTATGACCTACATAATAGGGAAGCAAATTTCTAAGTTTATCCTGAATTACCTTATCTATCATTATGGTGTTCTGTAAGCCCTTATATTCGATAACGAAACACCCTTCATGAATTAGGATGTAAAAGATTTATGTCAAATATTCAACATCCAACATCTATTCTCAACCCCTTACTACCCCTAGGGAAACGATCAAGCTAAGGCTATGAATAAGACCATTCTAAAAATCCTAAAGAAAATGGTCAATGAAGTTGGTCATGACTAGCATCTACTATAAAATCTTGCCCTTTGTGCCTATCGAACCAGTATCTGCACACCTACAAGTGCAACCCCTTTCTCCTTGCTCTACAAATTAGAATCCATCCTACCTATTGAGGCTGAGCTTCCCTCAATGAGAGTGTCACTGCAGAATTTGATCACTGATGAAGAACATAGAGAATCTCATCTAAATGAGTTATAATTCTTGGTTGAGCACCGCCTTGATACCCTTAATCATTTGCAATCATACCAAAACCAACTAAAACAAAGCTATAACAAAAAGATCAAAATTTGATCTTTCCAAGTAGGGGATCTTGTTCTCAAGAAAAAACAAAAAAATCTTCCAGATAAAGACAGTAAAGGAAAGTTTGAACCTAATTGGTTAGGTCCATTTGTCATCACAACAAGATATGGATCAGGAGCTTACCAACTACCAACACCTGAAGGTGAACCCTTGTAGGAACCAATCAATAGTCTACATCTTTAAAAAAATTATGCCTAGGTTTGAAGGGTGTAAAAACTGAAAAAATCAAAAAAATCAAAAAATGATCAAAATCCAAAAAAAAAAAAGGATTGAAAATAGTAAAGGAAAAAATTGTCCTCTAGTGAAAACCACTTTGGTGGTGCTTTGGGCAAGTACCTTGGTGAAAACCTAGAAAACAAGCACCTTGCATAAATAAGCACCTCCATCTATCTTTGGCTCTTTATCCTATCATTCACGTCTATATCATAGCTTGAAATTGTGAAGTATCGTATTCCCCTTTAGTACTACTTGGAATATTCCAAAGGTTAGTTTGTCCTGCCTATATTGAGGTAGTCTATTGCATCACACTAGGGGCAATTCATTATGGATCAGATTAGGTTCTTGTATATCTTAAATTTTATTTGAAATATCATTGAAAATCCCAAAAACATTCATAAAACATTCATCAAAAATATAAAAACTTTAAAATCTTCTATAGCTAAAAATCCAAAAACATCAAAATCATGTACAGTTAAAATCCAAAAACATTCAAAAATTGTAAAGTCAAAATCCAAACCATCCAAAACACATCAAAATCCCTAAAAAGGTCAAAACATCAAAAATCCAAAAATAGAACCATGTCGAGCTACGTTGTCTCTAAGCTTAAACATAGGCAACGCCATCATTGATGTGCCCCTGAGACACTTTAGATTAGGAGTCCATCATAATAAACTGGCAATCCATTAACTATTCATATCTCATCAATAATAAGTCAAGTCAGTTGAACTGTGTGGTCTCTTCGTGTATAACGTAGGAAAGGCTCATCTTTGATAAACCCCCGAGACCCCTAGGATAGTCTTTTAGGTTAGTTTCTTGGTCAAATCTCAGGAAACCCCAAAAAATTTAAAAACTTAGAAAAACACAAAAACTATTGAAAATCTCATAAAACACCAAAACATTTGAAAACTTAGAAAAACACAAAAATAGTTGAAAATCTTAGAAAACACCAAAACATTTGAAAACTTAGAAAAATCCAAAACATTGGAAATTTTGAAAAACCCTAAACAGTCTCAAATAATCGAAAATCAAAACATTCACATAAACTCTCAAAATGACCAAAAATAGCCTCAAAACATTTTCAAAATACCAAAAACATTGAAATATCAAGAAAATCCCAAAACCATCCATCCCATTTCACTTGCATTTACAATAAAATTCCATACATAATAAATTGATTGTCACACTCACCCTTTGGTAACACAAATGGAAAACAAGTACAGTAATTTGTAAAAGTAGGAACCTTTAAACATACAAAAAATCAAACTCTTGATCATTTTCAAATATGTCAATCAAACCTTATATCAACAGCCTTTCAAACAACCTATCAACCCACCAACATCTAATAACATGTCCTAGGATGAATCCTTCCTACAATGGGCATTATCATTGGCAATCACTTTGGATATTTATCCTAAACACATTACACCTTTTGACAAGAGATATAGATAACATTGACTATGTTTTGATCTTGTCTTATAATTTATCTTGTTCACCCATTCTGAGGACCTTTTGATGATTTCTAAATGATTTAGAGAGAAAGGAATAGGGCATCGATCATTATCTTTCGTTTGTTGTGCTTATGGGTATTCTTATAAAATAATCTTAGCACATACTTGCCTAGTTGTGTGTAGGGAAGTCATTTAGGGTAGATTATTGACTATTGTGTATGCTTTGGTCCAATTTATTCTAGACTTCTAAACTATATTCCAACATGGTTTCTGTATGTCAAGATGTGAACAAGGAATATCCTATATGTTTATAGATTCAAAGGCCATTACACTAGATACAATACCATCCTAATTTTTAATACCATGATGCATCATGTCTATGTGTTATATGTTAGTAAATATACAAGGAATATGAGCAAAATCATCCATCTCATCACCATATCTAATAAAGTCTTGATGGATCATGGACTTGTTGGACTTCTGAATCAATCTCAAAATAAATGGTCAATCCATCCATCATATTCTTCTTATTCTTCTATATTTACTAAAAATTTCATCCAAGTATCGAATTTGTGTGATATATCAAAATGTACATGAGGCTACCCATAGCCAATGGTTGTCTATACATCATCAAATCTATCTACATCAAACATCTGAGCTTTATAGTCCTCTTTGATCTAAACTGATCTTGCATCTTTGTCAAGAGACCAACCCAGAATTCAAATTTTTTGCCCAATCTCTCAAGGGGGTAGGGTACTAGCTTATTCCCTTTCGTTGGGTCAATAGTGGGGCATCTAAAAAAATTAATTTTTTTAAATTTTTTGATCTAAGAAATATTTTTAATCCAAAAAGAGTCAATCTTTGAACCAACATAACAGGTACATCACTTCAAAGAGGGGAAAAATGTAAACACTTAAAAATGCCAAGAATGATATACACATTTGAATCTGATATATTAACTTCGTTTCATCCTGAAACCCATCCTCTTTTCACTTTTTTGATTAAATTAGCTTAGCTATTTAATTAAGTTCCCCATTTTTCATCTATTAATCTAATTGACCTAATTGGGTTAATTCACCCCCTCTCACACTAACATTTCACCCTATTAAATTGAATAATTAATTTAACCCCTAAATCCTCTTATTTAATTAAATAACTTTAAACTATTTAATTAAACATCATATTGCATTCTCCTTTTCATTAAATCAATTATTTAATGAATATCATATTATTCCTCATCTTGCACATTCAAATTTAGTTTTGATTAACTAAAATACTAATTTCCCTCCATCCACTTGCATAGGGAATATTCCAAAGGAATATTCTCCTATTTGGCTCCAAAATTACAATGATTTCTTTTAAACAAACTTTCAAAGTTGTTACAAAGTGTGTTTGTTGAAATCATTCTCAACCCTTGATCTTTTCTTCATCCATGTGATCTTTGATTCTCATCCATTGATGAGAAGCTTTGATCCATGTGCCCACCCTTCTTTCATTATTGACCATTGATAGATCAAATCGATTTGAGCCCTTGATTTTTCATTTGCTTTCCTATAAATACATCACTATTTGGAGATAAATGGATCCATATTTTGATACCAAACTTATGTTGTTGAAACTCACACCCATTTGCACTCATGTTTTACATTTGATAAGAATTTTAGGTTAATTTTCATGCATTGTTAGCTTAGCATCCATTAATGGCTTCCATGATAACTCAGGTTGCATTCATTTAGTATAATTTTGAATCCAGGGCTTGCATATTTGAATCTTGTGCACATTTAGAATGGATTTTCATACACTTACATCAAACATATTAGCTTTTATCGTGTTAATCTAGTTTTTATTATGTTTTCATTCATCTTTTTCATCAATTTCGATCAATTTTAATCAATAAAATCAATTGGAAAGGCTCATATTATCCAAGGGATTGGGAAAGGGTCACCATTCCACATCAATACGACACCACTCCCCCAATAGGATAAAATTCAATGTCTTAGAATAGATGTTTTTCAAGCTTTCATGTTTTAGAATGTTAGTTTTAATGGCTTCTTTTTTTTATTGATATTGAATATCTTATTGGGATTGATGCTTAGTGGATTAAATATGCCTCAAATCTATATGGATCAAGTGTAGTTAACCTACACTATGTCATTTGTCATAGAAACAAGGAAATAATTGTTGTAAAGGCTACTCACAAGTTGAAGTAATGGACTTTGAGGAAACATTTGTTCTAGTGGCAAGAATGGAGGCTATCAGGATGTTTTTGGATTTTTTACCACATAAGTATTTCAAAATTTATCAAATGGATGTGAAATCTACTTTCTTGAATGGAGAATTGGAAGAAGTATACATGGAACAACCAAAATGATTTCAGTTATCAGACAAACCAGATATGGTCTCTAGATTGAAGAAGGCATTATATGGATTGAAGCAAGCCCCCAGAGCTTGGTATGCAAGGTTAGATAGGTATTTCATATAGCAAGGATTAAATAAAGGTATTGCTAATAGTAATCTTAGTTTAAAGTTGAAAAAGATCAAATTTTGATTGTGGTTGTATATGTTGATGACATAATTTTTGGAGGAAATGAAGCTATGTGTAAGAAGTTTGTAGAAGAGATTCATAATGAGTTTGAGATGTCTATGTTTGGGGAGATGAATTTCTTCCTTGGGCTACAAATATATCAAATAGATAAAGGAATTTTCATTTCACAATCAAAGTATGTCAAAGAAATAATTGAAGAAGTTTGGAATGGAAGATTCTAAACCGATATGTACTCCTATGGTTATTAGTTGCAAGTTGAGCAAGAATGATGAATCTTCCATGGTTGATCAAAGAAAGTATAGATCAATGATTGGTGGAATGCTATATCTAACTGCTACTAGACCATATATCATGCATGGAGTTTGTCTTGTGGCTAGATTTCAAATTTTCAATAAGATCCTAGAGAATCACATGTTGTAGAAGTAAAAAGGATATTCAAATACTTGAAGGACACTCTGGATCATGGATTATGGTATCCAAAGGATACTTGTTTCACTTTAAGTTCTTACATAGATGTAGATTGGGTTGGTTGTGTTGATGACATAAAAAGTACAAGTGGTGGTGCATTCATTCTTGGATGTAGATTAGTATCTTGGTTAAGCAAGAAACAAGATTCAGTTTCCTTATCTACTACAAAGGTTGAGTACATTACAGTAGCATCTTGTTGCACATAGGTGTTATGGATGAGGCAAACATTGAAGGATATCAGAGTGGTGTATGATGAACCAAATTCTATCTTCTGCAACAATACAAGTGCAATTAATATTTCAAAGAATCCAATAATGCATTCAAGGACAAAACATATCTAATTTTAGTATCACTTATGAGAGAGAAGGTTATGGAGAATGAAGTGAAGCTTGAATATGTGCCTACAAAGGATCAAATTGATGATATATTCACTAAGGCTTGACTTTTGAGTATCTACAGGATAAGTTGGGGGTTATTGCCCCTTCTTCTTTGAACTAGATGCACAAGGAAATGCATCAGTCCAGTGGATCTCAAGATTCATTCTTTATTTTGGACTGATGTTGGTCACTACCTCTTAGGGGGAGTAGGTAGTGACATTTCTAGTTGTTTCAGTCAAAAGAGTGTGTGTTGTAATTGAGTAGTGGTAGCTGATTTGGTGCATTTTGGTGTGTGCTCTTAAGGGGGAGTATACAAAGCAGTAAAGGAAATATTGTTGCAAAACAGTTGTGAGAAGGTTGATTGATGTCAAAGGGAAGAATAAATGATACAATTATGTTGTCCTTTGTCATTGATGTTAAAGGGGGGGAGAGAGTCATGTGAAAGAAAGAAAAAATTAAGGGAGAGAGAGTGTAATAATTATGTTATCAAAGAGGGAGTGAATGAGTAAAGAGAAAAGAGAAAATGAAATAGGTATGTAGCAGATCTATTGTGTCTTTGATGGTTTTTCACATCATTTGTTGCCATCAATGGAAAAGGGGGAGATTGCTGCAAGTATGAGAATATTGGTGTTATCATTGATTTCAAAAAGCTTGTGTTGTCATTAGTTTCAACTATATAAGGATGAAGAAGATCATTATTAAGGGATATTTTTATGTGAGTATGTTGGCGTTATCCATGCTTTGATTAGTTGCATTATGTAATCATCAGTAAGCTACTAATGTCAACCTCTAGCGTTGTTGAGATAAGATTCTATGATCTATTGTTGAGTTGAGGGTGTTGAAGATGATGAGGATGTGTCTTTGGTGCTTGGTTTCCAAGTGATTTGAGAAAATTTGATAGAAAGAAGAAATAGTGTGTTGCAGTGGTGTTATGGCTTGTATGGTTGTGTTCTTGTGTTGCTTCCTATTTATTCTAGGTTGAAGATCTGCCTATTCACTTTGGATATGTTGATCAGAGATGTTCAAAGATATTGTATCCATAATTTTGTCTGTTGGATCACTATGTAGAAGTTGTGTTCGCCAAAGTGTGAACTTTGCTTTGCAAAGGTGTTTGGGAGAAATGTCTTTGCTCCATGTTTCTCCACAGTTATGTTTCAGGTCTTGTGAATTTGATGGAGTTTTGAGTGTGTTGGTATCTTTTCTTAGTCAAGGTGGTTTGAGCTTTGGTACTAAGGAAGTATGTTTCTTGAGTTACAATGTATGACAAAGTTTTATGGATGTACTTTGTGTGTACATTCTTCAAGTGAAAGTTGTTATGAACGAGTTTGTTAGATTTCAAGGTATTTGTGGAATATTCCAAATTGTGTTCAAGTGAATTTTTTATACAAAAGTTATGGAGAGATCAAAGGAAGCATGTACTTAAAGATTAATTGTGTTTACACAAGTCTCAGCCAACCTTGGTGTTTACACTACTTGCCAAGGTGCTTAGTTTTTTTATGGAAGCATGGTATGGCATGTAAGGAGGGATTTAGGTCCTAGCTAAGGATTTTTTTGGTCCACCTTCATTCCTTTCCATCATGGAATTTTTTCGGTGCTAACCTAATTTGAATTTGTATGGTTGAGGTGCATAGCTGACCTTGGAAAAAAATTTCAAGGTTGAAGATGGCATAAATAAGAGTTGAGTTATTGAAGGATGATGAGATAGATAAGAGAGATGCAAATGATGTGAATTGCAGATTTATAGAGTGAAAATTTGAGAAGTGCAATGCGATCTTTCATGTGTTAGATTACTAGATGTAATGAGTAGAAGGTGTCTACAATTCTTCAATCAGGCTGTGAAGGTGTTGGCGACATTGTTGTGGATTCTCTATTGTATTGAGATAGTTTTCTCTAAGTAACTTTTCTTCTCTATCTTGTTTTATATCCTAATAGTGAGCCTCTCTTTCTTTGGGAAGTGACCCCTCTGGTAGTGAGGCTTTATAATCGGTGTTATTACTTATAATGTGAGCTAATCCTCATCTTGGTTTTTCTCATCTTTGGTTTTCCACGTAAATCTAGTTTTTCCTTGTGTATGGTGTTAAGTTGTTTCAATTTCTGTTATTTTATTTTCATGCTAAATGATCATAATAGATTTAAGGGTTTAATGAATGAATGTGGATCTGAATGTGTATAAGGGTTTGGAAGTTTAAGGTACAACTAATTTTCCCCCCCTCTCAATTTTCTTATGTATTCAACAAACCTACTGATAAGAATTATCCCATTTGAAAGGGGTATCCTTACAAAGGAGATATTGAAATTAGTGGCATTTTTTGGCCATTTGGACTATAAACCTATGGATAGATTGCAGTTTACCTTGTAGAATTTTGAGTTGTGTTAGATTGGAAGGTCATAGAATGTCTATGATGGATTTCACCTTTGCATGATCAACCTCTATGCCTCTATGTGAAACTATGTATTTGAGGATCTTCCTTGAGGTTACTCTAAAAAAACATTTCTTCGGGTTTAGTCAAACCTTGAATTGTTCCTACCATGTAAATATTTGGTCAAGTGTTGCAAGATGTTTGTCCCTTGTGATTGATTTTTCTAGTAGGTCATCAACATAGTCCTCCATCAAGGTGTACATCATGTCATGGAAGATAGTGGTCATAGCCATTTGATAGGTAGCTCTGACATTTTTAAGTTTGAAGGGCATGACATTCCAACAAAAAGTACCCCAAGCACAGGTGAAGGTTATCTTGTGCTAATCTTCATGTGTGATTTTGATTTGATTATAGCTAGAGAAACCATCCATTAGTGGTAGCATCTCATACCCTATTGTGAGGTCTACAATCATGTCTATATTTGGTAAAGGGAAATAATCCTTTAGACAAGCCTTATTTAGATCTCTAAAATCAGTGTAGATATGTATGCCCCCAGTTGGCTTGGTCATTGCTACTAGATTCAAAATCCATTTCTGCATAGTCTATTAGCCTTATGAAACTACTATCTAGTAGTTTCTTTAGTTCATCTTTGACAACCAAGGTAATATATGGATGCATCTTTCTCAAATTCTTCTTGAAAGGATTAGCATTAGGAAGAAGAGGTAAGTGATGGAGGACTAGCTCAGGGTCTAACCTAGGCATGTCCACATAGGACCATGCAAAGTTGAATTTACTTTCAGTGAAGAAGTCAATAAAGTTTGACTTGTTTGTATCTATTAGGGATGCAACAAATTGTATGATTTTTGGATAATCTATTGTACCTATGTTGATCTCTTTAGATTTCTCCACCAATAGAGGGAATTTCTCATGACTTGTGGGAAGAATGTCCAACCTTCCATCCTTGGGTGCCTTAGGGAGGTTTTCACCTTTAGATACGTCCTTTATTTTTTATTTTTTATGTCTGTAGGCATCTTGTGGTTTTCACCTACATAATTGTTTTTCATTTTTTGCAACTGGAAGGTGAGATAGACTCCCCAAAGTATGTATTCATGTTCAGGTCAATAGTGAATCCAACCTTATGATCCCCACTCAGTATACCTTCTATAAGTCCCATGAACTTAACAACTGCTTCATAATTTTTGAAATTTTCCAAGCTCGGTGGACATTGTTGGTCCTAATCGATTAATTGGGGATGGATTAATGACATGTTATTGCTAGAATAAACAAAGATTAAGGATGACATAGATAGGATAAAGATAAAGGAATCAATAGGGTCCAAAAAGAGATCAATCCAAGCTTGACCTTTAGTTTCTTCAGCAGGGGATTCAGGTTCAGTACCTATCCTAGAAATCTCAACAACTTTAGAAGCATGGCAGTTTTCTTTTGAAATGCCTTAGTACTAGAAGCTTTCACTTTCAATGGTTGATATCCCAACCTTATATTTTTTGGTCATTTTCTCATTAGTATAGGTTTTTCCATACCTTGTTTTTGTAGTCTAAGGCCATTGTGACCATCGTAGCCTTTTTGTTTCATTATATAAAAAAAAAATTATATATTTTTCCATAGGTCGATTAGCATGTATCTCATCCTCTTCATCTCTATGTATCCATTTGGAGAGGTCTTAATTGATACATTCCTTTCCTAATTCATCCCACTTGGTGAAGGTCATAGGTGGATGATACTAAATTGTCACTTTGGGATACTTCTTGATATGATGTGGCCTACCATATTGTTTAGGTGAAAATAACAGCTTCCCCAGGTAGAACAATCTCTCAATATTATACTCTCCAACTCCATCATCCTGGATCCAGACCTTGCTTTCAGCGAAAGTCTTGGGTAAAGCCAAATATTTTGATAGAAAAGCAGGGTCAATATAGTGTGAAAAGGATGTGGAAGGTGAAACTTCCCTATGGCTAGGTACATGATGTTCAGGGGTACCTCTCAAGTTACTGTAGTATTGAAATGGTTCAAGGTCACCATAAATATTAATCTCTACACCATTGTAAGGGTACTTAAAACATTGATGAAATGTTGAAGGGACAACCTTCATGGCATGAATCCATGGGCATCCAAGAAAAGGGTTATAGGGAAGATCCATATCAAGAACCTAACATACCATGTCCTATATAATAAGACCCACTTTGATTGGGAGAATGATAACACCCTTGGAAGAGTGTTTTGTGTCATCATATCCTTGTATCATATTTCTCTTTGACTTCTCTATACAAGCCTTAGACAATCCCATGGTCGTAACTAGTTTTAAAGTGCATATATTTAGGCTAGCACCACCATCTATTAGAACTTATCTAATTTTGTGTTTATTAATGTATACTTCAAGGTGCAAAGGTACATTATGATCTGGTTTTTGTGAAGTACAATCTTGTTTAGTGAAAGTTATATGATGTGTGGTAGCTAAAAACCCTACCATGGCCTGATGTTGGTTTACATCTAGATCAGTGGGTATGGATGAATCCTACAATGCTTTGTCTAGAATAACCTTATGATCAGGGGAGGTGCATAGAAGCTCGTGAATTGAAATTTGAATAGGGGTTTTTTCTAGATAATCGAGTAAGCTATACTCATGTGTCAATCGAGACTTAGAAGGGGATCCTTGTAGTCACCTTCAATTGCCTAGTGGTAACCACACATTCAAGATTTTTATTCTTGATAGTGACAGTGGATATGGTTTACCATGTATTTGTAGGAAACACTGGCATAATTTTCATCAAATTTTCTACTTGTTTCAAAACTTGATGCTTTTCCCTTCTCATGGGTTTGTAAAGGATCCTCAAAGATTATGTGGTTTGCATTTGTGGTTTTGAGTTGTTTATCAATTTGAATATCGCCCTACTCTATGTGATCCTAAATGATGTTCTTTAATTTAAAGCAGGTAGAAATTTTATGTCCTTTGGTTCTATGGTAGTCACAAAAATCATTGTCATTCCATGAGGTTGGTTTCAATGGACCTGGCTCATAATGTCTTATTTCAGGAAGTTGAATGATGTTATTTATATCAATTTCTGTAAAACTAATTCAATTGGTTCCCATAAGGGTGTGTACTTCCGTCTTGGTTGGGGGCCCTGGGAGGACCATGTGGTGTGTTGTTTTAGGCCACATTAGAAACTTGTTCCTACTTCTACGGAGGGTTATTGGCATTTTTCGTTGTGGGTCCTTTGAGAATAATCATAGGATACACTTTATTTATGACCTTAGCATCTATGACACCATCATTTGTCATGTTTTTGCTTCGTGACCAAAAAAATTTCTTGTCATTTTTGGAATTATTGTGAGAAGAATAATTGCTATTCTCCTTAAAGATTTTTACAAGCCCTTTGGCAATGAGGACTTTCTCGATGGATAGTCCTTTCTCTATAGCCTCCTCAAATGTGTTAGAACAATGAATCTATAAGTGTAACATCACCTCCTTATTGAGGTTCTCCATAAAAATCTAGACCAATTGTTTCTTTGGTATATGGCAGGCACACTTAGTAGCTAAGCTTATCCATCTTTTCAAGAATGAAGTGAATGTCTCTCCATCCTTTTCTTTCCCAACACATAGGTTTATGATGTTAATTTCATTTTTTATGTTGTAAGAAAAGTGTGTGATGAACTTATCCATTAGTTCACTCCAAGTGCATATACCTGGAGGTAAGTGCACAAACCATTTGAGGTTTTGGCCTCCCAGACTCCGTGGAAAAGGTCTCAGGATGTATGTATGTTCATGAGCCACATCTAAGGAGGAAATATAGAACTCATGTATGTGTTCGATGGGGTTTCCCTTTCCCTTATATTTGTAAAATTTAGGAATGATGAAATTTTTGGGAAAAGGGGGCATGTGAACGCTCCTATCAAAAGGGTAAGGACATAGGTCCTCCACCAAGTAGGTTTTCTACTCCCACTTACGTGCATGTTGGTCATCTATTGTTATAATATCTATAACTATTGAGACATTAGATCCATGGGTGATGGTGCCACGAAAACTATGTTGGGTTGGATGTATTGTGTGGAACCTTGTGAGGGGTTTCTGAATGAATTTGTATTGTGTTGTGGAGTGAAAGTGTGTCCATGCAAGTTTTGACCTGTTGCACCAAATTGGTGTTGTTGCATAGGTGTGATGTGTTGAAATTGTGATATGTACGTGGGATTTGAATTAAATGATGGTGGTGGTGGTTGGTTAAAACTAGTTGTGAATGATGAACCAAGATTGGATGGCTAGTATGGAGGGGGTTGATTAAACCCAACACTGGATAGAGCCATGTTTGGTTGGTTGATGTGGTGGGGGTTGATTAAACTCAACCATGAATGATGAACAAATATTATTTGGTTACTATGGTGGGGGTTGATTAAACCCATATGTGGATAATGAACCAAGATTATTTGGTTGTTGTGGTGGTGGTTGTTTAAAACCATATATGGGTGACAAACCAAGATTATTTGGTTGCTATGTTAGGGGTTGATTAAACCCATATGTGGATGATGAACCAAGACTGTTTGGTTGTTGTTGTGGGGGTTGATTAAACCCAAATATGGATAAAAAACCAAGATTGGTTGATTGTTGTTGGGGTGGAGTAGTGCTTTGACTTGCTCTAAAAAATGATCTAGTCCTTGCCAAAGGTGTGTTTAATTTTTGTGAAGTGGATGTTGTACCCACTTGTGGTCTTGAATACGAATGATTTGTCTTTCATATTTTACTTGGCATGTTCAGATGGGTAGAATTTTGAGTTGTAGTCGTAGTGTGGGTTGGTGCTATAGTTGTAAAAGTGGAGATAAATGGATTTTCCATTGATTTGGTGAATGTAGCTGGTGGTGGAATATTCATAGTTGATGTGAAATGTGTCATTTGAGTAGGCGACATGCATGTTTTCAACTATGAGGATTGTGGTGATGTAGTAGGTTCTGATGGTGAAGGTCGATTTACGACACCTAATATTAGTGACATTGTATTTGGATTTTCCCCTATGATGGTTGATATATTGAAGTTAGGTGGAAGCCTAGCTCCATTTTGTGCATGTTGCATGAAGTATTTGTTAGGGTCTCTTAACAATAACTCATCTATTATTCTCAAGATCCTAGGATCTTGGGATGCATTTTTTATCTCTTTAGGCATGAGCCCTTGGTCTATATAATTCAAAGTAATTCTCAAATGGAGGTAGATTTTTTGAATTTGTGTGATCACTAGTTGTTGCACCAAAGTGCATGTCACTTGTTTGGTTGTACATATGATCAAAGTTGGGATCCATCTCTTTGCCTTTGACTTGAAAGTGTGTGACAACCATATAAGGATTTTGTGTTTGACTTTTTGTTTTTTTCTAGATTTTGATTTTTTTGGTATTTTGATGTTTTGGAATGGATGCAAACTAGAATGAATCTATTATATGATTTTGGTTTTTTTATTTTTCTTTTGGAATTTTGAGAGGTACAAGACTAAAATAAATTTAGACCTTTTTTTTGGATTTTGTGATGGTATTTTGCAAAATGAAAAGATCTTAGATATCCGACTTTGGATCCTAAAAAGTGATTACTTTTCACAAAAAAATTAGATTTGGACTAACATAACCAAGTGAAAATCCTAAACCTTTGGTGGTGATGATGGTTTGATAAAAAATTCAATTCACAACTAGAATTATGAGTTGAGAAACCTACTTTTGTTGATGGGGGTAGTTTGCAAAAACAAGATTTTGACGATTTTTAGAATGATGACTCTAGAATTGACCTCTAAATTTGCTTCATTTTTTATATTTCAAGATGTTCAAGACAATATTTTAAGGACTTGTGATATGATGCTAAATGATGAAATGTTTAATCTACGAAAGCTGGAAGTTTGTTGGAAAATGCAAGAAAATGACTGTTCTAATTTTTGAATTCTATGTAAATAAGACTAGGTTTATGCACCCTCTAAAAATAGACTATGTTTTATCTATCAGGAAAATGTGATAGAGAAAGCTATAGATACGGTGTAGGATATATCGACTATAGTGCAAAAGATATTGACTATGGTGCAATCTGCAATAGCTGTGTTGCAGAACCTGGTGATTATGTTTGACATAGATGCATTGCTATTTATTTTCTAAGGTATATTTCCAACTTTGACAAACTTTTGACCATAGATGTAGTGCAGAATGCAATAAATGTGTTGCAGATAGAGAGATGTGGCTTTCTGACCGACAAATGCATCAAATGAGCTAACAGATGTGTCACACTACTTTTGTGGTGTAGATACATACTTGTAGCACATAGGCTAACAAATGTAGTGCATTGGTTTGATTAGAAAAAAAAAGATCTCTAAGGAACCCTAGTCTTGATTAGTTTTTAAATTTTATATTTGAAGATGTTGTGAAAACACATAAAATAGTTTATGTATGTTTTTAGTTGTGAATTTTAACAATAGGTGTCAAAGATAAAGCCCTGAGGCCAATTGGATTTACTGGTAATAACAAGACTCAAAACCACATTCACAACTTAATTAGTGGTAGAGCAAGTTTGTAATCTTTAAGTAGGCCCACCTACCATTAAAGGAGTTAATACTTAGAAATATTGGGTAGTGAAACAATTGGGATGATTGTTTCAAAAACCTTTTTTATACGAAGGTGGATAATATATTCCCAGTCAGATAGGGTTGTTGACAGATGTCATGGGAACACCTTCTTTCTCTTCTTGAGAGGCTATTGCTAGCAACCCAAAAATACTCTATCTCGACCTAAGAGAGGACATGGTGAGTAGCTTCAGGGTACAATCCACATCCCTTGCACCACTTTATAAGATTGCATTCAAATTAGACTTTAAGGCCTCTACAACAAGGGTTCTTAGTGGGTGGATCTTCATGAACATTGTCGACTACTTAGACATCTCCTCATGATACAAAATTACCTTAGACCACTAGAAAAAGTCTAGTACACTACATGTGTAGATCAAACTACAACTTTAACTCTCATCCAATTTCTATAGCATGCTAGAAATGTCGCTTGAGCCCTTGGGTGATGTGTCCCAAGGTAGGCCTCTTAATAAAAAGGGAAAGTTTCAAATATTGTAATTTCTCATTACCTAGGATTGCATGAGGTGCACAAGTGGAGAGGATACTTTAAACACCACACTTTTGGTGGACTCACTCACATGTGTGCAAGTGCACTAGATATAGTATATAGTTCATTTTAAGTACACCAAAGTAAATGTGCAAGTTGTATGTTAATTTTATAGCACCAAAATGAAGTGTTGCATATTTAGTCAAAATCATTCATTTTAAACCCAAACGAAGATGAAAGTTGTGGGTATATTTTAAGCACCAAATGAAATTTTTGAGACAAGATTCTTTTTAGGGAACTAAAATAATTTTTTATAGATAGGGTTCAATTTTAAGCACTAAAATGAAATGTTATAGATCTCTCAAGTGAGTGCCACAAGCTAGAAACAAAATATTAGTAATAGAAAAATCTCACCCTTAATGAAATTAGAAAGTAGATAATAGACATCAAAGCTTTATACTTGATTTTTATTTATTTACCAGTCACTTGTTGCGCATGTGATGTCAATTGCAATGTAACATATGACAAATGTGGTGCACAGGGAGTCGATTGCATTGTAGAAAGAATCAAATGTGGTTCACAAAATATCAAATGTAATGTAGAAAATAGTGACTATGGTGCAAGATCCTATGATTATGGTGCACTAGTTTAGACCTGCAAAAACATAAAGAATAAAGTGATAGATACGACTCAACAAACTTTGTATGCATCATAGGATTGATCAAATGTGTTGAAAGGGACCATGTCAACTACAGTGCACAAGATGATGAATGTGTTGCAAAGCTCGATGAATGAATTACACTTCCTATAGCTTCAAAAATTCTAAGTTTCATACAAAAACTATTATTTATCTGATTTCACATCAAGTTCACTAGAATATAACTTGGAAAATGGATGTCATTCATAATAGAGATAAAGAATTATAGTAACCACAAATTTTTAATTCAATACTCAAATACAAATCCAAATCTACTTATGAAATACAAATAAACACAATGAAATTAGAATCAATAAAACCTTACCATTACCTTCATTGTGCTGACAAGACTTCCATAGTTCTTCTTTGTTTTCTTTGCTCTCATAATATAGTATGCACTTCTTTTGCCTTAAGCTAAAGTGTGTGGAATGATAGAAATGATGCAAAAATCTAAAGTTTTTGGTTAGCCATCAAGGAGATATGAGGGTTTCTTTTACATAAATGGTTGATTTTAATTAATGATCTAGATTAAGAGGTGCAAGATCAACATCAATGGTTGAGGATTCTTGAGAGGAATTGATTACCTAGTTAACTGACTACATCTGGATGTAGGATTCTAGTTAATTGGTTGCATGTAGAATTTTATTGAAGCGTTAACTAATACTGACAATTATTTAACTAAATTGATTGATTCAAAGAATCAAAGTGAGTGGAGTAAATTGAATTGATTGATCAATTAAATAGGATTGATTACCCAGTCGATTGGGAGAGAGTGTTAGTTAAGTTTGAGGGAATAATGCATGAGAGGATAATTAATTAAATAAATAAATAATAATTAGAGGAATGTGCAAATGAAGATTAATTAATAAATTGAAAATTTATTTATTAATGGATACTGTTGAGATGAAATAGGGGAATTAAATAATTAATTTAATTATTTAATTTAGAAGTGTGAAAGTGGATAATTAAATAAATAATACCAATTATTTAATTTAAGGGTGTTGAATGTTAATTAAATAATTATTGATACTTATTTAATTAAAATAGAAGAATAAGAATAATTAGCGATATAATTAAATAAATAAGGTTTATTTAATTAATCAGGAAGATTAAGGATAATTAGGACATAATTAAAGAAATAGATTTATTTAATTAGTCAAAAAATGTGAATTAGAATTAATTAAATAATGTAAATTCACTTAATTAATAGTAGAATATGATATTTCATATTAATTAAATAATATGGTATTATTTAATCATTAGGGGAAAAGGGTGAAAATTAGTTAAAAGGTGTTACTCAGACTAGGACAATTTTGGGTATCTACATTATGTACCTTCCCAAAAAAGTTGGTTTCAAGCACTGTAGGAGGACTAAGTTGACCTTGGGCGAATGTGTCTTTGTAGGGGTGTCCTGATCAACTTTGGGGGTCCTCTGATGTCGGATCTGAGCTTTGGATTCCCGCCTGCAAATCTATCAAAACACTGTCGGATATTTTTGTAACTGAGTTTTTGTGGCTTGATAAGATGTATGACAACAAATGCAACAATGGATAAATTTTCTTTAATCCATCCTTCAATCCTCTTCAACCTGAGATTTGCACATTCACAAAGAGAGGAAATATTGGGCCATTTTAGGGGCTTGCCTCAGTCAACCCCCATATTAGTGTTTCTACTTCCATAATGGCAATGTTGATGATAAATGGGTAATTGAAAGGAAGGAATGATGAAATCATAATGTGTTGCAACTCACCACCCTTCAATGGCTTCCTTGAAGGATTGAAGTCATACACATCTCCTCAAGGATTTGGATCTTGCTTTCTTGAATACTTGAATACTTTGGAGACCTGTAAAAATATGTTAGCCTTCACAAAATATTGACAACATGATAACATAAACTCATAAGAACTTTGACATGATGCTTGGATCTTGAATTACTGCAATAAAACTCTGAAAATGTTGCTCTTAACGATCTTGAATGCTCTTAATGTTCACCTCGTGCTAGATATATCTCAAGTGATGCAATAACTAGGTATTTATAGGAATTTATTTAATTTCCTAAAAATGAGATCCCAATAGCCAACATTTACAAGTGGGGTTTTGAATGTTAAAATGGCCACTCTGACATGTCCAAGAATGGATCCCAGCTAAAAAGAATGACCCATTCACCCGTAGGTGAATGGGTCTTGGCCCAAATTTATAGGAAACTCAATGTTGTGGGAAACATATGAGGTGGATGCATTTATTCAATGCTTGTCATTTATTGAAAAGGGGTACAAATGGGTTATGGAATACATAATTTTAGGCAATTTGGGGGTCAATTAAGCTCAATAATTTAGGGGGGGAAATACATAATGTGAAATTGTTAAGGTATGCAATTTTCTATTCTACATTTAGCCCCCACTTTAGTGAGAGTATGAACTTATGCTCAGACTCACACTAAAGTAGAAATTATGTCAAGAGGGGTTTGATTGTCCAAATATTAAAGAGATAGGATGAATAAGGATCTAGGGGGAGAGCTCAAGTCCCTAGGATCCAAGATCCATGGAAAACCAACATAAGCACAAAGGAACTCACACACATATGTATGATATGCAACAAGACAACATACACAAACATACATGTCAGAAAAGACAAAACATACACGATGAAAACACATTGCATGATGGAACATAAAGATGATGAAGAAATGAAAACAAACACGATGTTGATATGATGTAAACATGAAGAAGACACATGAAATAAAACAAAAAAAAGGTTATTACTAAAGGGATTCAAGTCTGTAAGGCATAAAGACCTCAGTCTTAAATTGTCTCAAATACCAAACGCCATCCATCGAAAAAAGAAAATTCTCCATGAGGGCTAAATTCATGCACATCACTCATGAATCACATGGCTCCACTAGCAAGAAAAGTGTATTATGCTAGTTGGCCATGTTAAAAAGGGATGCTCAAGTTCATAACCCAACAAGCTCCATTATGTTGAACCCATGAACTTGCAAAAACTCACTTGAGGGGGTGCAACAAAAACTCACCATAGGGGGTGTAACAAAACTCACCATAGGGGGTACAATAAAACTCATCATAGGGGGTGCAATAAAACTCACCTCAGGGGGTGCAATAAAACTCACCTCATGAGGTGCAAGAAAGTGATGATAAAAAAAGGCCAAAACCTCAAGGGCTATCATGATAATACCACCTGAAAAGGACACTTTAAAAACATAAAAGGGGCATTGCTTGATGCATGAAAGGTCACTCCTTAGGGAACATTACACATGACATCACCACCAAGAGAGGACTAGTCAAGGTATAGAAAATCTCACACTAGGGAACACCAACCTATTGATGGGTGTTTTTGTACACTTTCTCAGCACAGGCAGTGCATAGACGCACTACCTCTCTTGAAAAGAAATCCCCCATGACGAGATGGTGAAGATTTCCCCAAGGTCTCTCGGGTGTCAGGTCATGACTTGCATGGGATTTCTCAGTTGTTTGATGTGATTTTCTGGAATCACAAGGCGGTCTTACGGATGATTTACAAAGCCAAGGAAGTTGGATCTGCAAATGGAGTTCTTAAGATGGGAGAGTTTTGTGTCTTTTCTACAGGTTCAAACAACAGTCTTGAACTCCACTTTTTATCATTGGATTTGGCTTTACAATGTACAATGAACCTTAGCATAGGTCACTATTCAAAAAAGAAAAAAAGGACAGGGGGAGAAAGGAAGTTCCTGGATCTGTAACTAACTATGAACAGTGATGATGGAGTTCCTACAATGGATAGCTTCTTGGAAACAATATTTCACTTAACCAGAAACCTCACAGTCTCATGAAACTTGTGCTATCTTTTAAGGCCTGCAGATATTTTTTCTTTCGTTCACCATGTGTATGCATGAACAAAAATGAAAGTGTGAAGCAACTTTGGATTTGAAGTCTAGACTAACTTTACATAGCTACCTACCATCAACAAATAGCAAAAAGTATGGACTAAGAAGGCATCTACACAGCAGGAATTTTCATAACCACAAAACAACATTCCTAAAATCTATCAAAGTGATCATACAACTAACTAAAATAGAAAAACAAATCTAAGTCAAGCATCTAGCAATGGAGGTTGAATCAAGTAACATGGAGGAAATTCTGAAAATGCACCAAGTCAATGTATTTTCATTATAAATCTCTACAGCATGTCTTTACAACAACTCAACTCTCCCTTTGCAAATAATAGAAGAGCTCTATTTATAGTGTCCCAAAGATCAAATGAATGGCCAAGATTAACTCTCATTGTGTGGCCAAGATTCATTACAAAATAGGGTTTCACCAACCCTCAACATTTTACAAATTTAAAATTACATTTTTTCTTTTCCCTATTTTGTCCTCTAGTGACGGCACTGTAGCAGTTTGTCTCTTGTTGATTGTTGTTTCACTGTAGCTACTCTTTGGGAAGCTCTTTATCATCAGCAGGGTTGTCCTCATGCTTCTTGGATGTTGCATATTCTATGAACTTGAGGATGACCACCTGGAGCTTGTCCACTTCAATAATCTCATACCTTAGCACTTGGTAGCTCCACTCCTTCGCATTATCATCTAGCCTTTTCCAGTCCTCATCATATTTGGTGTTCTGGTCCTTGAATAGCTCTAATTGGTCAAAGGCACGAGCATCGAAACTCATGAACTCCACTGTTATTTCGTCAGACATCTCGTTCTCCATCTTCTGTTGGAAGAAAGGTCTTACCTTCTCCGGGTCCATTTGCATTGTGGGCACGTCGTACTCGGTCATCAATTTGAGATAACGAGGGCATTCTGCCCTGATTTCCTTGATCCATTCTATATTTGGATCAACTTTTCTCATTATTTGCTCCAACCTCTCCCTCCTATTGTCAAAGTCTCGCCACCACAGATCCATCAACCAGTGATCATCCTTGTTAAACGTGAGCTCCTTTTCCCATGTCGCCTTCGGCAACTGAAGGGTAGCTTCAATTTTAGGGAAGGTGGAGTCGTATGTTGCAGGGAAGTCTGTGCAGAGCTTTCTCATTCCTTCCAAATATTCTTACAAGTCTAAGAACTTGTTGGTTGTTCGCATAGCACAACTAATCCCCATGTTTCCGACATACAAGACCTGTCAAAACCAACTTTCCATAGTCTTCTCCAAGTTCTTTCTTCTTTCCATTTTATCAATATACTCTTTGGATAGCAGCTGAGGCATGGCTGTAGACGTAGTAGGTAGGTCATCCATTGAAGACCATTGTTGTATGTATTTTGTTAAGGCTGCCACTTGTGCCTTGAGCTCATCCTTTGAAATTTTGTCTTGTTTTATCAAATGCACCACTGTGGCCACTGACTCCTCAAGATGCCCTACCTTCTATTCTCTGGTGGCGGTCCCCAGATCCATGGTGGAGATGTTGTAAGTTATCCCTTCTTGACCTACTACAGGTGTTGCTATTTGTGCTACTTGGGACCCAGAAGCATCCATCGTTACCCTGGATCGGATCTTAGGCCTTTTCTCCTTCTTTCTCATGGTTTGAGCTCGAGCTAAGATGGCTTCTAGTTTTTCCCTTGGGTCTTTTAGTACAGGAGTTCTTCTCTCAAGTTGTTTCTCTAACCATTCTGGCACAGTAGACTTGCCCTTAGGTGATCCATGATCACCCTCGCCTCTCTCGGTCAAAGCCTCTATTTCTTTATCTTTCGAGGTCTTCCCTTCCCTTTTGGTTGCATCCCCCTCTTCCTCATCGGAGTCTTGGAAAAAAATGAGGCACTTGATAGGAAGCCTGACAGACAGTTGCTACATGGGACTCTCTTTTTCTATTATCTCTTCTTCTTTCTTTTCCTCAGCATGCTCAATCTTGTGCATATGTTCTTTGGATTGCTCATCTTCGAGGCTCTTAATAGCTTGGGTTCCACTCTCAGGTATATCTTTTCCTGGACTATCTTCTGGTGGTTGTCCTCCTTCTTCACAGGGTGACCTTTCTGCTTCCGCCTCAGCATCCCTCAACTGCTGGGCCAACTCTTCCTCTAGATCATCACCAAAGGTTCACACGATGGCCCTACCACCATCATCTCCCTCATCCCCACTCTCAGAATAGCCCCTTCCCTCCTCTTCATAAACCACCCTGTCAATGGTTTGGTGCTTGTACTCTGGGTGTTCGTGGTATTCATTGGCCTCTTCTTCAAAGGGCTTTGAAGCCTCCCGCTCTCATTCCTCCCACTCCTTAGAGATCAGCATGGTGGCCTCCATAGTCGGTGGCCCTGTTGGCGGTTATGAAGGCTGAGCAGTAGCAAGTACTTGTGCAAGGGCTGCCTAAAGAGTGGGATCCATTAGGATCTGGGAAAGCTCAGGGGGAAGACTCTACATGTGTCTCGAGAGAGACTCAGGCATGGTGGAAGTGGGTATAGGTGTTGTCACTGTAGCTAGAGGGAGCAACGTGGTTGGTGACATGGCAGCAGAGGAGGGGGAAGTAGTTACGGCAGAAGAAGAGTCGACAACTATTACAGACTCAGCTGGAGGTGAAGGGGCAAGATGGACATAAATGTCCACTGTCGGCAGGGAAGTGGCAATCATGGCTAGAGAGGTAGATGGTGCAACAGTAGGGGCAAGGAGAGCCAAAAGGGGTCCCAATTGATCCATACCCTTCGCCCCCTCTTCTTGAGTTGAAGGCTGCTCCATGATGCTCCCTGTTTGTTTGAGCCTTTTGGAGGGTGAGCCTCCCATTTCTATCCTTGTATAGACCTTGGGGTCTGGAGACTATTCCATTTTTATTCCCTTCATCTTTTTGGACCTGGTGATTGGTGGAGACTTGGAGGTACCCCCGGTTGAAGTGGTGGTAGCAGCATCCTCCGTGGCACTGGGCTCACTTTTGAGCCCTTCATAAGTCAAAATAATTTCCTATTGTTTTAATTGGGCCACTTGCCCATCAACCCACTCCATGGTGCAGACCAAGATTGGCTTGGTTATAATATCAAGGTCGTCGACCTCCTACTCATCCCAGTCAATTGATAGTACCAGAAAATTGGCAACCGCAGGGTACCTAGGATCCATTAAGGTGCTCTCGTCCTCTTTGACTTGATCCAGTATAGGGAAGGGTTGTACCTTTCTTACGAAATACGTAGTCATGCACATATGGTGCCTTGCCCGTACCTCTTTATCATCTTGACAATCTACCCAAAAGTCTTCAACGTGATGCAGATGGGCATACCCTGGTCCTAGTGCCTTTCTTACGTGCCCATACAGGTCTATTCGTGGGCGAGCAGTGTGCAGGTGAAAGTGGTAGTCCTTTAGTTCTTTTTCGGAATTAGCAGCGCATTGGGAAGTTTGTAGTCTATACATGCCTTGGCCGAGAGTCATGGGATAAGAGATCCCCACTATGTGCTTGTTGCTGAAGATTGCCTGTATGTGTTAGAGCTGCCGAGAAAGCTCTAGTAGAATGATTCGGTCATTGGGGTATCGAGGAAACTTGTTTGGCCTCTCGGTGAAACCCTGGGCTCGGATGTAGGTGAACTTCAGGTATTGGATGAAAAGGAAGGCATACTACTTCAAGAGCTCCCTGGAATTGTGGGAGACCCTCCTCTCAAAGTCTTCGGCAATCATTTTGATAATATGGCCGATGAAGGAATCATTCACTCTGCAGTATTCCCTCTTGAAGTTTCGGTACTAGAGCTGCAGGTATCCATCATAGGCCTTGAGTCTTCGACCCTGCTCCTGATCGAGTGCTACAAACAACCCATTGTACTGCCTCCTATCTGCCAAGGAATAGATGAGATAGGAGGTCATAGAACTTGGAGCTCTTTTCTACATTGATGAACTACTCGTGGAAACAGTCGCTTATGATTCCTCCCCAGTAAAACGAAGTCTTTGTGGTGACGTTCTCATTCCCTCAGAGAATTTTCTCAATGAAGTACACCATCCATTCCTAGAAGAAGGCTCTCGTATTAAGACCCATAACCCTGCTTAGCATTGTGACTAAGTCATGGTAATCTTCGTGGAAATCACTGCGTAAGAATTCGTGAGGAACCTTTGTTGTGTTGCCCCGCTTCTCCTTGAGCCAGTGCTAATTTTTTAACCTTTTACATCCTACCGGATTATCATCCCACGCCACTTGACATTCTCCTATGGTGGGGACTTCCATTTCCTCAAAAGTGGGGATGTGGAAAGTCTTCGTGATCCCTTCAGCCAACATGTCAGTAAGGACATTGCCCTCTCTATCAATGATTGTCCTTGTGTCGAGTTGATACGCCTCCCGACAAGCCATGAGGGATGGAGGGAATCTAGCAGCCTTTGCGATTCCGCTTTGCCTTATCAATCTTGCATTCTTGGTCGTAGGATTGAGCCTGACCCTTTGTGTGGTTCATCAATATTGACGTCGCCGATATTAGTATCGGTGATCTTCTTCCAATCTGTGGTAATCTTTGAGTGTAGAGGTTCACCCTGAAATTGGTATTTCATCTGGTACTTGTCTTCCTTCCCTCGAGGAGTTTTTCCTGACTTCTTTCCTTTATCCTTTTCAATGGCAGCCCCAGAAGGTCTCGCTCCCGATTCCATATATTCTACAAGCATAAAGCATAGTAAGTGCAACTGCCCCTGAAAACATTCATGTTAGCCAACATTCTAAAGATGAAATCCATTTTAAATAATCTATCAAGCATAACATGATACTTTATCTCCCGATGTCATTGGTCTTTTGGTTGAGGGCTTTGGGACAGTCCAGGCCCAAAAGGCTGGACTTCCTTGGCAGGAATGCCATTTGGAAAGGAAAATAGGGTGGAGGGCTCCCGGAGATTCTCTTCAGTCAAATTTTGATAATTTGAAAGGTTTGTAATGAAGAAGACCAAGATTAAGCACATGGGTCGAGATCAAATTTTGAATTGGGCTCATTTGGGTCAATTTAGGAGCATCCGGGGGTACTAGGTCAAAAAGCTGTCAGGATATGGCTGTTTGGGAATGGCAGATTAGAAATAGAATTCTGGAGACAGAACTCTGGGGTCCGGGGTCTGGCAAGTTGCAAGGCGATCAGAAGATTGTAATTTTTCATTTGAGTGCACGGGCCTGAGGCATCGAGAAGCCATTCATTTTTCACCATTTGGAATGGCTAGGGCGGCTCGGCGGTCAGGGTCCACTGTTCAATTTCGTTTTTAGACCTGCGGCGGTCAGGAAGGCAGAGCCCAGAACTTGGAGGGGCGGGCGAGATTTTCCATTCGGAATGGTGGAGCCTGGCACAGATGAGGGCATTCATTGCTCAAGTTGTATCGCAGCAGCAAACAGAGGTCTGGAGCCCGGTGGTCAGAAAGACGTCAGGAATTCACCAAGAGGAAAGTGATGTTGCCGTGAGGTTTTGGCGAACACGGAGAGTCCTACCAATAGAGGAGTCTTCGGTGTAAGTTTCTGCAAGTCGGAGAGAGGTCTTGGCGATCATGCAATGTCTCATCGACGAAGAAGACCATCAACGTAACCTCTTACCGACGAAGGGAAGTTACGCTGACAGGGGATCTGGGCTCGCCAAGATGGAGGGTTTCGCTATGAAGTCTTTGTGACAGCCCGGGGTCTGGCCAAAGCGAAGGCATCGACAAGACAAAAGGAGCTCACGGTGAGGTCTTGGCGATGGATGAATGTCTCCTCGACAGACCACTCAGCAAGAGCAGGATATGCTCGGTGAAAGGTCTTGCCGAATCGGGGAGGTCTCAGCGACAACAAACTTGGCAAGATGGAAGAAGACCTGCCATGAGCCTCGCCGACAAGGATTGGTTTCGTCGACAGAGAATGAAGGGTGGAATCCCGGATACCTGGGCCTGAGAGAGCCAAAAGTTGTCCTAACATCTTTTTTTCACTAAGTATCTGCCGGCAAAGGGAGCGTCTGGGCCCGAGGGTCATGAATGCCCCTGCGAGGAATGACCGCACGGACATAAAGCTCTGAATTGGTCATGGGGACGCTATGTTGGTTTACTCAATTTTTGAGAACATGGGTTTTGTTCGTGGTGCCGTATTTTATCGTTCACATGTTGTTTTGACGGTTATTGTCTATTTTAATCCCTGGAAATCATGAAAATAATGTTCAGGAGGGCAGACAGAGGACCTACCTCAAATACTCGATGCGGGGAGGTGTGGGATCCACTTACGATTGATGAGGTGATGGTGTGGGCGATGAGCGTGAAGGTCTCGAAGATGGTGGGCTCCTCTAGCAAGTTCTCTGATTACCCTCTGCAACACTAACAAGTGAAAATGACAGGATTGAACCTTCTATTTATACTCCCTCCATCATCAATGGCCCTATTAAATGTAGGTACGACGAGCAAGGAAGTTGGTGAATTTGAATTCACTGACGATGGTGAGAGAACTAGGGTCTGGAGATCAGGAAGGTGTAGTATGACAACTGTTTGAAATTATAACTCAGAAATCACTGGCAACAAAGGGAAGGTTGGGGTCTAGAGGGCAGAGCTCCACCAGAGGTTCGTCATGAGGGACGGCGAAACACTCACAGAACCCCGGGAGTGGAACTCCGGAGTCCCAGGCCTAGAGGGTCAAATGGCCGTTAAGATTTCCATGGATTTTAGCAGACGGAGAATGGGGTTCCAAGCCTTGGAGTCTGGGAGGATGCGAGTTGAGCGCCGTTGGCAACGGCGGGTGCAACGGGGAAACCCAGCAAGGGAAACCCGAACGGTTGAGGTCGGCAGGGCCAAGGGCCGTTGGTAGGGGCAAACTGTCAGAGACTCTACGAGGCACCAGAACTTGACAAAATTAAAAAGGGGAGGTACGGTCAACTTATGGTGAGACTTTGAAGCAACATTGACCATCTAGGACACCAAAAATGGGGCACACAAAATGAGGCAGCGATAAAAATGACCCGATGAGGCAAAAGAAAAGAGGGTCCCCATTCGGAACAGGGCATGTGTGTCTAGGGCACAACAAATGGTGACTCCGCTAGGGGACACTCTCGAGCGTTCCAAGGGTAAATATTCATTCAGGACTCAGAATCTTTAGTTTCGCAGACCAGGAGTGGCTTCCAAAGGTGAATCTGGGAGAACGAGATCCTTAATTAGGTTGGTCTACGGAACATCCCAAAAGTGTGTACAGTTAGTTTATTCCTTTCTGTGGGCCATTGACCAAGGGATACTAATTCAACTGAGCAAGCTACATAAATCGTCTAACACCAAAAGTAACCTGGACATTGCTCCGCTGCCAGTCAGGCATACATAGCCCCGACAGAGTTGTCACTGCAATCCCACGAATATTGCTCTACTACCGGCCAGGCGTCCATAGCCCCGGTAGAGTTATCCACACACCCATACGGTCATTTATTTTTCTAGAATTCCTTTCCTCTTCATTTTGAATTTTCTTTCTCATTTATATTTTTGCTTGACCGAGTAAGCACTGAAGCCTACAATGGGTTTGGGGCCACAGTGGTCACTGGAGTAGACTCAAGATTTTTCACTCACTTGGGTGTCATAGCGACCATAGTACAGTCCTTTGGAAATGATTATTATATGTTTTGTGTGAGATATGAGATGTGTGTAAAGAGATCCAACTAAGGGTCGAGTTCTAAGACAGAGTTCAGACTAGGAAATCATTCATGGGCGGCCTTCAGAGAAGGAGGGTTGAAAGTGAATGTTTAGTTGAAGAACACCAAGGATGGCCAGCAAAGTAAACCACTCATGGAGTGAGCACGACCATCGCTACGAGGCGGGGAACATCCTTTTGAAGAAAAATTGTCGGGAATAGGGAAAACAAGAGCGAAGCAAAACAACAAGACGCAAGCAAATCAGAAAGGGCAATCTATCCTAACCTATTTACAATTATTTACAAAGAAGAGCCTGAGCGAGCTCAAGCCTGGAAGTAATGCTTCAGGTGTTGTCCATTGACTGGCAACGAGACACTCTCACCGGTTAGGGTCTTTAGGCAGAAGGCATTGTCTCCCATAATCTCTGCTATTTGAAAGGGGCCAAGCCAAAGCTTGTCGAATTTTTTGTGTCCCCCTTTCTTTTCGTGGGCCTTGTCCCAATACAGGACTAGATTGGCAATCCTAAAGGCCTTGATCTTGGCTTGACGGTCGAACCATCTCCTAACCACGCCCTGATGCTTAGAAAAAATTTCTATTGCACGGTCTCAGACTTCTTCTAAATTCAGAAGCTCAGCTAATCGAGCTTCTCTACAATCTCCTCCTTCGTAAAAGTTGTTGATAAACTGAAGAGTAGGAATCTTTAGATGACTAGGAAATATGGGTTATAGGCCATAAACGAGATGAAAAAGGGAATCGCCAAGGGCAGCCTTATGGCAAGTGCGGTCTGCCCAAAGGGAAAAATGGAGCTAGGTATGCTAGTCCTTGGGATTCCTATCTAGCAGTTTCTTGATCACAGTAATCAGGTTCTTATTTGTAGATTCTGTGAGGCCATTGCCTTGGGGGTAATAATTGGATGAAAAATTAAGGGCAATCCCGTAGTTGAATGCCCAACTTGCAAATTTCAATGAAGCAAAAGCAGGTCCATTGTCACATACCAAAGCATAAGGACAACCAAAGCGATTTAAAATAAAACTTTCCAAAAAATTAGTAACTACTTCAGTTGTGCATTGTTTACATATGACTGCTTCCATCTATCTAGTGTAGTAATCAATAGTAGTAAGAATGTACCTATGTCTCGTAGATGGAGGGCTTACCAGACCGATGAAGTCGAGGCCCCATTACGCAAACGGCCTTACCTCCAGCACAGGCTATAGTGGAGCAGCAGCATTCCTCTCCCTGGCTGCGACTGTCTGGCATATGTGACACAAGCGAACATGGTAATGGGCATCTTTGAAGACGCTTGGCCAATAATATCCCACTCTCAATATCTAATGCACCATGGATGAACTAGAACCATGGCCTGTGCCAAATTTATCATGAAACTCTTTCAAGACTCGGTCCGCCTCCGTTTTACCAAGGCATCTCAAGTAAATTCCTTCATGATTCTTCTTGTAGAGAATGGAACCTTGTAGCATGTAACCATTACTTTTCAACCTAAGGGAACACTTTTGGACCCCCTGCAGGTGCGGCAGACACTTGTGGTTTAGCAAATAATAAACGAAACTCTCGTACCATTCTCCTGGGGAAATGTCCTCAAGCTGGTACTGCTGCATAGTGAGCTCGGGTCCGGCCTCTGCCACTGTCTCGACAATCATGTGAGTGAGCACTTGTCCTCTTACTATCCTCATCGGTCGGATCTCCATGTCATATTCCTGGAGCAGGGTAACCCATTTGGCTCTTCGTTTTCCCAATTAATTTTGCATGAGCAGCGTTTTTACTGCTGGGTCTGGGACAATGGAAAACACTTTATTGTGTAGAATGTAATGCCAAAATTTCTTTACCCCTCTGATGAGGGAATATGCCTGCTTTTCTACATTGTGGTATCGCAACTCTGCATCCTTCAGGGGAGCACTCATGAAGGTGATCGGGTGCTCATTCCCTTCATTGTCCTTTTGAGTCAAAATGTTGGCATAGGAATGCTCTGAAGCGAATGAGTAGATGTAAAATGGCTTCAAATAATCTGGGCTCACCAAGACGAGTGCCTCAGCGATCACCCATTTAATTTCTTCGAAGGCTCATTTGGCATCAGGAGTCCACTCAACTTTGACATCCTATTTCAACATAACGTTAAGGGGTTTAACAATCTCTGCGAAACCCGTGATGAATTTCCTGACGAAATTGATCTTCCCAAAGGACTTCAATTCTTTCTTGCTGCCTGGAGGCAGGATTTGCAACAAGGACTGAATATGCTCAGGGTCGATGGAGATTCCCTGTTCAGAAATGATGTGTCTGAGCAATCTGCCTTCAGTCACCCCAAAGATACACTTCTTGGGGTTAAGGGAAACTCCAAACTCCCTGCATCTCTGAAATACCTTACACAAATCAATGACATGGTCACCTCATTTTTTAGAAAACATCGTCAAGTCATCCATGTAGATGATTATGCATTTACTTATTAGATCTTTGAAGGAAATATCCATGGCACATTGGAAAGTAGCCCCAGTGTTAATTAGTTCGAAAGGAATCCTCCTATAGGAAAATGTTCCCCACTTAGTGGTGAACGCGGTCTTGTGATGGTCCTCATACTGCACCATCACCTGATTGTATCCGGAGTACTCATCTAGAAAAGACATTATCTAGGAGCCGTTGACAATCTGTAGTACCTCATCTAAAGAAGGAACTGGATAGTTATCCTTCTCTGAGGCCCTATTCAAATTGTGGAAGTCTACACACAACCTAATTTCCCCATTCTTTTTTCTAACCCGGACCAAGTTGGCCACCCACGTAGAGTGCCTGACTGGGAAATAATCCTTGCCGAAAGTAACTTCTACACTTCTTTGTAAATGACAGGTTCCAACAAGGCATTGATTGGACGCTGTCGTTGATGGAAGGGCCTTACTTTTGTCTTGAGAGGTATGGTGTGCGTGATGATGGAGGTATCATACGTCTTCAAATCCTCGTAACTCTATGCCACCACGTCATGGTACTTCCGCAATGCACCCATAATCCCCTTCTTTTCCTTGGGGGTGCATACTTTGCCGATAAAAACATTCTTGACTTCCCCAGTTGTTCCGAGGTTTGGAGCATTGCACTAGTTTCTCATGGCTTCGTCCTTTGTTCGCTGATTCTGATCCCTGATCTAATCCAAGTCAAATATACGTTATAACTGAACCATGCCCCTAGGAATCGTATTAGTTTTTAGGTTAATAACCCCCTCTATATCCCATTCGGCCTCTTATGGATCAGCTTCGTTGATTATTTGGGCTGCGAAGACATCAGAAATCATGATGAATTTGAGGATATGTTTGTCATCATTGAAGACCTGAAAATGAGCGACGTTATTTGGGACAGATGGAGTGGATGTCAACTCAACAGTATATTTCTTAAGTCCGGACAAAGAGAGGGGTTGCAAAGTGCTAGCTGCCTGAGCCAAGGCATCGGCTGTGCGGTTCTGAGTGTGGAGAATCAATTGTATATTGAATGCATCTAAGCCTTCCAAGAGATCCCAAACCCTGTACCGATAGTTGGCAAGCCTTCTATCATGGCAGGAATATAATTTTCTAACTTGCATAACTACGAGTTCTGAATCCCCAAAAACTTGTAGCATTTTGACATTTTTCTTCAAGGCCATGAGAAGACCATGGACCCAAGCTTCATATTCCGCTACATTATTTGTGCAATAAAACTGTAATCTATGGGCAGCTAGGAAGGTCTTACTCATCGGACTGATGAGTTCGAACCCGGCGCCAGCTCCTTGTTTTGATTTGGACCCATCAAATCAGAGCGTCCAACATGTGGAAAGTTCTTTAACTTCAGGTCTGACTAACCTTTTACCTCTTTCTGGCAGGACAGTTACCTTCTTGATCTCAGGGGAATCCTTTCGCTCAGTGTTCTAAATAGAACATGATTTTATTGACACCTCTTTTCGTGTTCCCATTTGCGGGGTAGTGGATCTTTTAACATGTTCTACTGCTATTTGACATAAGCAACAATCAAATTCAGAGTGGGCGGCATTGTGAACCCTACACCAATTTGGAAATAAGAGGTCCTAGAAATTCATTCAGGCACCCAAGTTGAGTTGGTCTCTAACACACTTTTCCATGAATTCCTAGAAACTATTGAGTAGTCCCCAGTTATTGTCTTCATCAGGTTTTTCATCTGACTCTACCAACATTTCTGTATTAGGAGGTATTTGAGTAGGATCAGTTGGAGGACTGCACAACACCAGAAGTACTTTGGCGACACATTCTTCTTGAGGCTCAACCTCATTTTGGTAGGCGAAAGGATGGTAATTTCCTAGGTCAGTTTCGACAAACAGCACTTCATTGAGGTTATTGTATTCCGTAATCATATATTTCATACAAGGTTCATGATCAATGCGGATCTGGTTTGGCAGCCCCTTCCATGGTAGCCACATGTGGGAAAGGTCCGTAGCAGTATACCCATTCAGAGCTTTGGTGAACTCTCTCCCCAAGATGATTCCATATGCATCAAGAATATCTGCCACCTGAATATCAATGACTTGTTGTATTCTTGGGTCTATGGCAATCTACATCGGGATTTGATTTATTTCTCCCACAATGTTGATCTCTGTTTTGTTCAGCTGGGTCACTTTCCTTCTTGAAGGCATAGGGGTGATTCCAAGAGCCTTACATATTGTCAAAGGTATAACATTAGCAAGCGCCTCTAAATCAAGTAGGCAGTTATGCAAGTTCTTCCGAATATCCTGATCGTGGTGAGGAAGGGAGGAGTTTCCAATCTTCCTTGGAAGATGCCCATAGGCGTATCTATGTGAGCTACCTAACCCCCATTCTTATCACCGATTTTTCCCCTAGTCTGCCTAGGTGACTGATCCTTGGAGCCCTGTTTCATGCTCTGATCCAATTCCTTCCCTGTTTTCTTACCCATAGGTTGATTTGCAGGGACATCCTTCCCTTTTCCAGCATTCTCCTGTATTACAGGTTCTTTCCTTGGTTCTTCAAAGGTAACTCTCTTAGCTGTCGTTTCTAGCGTTGTACCAGAGGATGGGGTCCCATTAAGAACCCTAAAAAAGGCATGCCTTATGGCAGGGACTTTGAGCAACTCAAAAGATGACAAACTAATTTTCACCCTCTTGAACTCTTCCACCACATATTCACCCATTTGCTCAACTTCCGAACTAAAGGCTTGACCTATTGCAGAACTAAGAGGTTGGACCTTTGCTTGACTAAATTGATTTAGGGATTGGCTTTGAGGCTGATTTTGTGAGTGAGTTTGAGGCCCTTTCTTGTTGAGGTATTGGGTGGGTAAATGGGGAAGCCCAGGGTTGTTACTGGCATTGGGATTAGGTGGGGTGGCAAAATTATTTGGTGGAGTAGAAGTTGTAAAGGGTCCCCCTGCCTGCCTATTCCTAAGGAAGTAGGGAGTTGATCTCTGATGGAACATGTGGACCTCATCTATGATTGGCTCTTCTTCATCTATGGGACCATTATCTACTGAATCAAAAAGCTGAGCCAGAGTTTGTTCATTACTTACCTCTTGTACTTCTTCACTCCTAATGGGAATGGGCTCGACTTCGGGCTCATTGTGATCGCCTCACATGAACGGTGCTTGGTTGACCACAAGATAGGAGGAGTCATACGGCTCGGATGGGACAATATCCCTACAGCCGGCACTATCAACTGCATTCTACACTTTTACTTGGAATATTTAAGCGACTATCTGGAATTCGGGGCAATCCAATTTGGAATGTCTACTCGTTTTGTGAATCTGGCACTATCTGGACAAAGTTGCCTCGACAAGGTACACTCCACTGGTTGTCTTTTCATTGTTGGTCGGCTGGTCAAAGGGGGTGGGAACACCTCCATTGTTGGGCCTAGTATTCCACGTGCAATTCTGCCTCTAAGAGGGTCTCCTTTCTGAATTTTGATTAGCATTCTATCCCCTATCATAGTTATGCCCGGAGGGAGTACTTACTTCTCAGCCATCCCTACTATCCCTATTGTCTCGGCTATCCCGATTAAGATTGGCCTGAAGGTTATGCTGGGACGCCTGCAACTGATTATTCTAATTTCTTAGGTGCATCATTTCTATGGACATCTTCTTTATCATCTCTGTCAGTTCCTCTAACTTGTCTTTTTCCATTGTGTTACTCAGCTGCGACACTGGATTTTCGAGGAAAACGGGCGGGGCCGCCAGTTGGTTTTGATGTGCTGGAGGAAATTCTGACCCTAGTAGATACAATGGCACTTGGGGCTGCTATGAATATACCTGCTGCTACGGAGCAGTCTGAGAATAGTTATGTTGTGGCTGAGACTGCAGATAGGATGGCACAGGGGGGCATAGTTCAATGGCTATCCCGGATGTAGGATGATGGGCAACTGAGGTATCTGGTTCATAAGAGGGGTCTGATAAGAGAATGCCTGAGTAAGCCCCTGAATCTACATCAGGTGAGCTACTAGCCCCAATGAAGGCAGTGGCCCTGAGATGTTCTACCCCAAATCTGCACTAGCGATAACAGCCTCCGTATAGGCGGTCACCAGGGTGGTCAGTGGTGGGTGCATCCTTTTCACCAATGTTGATGTGAGATTATCTAACACAACATAGTAGACTGGGAGAGTCGTGACATCATTATGGATGTATGGATCCTGAAGCCTCGTAAAGGAACAATGGAAATGATCGTTGAAAGATCCAATATGCTCATTGACTTCTCTTCGGATCGACATAAACTGCTGGTAAAGTTCTAAAGGACTGATGGGAATCTTGTATTTCTGCAGGAAGGAATTCTTCATCAGGTTCCATGAGGCGACAGATCCCCTCGGCAGATTTATGTACCAGTAGAAGGCTTCCTCGCCTAGTGAATGCAAAAAAATGTGGCATGCAACATCCTCGTGGTTGACTTGCATTTCGGTAATTGTTGTCTCAAATAGTTTGATATGTTCTTCGGCTGTTCTTTGTGGATCACGAGGATAGAAATTTGAACAAAAGCCTTTCGGATTCTTGGGCATATCGTAGTAAGTAGCGAAATGGATCGGCGAAAGGTTGTCGGCCAACAAGCCATGGAAGAAGGTGGAGGTGGTACTCACTGTTGAAAAACAACAATTTGGGGTTGTATTCACAATAAAATAGCAGTCTAGGACTGCACTTGAGCCGCGGCTGTTTGGATAGTACCCTACGCTAGAAGGGCCGAGAGAGAAGCAATCCCCTAGCTGCCGGAGATGGGAGGTGCAAACACAGTTTCAGATGATTGGATGGAAGACAAAGGCCAACTGAATGAGGGTGAGGGTGGTTTGAGCTCGAGCTAAGATGGCTTCTAGTTTTACCCTTGGGTCTTTTAGTAAAGGAGTTCTTCTCTCAAGTTGTTTCTCAAACCATTCTGGCACAGTAGACTTGATCTTAGGTGATCCATGATCACCCTCGCCTCTCTTGGTCAAAGCCTCTATTTCTTTATCTTTCAAGGTCTTCCCTTCCATTTTGGTTACATCCCCCTCTTCCTCATCAGAGTCATGGACGAAAATGAGGCGCTTGATAGGAAGCCTGACAGACAGTTGCTGCATGGGACTCTCTTTTTTTTCTATCTCTTCTTCTTTCTTTTCCTCAGCATGCTCAATCTCATGCATATGTTCTTAGGATTGCTCATCTTCGAGGCTCTTGATAGCTTGGGTTCCACTCTCAGGTATATCTTTTCCCGGACTATCTTCTGGTGGCTGTCCTCCTTCTTCACGGGGTGACCTTTCTGCTTCCACCTCGGCGTCCCTCAACTACCGGGCCAACTCTTCCTCTAGATCATCACCAAAGGTTCGCACGATGGCCCTACCACCATTATCTGCCTCATCCCCACTCTCAGAAGAGCATGTTCCCTCATCCTCATAAACCACCCTGTCAATGGTTCGGTGCTCGTACTCTGGGTGTTCGTGGTATTCATCGACCTCTTCTTCAAAGGGCTTTGAACCCTCCCGTTCTCATTCCTCCCACTCCTTAGAGATCAGCATGGTGACCTCCATAGTCGGTGGACCTGTTGGCAGTTGTGAAGGCTGAGCAGTACCAAATACTTGTGCAAGGGCTACTTGAAGAGTGGGATCCATTAGGATCTAGGAAAGCTCAGGGGGAAGACTCTGCATGTGTCTCAAGAGAGCCTCAGGCATGGTGGAAGTGGGTATAGGTGTTGTCATCGTAACTAGAGGGAGTGACGTGGTTGGTGACATGGCAGCGGAGGAGGGGGAAGTATTTACGGCAGAAGAAGAGTCGAAAACTATTACAGACTTGGCCGGAGGCAAAGGGGCGAGATGGACAGAAATGTCCACTGCCGGTGGGGAAGTGGCAATCATGGCTAGAGAGGTAGATGGTGCAACAGTAGGGGCAGGGAGAGCTAAAAGGGGTCCCAATTGATCTGTACCCTTTGCCCCCTCTTCTTGGGTTGAAGGCTGCTCCATGACACTCCCTATTTGTTTGAGCCTTTTGGAGGGTGAGCCCCTCGTTTCTTTCCTTGTATAGACCTTGGGGTCAGTAGACTGTTCTGTTTTTGTTCCCTTCCTCTTTTTGGACCTCGTGATTGGCAGAGACTTGGAAGTCCCACCGGTTGAAGTGGTGGCAGCGGCATCCTCCGTGGCACTGGGCTCACTTTTGATCCCTTCATAAGTCAAAATAATTTCCTACTATTTTAATTGGGCCACTTGCCCATCAACCCACTCCCTAGTGCGGGCCAAGATTGGCTTGGTTATAATATTAAGGTCGTCGACCTCCTGCTCATCCCAGTCAATTGATGGTACCAGCAAATTGGCAACCGTAGGGTACTTGGGATCCATTAAGGTGCTCTCGTCCTCTTTGACTTGATCCGGTATAGGGAAGGGTTATACCTTTCTTATGAAATACACAATCATGCACATATAGTGCCTTGCATGTACCTCTTTATCATCTTGACAATCTTCCCAGAAGTCTTCAACGTGATGCAGATGGGCATACTCTGGTCCTAGTGCCTTTCTTATGTGCCCATATGGGTCTATTCGTAGGCAGGCAATGTGCAGGTGAAAGTGGTAGTCCTTTAGTTCTTTTTCAAAATTAGCAGCACATTGGGAAGTCTGTAGTCTATACATGCCTTGGCCAAGAGTCATGGGATAAGAGATCCCCGCTATGTGCTTGTTGCTGAAGATTGCCTGTATGTGTTGGAGCTGCCGATAAAGCTCTAGTAGAATGATTCGGTCGTTGGGGGTATCGAGGAAACTTGTTTGGCCTCTCGGTGAAACCCTGGGCATAGATGTAGGTGAACTTCGGGTATTGGATGAAGAGGAAGGCATACTACTTCAAGAGTGCCCTGGCACTGTGGGAGACCCTCCTCTCAAAGTCTTCGGCAATCATTCTGATAATATGGCCGATGTAGGCGTCATTCACACTGCAGTATTCCCTCTTGAAGTTTCAGTACTGGAACTGCGGGTACCCATCATAGGCCTTGAGTCTTCGACCCTGCTCCTGATCGGGTGCTACAAACAACTCATTGTACTGCCTCCTATCTACCAAGGAATAAACGAGATAGGAGGTCATATAGAACTTGGAGCTCTTCTTTACATTGACGAATTGCTCGTGGAAGCAGTTGCTTATGATTCCTCCCCAGTAAAACGAAGTCTTTGTGGTGACGTCCTCATTCCCTCAGAGAATTTGCTCAATGAAGTACACCATCCATTCCTGGAAGAAGGCTGCCGTAGGAAGACCCATAACCCTGCTTAGCATTGTGACTAAGTCATGGTAATCTTCGTGGAAATCACTATCGAAGAGTTCATGAGGAACCTTTGCTGCGCTGCCCCGCTTCTCCTTGAGCCAGTGCTGATTTATTAACCTTTTACATCCTACCGGATTATCATCCCACGCTGCCTGACATTCTCCTATGGTGGGGACTTCCATTTCCTAAAAAGTGGGTATGTGGAAAGTCTTCGTGATCCCTTCAGCCGACATGTCGGGGAGGACGTTGCCCTCTCTATCAATGATTGTCCTTGTGTCGGGTTGATATGCCTCCCGACAAGCCATGACCAGCTTGGGGGCCACAAGGGATGGAGGGAATCCAGTAGCCTTTGCAATTCTGCTTTGCCTTATCAATCTCGCATTCTTTGTCATAGGATTGACCCTTACCCTTTGTATGAATTCATCAATATTGACGTGGCTGATATTAGTATCGGTGATCTCCTTTCAATCGATGGTAATCTTTGAGTGTAGAGGTTCACCCTGAAATTGGTATTTCATCTGGTCCTTGTCTTCCTTCCCTTGAGGAGTTTTGTCTGACTTCTTTCCTTTGTCCTTTTCGATGGTAGCCCCAGAAGGTCCCACTCCCGATTCCATATATTCTGCAAGCATAAAGCGTAGTAAGTGCAATTGACCATGAAAACATTCATGTTAGCCAACATTCTAAAGATGAAATCCATTTTAAATAATCTATCAAGGATAACATGATACTTTATCTCCCGATGTCATTGGTTTTTTGGTTGAGGGCTTTGGGACAGTCCGGGCCCAGAAGGCCGGACTTCCCTGGTAGGAATTCCATTTGGAAAGGTAAATAGGGCAGAGGGCTCCCGAAGATTCTCTTCGGTCGAATTTTGATAATTTGAAAGGTTCGCAATGAAGAAGACCAAGATTAAGCACGTGGGTCAAGATCAAATTTTGAATTGGGCTCATTTGGGTCAATTTAGGAGCATCTGAGGGTACCAGGTCAGAAAGTAGTCAAGATATGGCTATTTGGGAACGACAAATCAGAAACAAAATTCCAGAGACGAAACTCTGAGGTTCGGGGTCCGGCGGGTTGCAGGGCGGTCAGAAGATTGTAATTTTTCATTTGAGTGCCCGAGCCTGAGGCACCGGGAAGCCGTTCATTTTTTGTCATTTGGAATGGCTATTGCTGGGTGAAAGTCCGGAGGGGGCATCCCGGCAGTTAGGGTCCGCCGTTCGATTTCATTTTTAGACCTGCGGTGGTCAGGAAGGCAAAGCCCGGAGCTCGGAGGGGCGGGTGAGATTTTCCATTCGGAACGACAGATGAGGGAAGGACTCCTAGATGGCGGAGCTCGGCATGGATGAGGGCGTTCATTGCTCAAGTTGTATCCCAGTAGCAAACGGAGGTCCGGAGCCCGGCGGTCGGAAGAACGTCGGGTATTCGCCAAGAGGAAAGTGATGTCGCCGTGAGATCTTAGCGAACACAAAGAGTCCTGCCGACAGAGGAGTCTTCAGCATAAGTTTCTACGAGTCAGAGAGAGGTCTTAGTGATCACGCAATGTCTCACCAACGAAGAAGCCCGTTGGCGTAACCTCTTGCCGACGAAGGGAAGTTACCCCGACAGGGGATCTGGGCTCGCCAAGATGAAGGGTTTCATTATGAAGTCTTGGCGACAGCCAGGGATCTGGCCAAAAGTGAAGGCATCGGCAAGACCAAAGGAGCTTGCAGTGAGGTCTTGGTGATGGATGAATGTCTCCCCGACAGACCACTCGGCAAGAGTAGGATATGCTCAGTGAAAGGTCTTGCCGAATCGGAGAGGTCTTAGCGACAACAAACTCATAAAGATGGAAGAAGACCTGCCATGAGCCTCACTAATAAGGACTGGTTTCGCCGACAGAGAATGAGGGGTGGAATCCCGGATACCCAGGCCTGAGAGAGCCAAAAGTTGTCTGGGCCCGAGGGTCACAAATGCCCCTGCGAAGAATGACCGCGCAGACATAAAGCTTCGACTTGGTCATGGGGACGCTATGTTGGTTTACTCAATTTTTGAGGACATGGGTTTTGCTCGTGGTGCTGTATTTTATCGTTCACATCTCGTTTTGATAGTTATTGTCTATTTTAATCCCTAGAAATCATGAAAATAATGTTTGGGAGGGCGGACAGAGGACCTACCTCGAATACTCAATGCGGGGAGGTGTGGGATCCACTTACGATCGATGAGGTGATGGTGCGGGTGATGAGCGTGAAGGTCTTGAAGACGGTGGGCTCCTCTAGCAAGTTCTCTGATCACCCTCTGCAATACTGACAAGTGAAAATGACAAGATTGAACCTTCTATTTATACTCCCTCCATCATCAATGGCCCTATTAAATGCAGGTACGACGAGCAAGGAAGTTGGTGAATTTGAATTCACCGACGGCAGTGGGACAATCAGGGTCTAGAGATCGGGAAGGCGTAGTACGGCGGCCGTTTGAAATTCTAACCTAGAAATCACCGACGACAAAGGGGAGGTTGGGGCCCCGAGGGCGGAGCTCTATCAGAGGTTCACTATGAGGGATGGAAAAACACTCATGGAACCTCGGGAGCATAACTCTGGAGTCCCAGGCCCAGAGGGTCAGACAGCCGTTAAGATTTCCATTGATTTTAGCAAACGGAGAATGGGGTTCTGGGCCCTAGAGTTCGGGAGGACGCGAGCCGAGCACTGTTGGCAACGGCGGGTGCAACGGGGAAACCCGACAAGGGAAACCCAAATGGCCGGGCCAGACAGGGCCAGGGGCCATTGGTAGGGGCAAACTGCCAAAGAGACTCTGCGAGGCACCAGAACTTGACAAAATTAAAAAGGGGAGGTACGGTCAACTTATGGTGAGACTTTGAAGCAACATTGACCATCCTGGACACCAAAAATGGGGCACGCAAAATGAGGCAGTGACAAAAACGACCCGATGAAGCGAAAGAAAAGAGGGTCCCCATTCGGAACGGGGCGTGTGTGCCGAGGGCACAACACAACCATAGTATTGAAATGAGAAGGAGAAATTCACATGCCAAGAAAGGTCACAATCTTGTAAGACATTAAGTCCAATATTACCACAAAGGAGAAACATCACACGGATTAAGGAGGCCACACTTTGGTTGAAAAGGTCACACTTCTTAGGAGATGTATGTTATCGTCGCTAAGAAGGGACCATTTCTTATGAAAAGAACAAAAAGGGGATCATATGCTCCCCCTTTAAAATTTTAGTGTTCTTGATACCCTAATGTTTTAAGGAGACACAAAAGGGATCCCTTTGTAGAAAGAATACACCTAAGACAAGGCTCCCTAACCCCTTGCACCCCAAGTGTAAGGGCAAAGGTGAGCCAAATTGATTAAGATATGTTTCCCCTTGCAAAATAAGATATGATAGCATAAATCCAAGTTTATACCCCCATGCATGGTAGTGAATATGTTACGATACTAAAACTACCACATGGTAAGGAGAAAAAACTAATACTATTAATTAAGTGAAGATCCTTTTGATGTTTTTGAAGGAAAATAACGAAGACCTCTTGTTTTTTTTTGTGTCAAGTTTTATAGGGACACAAATACCTTGTTCTCTTACACCACATCATTTTCCCTTATATCCACATTGTTTCAAAAGTTGATAACCTCTTCCATAAATGGCTTCCATTTCTTTTGAAGAAGGTGGCTTTTCATGATCATGTTCACCATATATAGATGTTTAATTTGTGTTTTCTTCTTCTTTTCTAAAAGTTGTAGACTCAAATGCTTTTGATGAATTGGATTGTGTTGATATCATGGTAGCTTCTTTCTCTTTTCCTAATTTTGGTTGTATAAGCTTGTATTCCCCATTGAATGTAGGTGTGAAATCCAATGATCCCCAATCATCATCTAAAAAGTTTTTCATCAATGAATGACACTCATTTTTTTCTAAAGGTTCCACTTTTGTAGTTGGTGTCAATGTTCGAAGAGGATTCTTCATTCCTATTTTAATTTGTAAGCAATTTTAAAATTTAAGATCAACTTTTATCGTGTAAACCTTGTTTTTGTAAGTGTATTTCATTAGATGATGTAGCATTGATGGCACTCCATTCATTTTATGAATCCATGGTCTACCCAAGAGAAGATTATATGAAAGGTCATGAGGCATGACATGGATAGGGGTTTGTAACATCACCTTGCCAATTTTAACAAGTAATGTTATCACACCAAGCGGTTGTTTTCCCACATTATCAAAACCATAGATAGACAAATCAGTTGGTTGAATTTTAGTCTTATCTACTCCAATTCTATCCAAAAGGTTCACACTACAAACATTAAGCCTCAAACCATTGTCAACAAGGTTATGCCTAATCCCAACTATATTAATAATAGGTAATATCATAAAAGCATCATTTTTCTTTTAAATTTCCAAAGGAGGTAATTCACTTTGATGAAAGATAATGGCCATACTAGGTGAATTCATATTCTCAATCAAAGCGACCACATTGTTTTGTTGTGCACTAGGAGGGATGATAATTTTTTGTAAAGAATTTTGAAGCATGCCATGATAAGTACATGATATTTGATAATTTTTTGTGAAGTTGTTCCATAAGATCATACTCATTTACATTGTCTTGAGGTAAACGAGGGGCACTAAGTAAAACAGGTTGTGGGAATGGTATCAATGAAGGAATAACTTGCATTTGTCTTGGTTGCTTATTATTTCTAGTGTTATATGTGTAAGCTACTAGATGATAATTTGGTTGTTGCAACACATGATTACTAGTAAGTTGCTTTACAAAGCTTAGGATATAGTATGAGGTTTAGGAGGTCCTATAATTAGAGGAATATTAGGATGTCCAAAATGAGTGTTAGGAGGTCCAATATTTAGAGGACCCTTAGGAGGTCTAAAAGGATTTTTAGGAGGTCCAATAATCAAGGGATATCTAATGGCCAATTTTGCATTCATAACCTCAATGAATTTAATTTCTTGTTGATGATCTTCTATCGAGGGGGGGTCTAAGGTGACCTTAGCATGTTCATATAAGCAAGCCAACGTACTATCTTTTGAAAGAAATGTATCAATGATTTCATCCTCTTTCCTAACGATCTTCCTAAGTAGGAGAGGTGGGGGAGAGAGAAAAAAACAATATTCTCATGATGCTCAATGATTAGGTCTTCTAACACCAAGATACGTTCATCACAAGTAGGAGAGGTATTAGGAGAAGAACAAATATGATTTTCAATGATTGCATTCTCTTGCACCAATAAATTCTCACAAGTGGGAGATGTGTTGGAAGGTGAATGAAGACTAGGAAAAGTGATATTAAGCAATGTGTCAATGATTTCATTCTCTTGTGCCATAATATCTTCCTAAATGGGAGAAGTATTGGGAGAGGTACACACATGTTCCTCATGACGCTCAATGATTTGGTCTTCTAACACCAAGGTACCTTCTTCACAAGTAAGAGAGGTATTGAGAGAAGAAAAATTATGATTGTCATGATTTTCCTTGATTGCATCCTCTTGCACCAAAACATTCTCACAAATGGGAGAGATATTGAGAGTGACTAACAAGCTTGTTACTGGTTTCAATTTATTTCATTAGATTATACTCATAAGTATGAGATTACAATCATACAAGCCATGTGTGATGCTATGAAAACCATATGTTTGAAAAGAAACCATGTCTCTACTTTCCTTATGGATTTTGCAATGTGTTGTAACAACCTAGAGTTTTAAAATTTTACAAAAATAAAAACTAATGCACCCAAATTATGTAAGCTTCAGAAAATGTAAGCAATTGCCCTAAAGATTTGATGATTTGTAATACTGATATGCAAAAAAAATTCTCAAATTTGTAGCAAATCAAGCAAAATGACACCTTTATCACACATGCCATAACATTTTTCCAAAATTTCAAATTAGACAATTGCAAGCAAAAATAGATTGATAATGTAGAGACAAAAACCTATAAATTTTTTTCCTAAGACACCCCTAGTAGGATAGCGACACCCAAGGGCACCTGAGTCCTTGACAGGGGATCAAAAAATTAAATTGTTGATTTTTTATGTTGGTTTTTAATGTTACTATCTCTTGTTGTAAACAAGTTAAACAACTGATATTTTTCCATATTTTGCTCAATTTAAGATAGGGTAACGTAAAATGCAAGTGTGCAACAAAGGATAAAATATTTTTGACAAGTTTTGAATGCAAGTTTTAGGTCTAAAATGTAATGGTTGATTGATTCTAAGATGCCACAACCTTAAAATGATTATTTCGAAGCACTTTTGAAATTAAACAATGCAATGTTTTCTAATTTAAGACAATGTGATTCAAATGCAAATATGCAACAATAAAGGATAATTTTGAATGCAATTTTTAGATATAAGATGCTTTAATTGACTGATTTGAAGATGCAAAATTCTAAGAATGATGATTTGATGCAATTTTGAAACATAACTATGCAAAATTTCACTTGTTTTTAACCTAAAATGAAAGACGCAATTTACATGCAATAAACAATTTTAGATTTTGACCACTTAATGAATGAAATCTAAATGTAAATATGGTCTAAATGACTGAAATACACCCTAATGATACCTATGATACAATATGTGATGCAACTTTTTTTGAATTTTTATGCTTGCGTGATGCAAAGATGAAACCTTAAATGCAAGATGCAAAACCTAGATCTAGGGTTTGAAAGACTACCAAATCGGAAGGTTATGATGTCAAATGTTAGGTTCACCAAAATGAAACATAGAAAAAGGGATTATAGGTCCTAAATACAAAGAATCTAGGATGCAAGAGGCCTTTTTCCATGTTTCATTAGGATGTAGATCAACAAGGTGAGTAGACCAACTTTCAACTAAGAAGGTGAGCCAATTAGACCTAGATCTACATCTAATTGAGGATGTGAATGGATTGAAATGATTTGGAATGATTAACCTAATGGTCCTATATGCCGTAATATTAAAAATCAATATTTAGGAAATGCATAAACTAAAACTAGACATTGTAGGTGGATCTAAAAAGTGCAAAGTGATATGTACCTACCCAAAAAAGTTGGTTTCAAGCATTGTAGGAGGACTAAGTTACCCTTGGGCGAATGGGTCTTTGTAGGGGTGTCCTAATCAACTTTTGGGGTCCTCTACTGTCAGATCTAAGCTTCAAATTCCCACCTACAAATTTGTCATAACATTGTCATATATTTTTGTAATTGAGTTTTTGTGGCTTGACAAGATGCATGAAAATAAATGCAACAATAGACAAATTATCTTCAATCCTCTTTAACTTGAGATTTGCACATTCATAAAGAGAGGAAATGTTGGTCCATTTTAGGGGCTTGCCTCATTCAAACCACATGTAAGTGTTTCCATTTCCATAGTGGAAATGTTGATGATAAATGGATATTGAAAGGAAGGAATGATGAAATCACAATGTGCTACAACTCACCACCCTTCAATGGCTACCTTGAAGGACTAAATTCATGCACATCTCCTCTAGGATTTGGATCTTGCTTGCTTGAATACATGAATGCTTCAGAGACCTACAAAAAGATGTTAGCATTCACAAAATAAGACATCATAACATAAACTCATAAACACTTTGGTATGATGCTCGGATCTTGAATTGCTCGAATGAAACTTTGATAATGTTGCTCTTGAATTGATCTTGAATGATCTTAATGTTCACCTCTCTTTAGATAGATCTCAAATGATGCAATAACTAGGTATTTATAGGAATTTATTTCATTTCCCAAAAATTAGATCCTGATAGCTGACATTTGCAAGTGGGGTTTTGAATGTTAAAATGCCCACTCTAGCATGTCCAAAAATGGGTCTTGGCTAAAAAGGAGGACCCATTTTCCCATGGGTGAATGGGTCTTGGCCTAAATTTCTAGGACACTCAATGTCAGGGGCAACATATGAGGTGGATGCATTTATTTAATGCTTGTCATTTATTGAAAAGGGGTACAAATGGTCTCTGGAATACATAATCTTAGGCAATTTGGGGGTCAATTAAGCTCAATAATTTATGGGGGCCAAAACATAATGTGAAATTGTTAAGGTATGCAATTTTCTACACTACAATATTAATATTAATATTATAACATGTTAAATTTTAATCTATATCAGACCCAAAAAATCATTCTGAGTAAAAGAAACATATATCTACTTCTTAAGTTAAAGAAACAGATATTCGTTTCTTAAGTTAAAGAAATGGATATATGTTTCTCAAGTTAAAGAAATAAATATCCATTTTAAAATTTAAAAAATGGATATCCATTTCTTCTAACATTTTTTTTCCTTGGTTATTGCCTCACGATTTCTTTGGGATTTGGCTAGGGGTTGTTTAACCTGAAAATTCAATTGTGGCAACGTGTTTATAGGGGTTGCAATGGTTTTTTGAACTTCACCCTTTGTGCTAATGAATTTTTTTCATCCAAATTTGTTGAAATGAAAAGGGTTTATTTAGTAAAATTTTATTTTGAATTTAAAAGATAATTATTATTGATTTTTTACATGCACTATGTGTAAAGTCGTGATTGATAGGCTGATTGAAAAATATTTATACCTTTTAAATGGTTACACATTTTTTGAATTTGAAAGATGTGTCACACTCTATGCTTCACAAACTATAGTTTAAAAGAAAATGAATTTCATAAGTTATTGACCAAGTTAGGGTGGCAAGACAAATGGTTTTTAATATTTTTAAAAAATCTTACTAAAAAATTCATAACTAATTATTTACTTGCAAAAAAATTACAAAATAATATGTGTCACATCCAAGCATGTGTCCTCTACTTATATTAAAATATTTTTTAAAAAATTATTTTTTCTCATACTTAGGGTGGCCAAACAATCGCCTACTTTTTATTTTTTTCCAAAATTTAAAGTACTACTACATTGAAATTTTAAATTTTTACCAAATCAAATTACTTTTTTTTCAAAAAAGGCATAGTAGCCTACAAACTACATTCAATTTTCTACAAGTTCTATTCCTATATATTTTTCAAATAATAACCTATTCAAATTCTTATGTGAAGTTGCTTAAGTCTATTTTTTTATATTTTCATTGCCACTTAGAGGCCTTGTTTGGCCCATCATGGTCCTGCACTGGCCCATGTATAAAATAGTTTATTTTTTTGGCTAATCTATGGTTAATAAAATGAAGTGTGTCACTTAAAATAATGAGAACTATGTAGGCATATTTCTTATTAAACCCTTTAAAATCCATGGTGTAGGGACTAGAGATTCTAGCTAACGCACACACAAATATTTTAGTATGATCATTAATAGCTAAATAATTAACTAATTATTTCTCCTCTTCATATATTTCTTTGGAATATTCTATTCATCTTCCTTGGATGGAGATTCCACATCAAACTAATATAGCATTTATTTGGTAGAACAATGGTTTGGGGTAAATTTTTCATCACAATTGTAACACAATCCTTTATCTTAATGGTCTCACATTTCTAATTGAATGAAAATTTGATAGGCTTGGAGTGTGGGTTGGGAGTTGGCACATGATGATTCATCATATTAGGCTTGAATGAGGTGAACTTAGAGAAGTGAAATTGAGTTGTGGAATTATCTTCTACAAGTTTTTCTAAAATTTTGGTTTCCATAATATTTTAGGTTTGAAAATTTTAACCTTAGTCTAAATTTACTCCTTGAGGTCACTTATGAAACAATTAGTGAAGAAGCCACTTATGAATCCTTTAGTTTGGTTGGAAAGTTTCTCAATTTTAGTTGGATATTCTTGCACAAAGAAAAGATGTTATAATTTTGCTTAAACTCGTATAAAATATTCATAGGCACTAAGGTTGAAGAGAACAAAAAAATTATATGAATTTAGTTGAACTAGGTTCAAGATTAGCCTTCCTATATACTATTGTACCATTGGATTGGTATTTTTCCAAGTTGAATAAGGAAATAGAGACCATCTACCCCTAAGTACTACCATGGAAAGTAAACTACAGTTTCACATGTTAGACCCAAATACCAAGGTTTTTAACATCAAATTTAGGGAAATCATATTTTGTACCTTAAAGAATTAAGCTAGAACGAAAACTAGAGCTAGTGTTAATAGAGTAGTTATGGTATGATTCATAATTTATTAGGTGATTAAAAGATTCTAGTATTTGGGCTTATCCATCACTAAGGAATGGGATAATAGACTCAAATTTCTCCAATTTAGTAGTTATTGTAGCACCAATTTCCTTTAAATGGGTGTTGACCACTAGGAGGGGTCCCAAAGTGGACAAAAAAGTGTGCTAGTGTTATATAATAAAATATCAACCTAGAGAGAGTATTGTTATGGGAAAATTAGTTAGATGGCGATTTTCAAACACAATTTCTTTTTACATAGGTTTCCTTGAGATTTTAGATCCTTATGGGCTAGAAATGTAGTTACTTTTTATAATTTTGTGGTTGGTGGGATTTCCATGTTGTATTTATGATTTATTTGATTTATTGTAGCAATATAGATTTAGTGTAGATAAATAAACACCACTAATCACAATAGAGTTAGAAACTATAAAACCCTCATTGATCATAATATGGATATAAATTGTAACAAATCCCATTGGACACAATATAACTGCAAATTAGATTTTCTTAAAGTGGGGTGCAAAATCCATTGGTGGTGATGTTATCCAAATCTAAATAGGCCAAAGAAGGAAGAAAAGGAAAAAGAGAAAGGCTCTAAAGGAAGTGTGTAGTTTGTGAGATTACAAATATGCTGATCGAACTAAATAAATTATAATGCAAGTAACTTCCTCAAATTAAATACTTACCAATGCATCACATGTTATAGACAAGTTCTTAATTCCTAGTTCTAGGTTTCAAAAACACCTAGGGGTCTTATGATATACCTAAGGATACATCAAAGGACAAGACCACATATAGATGCTATTTGATGGTTTTATTTTGGAGGGAAACCATTCACCAAAACCTATATGGGGAATCTAACCCTTGGTACAATGCTTCTACCCTACCAAAAAAAGATAGAAAAAAGAAAAGAAAATTGAGGTAAAATATTTTGTAGACGCTTTGTAATCACTTAGAAGACTAATAGTCATATAAAGTCCCAAATGAAATATATTGCAAAAAATTATGGATTTGGAAAGATCTTTAATACAAAAAATATAGTCCTCGCTATAAAAAATTAACCAAAATAAAAAATAAAAAAAATATATGGTATAGATGAAAGCACAAGAATTATATTACATTGAAATGGTAGATTCATATTACAATATATCACTAGTATTTTTTAGGGGCAACCTCCTAGAACTATTCTCAATACAATATAATTCATGGATGATTCATTTTAGTGTTAAACCCTTTATTCATACTTATTCTAACCAAAGGAACTACTACCTCCCAAGAATGTGAGATACACCAATTTAACAAAAGCAACAACTTGCAAAAATATATGCATCTAATAATTTTATTAATAAATCTTAACACAAAAATAATTAATTAGAAATATATGTCCTAATAATTATCAATTTATGATGTTCTGATCATATGTACATGTATGAGTATAAACAATTATTACAATTTATTAAATTTGACAAACAAAATAATGAAAATGAAATAATGTGAACTCTCCCAAACTAACATTTATGTAAATTAAATAAAATAGTTAGATCTTCATAAGTGTTTACAATGTTATGTTTATGTAGAAGAGACGAAAAGAGTACATCACACATGTAAGAATCATGCGCCACCTACTTATGTACATGAAAAGGAGGAGGTGTACTCAATAGCTAAACATAATCACTAGTCATATAAATAATATGATTAACATTTAATTTATGAAAAACTATCATCATAAAAAAATATAATTAATGTCAAACTCTTAGATAAGTGATGTGAATACGTATCAAAGAGGACAAATAATCTAAAATTCATAGACAAGTGAAAAGTGAAGAGAACACATACCAAATAAGATGAATATATGATTTGGAACTATTTCCTAGCTGATTGTTAGATAGAAAAGGTGGATGTTAGGTTCTGCGTTCTTTCCCCTTGTAATCGATGTTGATTGATTTTCCCTTGGCGAAGAAAAGCCCAGGACTATTTTAACGTGGCGTTCACGTTCTCACTTCTACTGGCCCGCCACTCACATTTTTCCTCGGCCTTATCATCAAAACCGAGAATCTCGTGTCTGAAAGTGCGCACTAGGAAGCTGGTTCACTTATTTCTTGACAAAATTTGGATGGTGACGCGAGAAAGAGGCAAGCGTTAAGATCTGAAAGAGCTTCTGAGATTTCTGGTAAGCAAGCGTTTTTAATTTTAGTTTCAGTTTGCAAAGCATATAGCAGCAATCATGCTCCGCTCCGCTCTCGCTTTCTTTCCATGCATTCTCGCCTTTTTGTTTTTGCTTCTCCACTGTACTTCTCTCTCGCAAGAAGGGGTAATTTTGCTTAAAATCAAAAGGGAAGATTGGAGGGACCCGCGTAAAACTTTGAGCGACTGGAACGAGTCTCACCAAAATCCATGTGCTTGGCAAGGAATCTCTTGTGATGCATTCAACACTGTTACGGCTGTTAATCTCACGGGTGCCTCGATTTCTGGCAACTTGACTTCTGCTATATGCAGCCTTCCGAATCTCATGGCCCTCACTCTCCAAGCCAATGCTTTCAGCGGTCCCTTCCCACGCGGCCTTTTGCATTGCAAGCGTTTGCAGAAACTCGTTTTGTCAAGCAATCAGTTCGCTGGAACGCTGCCCAGTCGTATCTCCGAATTGAGGGAGTTGAGAGAGTTGAACCTGTCAGGAAATACTTTCAGTGGCTCTATTCCTCCAGCCTTTGGAATGCTGCCAAAGCTCGAAGCTCTTTTCTTACACGACAATAGTTTGAGTGGGACTTTCCCTAATTTTGTCGGTAAGTCGGAGTCCCTCAAGAGCTTGACGATTGGCGGTAATCCCTTGAGTCCTGGTGTGATGCCCATAGAGCTTGGCAATTTAAAGCACTTGCAGGAGTTATGGCTAAATAACTGTAGTCTTGAAGGTGGAATCCCAACTTTCTTGGGCAATTTAACGAAGCTGGAGTGGTTGGATATGTCGATGAATAATCTCTGGGGAGATATTCCGCCTAGTTTAATGGCTCTTGAGAATTTGAGAGTATTGTATTTGTATAAGAATAATTTGTCTGGACAAATTCCAGCCAACATTGATCAGCTGAGGAGATTGTCCAGTTTGGATCTGAGCACCAATCAGCTTCATGGCACAATTCCCCATGGAATTGTCAATCTCACATATTTGGAGACTTTTATTTTGTCTATCAATCGGCTTACCGGAGAGATACCAGCTCAGCTCGGCAAGCTACGGCATTTGAAGTCCTTTATGGTGAATAACAACATGCTCAATGGATGGTTGCCACAAAGTTTGGGTACATACTCCAATCTCCGTCTCGTTCAAGTGATGGTAAACAAATTGGAAGGCCCTCTACCAAAGAATCTGTGCATGAGAGGAGCGCTTTTTAACTTGGATGCCTCGTCAAACAATTTCAACGGTACTCTGCCTTCATCCTTGGAAGTCTGCCCGTCTCTACAGTATCTGCACATCGAGAACAACCAGTTGAGCGGCAAGATTCCTCCTGGGCTATGGGGTTCTTCCAATCTTGTACACTTGTTTCTTAGCAACAATAAGTTTGAAGGAGAGTTTTCAGCTGAAGTTGGTCAAGCGAAGAATCTAAGTCGATTGAACATAAGCAACAACCACTTTGATGGAAGACTCCCTGCACAAGTTGGACAGCTGACAAAACTTGAGGTTTTTGAAGCCAGTGAGAATCAGTTTTCAGGCCCCATTCCCCATGAGCTCACGAGCTTAAGTTCGGTCAATATTCTTCAGCTGGACCATAATTTTCTGTCAGGAGAAATTCCCAAGGAAATCATGTCACTGAAGAAACTCATTCAGCTCAATTTGAGTAACAATCGACTCACGGGCGAAGTCCCTGCATCTTTGAGTGACATGAACATTCTTGATCTATCGAACAACCTGCTTTCTGGAAGAATTCCTCCTGAGTTAGGACGGCTAACAGTTCTCAATGTATCCAACAATGCCTTGTCTGGACGCATTCCTGACTCTCTAGATACTCTGGCTTACAAGGAGAGCTTTTTGGGTAATCCGAATTTATGCGGGGGTCAGAATTTGATGCTACCTTCGTGTTCTTCTCCTCATAAGTTATCACCTCAGAGTTTAGCGACCATTATAGTAACGCCTTTAATTATAGTGGTTGTTACCTTGTGCTCCATTTGTCTGTGTCGCTCGTTTTTCAGGAAGCCAAGCAAGACCCCATCATGGAAATTAACTCCATTCCACTCGACAGAAGTGGACGAGTCATACATCCTCTGCAATTTGAAAGAGAGTAACCTGATTGGCTCCGGAGGTGCTGGAAAAGTTTACAAGGTCATTCTCCACAACGAGCAAGCAGTAGCTGTTAAGAAGATTCAGAACATGAGCAAATTAGGAGGAAATTTTAACAGAGGAGGTGAGCAAAAAGAGAATAAAATGGGGGAAGTAGAGGTGGATGCATTGGGACTCATCCGGCATGCCAACATCTTAAAGCTTCTGTGTTGCATTTCAAGTGAAGAGTCAGATTTTAAGCTGTTGGTATACGAATTCATGCCCAATGGCAGCTTGTTCGATCGTCTGCATGGTGGCCCAGGTCCACAAATAGCGTTGCAATGGCCGATGCGTTATCAGATCGCTCTTGATGCAGCTCGTGGGCTTAGTTATATGCATCATGGTTGCTCCCCTCCAATATTGCACAGGGATGTGAAATCCAGCAACATCTTGCTAGACGGGGATTTGAGGGCTAAAATTGCAGATTTTGGCGTATCCAGAGTGCTTGACAGGTTGGGTGATGAGTATACGGTGTCTGGTTATGTAGGGTCGCATGGATATATAGCCCCTGGTACGAACACTTCGTCTCCTTCAATTTCTAAAAAATTGGTTTGTAGCGACAAATTCTCTCTTCCTCTTTTTTTTCCCTAATTTTTTTGTCTTTTCCAAACTGTGATGTGTAGAATATGCGGATATGTTGAAGGTGAATGAGAAGAGTGATGTGTACAGCTTCGGAGTGGTGGTGTTAGAGCTGGTGAGCGGGATGAAAGCCACGGGTGAGGCGGAGTATGGAGAGGGTATGGACATAGTGGGTTGGATACGCAACACAATTTGGATGGGAGGAGAGAGAGAAGTGGTGGATGAGCGTGCAGTAGAAGATAATTGCATAGAACAGATGCTACGCGCCTTACGTGTGGGTTTGGTTTGCACAAACAGAGAGCCAAATCAGCGGCCTTGTATGAGAAAAGTAGTGGAGATGTTGATGGCGTGCGGTGCAAACAATGACAGGGAGACAAGGGATCAAATAAAACTTGAGCATATGGAAAGGATTTCAAGTACCCACTCCGAGAGTGAGATCAAAGTCGTTTGCTTGCCAGATTAACACGCGTATTTCATAGACACTTAATGTAGAATAGGAATAAATTATAGGAAGATAATGAAACTTTTCAACAGTTGAAGTAGAATATTATCTTTGGAAGTCATGTAATACATATAATAGGTCACTTTTTGAGATTCTTCACATCCAATGTGTCTATTTAAATTAATATAAAATAGTTGTTATTTGATGTATTTTATGTAAAAATGGCATTTTTTTTTTCGAATGTGAGAAAATGTAAAAAGGTTATTAAACAAATTAGAAAGAAAAAATATATAAGATGAAAAAATTGACTATCATAAAAGTAATTTTTAGTTGTATAATATAACATAATCTTATTTTTAGCAATATGTTATAAATACCTAATTTCAATAGATATATCAATTTTCTAGTATTATTCAATCTTTACAAATTTTTATCACAAAACAAAGAATTATTTGGTCCAATTTCAAATTGTGTGGCATTTGCATGAAGGAAATATAAACTTATCCATTACGATCATCAAGTAACAACTTGTCCTCCATTATTATAACAATTTTGTCTACTTGACACAATCAAAGATTAAGAATACAACAAAATAGAAAGACCTACAAGTAAAATAAAAAAATTAAAGAAAAGTTAAAAAAAAATCTCTTTTTTGGTTGTGCAAGATTGTTGACAATCTAGATGCTCATGCATCAAGCACATTGAATAGGAGAACATGTTTCATGAGTTGAATCTCATTAATATTTTTTGAAATTTGGGACTGAATCCATACTTAGCAATCTCAAATGCACTCATCCAAGTTGCCCCATCTATTATTTTGTTCTTCTATTGAACTAAATACTCTCTATATTATTTCCCCCTTGCCCTCTTGATTACTCAAGAAACTAGTAATGTATCAACTTCATATGATTAACTTTTTGGTAGATGTATTCATTCTTGTTTCGTTTGCAAATGTGAAAATGTTTTTTTTCTTTTCCACGTGTTTCTCTTTCATATAAGGCCAAAATTCTCAATTGTAACTGTTATCAACAAAGTATGCACCCAAAGCTAAGTTATCAACTCAGCTACCTGTTGATACATGGGTACATTACTAGGCCTGTGGGTTGCCTAAAACTTGGAATGAAGCTCCATAGTAGGCTGGTTCCTATGATACTTCACCTAAAATGAACTAAACTAATGATGCTTGTTGAGAAAAGAGAGAAGGATAACTTGTAATGAAACCTCAACTCTAAAAGGTGATGCACCAAATATGTCTTTCAAACCTACACCGCTGTTTTGGAACTTACAATATGACCAAAATGGACAAGTTGCTTCAGCACAACTCAAGTTTCCACATGCTTACACATAAGTATTTTGTAGGAAAGATGAGGCATTTTTTCAATTCTAAAAGGAAAAAACAATTATCTTCACAATTGGAAGTTTCCAAAACTATTATCATAACCTATGACCTACATAATGCATGCATATTTCTGCAAGAAGGTGCTTAAAGAATGAGACATAGATTGAGGATCATACCAAATCACAAAAAATACATTTTTCATTCATACATGCACACCAAAAAAAATAGATTGGAGAAGGAAAATTACTTGTATTTTATTGATCAAAAGAAGTGTTACGTAGCTGTGTACAAATCTGAGAGTGGAGTTTCATTGCTGCTCTAGCTTGAAAGAACTTGAGAAAAGTTACAATACAGAACTTAGAGAGAAAGAACTCACTGAAAATTGCTTCTAAAGCTTGCTTATATGCTGTTCAACAGCTTACATGAGAATAGGAACATGTGTGGAAGAGAAAAAGATAAGCCTTTGCTTGAGTTGCTAGGTCAAACTCCTTTGGTCGTCCAAACATGAAATGCCTACTTTTCAGCCTCTTAAATTGCTGCAAAATGTTGTTTTAGTGGTGAAAAAGTCATCCCTTGACCTCTTCTACCATCAAAGCTTCACAAACAGCTCCTAGATACTCTCAAATGCCCCAAAACTGGGTCAAAACTGCCCCTACATCTTCTCATCCTGTTTGCACAACTCAAAAACCATCCTAGATGCTTGGAACTACTCATAAATGCATAGAAATAGGTTATGGATGTTCATTCAACTCCCAACTGTTGGAGACTTCTTCAAAATGGATAATAAGACATGTGTATAAGATCCTTAAAGACTGAAAAGTTACACATGTTTTGTCTCCTAAAACTTCCTTATGTTGATCTCTTGTCATGGATGAAGTTCTTTTCATAATTTTCCTATTAGGCTGTGTGATAGGTCGAAATGGAGTGTTAGAAAACAAGCAACAAGTTAAAGAGTGCAAATAAACAACTCAAAACAACCTACACCTCAAGATTAGCCTAAGTTGGAAACAATGCAAGACAAAGCAATGAAATGGAACTTTATACCTTGCGTTGAGTCGATCCTTTGGTTGGCCCTTCGATCTTTGATGTGTATGCTCCTTGGATGGCACAAGATGTGAGATGTGAGATGCAAATGATGCTTGAAATCATGAAAATGGCTAAGTGAAGATTGAGAAACAAATTTGCAAGAGTTTGGCTAGCACAAATGGTCTCCCTAAAATGAGAGAAAAGAGGGGGTATTTATAGGATTTTTGGGAAATCTTAGGAGAAATGGACGGTTGAGATTGATCCACCAAATATCAAGATGTAGGGCTAAGGTGAGTTGAGAACTCACAAGCCCTCACATCTTGAAATGTGGCATGTGAGATAGCCCTAAAAGGTGAAGTGGACATGAGGTGGAAGGACAGGTACATGACATGGAGGGGGGTACAAAGTACCTTGGGATTGGACAAGATCTCCTCATAAAGGAGGTCCTTGTCCCCATGTGGGTGAGAGGACATGTGAGGAATTAAAAATTCCTCAAATATTCTCATGGGGATGTGAGAAAGAATAAAGAATGAATGAAGGACATGTGGGGAGAAGTGAAGGAATTAAAAATTCCTTTTGGGTGCCTTGGGGGATTAAAAGGTGAATTAAAAATTCACATGGGGAAGTGGAGTGCCTTGTCCAAAAGGAGAAAGCCTTTAATAAGGTTGACTCAAGGACATGTGCCATAAATAGGATGAGGATTAGGTTAGGCTAATCAAAGGATTAAGGTTGTGCAAGTACTCAGTTAGATGGACTAATGACTCATTAGAAGCAAGTGGGAAATTATGGAGGATGTGACCTTAATGATGATTAAGGGTGTGCACATGCTAACCCTGGTTAATTAGGAGAAGATGAAATAATTAAAATGGATTAGGGACCAACTTGCAAAAGTTGGAGGATGTGACCATGAGAGAGAAAAGATGAATTAAAAATGAATTTTAATTCAAAAGGGGAATATGACTAGATTAAATAAAAGGGTATATTTATTCAATTTAGAGGAGGAAGAGGGGCAAAGTATTAAATCAAATACTTTAGGACCTTTGTGCAAGATGCAGGGTATTAATTAAACACTTGGTTTAATTAATATTGACAAAGGGGATGAGCAACCGAATGAATAGGGAGACGCGTTTGATCATGTGGAAGTGATCAAAATTGGACGTCTACATTTTGCCCCTCTTCGAAAGACTATTAGAATAATAGGGTTTCGAAAAAAAATAGAATGCGGATGGCCCTGTAAAGGAAGAGATCAGAATAGGAGATACCCCAGCATGGGGGGAATGCACGTGAGCTGCCCTGAACGAAGGGAATGCGGAGAGGATGCCCCAGTCAAGCAAAGGTAGGTTTAGAGCGACGGGTTAGGAGGGAATGGTAGGGTGCCGCCACCGCGGGGGCGGACCAGTCCGCCACCGCAGGTGGGCCAGCCCGCCGCCGGTCCGAGGGAGGGGAAGGGAGGGGAGGGGAGGCGAGGGGGTGGAAGGAAGGAGGGGGGATCGTGGGGAAAAAAGATGGGGTGGGGGCGGGAGGGAGGAAAAAGATGTGGGGGCCGGGAGGGTGGAAGGAAGGGAGGGGGATGGGTTGGGGAAAAAGATGGGGTGAAGGGGAGGTAGGATAGAGAGGATGTGTGTGGGGAAGGGAGGGGGGATGGGTGGGAAAAAAGATGGGGGTAGGATAGGGGTGGAAGGGAAGGAGGGGGATGGGTGGGAAAAAAGATGGGGTGGGGGGGGCGAGAGGGGTGGAAGGAAGGGAGGGGATGGGTGAGGAAAAAGATTGGGGGGTAGGATAGGGGTGGAAGGAAGGAGGGATGGGTTGGGGAAAAAAGATGGGGTGGGGGGCGAGAGGGGGAGGTAGGATAGGGGGGATGGGTGGGGAGGGGAAAAAAGGGGGGATGGTTAAAACCAAGAATGAAGGGGGGCACATGCAAATGAAAATGACCAAGACGTGTTTTCGCGTGTGCAGAAAACAGGGATTTTGCGCATTCGAGAGAGGCGATCGAAGGTGCTGGGGAGATGCATGGCGAGGATGACCAAGGAGGATCATCAGAGGCTAGCGGAGGCTGGACTATTACACATGCTGACATATCCGACGATTAAGGCCCATGGGGCCATGTTGACGGCCTTGATAGAGCGATGGGATTCAAAGACGTCGACATTTCACCTACGGACAAGGGAGATGACGGTGACGCTAGAGGACGTGTGGCGGATCCTGAGGCTTCCGATATTAGGGCTCCCAATTAGCGAGTGCTGGTCAGAGGATGCAGCGTTGGAGGAGTCCTTGCGCGTGGTGTTTGGTAGCGACGAGCTACCAAGGGAGCGAGGGCAGTTGGAGGTGGACAGGATGGTAGGATGCAGGGTGCCGGTACTATCGCTGTACCTGGTCGGGCTGATCAGTGGCATACTATTGCCAGACCGGGGTGGTTGGTATTTGTCTATGAGGTCGGTGGAGGTGATCCGACATATCATCGAGGGTCGGGAGGGACAGTTTGCGTGGGGGACGTGCATATTAGCCCAGCTATATCGGGACATGCACGTGATTTGCTACAGGCAACAGTTGAGTGTGACCCATGTGACATTACTACAGGTGTGGGCCTGGGAGCATATCCGCGTTACCAGGCCGACTATGGTGAGGGTGGGTGAGCAGGATGACACACAGCCCGTAGCATGGTGGTGGGGAGCAGAGGCAGGGACACTAGTGCGGTATCGAGAGGTGCAGGAGGTGGATGTGTGGAGGAGGCAGTTTGATGATGTGCAGGCAGTAGATATAGTATGGAGGCCATATATGATCCGGCGATTCAGGGGGTGGTCGAGGGAGGAGGGGCTGCATAGTGGTTATTTCTTCACTCGATGCTACATGATTGGGAGCAGGCCATACATAGTAGAGTTGCATCGACCGGATTGAGTGACGAGACAGTTCGAGGTGAGATAGGACATTCTAGCAGGTCGAGTGTGGTTTGCACAGCAGGTACGGGAGCAGCAGGTATGGGGAGACAGGCTGAACCTGCGCAGTGTATGGAGTGACATTGAGAGACTAGTGTTCAGGCCCTACCCGGACAGGCGAGAGGGGCCATGAGATGCAGGGATGACAAATCGGTATGAGGAGTGGTTCGGGCGACATCCAGTGGAGCAGATTACACCAGCCGTGCCGATTGAGGAGGCACGAGGATTTGGGTCAGAGGACGAGGGGCGAGTGCGGGTGATTAGGCCACGCGGACCGCCGAGGGGGGACAGAGGAGGCCAGGGGGCACAGGAGCAGGTGATAGGTAGGCAGAGGAGATTATGACAGCGGAGAGGTCGAGGAGGCGACATAGGAGAGGGGAGAGGGGCGGAGACAGGAGGTGAGAGAGGCTGGGGCCGAGGAGGTGGGAGGGAGGAGGCTGAGAGGCTGAGGAGGATCACAGGGTACACAGGGTGAGGCCAGCAGGGCCAGAGGAGAGGATATTGCGGAGGATGAGGCGGAGGAGGGGGCAGAGGAGGAGGCCGAGGAGGTGGTGGAGAGGAGGCCGAGAGCCCGAGGACGGAGTCGACAGGAGAGGAGGCCGAGAGCCCGAGGACAGAGTCGACAGGAGAGGAGGGCGAGAGCCCGAGGAGGAGAGGCACAGGGGACACAGGGCGAGGCCAGCGGGGCCGGAGGGGAGGAGATTGGATAGGAGACAGCCAGAACTACTAGCAGGCGGGAGGCAGCCAGAGGCTGACGAGACCTAGGAGGGCAGGAGACAGCCGGAGGGGAGGAGGCACATGGAGCCGGGGAGGAGCCAGCTAGAGGGGAGGAGGCATATGGAGTCGGGGAGGAGATGGATAGAGATGTAGGAGGACAGGGGGGCAGGAGCCAGCTGGAGGGGAGGAGGCATATGGAGCCCGAGAGGGGATGGATAGAGATTTAGGGGGACAGGGAGGGCAGGAGCCAGCTGGAGGGGAGGGGGCATAGCCACAGCAGGGATCTCCTAGGGTGATAGATCTGGATGAGATGGAGAGTGAGGGGTATTTGGCTGAGAGTGAGGGATATCATCTGCGGGAGATGGAGATCGACTCAGATGTGCATGATGTAGCACCGGTAGACGCGGCACCACCCGCAGGGGAGGATCTAGTGGCGGTGTTGAGAGAGACAGTGGAGAGGTTGCGACAGAGCGAGCAGCGGGTGCGGGAGGTAGGGGCAGAGCGGATCGCAGTCGAGGCAGAGAGGGATGAGTGGCGGGCCCGATTTGCTCAGGGGGAGAGAGACTACATGGAGCTAGTTATACTAGCATCAGGCGAGGCGGAGGTTGTGGTGAGTGAGGATGAGGCGGGATGAGGCGTGGACTGGTAGGGTGGAAGAGGTTAGGCGAGAGGTGCATAGCGGGGAGGGGGGATCTTGGTATCTGAGATGAGCTAGCTGAGCTCGGGATGAGATAAATGCGGTGGAGGTAGAGAGAGGTGTTACAGGCCTGAGGTTGGAGTAGCGAGGCGGCGGCGGTGGCGGAAGTCAGGAGGCAGTCTCACAGAGAGAGATACAGCATGCTACAGTCCATCTAGCTTACCAGCAGGCGAGACCATTGGCCTAAGTTGCAAGCCCTATAGAGGGACAGAGATGCAGCGGTGGCGCGGGAACAGGTTGCACAGAGGGAGAGGGATGTTGCAGAGTCGCGGATGCAGACTTTACAGGGCGAGAGGGATGCAGCACGAGCTTAGTTGCAGGGGGTGCTAGTTGAGGGGGGAGGTGCAGGGACAGATGTACAGGAGCTGCACACATAGTTACAGGTGATGCAGGCCGAGAGGGATAGAGACTCAGAGCAGATACGGCAGTTGATACTAGCTCAGGAGGCCTGGGCACGGGAGCGGCGGGCTATCAGTGCAGATCGAGATCGGTATAGGCATGAGCGGAATGTCGTGAGACTAATAGCAGGGCAGCGGGATGAGTTTATGCAGCAGGCTAGCTATTGGAGAGGGGTATATGAGCAGGTTGTTCCAGATCCAACGCAGCGCACAGCACGCTACGTCAGTCAGGCTCCACTGCCACTAGGGCCATCCCAGTCACTAGGGACACGCACCAGGGGCTTCAGCGACTACCGGCGGACTCCGTCTCCATACGGCGGTTATCAGGGGACACCCACCCGCGAGTACCAGGGGATGCCAGGACATAGAGGGTCAGCACCCGATTCTCCACAGAGGTCAGATGTGGGCAGCTCACAGTAGAGCAGGCAGAGGATGACATCGGTTATTTTTGGCAGATACAGGATGGATGGTTGGTGGATGACACCAGAGGGCAGAGGCGATCCACATCTCTGGGTTTTGTATTTTATGAGGTGATATATGATGGAGATGTATTGTATCATGACATTTTATTATTTTGATGATATGATGGCCTTTATTGACATTATGCAGGATGTTTCCTTTATGCAGCTATATGAGATGATTCATGATGTGATTTTGCATGCATATATATACACATGTTTATATGGATGACTTATGTTTTATGCTTTATATTTTTATGGATGGATGATTTATGATTGATGCAAACGTGTTTATGATTCATGATGTATGGATGCACATGTTTATATGATTTATGATGTATGATTGATGGATGGACGATTTATGCATGTTTATATGATGTATGATGTATGATTTATGGATGCACATGTGGATGGATGATTTATGCATGTTTATATGATTTATGATGCAATTACATGTCAATAACGACCGTTATGAGGATGCGGGTAGGTGATAGGCGGATGGAAGATTGCATTTGCCAAAAACAACCATTAATATCCTGAGAGGAAGAGGGCTGACAAGAGGAACAATGAACGAGAGTACTTGCACAACCAAAATCATAAGCGGTGGTTATGATGGAAATGAAGGGTGCATGCAAAGTGGTGGAAATGCAGTGAAAGTGAGATTTTTCCATCTTTGGAGCATTGATTTTTACTATAGCATAGGGTACCAAGCACCTTGATATAGAAGACCAAGGCAAGCGAGTACTCTACGCATGAAACAAACACAGAAAATAATAAGGTTATCCCAACACTCCGAGGTCACGATGACCTTGGTCGGGCCTGGTGTTGTAATAACTGCAAACACACAAAGTTGTCCCAGCATAACACAAGACCTTAGAGATATCGGTGGGTCTTACGAGGGACAACCGAAAAGATAGCAACCAAAACAAAAGATCAAGGTATGCCCCCATTTCGACAGATCAAAGCACGCCTTGGTATGGTGGACCAAGATGACCTTGACAAGTGGTAGGAAGGAACCCAAAATGATAAACAAAATCCGAAAGCATCAAAAGATCAAAATCAAGACAACAGGTCATTTGCCATAGGATCACGGTGATGGATGTGATTGATGAGGTCTGCTAGGAAGGATTCATCCTGTTGAAACCAAAGATGGATGCGAAATAAGGTGACCCAGTTGGCGTGGGATATTACCGAGGGACAAGATCTTGTAACACAAAGGAATTTCGTTTATTAAGGATGGGGTAGATGTGGGCATAACTTGATAACGATACACGAAAGACCGACATAACCTACAGACCTAGGGGCTCAGGGGCCAATCATAGATTAGCCTTGCCTACGTGAAAGCGCAGAGCCCTCGTAGTTCCAGAAAAGACCATGGATAAAGCGGAAAGGAGACAAATGGTAATCAGTGGTGATGGAAAAATGCCCCAGGGGCAGATCAAGTGATCGACCTTGCCTACGTGACAGCGCAGGGGCAACGTAGTTTGACTAACGGACATGACGTGATAGGGTCTAGGTGAAGACCGATGTGATGGATGACCCTACTTGATGACACAAATGTGAATGACGTAAGCTCAGAGTGAGATACCGAAAAGCTCAGGAATGGGGGATAGGCTAGATGGGTCGTCCAATGCTCAATCAATATTTACCAAGCAGCCTAGGATGAGATGGGTAAGGACAATGATGCGGATGAAGGCATAAAATAACTAGGATGTCAGGTAGATAATGATTAAGCCCTCTATGGATGATGCATGTTACCAGGTTTTCACCATCCATACTTATCCAAGGCGCCACCAAGAGGTGCTTTTCACCATAGGACGGATTTATTTCTCTTGACTATTGTTGGATTTTTTATTTTATTTTATTTTTTATTTTTTTTTAGATTTTTTAGATTTTTTTTGTATTTTTTGGATTTTTGATCGGGTGGGGTAACCGAGCGGACTTAGGCATAGAACTTTTTCAAATGCATGACATTGATAGGTTCGTCAAGGGGTTCTCCTTCGAGAGTGGTCAACTTGTATGCCCCATATCCATATTTAGCAGCTATGATATAGGGCCCCAACCAATTTGCCTCAAATTTTCCTTTCTTGTCTCGGTCTTGCTGAGTACGCTGGTTCTCCTTAAGGACAAGCTCGCCCACCTGGAATTGGCGAGGACGAACCTTCTTGTTGTAACTACATTTGAGGTGATTCTGATATGCTTGGAGATGATCATAGGCCTTTATTCTTTGTTCATCCAGTAACTCTAGCTGTACAAGCCGCGCAACACGAGCATCCTCTTCGCTGATAAGGTTCTTAAGAGAGATTCTCAATGACGGAAGTTCAACCTCGATTGGCAAGACAAATTCAGCACCAAACACCAAAGAGTAGGGGGTGGCGCCTGTTGGAGTGCGGATGGATGTGCGATATGCCCAAAGGGCAGGATGAATATGGAGGTGCCAATCTCGTCTGGTGTTATTGACAGCCTTTTTGAGAATACGGATGAGGGTTTTGTTGGTCACTTCCGCCTGACCATTACCCTGGGGGTAATACGACGTTGACCAACAGTGTTGAATATGGAAGGTTTCGCATAGGTGTTTCATGGCTTGGTTCTTGAATGGTTTTCCGTTGTCGGAAATGATGGTGGACGGGATACCATATCTGCAGAGAATATGGTAAAGGATGAATTTGGAGATCTGAATGCCGGTGATTTGTGAGAGGGGCATTGCCTCCACCCACTTGGTGAAATACTCGGTGGCGGTGATTATGAAGGTATGGCCGTCGGATGATGGTGGGTGAATCTTGCCAATCAAGTCGAAACCCCATTGAGAAAATGGCCATGGTGCTAGGAGGGGCTGAAGATCTTGTGCTGGAGCATGGATTAAATCTGCGTGTTGCTGGCACGGAAGACACTTTTTCACAAACTCGCAAGCGTCGTGTTCCAACGTAGGCCAATAATATCCAGCCCGTAGGATCCTTTTGGCTAGAGCCATACCATTTGAATGGGCTCCACAAACACCACCATGTACCTCCGTTAATGTAGTATGGGCTTCGGTCTCATTTAGACATCTAAGGAGGATTCCATCATACCCGCGACGATAAAGCGTATCTCCAACGATGACGTATTGAGAAGAGCGATGGATGAAGGATTTGCATTGGTTACGGGTAAGGTCTGGGGGTATAGTGTTATCACGGAGGTAGGTATAGATGTCTTGGTACCATGGGGAGGTGGGACCCACAATCTCGCACACCATTTCAGTCTCAGGGATATCGTATGCTGGGATTAACAGTTGTTCTACAAGGAACTCACACTCTGTGCGATCCGTGGGCATGTCCAGGAGGGAGCCGATAGTGGCCATCGCATCAGCTGCTTTGTTTCGTACCCTGGGAATATGTTCAAATTGTATGGAGGTGAAGTATTTCTTGAAATCATCCACCATGCGTTTGTAGGGTAACAACTTATCATCCTTGGTCAGAAACTCATCATTAACTTTCCTAATGACTAGCAAGGAATCACCGAAGACTTTCAACTGAGTTATGTGCCACTGTTTGGCAATTTTGAGGCCGGTGAGGAGAGCTTCGTATTCGGCCATGTTGTTGGTATATGGGAATGCTATCCTGAATGACTTGGGAATGTAGTCACCTTGAGGGGTAACTAATAAAATTCCTGCCCCCGATCCATTATGCGTATATGATCCATCAAAATATAGTGTCCACATGGGGGTTTCCTCAACTGAAAAGACTTCCTCATCAGGGAATTCCGTGATCAATGGGTGAGTGTCAACTAGAGGAGCTTCCGCCAACTGATATGCAATTATCTGCCCTTTGATAGCCTTGCGATCCACGTATTCTATGTCGAATTCACTAAGGAGCATGACCCACTTAGCCATGCGGCCAGTCAGAGTGGTTCTAGATAACAGGTACGTCAATGGGTCGATCTTGGCGACTAACTTGACTGGGTGACTGAGCATGTAATGGCGGAGCTTCTGTGTACTGAAGACTAGTATGAGGCACGCTTTTTCCATGGGAGAGTAGTTTAGCTCGTAGCCAACCAGTGTCCGACTGATGTAGTAGACTGCCCTTTCTTTTGATGACTCATCATGCTGCGCCAACAATGCCCCCAGTGCGACTGAAGTGGCGGAGATGTAGAGCAAGAGGGGCTTGCCGAGAATAGGTGGCATCAATATTGGTGGATGGGCTAAATATTCCTTAATCTTATCGAATCCCATCTGACACTGCTGGTTCCATCGGAAGGTGGAATCTTTTTTCAGAAGATGAGTGAATGGTTGACACTTGTCTGCCAGCTGGGCAATGAAGCGACGGATGGACTGCATTTTTCCCTGAAGGCTTCTTAACTGTTTGATATTGCGTGGAGGGGGCATGTCTAGGATAGCCTTCACCTTAGCGGGATCAACCTCAATGCCCCTGCGAGAGACTATGAAACCTAGCAACTTTCCGGAAGTGACCCCAAAGACACACTTTTTTGGATTCACCCACAACTTATAATGCTCTAACCGCTCAAATATCTTCTTCAGGATGGCAGGATGTTCTACTCGTGTTCTGGATTTCCCTAATAGGTCATCAACATAGTCTTCCATGATGATATGTATGAGGTCATGGAAGATGACCGTCATTGCCCTCTGATATGTCGCCCCCGCATTTTTGAGACTGAAGGGCATAACATTGTAGCAGAAAGTGCCCCAAGGAGTGGTGAAGGCGGTTTTTTGTTGGTCTTCTGGTGCAATTCGAATCTGGTTATACCCGGAGAAGCCATCCATAAGGGACAACATCTCATGTCCTGCTGTTAGGTCGACCAACATGTCAATAGTGGGTAGGGGGAAGTCGTCTTTGGGGCAAGCTTTGTTGAGATCCCTGAAGTCCGTACATATCCGAATGTCACCATTTGGTTTAGCTACTGGCACTATGTTGGAGATCCATTCGGAGTAGTCAATTGGTCTGATAAATCCTGCCTCCAGTAACTTCTCTAATTCCTTCTTGACTAACAACGCGACTTGCGGATGCATCTTGCGGAGTTTTTGCTTGACAGGTTTAGCATCTGGGCGGATGTCCAGGTGATGAACCACCAAGGTGGGATCTAAGCCTGGCATGTCCGAGTATGACCAAGCAAAGTTAACAACTCCCTCCTGGAGTAGCTGTGCAAAGATCGGAAACTCTTGTTCGGAGAGTGACTTGGCTACATAGGTGATCTTGGGATTTTCAGCAGTTCCCAAATTAATCTCTTGCATTTCTTCAATCAGAACAGATGATCTGGCAGATAGCTGAGTTCCCATAAGGGGAAGATGAACATCTCCATCTTCTAGTGCCTCTTCGAGGTTTTCGCCATCAGATGCGTCCTTTATTTTTACTTTTTCAAGGTCACGAAGTGCCTCAGGGAGGTTTTCACTAGATGACCGTTTGTTATTTTTCTTATTCTTACTTTTGCGACTGGAGTGTTCATCCTCCCCCAATCCCATGAGGTTAACATAGGTATCCGTAGACATACTGACAGGTGTGCTAGTTCGTAGGTCCCAATCAATGAGCTCAGGATGGCGAAGGGATAGGCTAATAGTGCAGACGGATAGGCATTCGAACATGGAGGATAGGTTAGCGTGATCGACGTCATCATATGCATGTATGGTGGATTCTTCCTCGGGTATGTCTTCTAATGAGCCATTGTCCACAGCTACACTATTGGAAGCATTAGACGATGTTTCGGGGCCTTTCTGCTTTCTGTCATACCCAATGCCCACATTTCTTGGTAGCGGAGAAGTATCAATGGGTTGTAACCGCCCTTGTTCTTGCTTTCCTAGGCCTCTGCCTTGATAGTTATGCTTTTCCACAAACTTTGTCGGCCAGGGGTACTTTTCTTGGAAGTATTCCTTGAGAGGAGTTTCTGGCTGAGGCTCTTCTCGGTAAACCCATTGGCTTATGTCTTCTTCGGGCGCATCTGTCTTGATACTTGGGGATACAAAAGTGGTAGTAGGGATGTTTTTTGCCACGAAAGGTGACAGTCTTGTCCTCTTTTGGGGTAGCATGGGAAGGTTGACCATACTTGTGTGGCGATGGTGGCATGGTCGCTACATTAAGAGCAGTATGCATTTCATACTCGCCACACCCTTTGTCAATGATCTGGACTTTTGTGACGGTAGGATCAGTGGAGGATGGCATGGTTTTTACGGTGGATGGTGGATTGACAGGTGATGACTGAGATGCCCCCATTTCAACCCCAGGACAATAATGTAAATGGGGAAATGATGCCTCTAGAGCGCGGCAATATTCGAATGGTTGGGGGTCGGCATAGATGGTAACCTCTTGTCTGTTGACTGGGAATTTGAGGCATTGATGGAAGGTGGAGGGAACGGCTTGCATAGCATGTAGCCACGGACGGCCGAGGAGGAGGTTATATGGTAAGTCCAGATCAAGGACATGGCAGGTGATGTACTGAACTACCGGTCCCACTTGGACAGGAAGATTGATGATCCCTTCTGAATTTCTTTCTGCATTGTCATAAGCCTTGATTGTAATAATCTGGTTGCTTAAGTCCGCTTGGGTGTACCCCACCTGCTTTATGAATTTTAAAGTGCACAAGTTGAGGGCAGAGCCATTATCTACCAAGACCCTTTTTATTTTATGCCGAGCAACCACGACTTCAATATGTAAGGGGCGACTGTGATTGGCATCAATGTTGGGCATATCGTTGTGGCTGAAGTGTAGTTGGTGAGATGAAGCTAGGTGTCCTACCAAGGCTTGGAACTGTGTAGGATCCATATTATTGGGCACATGGGTTTCCTATAGGGCTCTGTTGAGGATTTCTTGATACACAGGGGAAGACTTGAGTAAATCCAAGATGGAGATATGTGCAGGGGTCTTTCCCAAGTGATCAAGGATATTGTACTGGGCAGTTACAGGAGTTGGTTGGGCAGGTACAGAGGCTGCGGGAACAGTGATGCGGGCTCGTCGTGTGGTAACAGCACATTGAGAGTCTTTAGCTTTGACATGTATCATGGATACACGAGGTTCTACCTGCTCAATGTAATGAATAACACCCTCGTAATTGAGAGGTACATTCTTGTAGCTCACGTTATTTGTGCTGTTGTTTTGAGGATTACTGTTAGAAGTGCTCGGGCCTTGGTTATGGTTTGGGAAGGTGTTTTGATAGATCTGCAACTAAGCATTGGACGACGGAGCTTGATTAGGATCAACTTTGATGTCACCTCGATCTATGAGATCCTGGACGTAGTTTTTTAGACCTTGACACTTATTCAAAGAGTGTCCTTTGATTTTGTGGAACTCACAATATTCATTTTCCCTAAACCATGCGGGCTTAGGTTTGGATTCATCGAGTGGCTTGGTGACAGGGTACGTGATCGGATAACTGATCTGCAGTAGTTTGTTGAAGACGACACTCAAGGGTTCTCCTAGTTGAGCATACTGACGCTTATTGTTCCCTTGGTTATTTTGATTGGACTGTTGGGGAGGACGTGGTGTCCCTTGCGGTACGGATATGGCATTAGGCATGGATTGTTGTTGTTTTTGGGATGTGTTGGCAACATGGACATGTTTAGTATCAGTGACACCATCATTGACTGCATTGTTGTTCTTGTTCCAGAAATGTGGCTTGTCGTTGAATGACCTTTCCTTATCTTGATTGTATATTTTGATGTGCCCCTTGGCAACAAGGGCACGCTCAAGGATAGGTCCCTTCTCTACCACCTCCACAAAAGTGGTGACATAGTGTAATCGGAAGTTGTGAGCCATGTCAGGATGGGAGTTCTCCACGAAGAGGGTGACCATGTCCTTTTCTTTCAAAGGAGTTTTCATTCGGCTTGCCAAGGCACGCCACCTCTAGAGGTAGCTAGTAAAAGTTTCCCCTTCACGTTGTTTCTCCTTGAGAAGATCTAGGGTATCAGTATCTTTCTCCAAGTTGAAGGAGAAGTAGGAGACAAACCTTTCTGACAAGTCTGCAAAAGATTTTATAGATCCCTTGTCGAGGGTCATGAACCACCCTAGTGCGTCACTTCCCAGACTTCGGGGGAACAGACGCAAAAGATAGTTGTCATTGTGGATCACTTCTTGACACTGGGAGTAAAACTCCCGTAGGTGGGCCTTAGGATCTTTGTTCCCCTTATATTTGTCAAATTTTGGCATCTCAAAATGCTTGGGGAAGGGAATCAATGAGATGGAGGTATCATACGGATAGGGGCATATATCTTCGAACTTGAACGATTGCTTACTAGTCCCTGCCTGGAGATCCTTTAGTGTGGCTTTGATTTCCAGGATGTCCGCATTGACTGGTGTGTTGGACGGGTATTGATGGTAGGACGATTGTGGATTCTGAGAGGATGTTTGGAGATGGGCGTATGGATGAGGAGGTGGTACCTCCTGCTGATACGCCAAGGGACCTTGTTGATAAAAAGGTTGCTGTTGTGAGGTGGGATATGGATTGGTCGGGTAGTTGTGGGTGGCATACTATTGGGAAGTATGGAGAAAGTGTTGCTGATTAGCTTGCGGATATTGGGGGTGTTGATATGACTGTTGTGATGCCCCATAGGAGGGTTGTTGATATTGTTACTGGTTGTAATAGTTGTAGTGATGAGGTGGTTGTTGATATTTTTGTTGATGCATAGGTGGCGGCTGTGATGGGTGAGATGGGATGCTATGTTGTGGTTGCGCTTGCGGGCGTAAAATGGATGCAAGGAACGGAGATATGGTCAGGGCCGAAGGCCAAGATTGATTTCCTTGCGGTTGATGTTGTGATGGTTGTGTTGAAAATAGGGGATTGACCAATGATTGTTGTTGAGGTGGAGGTGCGATTGAGATGTTGTGCGAGGGAGGTTGTTGAGCACTAGTGGGAGCGTAGGATTGGGGAGGTTGTTGGGATATGAATGATGATGGTGGAGGGATGTTAGATTGGGGCAGCTGTTGAGGTACGAATGATGATGGTGGAGGCTGTTGAGGTATGAACAGCGATGGTGGAGGAATATTGGATTGGGACGATGGTGGAGGATTGAATGACGATGGAGGAGGGATGTTGGATTGGGACGATGGTGGAGGGTTGAATGACGATGGAGGAGGGATGTTGGATTGGGGCGGCTGTTGAGATAGGAATGATGATGGTGGAGGATTTGTAGCCCCAAGAGGTGGGGGTAAGGCAGTGAAAGGGTTGCCCCCAGTGTTGGCAGGAAGCGGGTTCGAGGGGGGTAGTGCCGGTAGCATTAATGGTTGCGATTGCGGGACGTTTTGTGGCATGCCATAGGCAAAAGGATCATTGGGATCAACAGTTTGGGGGGCTCCCATGACTGAGATGGTGGGATGTGTGGGATTGCCAACAAGATATAGGACAGCGTTGCCGAATTCAGGTTGATGCCAGCCTCCTACAGAAGGAAAGTTGGGGACATACGAGCTACTGGGGATGTCATGTGCACCTTGGGGTACATTAGATGTGGAGGTTCCATACTTGGATAAGTCGACACCTGACGGCAACTTGACACCATTTTCAATCAAGTGAGCCAAGATTTGGTCACCATGTCTTTCGAGAAGGCGCTCCGTCATTTATGCATTAACTAGGTTGCTAAAGTGCTCCTCGAATGTGAGCTCAGGTTGATCAGCCATGTTTTCCTCCCCAGGTGGTGACGTGTTTTGACCATCCACATTGGATTGCGATGAGGTGCCGTTGTGGGGATCGTGAGGGATATTAGCACCATAGTTTGGATCTGACGTGATGTTGACTGTGTTGGTGGGATTTTGTGGGTTGTTCGATTGGGCATTCAGGGCTTGTTGGTCGGCCATTTTCTTTGCTTGTGATCGAGTCTGAACGGGAATGCAAGATGATGAGGTAGATCAAGCTATTAGAAACACCTTGATGATGAGAGATTGATTTGATTTTGATGGAAGATTAGTTGATGACGATTGATTAGGCCGACGTGGATTGGCTTGATGGGATTGGATTGGATTAATTGGTAGATACTTGATTAACCTAGATTCTGGGTTTTGATCCGAATAGGTTTGATGATGTGGGGATCAGATCGATCTGATGATTAGGATTGATGTGATGATAGATAAGATGAAGACCGAGATCCACAACCGAGTTTAAGAGGGATCCTTGGTAACACTAGGTATTGATTGAAAGGTGGATGTATGATAACGACACCGAATCCAACTTGAGATAGAAGCGGATTGATTGGGTCGAAAAGGATAACTGACCTAAGACGGATAGCGATCCTAAGCCAGCTATGATGATTGTGATTAGGGATAAATACCTAGGTCAACTTGGATAACAACTCCAACGGGGTTTATATGGAATAATAGAGATCGGAGATGAAAGCGTGTTTAGGATGGATGGGGAGTGTCTCAAGATAGATGAATGGTTCTCAAAACAAGCAAAAGACTATTCAGGATATATGACCCTTAGAACGAAAGGATGGGGGCTCAGAATGGACGTTCAGATGTTTGTTTTGGATGCTAAATGATTGTTTCGGTGTTCAAAACAAAGGGATAATGAAGGCCAAATGATGGTATAGGCCGGTCAAAGGGACAGGTCTGCCACTACACTAGGATAGGTCCGCCACTGCACTGGGACAGGTCTGCCACTGCACCGGGACAGGTCCGCCACTGAACTAGGACAGGTCCGCCACTTCACTAGGATAGATCCGCCACTGAATTAGGACAGATCTGCCACTGAACTAGGACAGGTCCGCCACTGCACTAGGACAGATCCGCCATTGAACTAAGACAGATCTGCCACTACACTAGGACAGATCCGCCACTGCACTAGGATAGGTTTGCTAAAGGATAAGGTCAAGTCCGCCAAAGGATAAGCTTAAGCTTTATTTTTTGATGGATGGCAAAGGCAAAGGACCCAAATTGTAGCAATCATAAAAAGACTTGGCCAAATTGATAATCACTGGTTTTTGCACAAGAAAGACAATTCAAGCAACACAACTCTAAGATTAGTAGAAATGGGTATGGTCAACAAAGTCTTCTACTCTAAGATGCACATGGTTTCTAAGGAGTCCTCGATATACACCCGGTACGTGAGGCCCAAACCGTGAACACCAACCTGTTACAAGCGTGAGTCGGGAACCTTAGTGAGATACTAGAGGCTCAGACCAACTCTTCACGTCATCCCGACGCTTCGCCAATTACAACGTGGTTGGATTGAGGTACAACTTTCGCTCTCCCCCCTTTATATACCCTGCCGGTACGTGTGGTTGGAATCGTCCCTTGGGGTGATGAAATCCCCAAGCAGGTCCCACTAAGAAAGTGAAAAATGGTGACTCAAAAGGACTTGGAAAGCTATGATTTCTCGTCACCCAGGATCGCCAAATGGCGCAAGGGGATTGGATACGTCAAATAGCCTTCCCAAACACGCCAAGCAAGGTTTATTGACACCCCTTTAATTAAACTATGTTCCTATTTTACCAAAACATAATTCGGAAAACTTGAAATTTTTACCTTCTGGAGGACAGGTTCGCCACTCTGCAGGGACAGATCCGCCACTCTGCAGGGAGGTTTGCCACTCTGTTAGGACAGGTCCGCCACTCTAGGACCAGTCCGCCACTGAATTAGGACCCAGTCCGCCACTACACTGGGACAGGTCCGCCACTCCAGGACAGGTCCGGTCCGCCACTGAATTAGGACTAGTCCGCCACTAAATTAGGACCAGTCTGCCACTCTGTCAGGACCACTCCGCCACTCCAGGACCAGTCCGCCACTCTGTAACCTGGACCTGCAAAAATGCAAAAAATAGCAAACATGAAAGAAAGAGACCCGTTTGTGGGTCCCACCGAGTGTGCCAAAAATGTGATAGGTCGAAATGGAGTGTTAGAAAACAAGCAACAAGTTAAAGAGTGCAAATAAATAACTCAAAACAACCTACACCTCAAGATTAGCCTAAGTTGGAAACAATGCAAGACAAAGCAACGAAATGGAACTTTATACCTTGCGTTGAGTCAATCCTTTAGTTGGCCCTTCGATCTTTGATGTGTATGCTCCTTGGATGGCACAAGATGTGAGATGTGAGATGCAAATGATGCTTGAAATCATGAAAATGGCTAAGTGAAGATTGAGAAACAAATTTGCAAGAGTTTGGCTAGCACAAATGGTTTCCCTAAAATGAGAGAAAAAAGGGGGTATTTATAGGATTTTTGGGAAATCTTAGGGGAAATGGATGGTTGAGATTGATCCACCAAATATCAAGATGTAGGGCTAAGGTGAGTTGAGAACTCACAAGCCCTCACATCTTGACATGTGGCATGTGAGATAGCCCTAAAAGGTGAAGTGGACATGAGGTGGAAGGATAGGTACATGATATGGAGGGGGGTACAAAGTACCTTGGGATTGGACAAGATCTCCTCATAAAGGAGGTCCTTGTCCCCATGTGGGTGAGAGGACATGTGAGGAATTAAAAATTCCTCAAATATTCTCATGGGGATGTGAGAAAGAATAAAGAATGAATGAAGGACATGTGGGGAGAAGTGAAGGAATTAAAAATTCATTTTGGGTGCCTTGGGGGATTAAAAGGTGAATTAAAAATTCACATGGGGAAGTGGAGTGCCTTGTCCAAAAGGAGAAAGCCTTTAATAAGGTTGACTCAAGGACATGTGCCATAAATAGGATGAGGATTAGGTTAGGCTAATCAAAGGATTAAGGTTGTGCAAGTAATCAGTTAGATGGACTAATGACTCATTAGAAGCAAGTGGGAAATTATGGAGGATGTGACCTTAATGATGATTAAGGGTGTGCACATGCTAACCCTGGTTAATTAGGAGAAGATGAAATAATTAAAATGGATTAGGGACCAACTTGCAAAAGTTGGAGGATGTGACCATGAGAGAGAAAAGATGAATTAAAAATGAATTTTAATTCAAAAGGGGAATATGACTAGATTAAATAAAAGGGTATATTTATTCAATTTAGAGGGGGAAGAGGGGCAAAGTATTAAATCAAATACTTTAGGACCTTTGTGCAAGATGCAGGGTATTAATTAAACACTTGGTTTAATTAATATTGAGAAAGGGGATGAGCAACCAGATGTATAGGGAGACGCGTTTGATCATGTGGAAGTGATCAAAATTGGACGTCTACAGGTTGTATTTCCACTTCATTGAAACTTCTGTGTCTTATAAACATTTGAAATGAGTGTCTTAACAGGTCTAAATGTAAGACATAGCTCACTGTCTCTCTTTGTGGCATTTCTTTTATGAGATCTCTGCCTACACAAACTTTTGATATCCTCATATGATCATTTGGTGTTATCCTTCTGTACTAAATATCTTCATCTATTTCTTTTTTTCACATGAAATGCTATAAAGCTTTACACAATCAATAAGCATGTTGCTCTTAGAACTATCATACACGGTCTTCTATTATCTTGTCATAACTGGTGTCCAACCTCCATTCCATCCTATGAACCAAGTTGTGCCAAACCAAAAAGCATACCCTAACTTGGGAAAAGTTAGAATGATACTTCCTCGAGCTGTAGAAAACCCTATCATGCACTGTCTTTGTTCTTTTTCTTACCTTTTGAAAAAAACTTAAACTTGACTAGAGTCCTTTCAATCAAATGCTCAGTAGGATATTCCAGAACATATTAGGTTCACTGAAATAATTTAAATCATCAAGACTCTGATTGTCAACTAAACCATGAAAAATAAGCTCTAAAGCAACAAAACTGAACCATCTCATTCTCTTTGCACATGTAGGCGAATGGGACACTCATTGGATCAACTTCAGTATTTTGAATTTCCCATTTGACCTACCTTTGCCTGTGCATCCTCTGATATCAATGTCAAAGATCTCGACATGAGTTTATCTTCATGACACTGTGCTAATGCTTCTTTGGACTGCCTTTGACTATTGTTGTCTTCTCTCCTCAAACCTGTTGTGCTTTCTTAGTCATAGTTGTCATACATCAGCAAAGAATGTCCTCTATGATTGCCCACCATAATATGCCCTTTACACTCGTGAACACTATTGACTTCTGCTATAACAGAGTACTCAACTGTCATGACCTGCAACCTTTGCTCATGACTATCTTTTTTCCACTCAACACTAGATAGCAAACAACTAAAGTACTCATATGGAGAATATTTTCCACTTCTAAAATTGATATGCTCATCACACTTGGATTTTTTCCTCTATCCTTCTTGACTGTACCTTCTTGTTGTCCTTTGAGGCCTACAGACCTGTCATCAACATTTTGTTTGAAGGCTTTAAGATTTATCATGATGTCTTTGCTCAGACTAGCCATGTAAACTATATTTGACTGTGACACCCTGTTGAAAGTGTCCTCTTAAACTGCTCACTGTCATCTTTTGATGGCATTGTCACTCTTTAAATTCTCCATAATCTGTTGTTCACACTAAATGCATTCTTTTGTCTACTTTAATAGGTATATGGTTGTACTCTTTTGTGGTCATAATGAACTAAAATTCAGTGATAACTATAACATATCACCTGTTACCTCTTTCTCTTCACCTTGATCTTCTTCCATACAACAGTTTTTCCAATATTTCTTCATACCTCACTGTCATTTCTTCTTCCAATGTTGATAGTTCTAAACATGCTCAAAAGTGTGAAGTGTGAACTTAAGAGAAACTGATTTCTTACCATGAAGTGACTGCCACCTGAATCCTTAAAGGTTTATTGCCCTCTACATATGTGCAACTTATAGGCTGTTGCTCCTTCATTCATAACCTTTGACTTATGATGCTTCCTATCACTTGATTTTATCGTCACTATGCTTGGGACTGTCATATCCTCCCTTTTGGCTACCATGAACATACAACATTTTCCATTGATCAAATCCCCCATTGAACCTCTATTCCTTATCAAATGCATATGAACCCTAGCACTGTTGACTGCCATGGTGATGAAGTGATTGCTTGTAGAACTGTCCCTTTAGGACTTTTGACTATCACTCTTGGTACTCTATCCTTTATTGCTGCCCTTGATCTACCCAAAGTTGTCATATTCATTACTCCTTAAAATCTGACTTTCCTTGTCGATCCCTTACTAGAAACAGAGGTTTTCAAATTGTAGTGACAGTCTTCATGACATCTTGCTTTCCCTTCTTAGGTACTTTTTGGTGTGCGTTTTATTACCCACCGAACACAAAATAAAATGTCCAAAGACACTCTATCCTCTCTTGAAAAACCTCTGCATATGCTAAGATTGCGAGAAGATCATATGACGATTCCAAGGTTTCTTTTGTCAGGTCTTGACATGTGGATAAGCTCAATGGGCGTTGTGATATGCTGGTAATACACAAAGGGACTTACGCTAGGCTTGTTCAATTCACAATGAAGGTCTAGACAATGAAGCTCTATTGTTTGTGTCTTGGATCATGGACTTCAAACAAACTAAAAAAGGAGATAAGGGTTTAGAAGTTCTAATCTACTCCTAAGAATTCAAGAGACGGTATGGACTCGGTGGAACCAATAACAACACTTTGCTTCGCCACATTGAGGACAACTACACAAAGTGAGTGTAATTTTCTAAGGGATGTGCTTATGATTTTCACGTCATGAATAAATACCACCAAATCAAACAATATTTATATAGAAAAGAGTTAAGCATCCGCAATATAGGCTCAGGCTAACTTTACGCATTGAACAAAAATCATTCATTCAAAGAAAGTATGAGCAAGAGTTTCACCAATCCATACTATTAAATCTTTCATTCATCTAATCATACATGAAATAAAATATGATGAGGGATAAGAGCCATGCCAACTCCAAAATAATAGAGGTAATCACCATCAATTCGAACAATGCATTACTTATTACTTTGGTAGTTGTGAGCAACAATTTACTTATCTCAACATGTTTTGCAACATGCTCCCATACTTTACAAATGAGGGGTGAGCTCAATTTATAGGCTCTCTGATTACAATTCCATGGCCAAGATTGATTTCGAATCAATGACCAAGATTACAAAATAACTAAATTAGGGTTTGTCACAACTAACTACCTCTCGACCAATGAGAAAATTACACTTTGGAACACTTGTCCTTCTGCTAAATATAAACCAATTCCATGGATAAGTTAGGTTCATTGAACCTAGACATGTTGGCTTGGAACAATTTGATTGGTTGGAAGATGACGAGGCACCATCTCAGCGTGTTGGATGTTCCCCTTGATCACTTTGTTCTTTTTCCATGTTCTTGCCTTAGAATATCTTTCTTTGCCAACGATTCTGTCCTTTGCACTTGCAATTGAATCTTTGAGGTTTGGAAGTCTCCCCTTGGAGCAGATGTCTAGACTTAAAGTTATTGAATTTTTCTTTCCTGACTACTTTGAAATTCCTTCAAGCGCCTTGAATTTGGAGAAATCCCCTATGCTTTCGCCACAATGGAGGAAATTGGAACTTTCTCTATGAAGTATTTCCCATACTTAGCCAAATTTTGGCTACTCAATTTCATTTTGTAACACCTTCATGTGGACCATTCAACACTTAGCCAAGATTTTGGCCATCTCTATGCTCGAATGAACTTTGCCTGTGGATTTGCCTTCAATTCTGAATTTGGCTTGTGCTAAGTAGGGTAGACTCCATACTTGGACAAGGATTTTATTCATTTCCTCTTTACTTTTCCTCTTTATTCTTTTTCATTCTTCCTGTTTTCTTTCCAACACTTGGTAAAAATTTGATTGTTTTGTTGTAGGAAAATTCCACACTTAGCTGTTTTTTTGTTTTCCTCTTGGAAAATTTTACCATGTTTGTTTCTAACCTTGGCGGACTTTGGCACATGTCATGCCATCTTCTATTATGCTTGAGCAGACTTCCTCATTGGCAAGCCAATTCTTCTTGCTAGCTGGGAAAACTTCATGATTGGTTGGCCATGTTGGGCAGAGTTGCTCATTGCTTAGGGAATTTTGAAATTTTATTTTCCAAGGTATCAACACTTAGCCAATTTTCTGAGTTTTTCTCCCCAAGGTGTCAATACTTAGCCAATTTTCTGAGTTTTTCTCCCCAAGGTGTGAACACTTAGCCAATTTTATGAGTTTTCCTTTCCTAGGCGTCAATACTTAGCCAAAAATTTCTGAGTTTTTCTCCCCAAGGTGTCAACACTTAGCCAATTTTATGAGTTTGGGCGGACTTTAAGCTTGGTTGGACATGCTTGTAGCTTGGGTAGACTTGGTGATTTGCTTGCCATCCTCTAGGGCAGACTTCACCTTTGCCTTTCCATCTATCTTCTAAGCTAGGGTGGACTTGGAACTTGTCTTTGACATTGCTCCTTTGACACTTAATCATATCCATGTAAATTTTAATGATCAGATTGTATGCACAAAAATTAATTCAAATCAGACACAATAACACAGCAGATACCCTAGGAAAACCCTCCTCTTGAGGGAGAAAAACCCAACAACAATATATCACTTATATATTGAAATTGTCACAAGAATGATCTTCTTACAAGAGGCCAGATTTAGGCCCAAATACTAGCATCAATAGATGATGCAACACAACAATAAGAGAAGAAAAATTCGCTAATGAAGAACTCAGACTTATAACACTGCCTTGTGAAGAATTTGCACTTTGATGAAGGATGAACTATACTTGATAATGAAAAATGTTGAATTGAGAGAACTCATCGAACATATATACAAGAGGGGATAAGAGACGTGACCCTTCATTAATCTCAAAGTCGGCCTCCAAGAGATATATCTTTTAATAAACAAGAATTCTGCTTAACACAAAATCGTGCCTCCTCATTTAATCTCGATTTTCTTCATTAAATATATGTTAAGTCTCATTTATCAAAAAACGTGTCTTCACATGAAATCGCCTCCAGCAATTAAATAGATGAAGGCTATCATTTAATTGACATTCGATCTAGGCTGGAAGAAGACGTACGAAGCTATTATAACCAACAATCCATACTTAGCCAATTTCATGAGTCTTCCTTTCCTAGGCGTCAATACTCAGACAAAATTTTGAGTTTTTCTCTCTCAAGGCATCAATACTTAGCCAAATTTTGAGTTTTTCTTTCCTCCTCTTGGTTAAGCGGACTTCATCCTTGTCTTGCCAACTTCTATTTCTTTCTAGGCAGACTTCATCCACTTCATGCTATGCATTCCTTAGTGTTGGGCAGACTTTGAAGTCTCTTTGCCAAGGCTAGGCGGACTTTGCTTGTGTCTTGCCATGCTTCCAAGCGGACTTCAAGAATTTCATGCCATGGTGCAAGGGCGGACTTTGAGGTTGGCAAGACATGCTTCTCAAGGTGGGGCAGACTTTGAACTGTGCTAGACAAGTGCATGGGCGAACTTTACCAACTTCATGCCAAGCTTTCTCCAAGGTTGGGAGGACTTTCTCTTGTCTTGGACATTTTTCATGGTGGACTTTATCTCTAGCTTGCCATGTTTGACACTTAGAAAAACTTCATCAATCCCATGCCTTGTCTACCTTGGGCGAACTTGAAGATGCTTATGCCATGAATTTCATGCTGAATTTCTTATCTTCTTCTGAACAAACCCTTGCCTTGGAGATTTTTTCTTACTTTTTATGATTTTTCCTTGCTTGTTACTCTTGAAGGTCAAAACCTTGATTTTGAAGATGAAAACGTTGACTCCATGACTTGTGGAACCCTGACACTTTCTAAAAATAGAAAAAAGTAAAGGCAAAATTTCTAAAAATAGTAAATCTTGGATTGGTCCAAAAGTGCCAAAAATAGAAAAAGCAAAAAGCAAAAAAGCAAAATCCCTAAAAAATAGGAAGTGTCAGAATTGACTCAAAGCAATGGCGTTCCTCGTCCTCCAGACCTTTTGGGGACTTTGACGATGTCTATGCACTATTCTTAGGTTCAGATGACCACCTGAAAACTCTAACTCCTCATAAAAGAAAAATGGTGATTAGTAGTTGCGACGCTAAGGAAAAACCCCAAAAAAAAAAAAAAAGGGTCCCCATTTGCAATGGGGCGATGTGTGAAAAGGTCACAACATCTACCGCCAACCTGAATAAATGTTCCTGAACATTTCAAAGATAGAATCTACTTCAAACCCAAAATCTTAGATTAATTCTAACTAGCGTACCCTTTGGCTAAGAAGAGTACTCAAAAGGAAAGAGGAATCCTAAACTGTATCATGACCTTTCATCCTCCAATTATGAGTGTGTACAAATGCATTTATTTCCATCTCGTAAGAACAATATGACTTCTTTAGTTCCATCATGGTAGTCTGTGTAGTCCATCTTAACTCCAAAAGCATCCTTGGATAGAGCCTCGCTGCCAGCAAGCGTCCATAGCCCTAGCGAGGTTATCTCTATAATCTCACAGAGATTGCTCTACTTCTGGTGATTTTTTTTTTTTTTTATTCTTTTGTACACCTGTAGAGATGTCCGCACACCCAAAGCCAAGTGTTTTGATCTTTCATTCTTTTCTCTTTCGTTCATTTTGATATTCTTTTCTTTTCACATATTTCAACACTTTGGCTTGTAAGCAATGAAGCTCACATGGGTTTGAGCATTATAGTGGCGCTAAAGCAATACTTTTGATTATTTTTTGTTGTTTTAGCCATGACTTCGCCTAGGAAACCATAATGACTCAGAGAATTCATTAAGTGTGAGATATAATAACTGTAAGACTCAGTGTCAAGATACAATAGATGATTCCCTTTCCAGTCAAGTACTAACCTTAACCAAACTATGAAGTTGAAAAAGAATAACCTTGGATTCAAAAGTACTTCATAAAATAATTATCCAAGAAATGGACTGAACATAATTTAGCGCAGACGCTGGAGTTCTTAAGATGCAACACCCTTCACAAACAGGAGCCCCTTTATTGAAAGAAAAACAAAACGAGCAAGCAAACTAAACTAGGAAAGTGAACAAAGCAATCTGTGAAAGAAAACTTACTCTAAATAAAAAACAAATTTTTTAAGTGAACAATAGTCAAAAGACCTAAGTATATACAACTCATAGCATGATTTCTTAGGATGTGCAGTAACAACAAAGCAGCGGTCACAGTGCGAAGTTTTGCAAAATTATCTTTAAACTCAGAAAAATATTCTTTCAAAGGACAAATCTGAAACTCAAGCAAAACTTCGGGAAAGATTAGTAACTGGGGCAACTCACCCAGACCATGATTAATCCATAAACAAGTTATCTTTCCTAAATCTCCATAATCAAAATGATATTCCTTGTAGTCAATAGTAGGGAAAGATACAACCTGGTGGTCTTCATTCGTAGACATGAATTCTTGCTCATCATCCATTGCTTCATCAGGAGGTTGAAGTTGATGGTGAACCATACCACTTGCATCTAAAACATGGATATCAACATCACATTCCAAATTGGGTGGAATGTGACAGGAATTGGATCCAAAAGGGAATTTAGAAATTTGGGGTATTTCACTCACTGGCTCCTTTTGAATCCCCAACAATGGATCAAGCCCCAACCCAAATTGTTCTTCATTCTCTGTCTTTGTCACCGTTACTTGTTTATCAGGTAGCATTCCATTTGTTTCAATTTCATCAAGCAATTCCTCCATGATTGTGATAATTGGATCAAGCGCCAATGCGAAATATATTTCATATTCTACTTCCATCTTGGTAGCCCATTGATCGTCAAACATATCATCTTGCCTCAAGCCACTTATCATTTCTTCCATTTTGTTCATGCATGATTGAACTTTTTCATCAAAGACCATTCCTTCTTGAAGTGCACTGGAACCACTTCCCTCTTCATGTTTTCCTTCTTGGATGAATAAACGTTGGAAATTTCTCACACCATCTCTACTTTGAGCTAAGTCCATTTCTGGTTCTTGATGATCTTCAATAACTTGCAATTCTATATATTCACTCACTTCCGTATGTTGACATTTGCCTTGGGTGGTTCCTCTTGCTTGGATGTATTCCATTGCTTCTTTGATCTTTACTCCAATGGCCTCTTGTTCTAGTGTGATGTAGGAACAATCTTCATCTACTTGAATGCTTGATCCAATTATACTATCTTCTTCCAATTTTCTTCCTTCACAACCTGATGATGTTGTAATGCTTTGTTCTGTTGATGTAGGACTAAGATGCTCGTTCCAGATGCATTTCCTTGGCAATTTTGATAATCCCAACTGACATCTAGCTTGGTTGATGGCCTCTTCACATATTGAACAAGTGAATTTTGAGTGAGGTGCATTGTGAATCTGACACCAACGAGGGAGCAAAACACCTTTCAAGTGAACATTACCTAGTTTCATCTGATTTTGGATTCGAAGTATGAACCTCGTGGAGGGCTCATTCATAACTTCTGGAATGTTGTAATCATCAGGTTCTACATCCAACACTTCTGGCTTGGGAACATCCCAAAATAAAATTTTTCCTTGGAGAACAGTTCTATCCTTGACAAGAATGTCAAGCAATTCATTTCTTCGTGCTTGGAGGTCTCATGAATTCGACATCTACCTAGCAAAGCAAACTGAGACAAATTCCTGGGATGTAGTTGTGCATTCAAATTTTCTTGAATTTGAGCAATATCCATGAGGAGACTGTCTTGACAACAAGAAATATGGAATGGAAACCCATCCATCGAGAAATCTCTTTTTTTTTTTTTAAATTCTTATTTTTTTACTTTTTTGGAATTTTTTAACTTTTCACTTTTTTTGGATTTTCTGACATAAAAGAGATCTAACATATCTCTGATCTGGCATTTCAAAGTTCATACTAGTTCCATCTAGCTGAATTTCCCTACTTGTGAAAATAAACAACCTAATGTTTTGCCCTCCTTCTAGCACTGATTTTGTTGGTGTGTGTTTTATTACCCACCGAACATGGAATAAAATGTCCAAAGACACTCTATCTCTCTTGAAAAACCACCGCATATGCTAAGATTGAAAGAAGATCATATGGTGATTCCAAGGTTTCTTTTGTCAAGTCTTGACGCGTGGATAAGTTCAATGGGCGTTGTGATATGTTGGTAATACACAAAGGGACTTACGCTAGGCTTGTTCAATTCACAATAAAGGTCTAGACAATGAAGCTCTATTGTTTGGGTCTTGGATCATAGACTTCAAGCAAACTAAAAAAGGAGATAAGGTTTAGAGGTTCTAATCTACTCCTAAGAATTCACGAGACGTTATGGACTCGGTGGAACCAATAACAACACTTTGCTTTGCCACACTGAGGACAACTACACAAAGTGAGTGCAATCTTCTAAGGGATGTGCTTATGATTTTCATGTCATGAATAACTACCATCAAATTGAACAATATTTATCCAGACAGAAGTTAAGCATCCACAATATAGGCTCAGGCTAACTTTACGCATTGAACAAAAATCATTCATTCAAAGAAAGTATGAGCAAGAGTTTGACCAATCCATACTATCAAATCTTTCACTCATCTAATCATACATGAAATAAAATATAAAATATGATGAGGGATAAGAACCATTCCAACTCCAAAATAATAGAGGTAATCACCATCAATTCGAACAATGCATTAGTTATTACTTTGGCAGTTGTGAGCAACAATTTACTTATCTCAACATGTTTTGCAACATGCTCCCATACTTTACAAATGAGGGGCGAGCTCAATTTATAGGCTCTCTGATTACAATTCCATGGCCAAGATTGATTTTGAATCAATGATTGAGATTACAAAATAAAACCCTAATTAGGGTTTGTCACAACTAACTCTCGACCAATGAGAAAATTACACTTTGGAACACTTGTCCTTTTTCTAAATATAAACCAATTCCATGGATAAGTCAGGTTCATTGAACCTAGACATGTTGACTTGGAACAATTTGATTGGTTGAAAGATGGTGAGGCGCCATCTCAGCGTGTTGGATGTTCCCCTTGATCACTTTGTTCTTTTTCCATGTTCTTTCCTTAGAATATCTTTCTTTGCCAATGACTCTGTCCTTTGCACTTGCATTTGAATCTTTGAGGTCTAGAAGTCTCCCCTTGGAGAAGATGTCTAGACTTAAAGTTATTGAACTTTTCTTTCCTGATTGCTTTGAAATTTCTTCAAGTGACTTGGATTTGGAGAACTCCCCTATGCTTTCGCCACAATGGAGGAAATTGGAACTTTCTCTATGAAGTATTGCCCATACTTAACCAAATTTTGGCTATTTAATTTCATTTTGTAACACCTTCATGTGGACCATTCAACACTTAGCCAAGATTTTGGCCATCTCTATGCTCGAATGAACTTTTCCTATGGATTTGCCTTCAATTCTGAATTTGGCTTGTGCTAAGTAGGGCAGACTCCATCCTTGAACAAAGATTTTATTCATTTCCTCTTTACTTTTCCTCTTTATTCTTCTTCATTCTTCATGTTTTCTTTCCAACACTTAGTAAAAATTTGATTCTTTTGTTGTAGGAAAATTCCACGCTTAGCCATTTTTTTGTTTCCTCTTGGTAAATTTTACCATGTTTTTTTCTAACCTTGGTGGACTTTGGCACATGTCATGCCATCTTTCTATTATGCTTGAGCAGACTTCCTCATTGGCAGGCTAATTCTTCTTGCTAGCTGGGCAAACTTCATGATCAACAGGCCATTCTTGGGCGGAGTTTGGACCTGGCAAAACATCTTCCTTCTTGGCTGTGTCTTGGACATCTTCAATTTAGCCTTGGAAAACTTCATGATTGGTTGGCCATGTCAGGCGGAGTTTCTCATTGCTTAGGGAATTTTGAAATTTTATTTTCCAAGGTATCAACACTTAGCCAATTTTCTGAGTTTTTCTCCCCAAGGTGTGAATACTTAGCCAATTTTCTGAATTTTTCTCCCCAAAGTGTCAATACTTAGCCAATTTTCTAAGTTTTTCTCCCCAAGGTGTCAACTCTTATCCAATTTTATGAGTTTTCCTTTCCTAGGCGTCACTACTTAGCCAAAAATTTCTGAGTTTTTCTCCCCAAGGTGTCAACACTTAGCCAATTTTATAAGTTTTTCTTCCCTCTCCTTGGCTGGGCGGACTTTAAGCTTGGTTGGACATGCTTCTAGCTTGGGCGGACTTGGTGATTTGCTTGCCATCCTCTAGGGCGGACTTCACCTTTGCCTTGCCATCCATCTTCTGAGCTAGGGGGCACTTGGCACTTGTCTTTGACATTGCTCCTTTGACACTTAATCATATCCATACTTAGCCAATTTCATGAGTCTTCCTTTCCTAAGCGTCAATACTCAGCCAAAATTTTGAGTTTTTCTCTCTCAAGGCATCAATACTTAGCCAAGGTATCCATACTTAGCCAAATTTTGAGTTTTTCTTTCCTCCTCTTGGCTGGGCAGACTTCATCTTTGTCTTGCCAACTTCTATTTCTTTCTAGGCGGACTTCATCCACTTCATGCTATGCATTCCTTAGTGTTGGGCAGACTTTGAAGTCTCTTTGCCAAGGCTGGGTAGACTTTGCTTTTTTCTTTGCCAAGGCTGGGCGTACTTTGCTTGTGTCTTGCCATGCTTCCAAGCGGACTTCAAGACTTTCATGCCATGGTGCAAGGGAAGACTTTGAGGTTGGCAAGACATGCTTCTCAAGGTGGGGCGAACTTTGAACTGTGCTAGACAAGTGCATGGGCGGACTTTACCAACTTCATGCCAAGCTTTCTCCAAGGTTGGGCGGACTTTCTCTTGTCTTGGACATTTTCTATGGCGGACTATCTCCAACTTGCCATGCTTGACACTTAGAAAAAATTCATCAATCCCATGCCTTTTCTACCTTGGGTGAACTTGAAGATGCTTATGCCATGAATTTCATGCTGAATTTCTTATCTTCTTTTGAACAAACCCTCGCCTTGGAGATTTTTTCTTGCTTTTTATGATTTTTCCTCGCCTTTTATGATTTTTCCTTGCTTTTTACTCTTGAATGTCAAAACCTTGATTCTGAAGATGAAAACGTTGATTCCATGACCTGCGGAACCCTGGCACTTTCTAAAAATAGAAATTACTAAAAATAGAAAAAGCAAAAAGCAAAGTTTCTAAAAATAGTAAATCCCAGATTGGTCCAAAAGTGCCAAAAATAGAAAAGCAAAAAGCAAAAAAGCAGAATCCCTAAAAAATAGGAAGTGTCAGAATTGACTCAAAGCAATGGCGTTCCTTGTCCTCCGGACCTTCTGGGCACTTTGACGATGTCTATGCATTTTTCTTAGGCTCAGATGACCACCTAAAAACTTTAACTCCTCATAAAAGAAAAATGGTGATTAGTAGTTGCGACACCAAGGCAAAACCCCAAAAAGAAAAATAAAAAAATAAAAAAAGGGGGTCCCCATTTGCAATGGGGCAATGTGTGAAAAGGTCACAACAGTACTTTTGGCTTCCAATCAAAGAGCCCTGAAATCTAACACCTTAGTGTCATTTAAAGACAGTTGTTTGTGGATAACATAGACCTACTACAATGAATATTGGAAATAGAAATCTGAGGGGATGTTCACCATATAGATGCTCTTCTACTACAGGTCCAAACTTTTTTTCTTATGATGGGAAGCGAGAAGAAAATGTTCCTCAAGGCTTCTAAGCTCTTGGAAGCAACTAATAAAGTTGCCAGAATGACTACTCCTTGTCTTGCATGAACATGTGATGAATCCCTTAGCATAGGGGTGGTCTTTGCACTTGTCACATTGACTAATAATGTTTTTCCCATAGATGTAATACATCTTGAAACCACCACTCTGTCAACAACTTGAAGATTAGTTATCAAGACTTGCGGCTTTTCGTTAAACTCTACCATTTGCATGTTTTGTAAATCCCCCAACAGATCAAACCATCATGTACACTAAGCTTGAAAACCTCTGTGAGACATTCCCAAAGCCTAGGAAACTTTAATAGTGAATTTTGAAAACTGTCACATAGGGACTTCAAAGCAAGCTCTGCCCTAGATCCTTTGGAAATGACTAACTTCCAATTCAGATTTTTCCAGGTTATCTCAGTATTCATTATTAGAACAAAACTCATTGACCCATATTGATCTTACAACCAAGAAGCACAAAAATGTTTTCTCATCAACAAAGGTATGCCATATTAAAAAAAATATGAGTAATCTCTCAAACCAGTGATGAAGTTTCAAAAGCAAAACAAACCTGCTGTTCTATCCTCCACGTGCATGACTCTTCATTGAAGAGCATTTATGAATCTTTAATACCCTTCTAACTATTTCCATATTCTTGAAGGGTTTCCATGCCGCTGCATAAATGTCTCGTCCACCATTATAGCCTCCTCAAGCTGTTTCTCAGCAACGTCCCCCTTGCTTCCAGGAGCTGCTTGCTTTTTAACTGCAACATGGGAGACTCTTTCAAAGCAAACATTCATGACATAAACCTTAAAATCCCTCATGATATGTGCCCTAACCTCAAGAGAACACTTTCAACATGAATAAACCAACAAGGAAAACTTTGACACAATAAAAACCTTTTTCCCTTTTTGACATTTTGGTCCCCAAGTATTACTAGCAACCTGATTTGAGACCTTCTTACACTTGGGGCTATTTTAATCTCAAGGATTATAATTAGAAAACATTTTTGGCGACCTCTACAAGATGCTTGCTTGGTAAGCGTCTAAGACCAGTAGCCTTGCATGTCCATTGGGCATAGGAGTCAAGAGATTTGAGACAAACTGAAATTCAGACTTGACAACCAACTGTTAACACCTCAGGAACAAAAAACCTACACCTAACTGTGCCTCAGCAGTTGGAGGAAAAATACTACTAAAACAACCTATACTAACCTAAACTAATTGAGAAAGGGACTGCCTAAACAAAACCATTAACTGATTCTTGAAAGTAGCTGCACTTTCTGAGCATCCTGGGATGCTTTACATGCTTGTGAGTCAACCAAAAGAGATGAAGAAAGATCAAATATCCAACAAACTGTTGCAACACCTTTCTAAGAAAGAAAATGTAGTCACTTACCCACCTATCTTGATTGGAGAACCAACTGTGATCAAGTGAATAAGTGGACTGGCTGTGCTTAACTTGATACCTTCTTTGATGCTCTAGATCAGTGTTGCCATGGGGCTGCTTTTTCTTGTTGGCTTCCAACCAAGCTAGATGCCTAATTGAGCATCCTCTTGAAATGACAAAAGTTGAATTGCCCTTGCTGGCTTGTCGATCATGGATAGCTGCTACATCTTCTTGTTGATTGAAAAGACTTGAATCCTGTGACTAATTGTGAATCATGGCTGCCTCACTTTATTGTTGTTGCTCATGAATCTCCTCTTTGGAAGGTGTTGGTTTGATGTCCAAGCTTGAGCAAAAATCTTCCAACTCATTCCAAAATGTGTCCTCTTCAATTTCTTCCTCGCTTTTCTGAATAGAGGGACTAATTATGTTTTCTTCATCAAGAGTTAAGATTTCAGACTCGGGATTTTCTTTACAAACCAGCAGCTCACTAAGACCTCCAACCTCTTCATGTTGCTTCAAAACTTCCTCTTTGTCAACAAAACAAGCCATCTAGTCAAACAAGTAGACCAAATCTTCCTCCTCATTACCATCCACTTGCTTTACACACTGTTGTCCCAATTAATCATGCTCATCATCCGCTTGCAACAAGTCTGATTTTTCCTCTTCTAGCTCACATGACAGTTCTTGAACAGCAGTTAGTTCCTCTTTTGCTTCAAAAAACTCTTTCTCTTGTCTATTAAACTGTTTTCCAAGCTGATCATGCTCATTATCTTCTTGCAACAAGTCTGATTTTTCCTCTTATAGCTCACAAAAGGGGCTACAAATACTTTTTCCTTCATCATCTTCACTTGGAATATTCTCCTCTTCACCTACATAGCCTTCATTTGCTTTCCAAATAACAGGTCCTCCTTTGGAAAGGGAGATGGTGGGAGGGAAAAAGGGTTCAATTGATGGAGTGAGGTTAACATGTTCATTACTAAGATGAAAATGAGGTAGTATGGGCTGCTCTTGGTTAGGAATCAGTTGCTGGTTTGAAGAAAAACTTTTGAAACTTGGAATTTTGATTGGCTTAGATTCTACAATCTTTTCCTCTTCTTGGTTTTGGATTGGTATGAGAGGAAAGGCCTCAACAAGATTTGGCATTTTGAAACTAGGAATACAAGGGGTTGATTGTGTTTCATACCTTTGTACTTGTGTAAGAAAGTGTTTTATTTGTTCTTCTTTGGCTGCAACTTGTCTAGCAAGAAACTCCTGTTCATACCTATGTGCCTCCACCTCCTGATGAATATGAGCTTTGATGAGCAAGCTCTTCTTGTTGCATATTATACTCCTGCTCTTTTGTGACATCCTCTAATTTCCTTTGCAAGTCTAATGCTATCTTCCTGATACTCATGTTGTTAGCATCTTGAGGCTGATTCAGAGAGTAGTCATGCTGGTTATGAGCAAAATGATCTTCTTGCAAATGATTATAGGCATGGATAGGTTGCCAGGAAGGTTGAGTAGGGGTGCGAGGGTGGCAAGCATGATAAGAGTGCAGATATCCTACTGTGACAGAGTTATTTGGGATAAAACCAGTAGGGTTCTCAATCTGATATGGCTAGTAAGAAGGTATACAAACTGTTGTTTGGTAAAATGGAGGAGAAGAAACTTGGTCTCCATGGTAGTTGGTCATCCTAGATCATTAAAATGAGCTAGAAAATCATGGAACATTCTTTGAAAATAAGAAAACCAGGTCTGATTCAAAAAATTACGCATATACCAGCAGGGGCTTTGATAATCTTTTAAGCATGTGGTCTACTTAAACCAACAGATTTGTGATTAGAGTCACCATGGTGTTGCTTGTATTGCCTCCAAAGGCTGATAATACTGAGAAAAACACCAAATCTCTCAGTATTTTGATGAGAAGTTCATCATGCTGGTCCCACCGAGCGTGCCAAAAACTATTATCAACAAAGTATGCACCCGAAGCTAAGCTATCAATTCAGCTACCTGTTGATACATAGGAACATTCCTAGGCCTGTGGGTTGCCTAAAACTTGGAATGAACCTCCAGAGAAGGTTGGTTCCCATGATACTTCACCTAAAATGAACTAAACTAACGATGCTTGTTGAGAAAAGAGAGAAGGATAACTTGTAATGAAACCTAAACTCTAAAAGGTGATGCACCAAATATGTCTTTCAAACCTACACCGCTGTTTTGGAACTTACAATATGACCAAAATGGACAAGTTGCTTCAGCACAACTCAAGTTTCTACATGCTTACACAAGTATTTCGTAGGAAAGATGAGGCATTTTTTCAATTCTAAAAGGAAAAAGCAATTATCTTCACAATTGGAAGTTTCCAAAACTATTATCATAACCTATGGCCTGCATAATGCATGCATATTTCTGAAAGAAGGTGCTTAAAGAACGACACATAGATTGAGGATTCATATCATATCACAAAAAAAACATCTATCCTTCATACATGCACACAAAAAAAAAAGATTGGAGAAGGAAAATTACTTGTCTTTTATTGATCAAAAGAAGTGTTACATAGCTATGTACAAATCTGAAAGTGAAGTTTCATTGCTGCTCCAGCTTGAAAGAACTTGAGAAAAGTTACAATACAGAACTTAGAGAGAAAGAACTCACTGAAAATTGCTTCTAAAGCTTACTTATATGCTGTTCAACAGCTTACATGAGAATAGGAACATGTGTCGAAGAGTAAAAGATAAGCCTTTGCTTGAGTTGCTAGGTCAAACTCCTTTGGTCGTCCAAACTTGAAATGCCTACTTTTCAGCCTCTTAAATTGCTCCAAAATGTTGTTTTAGTGGTGAGAAAGTCATCCCTTGACCTCTTCTACCATCAAAGCTTCACAAGCAGCTCCTAGATACTCTCAAATGCCCCAAAACTAGGTCAAAACTGCCCCTACATCTTCTCAACCTGTTTGCACAACTCAACAACCATCCTAGATGCTTGGAACTACTCATAAATGCATAGAAATAGGTTATGGATGCTCATTCAACTCCCAACTGTTGGAGACTTCTTCAAAATGGATAATAAGACATGTGTATAAGATCCTTAAAGACTGAAAGGTGACACATTTTTTGTGTCCTAAAACTTTCTTATGCTGATCTCTTGTCATGGATGGAATTCTTTTCATAATTTTCTTATTAGGCTGTATTTCCACTTCATTGAAACTTTTGTGTCTTATAAACATTTGAAATGAGTGTCTTAACAGGTCTAAATGTAAGACATACCTCACTGTCTCTCTTTGTGGCATTTATTTTATGAGATCTCTGCCTACACAAACTTTTGATATCCTCATATGATCATTTGGTGTTACCCTTCTATACTGAATATCTTCATCTCTTTTTTTATTCACATGAAATGCTATAAAGCTTTACACAATCAAAAAGCATGTTGCTCCCAGAACTGCCATACACTGTCTTCTACTATCTTGTCATAACTGGTGTCCAACCTCTATTCCATCCTATGAACCAAGTTGTGCCAAACCAAAAAGCATATCCTAACTTGGGAAAATTTAGAATGATACTTCCTTTCTGTAGAAAACCTTATCATGCACTGTCTTTGTTCTTTTTCCCGCCTTTTAAAAAAAAACTTAAACTTGACTAAAGTCCTTTCAATCAAATGCTCAGTAGGATATTCCAGAGCATATTAGGTTCACTGAAATAATTTAAATCATCAAGACTTTGATTGTCAACTAAACCATGAAAAATAAGCTCTAAAGCAACAAATTTGAACCATCTCATTCTCTTTGCACATGTAGGGAAATGGGACACTCATTGGATCAACTTCAGTATTTTGAATTTCCCATTTGACCTACCTTTGCCTGTGCATCCTTTGATATCAATGTCAAAGATCTCGACATGAGTTTATCTTCATGACACTGTGCTAATGCTTCTTTGGACTGCCTTTGACTATGGCTGTCTTCTCTCCTCAAACTTGTTGTGCTTTCTTAGTCATGGTTGTCATACATCAGCAAAGAATGTCCTTTATGATTGCCCATCGTAATATGCCCTTTACACTCGTGAACACTATTGACTTCTGCTATAACAGAGTACTCAACTGTCATGACCTGCAACCAGGGTTACACGGGGATGCGTCCCCTACCCCAAAACCCCCTGTCCTCGTGCCCTGCCGTCCCCGGGACGGGGGGACGCAAAGGGGATGTCCCCCTGCTGTCCCCGAAACAACAAAATTCATAGGAAACGCCAGGAAACATTTATGGTAGTTGGAATTGTCCCCGGTACGGATTGGGGATGTTAGAAATGTCCCCAATCGTACCGAGGATGGCTAGCTGTCCCCTACAGGCTGAGAGCTTCAAACATTAAAAAACAATAAAAATATTCAATTTTTTTAAAGTTTATTTCTCCTTCCCAAGGTCGTGTAGGGCCCACCATCTCTCCCAAGATTAATTTAATATATTTTTTTGGCTAAAGTTTGATGGAGACAAAATATTAACATTTTTTCATTAGTATTACTAAGTATCATTTTAATTTTTTAATAGTTCTTTTAAATGCAGTAGAGGAGAACTTCTAACATGCCTCATAGAAACCTTCTACAATCACTTGATTGTTCAGTAAATATTATGGTTTTAGAAGAATACAGATTAATCAGATATAGTATATCAAAAGTTGAGGTAAATACTTCAAAAAGAAGATACCTATTGCCTCTATGACTAGACTGTGACAAAAAGACACTACATAAATTTAACTCTAATTATTTATGATCCAAACCCTATTGTCCCAAGTTACCAGTCTTGGTATTGGTTTGTGTTTGGTCAAATTTATTTTTGGGTTTGGGTTCATCCATATGAAAACATATAAAAAACAGAAATATATACATATTTGCAGCAATAGTTAAGTTCAAAATACTACACATAGCATCATATATTGTATAGTAAACAACACCACCATAAAAATAAAAATATTGAAGTATCAATTAGTCAAACTTGAATGTCATGATATATATTGTAAATTAAAATTAAAAAATAATAATGTCAAATGTCAACAATCAGTCATCACCGATCAAGCATTATCATATGGGTTCAAAAATATTGTCACCATCCATATTAGATGATCTAGATACAAGTAAATTAGAAGAACCATAAATAGTTTTAGACATTTGGATACATGTTTGAGACATTTGGATATTGATAGACCATGGTTTTGTTGATGTTTGATACTGCTGTGATAAATTTTATAATGCTTTAATGACATTTCTTAAACAGTTATAGTACTACTCTCGCGATTTAATTACATATTGATATTGTTGTTATCAATTATTAATTTATTGACATATCTATCTCTGTTTCCCTCTCTCTCTCTCTCTAATATATTAATAAATTTTGAAAAAATTATATATATATATATATATGTATTTTGTATGTCGCCGTCCCTTGCCATCGCCTAAAAATTGCCCCTTAGGAAACGTCCCGGAAACGCGTCCCCTGCCGTCCCCCCGTCCCCGTCCCCGTCACGCCGTGGAACATAGCCTGCAACCTTTGCTCATAACTATCTTTTTCCACTCAACACTGGATAGCAAACAACTAAAGTACTCATATGGAGAATATTTTCCACTTCTAAAATTGATATGCTCATCACACTTGGATTTTGTCCTCTATCCTTCTTGATTGTACCTTCTTGCTGTCCTTTGAGGCCTACAGACCTGTCATGAACATTTTGTTTGAAGGCTTTAAGATTTATCATGATATCTTTGCTCAGACTAGCTATGTAAACTGTATTTGACTGTGACACCCTGTTTAAAGTGTCCTCTTAAACTGCTCACTGTCAACTTTTGATGGCATTGTCACTCTTTAAATTCTCCATAATCTGTTGTTCACACTAAATGCATTCTTTTATCTGCTTTAATAGGTATATGGTTGTACTCTTTTGTGGTCATAATTAACTAAAATTCAGTGACAACCTTAACATATCACCTATTACCTCTTTCTCTTCATCTTGATCTTCTTCCATGCAACAGTTTTTCCAATCTTTCTTCATACCTCACTGTCATTTCTTCTTCCAATGTTGATAGTTCTAAACATGCTCAGAAGTGTGAAGTGTGAACTTGAGAGAAACTGATTGCTTACCATGAAGTAACTGCCACCTGAATCCTTAAAGGCTTATTGTCCTCTACATATGTGCAACTTCTAGGCTGCTGCTCCTTCATTCATAACCTTTGACTTATGATGCTTCTCATCACTTGATTTTATTGTCACTATGCTTGGGACTGTCATATCCTCCCTTTTGGCTGCCATGAACTTACAACATTTTCCAATGATCAAAACCCTCATTGAACCTCTATTCCTTATCAAATGCATATGCACCCTAGCACTGTTGACTGCCATGGTGATGAAGTGATTGCTTGTAGAACTGTCCCTTTAGGACTTTTGACTATCACTCTTGGTACTCTATCCTTTATTACTGCCCTTGATCTACCCAAAGTTGTCATATTCATGACTCCTTAAAATCTGACTTTCCTTGTCGATCCCTTACTAGAAACAAAGGTTTTCAGATTGTAGTGACGGTCTTTATGACATCTTGCTTTCCCTTCTTAGGTGCTTTTGGCTTCCAATCAAAGAGCCTGAAATCTAACACCTTAGTGTCATTTAAAGACAGTTGTTTGTGGATAACATAGACCTGCTACAATGAATATTGGAAACAGAAATCTGAGGGGATGTTCACCATATAGATGCTCTTCTACTACAGGTCCAAATTTCTTTTCTTATGATGGGAAGCGAGAAGAAAATGTTCCTCAAGGCTTCTAAGCTCTTGGGAGCAACTAATAAAGTTGCCAGCATGACTACTCCTTGTCTAGCATGAACAGGTGATGAATCCCTCAGCATAAGGGTGGCCTTTGCACCTGTCACATTGACTAATAATGTTTTTCCCATAGATGTAATACATCTTGAAACCACCACTCTATCAGCAACTTGAAGATTATTTATGAAGACTCGAGGCTTTTCGTTAAACTCTACCATTCGCATGTTTTGTAAATCCCCTAACAGATCAAACCATCAGGTACACTAAACTTGAAAACCTCTGAGACATTCCCAAAGCCTAGGAAACTTTAATAGTGAATTTTGAAAACTGTCACATAGGGACTTCTAAGGAATCTCTGCCCTAGATCCTTTGGAAATGACTAACTTCCAACTCAGATTTTTCCAAGTTATCTCAGTATTCATTATTAGAACAAAACTCATTGACCCGTATTGATCTTACAACCAAGCAACACAGAAATGTTTTCTCATCAACAAAGGCATGCCATATTTAAAAAACTATGAGTAATCTCTCAAACCAGCGCTGGAGTTTCAAAAGAAAAACAAACCTGCTGTTCTATCCTCCACGTGCATGACTCTTCATTGAAGAGCATTTTATGAATCTTTAATACCCTTATAACTGTTTCCATATTCTTGAAGGGTTCCATGCTGCTGCATAAATGTCTCGTCCACCATTATAGCCTCCTCAAGCTGTTTCTCAGCAACGTCTCCCTTGCTTCCAGGAGCTGCTTGCTTTTTAACTGCAACATGGGAGACTCTTTCAAAGCAAACATTCATGACATAAACCTTAAAATCCCTCATGATACGTGCCCTAACCTCAAGAGAACACTTTCAACGTGAATAAACCAACAAGGAAGACTTTGGCACAATAAAAATCCTTTTCCCTTTTTTACATTTTGGTCCCCAAGTATTACTAGCAACCTGATTTGAGACCTTTCTTACACTTGGGGCTATTTTAATCTCAAGGATTAAAATTAGCAAACAGTAACACTACATCAACTTCTGGTCTTGATCCAAATACTTTCTGGATGGCACTCCTGTCCAATTTGAAAATTACATGCCCATTTCCTACCTTCATCTACAATTTTAGGTGCAAAGAAATAATTGGACATGACCACTTTGCCTTGGTCCAGGGTCCATGAGTTGCATATCAGGATACATGCCCCTCTTATTTCATGATATAAGGAAGAGATCTCTCCCAGAGGTTATAACCATAGTATCTTTGATATTCCCCTGAATATTCTGAAAAAGCTTTGTAGATGTCTCTGCCTTGCCGGTGAATTTCTTATACTTTTTGGATGCCCAAGGGATGAAAGAAGCTATATCCTAACTTGAGGCTTTTATTGCTGGAGCCATTTGGTATTTTGTAATGGAATAAAGTTTTTCTAGGGTTTACAAAAAATGACTTCAACAACACTTGACTGGTTCAGCAAATTGCATATACAAAACAAGACTGAATGCAAAATAATTGCCTACAGATTTGTAATTCGTGCCCTACCCTTTTTTTTCATGGATATGATTATGTTCCCGAGGACAATTACAATTTACCAATGGGATATCACAGAGCGAAACTTTGAACTGATTTGGGAAAATATATGCACCCGGTAAGTAGGAAATTGACTTTGGCCATAATTTTTTTTTAATCTCTGCAATCGCCACTATATTACCATCTTACAAAGGCCTGCCACATATAACCATCTTTGCTTTAGGTGGTACTGATTCCATTATGATCCAATTAGAACAAAACATGACATCATAGCAAGTGTTTATTTCACATATTCTCAATTGTAAGATGGTTTCTTTCCTGGTCTGGAGTCATGGCATTATCCTGTTTATTAGATGCTTTGCATTCAATACTAGACATATTAATTTCTACACCAGCAGAATCTTTTGATTTCATGCCCTGCCCTGTTCTCCAGAATGCTGACTCTGGTTGAGAACGTGAGGAGTCAAAATGCTCTTTCCTTTGATTAAGCTCTTTAAAAGAGATACCAGGCTGAACCTCTGATAATTTTTATACACATCCAAAGGAATGCAAATAAATAAAGCGTACATGTTTTTCCTAGAAGAAAAATTTGTAGCTAGATCTACTCCAGCAAAAACATCCATATTCTCAGAGGTTCGAGTTTCTTTTAGCTTCATGTTGTTGTAGTATTTCTTTATAGAATAAATTTCTTTAGTCTGAACTTCAGTATATTTGGAGTTGTATGATAACAAAGACTATGATGCCACAAAGCATTTTGAAATTTAGAGTTTTGCATGTATTTTTACTCAATACATCTATTAAAAAATAAGAAACCAAAGTTCAGAGTCAGCTGAGGATTACTGAAGTAGTCCTCTTACTAAGAAATGTCAGTCATCCTGTTCAAATTAAATGCTCTTATGGATCTGAAAAATAGGAGAACTTTTTTTATATTTGCTCACCCTTCAGATTTTAATAGACATTGCTAAAATGTGCTACCCAAACTCTTGTTCTTAGAGTTACACAAATAAAAGTTCTTTTGGAAGATGCGTACAACCACAACCAAATGACCTTTCAAGCTTTTGTACTTCCATATCGATTTTCACTTCAATTACATATATCATGATATTTGTATATCTCATTTTGTAGCAGTTAATACTTAATAGCAAATGAAGATCATCATTTAGCAAATGAAGACCCCTCATTTTTTAAGGATTGTGGATAAAATTTATGACACGTTATATAGATGGCAATCTTTGTTGGTGTCCATATTTTCAACCACAGAAACAAAAGGGTTCTTAAATAAACAATACCCCCAAAAGTGCAGCAAGCACATCGATCCAAGTAGCAGTTCCATATAAACAACCAACAATACTTCCAAGCCCATTCTTGTGGACTGTGGTTATGCCGAACCATCTATTATGTTCTATACTAATGATGAACCACCTCTTGGGTTTCATGATACCTCCAAGCTCAATATACCACCTATCTAATAACAAATACAACATTCAATAGGTGGTTCATGATGAACCAAGCGCAATTCTATCAGCACAGAGTAATGTGAGTAGCTAGAGTACATCTCACTAGCTCAAGAGTGCACCAAACCTTATGCAATCTACATCAAAGGATCTGCCATGATACCAGCTATCTATTAGCCAAACTGTACAGAATGACTCTCACTAGACAAAAATGCCAAGTATATGTCTTGAGCACTTTCAATCCTTTACAGGTGGAGTCCTGCATATGTCTCACATGGTTCCCTTTGTGAGGTTGAGGAGTACCACCCTAATGGGATGTAGGGCAATGCCCCATGGGCTCAATTCGACTGTCATATTTTGACACTGACTAAAGGAAGCTGAAGAGTCAATCATGGAGGAGTAACTGTTTCATCTTCCACTACTCTTTCCCTTTTGCAGCATTGTATAAGCATGCATACATATGTATGTGGCTAGATATAAGAGGAAGAATTCGTGTACAAAACACTTGTATTAATAATTTAGCTGATAGCCTATATTTTGTACCAGCTTTCATCCGGAATGTTGTCTCACTCCGCAAAACCTAGCTGCTGTTCGGAAAACTCCCTGCTGTCAACCGGATACCTGTCTGATGCTCTCAAACTGCGCTAACTACCAGTAAACTGTGTTGGTTTTCCGTCTGTCTGGTGCAGCTGGCATGTTGACGCTGAAAGGTGCTGCATGCCCGATCGACTAAGAAGATTGACTGCCACTTCATTGCAGGATGTCTGAGCTTATCTTTATCTTATCTTCACCGCCTTGTCCACCGGCTACTGTGTTGAACTGCTATCTGGCAACTATAAATAATCTCTGATTAAATCATATAAAATCTACTCAAAGCAGTGGCATATCTGATCTGATTTACAAATACCTATACCCATCAATGCGAAAGCAATGGCAGATGTAATTTAATTCTAAAAATATCTATTTATCAAATTCTATAAATTCTTGTGTTCAAATGCTTTATTTTATCTGTTACAGTGTTTTATTTCCTGAACAGTGATATTTTTGTTGGCGTCAATAACCTTGGATTTGAACCTAGGGTTTCATTATACCCAGGACACTGCAACTTCCTCCTCAAATCCACTGTGACATGTAGTTTTAAGTGCCAATGCTTGCTAAGGAAGTAAGGGTTTTGTTTTCCATACCAGTTAATGCCATCATAACCATATGTCAGGGGTTTTAACCTTGTGCTATTTTAACTATAATTGCACTTCCTACTGGTTCATCTAATCCTATGGGTATTTGGGCTTTGACATTTACTATTAGCCTGTTTTTGGGTTTCTAATAGCTTTTGGGGAAGAGGCTAAAATTTTGTAGTATACATGTAAGTTTTTTATTTCCAAAATACTATCCATTCTCTGATTTAAATATAATTTTGAAAGATCTGCACTGTTATGGACGACCAGTGTTTGTTATTTTTTTCAGGCTGGAGATACCCATTTTTGTTACAGAGATAAGGTGAGCCGTATATTCTGAATTATAAATATAAAATAGAATAAGGTATCTGTTTGAAATTTTTGTTACTTCTGTGGGACTGCTAGGTGAGAGTGATTGAGTGGAAGTTGTGAGCACATAACAATATTCACATCTTTTAATTCTGAGAAAAAATAAAATTGTTGACACAGTTTTGAAGGATCAAACAAAGAATTAAATGGTCTATATTCTAAAAACAAGGGCTCAATTGATCTTATAATGCCCAGTTTTATTTAGCTACTCTCCTCACCCATTCGGACTGGCTTGGAATGTGTTTCTTGTAGAAATTATAAATTTGATGAAGATGTACCTTGCTATACTATTTACGTTCACACATTAACAAGCTTTATGGCTTCAAAATAGCCTTCTTATAGAGAGAATATAAGAATGATGGGAAAAATCATTCCTTGAATGTCTAAAACATGGCAAGATGGAATTAGCTTTTGAGCCTTGGGCCTCATTAATTCAAACCCAGTTTACAAGTTTGAGATTCCTTCTCATAGTGCTGCTGGGTATTAAAAATCTAAACTTAATTTCATGATGATGAGGCAAGAATCTGGCTTCTTTTCTCATTTTCAAACATGGTATAATAATTATAATTATAATATTAAATTATTAATATTTATATTCACATTTTATATTTCAATGTTTTATATTTTTAGCCGATAGGCTATATATTGTATGAGCTTTAGGCCTGAAACAAGTCTCACTTCATATAACTACCGTCGGTTGCCGTCAATCTCACACCGAATACTGCGAACCTCTAGCACCAAAGAGGGAAAATTTGTCTCGCCTGAAAAAGTATGGTCAGTTGCCAGTTGTTTTCATGCATTGCTGGAGCCAATCGTTCTCCTTTATGGCCGAAAGCAAAAAATACATATTATAGTGGAAATCTGTACGCGGCCAGTTCTCCTTTATTTAGTAAGATGAGAATTCTGTGCAGGAAAATGACCTGAATCTCTGGAAGAATCCCGTTGCTGAATACAGTTCCGAGGATAGACATGCAGTTAAATGCATTGAATACCTGCACCAGTTTTGAAACTTTGAGCGAGTAGTCCCTTTGTGGGTGAGGGGGATGGTGGGAATACGCTGCCCAATATGAATCATCAACAAATTATTAGCCTTATTTTGACAGAAGACAGAATTTTGGGTCATAAGTGATGTTACCTGCGTGTATACAGGCAATAGCGACGCACAGTGTACCCCAAACTCAACAGCAGTGACCCCAAATTGATGTAGCGTAGGGAATGAAATGACGGTAGCTGAGAGAACAATATTATGACCGCAACTGCCATGATTTGAATAGAAAGTGACTGCTGCAGCGGTGGAGAGGGAGAAGAGCCCCAACGCCCATCCCATGCCGCGGAAGGCGTAGGGCAGCGTCAGAATAGTCGGCCCAACTATCCCAGTCGTTAAATGAAACCCGAAGTGCCACCATGTCCCTGCAAAATGCACCATATCCCTAATTAATCCTCTTTCTTATGATAAAATTCAAACTAAGTTTGCGAATGTTACAAGGTTAAGAAGCGTCGCATAGAGACTGTGAAAAGTACGGTTAAAAGGAATAATGTGAATGTAAATGAGAGTCTACAGGTGAAGAAGCGTCTGAAGAAGGCAATTAATTCGAATTTTGTCGGGGATGCCATTGATATGGTGGATGCGATGCGTAGATGGACCCAAGCTTGATAAATTTAAGGTTAGGGAAATAAGTTCTTTTCATATATTATAAAGATATCTAAACGTAATTGCACGGATTGAAGACAGTTATTTAATATGTTTCTTTTGTGCTTTTCACCGTCAAATTCAATTCAATATTTTTCTTTCTGCAGGTTATCTTGCTTTATTTACTATGATTTTCAATCTAATTTTAATATTTCGTAGCCTGAATTTACCTTCTAGACTTTACATTTTGGTCTATAAACAGTTACCAGGCCGCTTTACTTGTTCTAGTATTGGTGTCTGGCTGTATTTCCAAATATGTATTACATCCACTTTGTAAAAATATACAGACAATTTTATACAAGTGCTATACCGCATGTCACACCCCCTCTTACTTCTCTATATTTCTCTATCGGCGTAACCCTTGCACCCCCTCCGGTGCAAGTGCTAGTAGTATGTATTGCCATTTCGGGGCATAACAGCCCCCCTTGCCACTATCTCATCTGAAGCATTTTTGTCCACAGCTGCTTTATATCTTCCTCACCATCAAAGTTAAATTTTAATTGATGATTCTTGATTGATAATCTCTTCCTCCTCTTAACCATTCCTTCCATCTCTTGACCAACTCAAGCATTTCTTATACCATTCCTTCCACCTCTAGGCTGTCTTAAAAGTTAAACATATAAAACCATTTATGTGCTCAATGTGGAATCTTCTGTTGAAATTTACTTCAACTATCTATGTAAGTTGACATCAGACTTTCATCATATTTATCTCAAGACCTCTTCTGATTGGTCTCTTAGGTCTGCAAACTACTTCGTTGATATGTGACCTTTTCTATTTACTTTCCTCTCGAATGGCACCACTAGTTTGAATGGTAAGAGCACTTCTGAGAAATTCTCTGGCTTCTGTAACCTCTTCAGTGAATGCAACTAATGGCAGGTATCTTATTTCCTCCTCCCAATTGTACCCTTCTTCACCACCAGTTACCCCCAAATGCTTCAACCTGATCATACTAAATAACCTTTCACTTTTCTTGGTTCAAATATGTATCATTAAGCATATTTCCACGACAATCACATCCACCAGCAGTATTGATGAGAACAAAAGGAATAGTGTGAGCAGAAAACTTAAAAGGGGCTGTTGAGTTTGTAGTTATTTAAGGCAGAACAAGAATAAATGGATTACAATATTTATCATTCTATGGTTAGTTGATTATTACTAACCAAGATTAATGAATAAACTACAGTATTTAATAATATGTGGACGGTCTTTTATTACTGAAAAAGTTATATTGGTCTTTTAGTATTTGGTAGCTTAGTTTGAGTTTATTGTGGAATTACGATTCAGGACGGGGCGTAATTGACAATGATAGCAGCATACTGCTTGGGCTAAGTGTGTCTTTTAGTTACATGATTCTTAGTAAGTTTACTTGATCTGGCTAGCATATTCCATACACCTAAATGCTACTCTCAGACTTATTAGGTTGGAACTTAAATATGTTCCTCTTGCTTTTTGGACAAAAATATGTGCTTACCTTCCTCAGTAGTTATATTGTGATTGCCTACAATCACTTGAGAATGAATGCTCCTATTTGCATTGTAGCTGTCATGGTATGGGTTCTTTGTCCAATGTTCCGCCAATGATTTGGGATTGATATATTTGAATGTATATATATTCTATATGAATTTATTTTTCTTGATATAACATCTATAATATGAATATTTTACAATATACCATTATTTGATGTTTTGTCTTATATCTTTTTGTTAGTTTATGACAAACCTTCCATAACCTCAAGAGATTATTAACATTTCAATCACCGATTCTCAAATAACCACAACCACCCCAGTGATTACAGTAAACACACCCATAACTACATTCAGCCATATTACTACAAGCAATTTGATTCAAAATAATTTTACTTAGAATGGGCTTTCCAATACGCACAGAAAATATCAGTAGCCAACACTCTTTACCATTAGTAAGAGTGACAAAACCAGTTCCCCGTAGGGATCCTTTGAATAAAATTCCAACACAGTGAGCAATAATACAAGTATTTTTACCCCAGTAAAATTTTATTCTCTAATAACCTATAAGCTGCATTGTTTTCAATAGCTATGTGAAAAATTAAGTTAAATAGCAGCCGTATCTACCAAAACTCCATTGGGCGTAAAAGCTAAGGAGGCCGTGGAGAAGGTTAAATTTAAAATTGGAAGTTAAGAGTTTTAAATGGCTTATTCTATTGTCTTTTTAAAATAGTTTCTCTTACTTCTATAACATGAAAAATTGTATTGGATCATACCAAATATTAATAAAGCATTGGTCTTACTATAAAATAAATAAGTAGACCAATGCTCTTAGTTATTAATATTTTTCTTGATGTGAACAGTATTCAAGCTCAAAAGGTCTAGAATCTTATCTTGTCTGTATGTGAACAGTATTCGCTATTCAAATATTAATAACTAAAAGTATTGGTCTACTTATTTATTTTAAGAAAAATGCAACATAGTATGCAAATAATGGTTGTGAACTTGTGACTTATAAGAAAAATCCCCTATTCTGTATAGGGGAAAAACATAGTAATTGCTCGACTTTTGTTGTTTTGACTTTTCAACTTCTAATATAAAATACAACAGTTTTAAATGTTTTAAAACCTAATCAAAACAACTCTTAAATTAAATTGCAAAGGTTATTTCCACATGCTCTCCAGAGCTAGTCAATCTCCACATATAATGTCTCTTGTGCCGCATTGAATTTTCCTGCTTCTATTGGATTTCCTTCCAATTCAAGATACAGTACCAAGAATTCCAGCTTAATGCTGCAATAACGATACTGTGCCCAACTTCTCCTGTCAATTTTGTTAGATTGCAAAAAAAAAAAAAAAATATTCAATAAAAAAAACCTTAAAATTTTCAGTTACATATATTATTATATCGGCATATTCCTTGCACCTCCTAGTGCAAGTGCTAGTAATATTATGTGTTCTTAATCTTTCCTCTTTGTCTTTTCTGCAAGGGAAGCTATCAATGGTGTGTGAAAATATTTGTTTGTTATGCAAATTTCAATTTCCCATCTCATCCCCAATCAAGATATCATGTCCTTGGCATAACTCTATTCTTTAAAGGCATGTTTCCTAATCATGTAATCTATTTGCTTGAAGATTTTTCATATTCAATAGAACATAGGATCTCATTTTTCAGATTTGGCTTATCACATAGGAATTTCATTGGCTTATTTCTTGAAATATTTACACTTTAATCTATAAAGAAAATGTTTATTTATAACTTTTGAATATTAATTTTATTTTCTCTTCTTTTAGATAATGGAAAATATTGATGCTCAACAAAATCAGTCCGGAAATTCAATAACAAGTCCAATAACAATCTGAGATGATTTTGTGGGCGATTCTATAATGATTTTGTGGGTGATTCTGTGGGCTCAAATGTGTACATCGAAACACCAATCGAAAAATTATCAAATCAATTTCTGAACATTCAAAAAAGATTATCCAAGTGGTTGAAGAAGCAATCTACGTTACTATTGCCGTCGAAGAAGAAGAATTCCAACAAATGGAACATATTGCACAAGAATTCCATAAAACATGTATGAAAGTATTTGGATTTTGTTCATTTTTAAAAGAAATCTACTATGATGAATAGTACAAGCAAGGCTCATCCAACCAAATTCTTTAACAATTTTTACTTTTTTTAAATGATAACTAATGTATTTGAACTAGGCTCATGTATAGTGTTTTCATTTATGTTAATAACTCATATGTACATGCTTTGACAAATAACAATGTATATTCTTCATTAGATATCTCTAAAGATATATTCTTTGTACATTAATTCTCATTTATATCACATGTACATACTTTGAAAAATAAAAATGTATTTTCTTCATCAGATATCTCTAAAGATATCTTCTTTGTACAATAATTCTCATAGATGTATCTAATTGTTTATTTTTTGTAAAAATGTATTTCAATATATATATATATATATATATATATATCCTCATAATTGTATATCCTCAAGTGTTGTACATATGAGAAAATAATGATGAGTAATACCATAAATATTACTTCACTAATCAAAAGTGAAACTAAGAAACATAAAAAAAACCTTGAAAGTTACTACTCAAGATAAAATTCAATTTAACAATATGAATCTAAGTCAATTATATGTTGAACCAATTATATAATTCAACATCTATCCTTACAATAGGCATATCAAAAAACTATAGGAACTTAAATGATAGGCTAAAAAATGTAATTTCTACTTCCATTTCATTATTTTTTTTCATTCAATAAAAAATAATTAATTAATTTCTCAATATATTTAAATATATATATTCAATTATAGAAGTAAATCATTATATAAACAATTATAATAAATTTTATTGTTATAGCAAATAAGTTTTTAAAATTTTTCATTTCATAAAAAAAATGACAAATAAAAGTTTATATAAATTTCACTATTTCAACTTGTAATTAAATAGTTAAACTAATAAAATACAAACACTTATGCAAACATAAAATAAAATTACATATTAATAATATAAATACTGTCAACAATCAATATGCTCCATAAAGATATCTCTCGGCATAATTTAGATAGATTATTGAATAAGATAATTAAGCTAGTTTTATGTATTTTATGTAAAAATGGTATTTTTTTCGAATGTGAGAAAATGTAAAAAGGTTATTAAACAAATTAGAAAAGAAAAGATATATAAGATGAAAAAATTGACTACATAAAAGTATTTTTAGTTGTATAATATAACATAAACTTATTTTAGGAATATGTTATAAAGGCCTAATTTCAATAGATATATCAGTGTTCTAGTATTATTCAATCTTTACAATTTTTTAATCAAAAAACAAAGAATTATTTGGTCCAATTTCAAATTGTGTGGCATTTGCATGAAGGAAATATAAACTTATCCATTACAATAATCAAGTAACAACTTGTCCTATATTATTATAACAATTTTGTCTACTTGACACAATCAAAGATTAAGAATACAACAAAATAGAAAGACCTACAAGCAAAATCAAAATAATTTAAGAAAAGTTGAAAAAAATTCTCTTTTTTGGTTGTGCAAGATTGTTGACAATCCAGATGCTCATGCATCAAGCACATTGCCTAGGAGAACATGTTTCATGAGTTGAATCTCATTAATATTTTTTGAAATTTGGGACTGAGTCCATACTTAGCAATCTCAAATGCACTCATCCAAGTTGCCCCATCTATTATTTTGTTCTTCTATTGAACCAAATACTCTCTATATTATTTCCCCCTTGTCCTCTTGATTACTTAAGAATCTAGTAATGTATCAACTTCATATGATTAACTTTTTGGTAGATGTATTCATTCTCGTTTCCTTTGCAAATGTGAAAATTATTTTTCTTTTCCACATGTTTCTCTTTCATAGTAATGGTAAAAATCAATAACATTAACAATTGGGGAAATAATCACTCATGTTGGAATTTCAATCTCATGAACATTTGATGAAAATTTCATTAAGCACCATGTATGGACCCACCTTTTCTATTTTAGTTTGTTATATGTCCCTTGGGGGAGCTTCTCTTTTTATAAATATACCAAAAATAAACCACCAAATTGAAAATCCTACTCTATCCTCTTCATATCAACATATTCTTGTATTTCATGGCATTCTTTCCCATGTTTTTATTTACCTCCTTATACAACTCATATATATATATATATGTAGGATGCTAAATCTGCATTTGGCTAAAATTTCAACACACAACATTAACAACAAAGCAAATCTTCACATCCATATGAGATAATCCAATCATGTTTTAAAATGCAAATAAATAACAAGATGATTAAAACAAGAGCATATAAAACATAATCAACATTTTATCTCATAGTGGATTGGTGCTATTGTTGAAAATAGCCCTTTCCCAATCCTTGATAAAATAAGCTAGATGATGAAATGCTTTGAAGATGGAAAATGCTAAGGGGTGATCCCATAATAGTGGTTTACAATTTTTGGCCAAACTGGACATTGAAATTATTATTTTTAACTAAATCTTCACATTCGGGCACCTATAGTGGCTAAACCGTGAGGAATTTGAAGATGGTGCAAACTAGAGTCTCATCAAAAAAAAATTGTAGATTCTAAAAATATTTTTTTCAAAATTTTTGGAATCAAATTGCACTTCTTTTTCCATCTCCCATGGAAATTGATTTTTTTCAGAAAACAACATTTTTAAAAAGTGACGCACACCGTATAACATATAACTTTTTTTCCATGAAAGATAAAATTCTAATTCTTTCAAATTTAGATTTGTAACTCTAATATCTAGTGCTTCCACTTGGTTAGATAGTTTTTTATTGAATATTTTTTCCTTAATCAAGTTTCAAAGTCAAACAATTACAATTCACATAGCACGACCGTATAACGCGTAACTTTTTGTATATGTCAAAATTTAATTTAATTTTTTGTTGGATCAAGGACTTCAATATCTAAGGCACTCATATTTTTCAAATTTTTTTTTGATAATCTTCTATTTTTCCACATGTGAAGAACAAATAAATTCATTTTCGATGAAAACCTATGTTTAATAAAACTTAAAAAACAAATACATAACAAAACCAAAACATATTAAAATTATATTCATTGGATAGCTTGTTCTGAGGAATACCATAATCATTTGAAATAAATTTTAAATGAATTCATTTGATCCCCCAAAAGCTAAATCAAAAGTGATTTTTTATCAGCATTTTGATAGGTGTAAAGGAGACGCATTTATAGGTATGGTTTAAAACTAGCGAGGTTCTATGCAAGGGGGTTTGATCTAAGGTGATTTGATCAAGCCCTCTTCAATTGGAATCCTTAAAATGGAACTTTTAAAGGCTTAAATCATTATATTTTCTAAAAATATATTATTTCAGCTAAAATTCGTTCCTCTCAGGAATTGTAAACCACTATTGTGACAACACCCTAAGATTGTGTAATTGTGGAGGATTTGCTTGAGGATGAAGCCTCTATTTAAAGATTTTCAAATGCTAAGAGTGCCAAACATGGAGGATGTGGTACTAAGATTGGACAAATAAGAGGAAGACACTTGTCAAGTGGTGAGTGGTTGATGCATGTGCAAGATTTGGGAAATGTGCCCATGAGAGGGAGTTTCAAATTTGAATTTGAGAGGCAAGATGAGTGGGGGACAAGAAAATGATTAAAAAAATGCAATGTTGGAGGGACAAATCAACTTGTCATATTTTTCAAACTTGAGGGAATATTCCCCATAAATGCCATGTTGAGTGAAAATGATGATTTAATAAATCAATCAATTGATTTATTTGTGCAAGTGGAGATATCTAGAGGATTTGATGGGTGATTAGCATTTAATCAGGATTAATTAACTAGGATGATGATTAGGATGAGTTTGACCTCTTTGACTTAGATATTTGATTTATTTAAATTAGAAAATGATGGAAAATGTATTTAGGGATTAATTAAATAAAGGGCTTGATTTATTTAATTAAAAGGAGGGTGATGGGATCAAGTTGATTTATTTGATTTAAACTGATGACTTTAGGAGATTGATAAATAAACTTTGATTTATTTTCCAAATGGATGAATATGACCTAGTTGAATGCATTATGCCAATTTTGCGTGTCTACATTTTGCCCCTCTTTGAAGCAATGTACTTGTTTGCGTTGGTTCAAAGAATAAAACTTGTCGCGATCAATTTTTTTTTTTTTTTAAATTTTTCGGATGCCCCAGCGGAAAGTACACTGGTACATTGCCCCCTTGAGAGATCGAGTGAAAAGATTCGATTTGAGGGTCGATCTCATGATAAAGAGGTTCAAAATGGATGGTTACGGATGATGATGCAAATGAGATGATTTTAAGATGCTTAGACTAACAGATATATATTATGATGATGATGCAAATGCAATGCATGTGAAATGATCGATGTTTCCTATTATATATGATATGAATGATATGTGGTATGCTGACAGTTTTCTGGATGCAGGATGGATGCATGATGGATGCATTCATGATGTTATGTTAGCGTGGAAATGAGATGATGACAAGAGGATCCAACAAGTCCATGATCTGACGAGACTTTATTAGAGATGATGATAATAGATGATGATGATGATGATAGATGATGATGATGATGATAAATGATGATTTGCTTATCAAGGATTGGGATTTTAAAAGGGCTACTTACCTTATGTTTGATAACACATGTAGGTACGATGCATCAAGGTATAAAGAACCAGGATGGCGTTGTACCTAGTGCGATGGACCTTGACTGGACAAACAAATAGGAGTATTCTTGTTCACACTTGACATATGGAAACCTTGCTAGGGTGTACCTAACAAAGCAAGTATTCGCCAAGTTATTTTACAAGAACGTCCAACAAGCACAACAAACAAAAGATAATGATCGTTGTTCCATTCCTATCTCTCTAAATCCCTCGTTTGGATATCATCGAGAGGTCCTTCGAATGAGCACAATAAGATAAATCAAAAGAAAAAGACCAAGTACGCAAACAAGCCAATGTTCTTCATACCTTCAGCCAAAGGGATGTGTTTTGATAGGATAAGAATCCAAGGTGATATCAAAAATGATGCCCATTGTTGGAATGATATATCCTAGGACATGCATTGTGGAGGATCATGATGGTTGATAAGTTGATTAATAGGCTGTTGATACAAGGTTGATTGACATGTTTGCGACTGATCAAAAGTTTGATTTTGTTTTAAAGATTTGTTGTTTGCTTTTGATTTTATGATCAAAGCTTGCTTTTGCTGACTGCTGTGATTGTTTCTGTTTGTTTTTCCAAAGGATGAAGGTGACGATCAGTTTATTATGGATGCTTGATTATTGCGGGTGAAAGCGAGATGAGGCGGATGGTTTTTTTGTTTTCAAATATTTGGATGTTTTTGAAGTTTTGAAGTGTTTTGAGGCTGTTTTTGATGTTTTTGAGATTTTACAAATGTTTTGATTTTTTTTTTTATTATTCTAATTTTTTTGGATTTTATGATTTTATAAATGTTTTTGGATTTTGATTTTTTTTGAATGTTTTTGTATTTTTGTGTTTGGGGGCTGATCAGAGATTAGCCTTGCCTACATTTAAGCTTAGAGACGACATAGTTTGGATGTCATGTTTTTGGATTTTTTTTTATTTTCTGATGTTTTTGGATTTTCGCTTGATTTTGACGATTTGGATAAGGATGTGTGATGATATCAGTGCTCTGTTTTGGGATTTTTCTAAAAACCAAGCTAAGGTTGATTGATAAGATTGATGGATTGATGATGATGATAACATTGTCGAGGATACACAACAATGCAAGGATTGATTGATCGGGATTGATTAGGATTGATGACGATAACATAGTTGAGGATGCACAACAATGCAAGGGTAGTGTTAAGCAACACAAGGATATCCTATGATGATGATTTTTTGATTGAATTTGATTGATCATGATTGATGAAGCTTGATTTGGAACAAAAGTTGTTCGAATGATTTGATGTGACGTTTGAAGGGTGTGTTAGATGCGACTAATATTGATTGTTTGGATCGATGTTCGATTGAAAGATGAAGACTGATAAGGAATGTCTTCTCATAAAAATATGCCATGGGCTTGTGATTTGGATTTTTGCTCGCAAGTGGTGGACCAATTTGATTTCATGTTTTCTAATGTTCAAATCAGCACATAAGTTGGAGGATATAGATCAAGATTTATTCTCAAAGCAAGATACAAATATTTTCCCCCAGTGTCTAGTAATATACAGAATGTGATGGATGGATGCTTGGATAGGTGTATGGATGGATGGATAGGCATTATCTTGCGATAAGATAAGGTGTTTGGATTAAGAAAACTCATTTAGATTATGCTTCATGGCTCAGATAATGCGTCATAGGATAAGATTAATAAAAATGACCCATGTCAAGATGTTTACCATAAGCAAGCATAAAGTGTGCCCCAAACTTTTATCAAGGTAACTTGGATGATGGACGTAGTGGATAAAAATGGATTGGATCAATAGTTCATGGATGAATGGATTTATTATGGCCGAGATGGATGGGATTCTGGCTTTATGATAGATGGGATAAGATGCTTTCACCTGAAGCAGCGCATGTAGATGTTCGATTCTACAAATGATGCTTGTTTGTCAGGTTTTCGTCATGGTCTTGCCCAAAGTGCCACCCATGCAGTTTTCACTAGAGGACGATTTTTCTCTTTATTGTTTTCAATCCTTTTTCTGATTTTTTTGGATTTTCATATTTTTTTTTTTTCAAAAGATTTTAAGCTCATGCTGAATCATGAGGTGTTGCTGATGTAGATGCCCCTGTTATAATGTGCCATCGATATCCTGCTTGAAGAAGTTGCCTTGCCAAGATGCGTGCACTTGAATGCAACTTTTGAGATCCCTGATCTGCTTTGTTGATACCGGAGTTAACTTTATCTTTGTGCGCACATCACGATAGAGTGCCTTCTAAATCCTTATGATGAAGGGTCATTGCCAATACATGGTTAATGTGAGAATTGGATATCATGCATGGAGGCGTGGATGGAGTGTGTTTAGGGATAAAAGATGGATTGGTTGACAGTTTGGAACCGTTGACTCTCCAAACTTGGGTAGATGAGCAATGATGGGTGGATACAAAAGTGTGTGTGGGATTAGGACCAACTACTTGATACAATTTGTACGTCGCTTGAAAAGCCTGCTTTTGCTTTTGTGGACATCTTTGATGGATATCTTTCCCTTTTTTAATTTTTCCCCATAGTTTCTTTGACTGATGGAGTTTGATAGGGATGATCTTTCTTTGTACTCTTTGGTATCCATTTGTATTTGATTTGTCCGTTATGCTTTGCTTCTTTTGCTTTGATAGCGTTCTTCGTTCTTTGATTCAATTCTTTCTTTTGACGTTGGTCCCAATTCATGGATGGGGTGATGGGTGGATGAAGATTCATGGCGTGGCTGGTTGTAGTATTGGCAATGGTTTCATCATAAAGATTCTTCGTGCTCTTTATGTTGACGTTTGCTTGAGACGAAGTTGCCCCCAATATGGTGGTAGTAGCACCTTCGTTCCTTGATTTTGCTTGTTCTAAGATGTCTTGTTTAGTAAGCATGCTCTGATAAATGACCACTATAGATGATATTGTTTCAATTTGCCACTCTGCTAACTCTAGAATATACTATTCTGTCTGATTTGCTTCCTTGAGTGGATAATGTTCGATATCTTTATTCAGGATGTCCTTAGTCTGCATTTGCGATATATCTAATACTGTTGTTGACAACTCTATTTGACTGGAGGAATTAATAATCTACTCTTTTTGTGTAATAGAATCTTGCTCTGAATGAAGATCATCTACGTGTCCATCTGCAGAAAGCATCTTATTGGTAGACAGAGGAGTATGTTCTATATGGATATGATCATCTTGCATTAGGAGAGTGTCCATTAGATTATTGTAGTATCTTGAAGATAGAAATTCTTGATCTCGAATGATTTCAGAGTTCCTTTCGTCATGCTTTGGATTAAGTTCTTGACATGGATCAGTTTCAAAGGATGGATTTCTTACAAAGGGTTCTTGGATGTCGCCATTAGACATGGTAACTGGTCCAATATCCTCAAGTGTCGAGTTCAAGGTTCCTTCAGTATCGATATCCATGAAGTCGAAGGGGGTCAATATGTCTTGGAAAGGCCCATTGCTAGACCTTAGTGGAAGATTTTGATCATGCTCTGGAATAAATTCTTGAGATATGTCCTCTAACTCATAAGGCGATGTAGAGACATTTTCAACATGATAATTGTTCGACGAATCGTACATTATGTCAATTGGATCAAATAATCCTAACACTCCTTGAAAGAGATCACTAAAAAGTGGCTCTTGATGTATGGTGAGTTGATCATCGAATTGTGTAGATACATCCTCAATGTGCTCCTCGATGGAGAGGTTTTGATCATTGTTTTCGACAATTGCGGTGGAGAGATTGTGAATGTCTTCGACCATAGAGTCAAGTGATGTTGATATTTCTTGAATTGGCTCATTTCCGAGTATTGTTTGTGGATTTTGATCATGATTCAAAAGTGACTCTTGACATATGTCGATTTGATCATTAGATGAATTAGACATAGCTTCAAGGTGCTTAGTGATGGATTGATCTTGATCCTTGTTCTCAATAGTTCTCATTTTTTGTGTTTATGCTTGTGTTTGTTGAGTAGCTTGAGAGGCTTGGGCATCTTGAGAGGCTTGTTGCACTTGTCGAGGTTGTCTTGCTTGTTGCATGGCTAGATATTGTTGGATGGCCTTTTGGTAGGTCTCGTGAGCTTTTAGCGCAATGTCATATTGTCTTGCTGCGTTTGGTTTTGGTGGTAGTGGTGGTGGATTTGGAATTGCGTTGGATGTAGTGATGAGTCGTTGAGATATGCTTGGAGTGATCATGAGGGTTTGAGATGTGATGGGCATGATAGTGGTGGTTGGAATGACCGAAGTGATAGGGATGGTTGGAATGACCGAGGTGATAGGTCTTTGGGAGACCATGTTTTGATTTGGGATCAATGTTGTTGTTTGATTAGATACCATCCATTTGTGTGATGTCGATGGTATACTTGAAGGATTTGACGTGATGGTTTGATTGGTGTTAGGTGAATTGATTTGGATGGAGTGATTGGTGCTAGGTAAAGGGGGAAGCCCTAAACTAAGGAATGATGTTGGTAATGGTGGTGGAGATTTCCCTTGGTGCAATTCCTCAACTATTTTGGAAAGTGCCACAATTTGATCTTGCCAAAATTGTTCTTGATTTCGATCTTGACTCCCTTGATATAGTTGATTTGGCTCTTGTTTAAGTAGATTTGGAGTGTGTACTTGTGTTTTATTTTGGACAATGTTCTGATTTGGGATGACACTCAGATTTGGCATGATAGGTTGAAATTGACCATTGTTCATGTTTGGAATATTCGTATGATTTGCAAATGTATCCATCCCAAAGTTTTCCGGATTCATGTTTTGAAAACTTGTGCTTGGTACATTCTCATTTGGCTTGTAGGGATTTGGTGGGATGACGTTGTTCGTTTGAAGGCTCATGCATTGATTGTTCGATTGACAGACTTGTAGGTTTGGATTTAGATCTATCATCAGGAAATGTGTTCCAATCTTTGATTTGGGCATACTCACACTTATTGTGCAATTGACATTTGTCGAAGGCAATGATCCCATGTATGGATTGTATAAGTGTGAGTTTTGATAATCAATCGGCATTGTAAGGCTTTGAAGATTCAATTGATTTGGATTACTCAAGATGTATGGATCAAGTTTGTATTCCATGTTCCTCTTGTGTTTTGACCTTGTTGCAAAAGTGACCCCTAAGGTTCTTAGTACCAATGACGAGATGAAGGATGAAAGGGGGTGAATGATATGAGTGTTGAACGTTTAGGGACTTTGGATCAATGCTAGACTTAGGGTTTGATTTTGATTGGTTTGATTTGGATAATGAACTTGAAAATCCTAAGATGTTGGGTGTGATCTTAGGATGAACTTGTTCGAAGGATTGTGAATTCAATTAAACGTATGAGAAAGGATGCATTCCTATACACCTAACTAAACAAGGTGGTTTAGATTTTGATGATTTACCCAAGTCTAGAATGATGTGTCCAAAGATCTAAAGTTGTTTGGGGGATGGGATGATAAATGTTTGGATGGATGAAGGTGTTGGATTTGATCCTAAAAGACTTAGAGAGACTTTGTTTACTAGGCCAAGGTATTGAAGAACACACTTTTCTCTAAGAGCAATTTCAAACCCAAAAGACCAATGTTTTCTTGAAAGATGATAAAAAGATAAACAAGCACATGTGTGATGTCAAATTTGTTATCTTTACTTTAATGACTTCTTTTTACCAAAAACAGACACTTGATTATGTTTCAAACTGAATGTCCAATGTCACAACTTCTTTTCATCCCACAAAGTGCCATGTGGAAGTTCCAAGAAATCAGGACAAGGGTTGCCTAATGTTGACCAAGTTTGTAAGAGCAAATTAAGATGTAAACCCAATTACTTAGAAACCTCTAAGGACATAATCCCCAGGGTAAGCAATCATTCTTGGGTTTTGTCAAAGGTATTTTCTCTAACTAAGGGGTTTGAAATTTTGATGACGATGTTGAATGTTGGTTTTCCAATGTTTTTGATAAACACACTATGTTTTCAAACAAGCAATGTAACATCCTAGCTCAATTGGTACGTTTTTCTTGGTGGGCTTGCCTCATGCTCTTCGTAGTAGAAGAGATGACTTTACATGCAACCAAGGACAAAATATAAAGGTATGTTAAGAATGAAGTCTTAACCTCTATATTTCAACCAAGATCGGACATGGCAAGTAACTTCTTGGAATCTAAGTTCCAATGCACCACTTTGATAAACTCGTTGGATGGACTGGTTGGCAACTACAAACAAGGTTCTTAATGACACTACATCGGGGACATGGCACCTTGCGAGTGTCCAGCAAGCCACTAAAGGCTTTGATCAATCCTACTAGGGGCTCTTATACATTTTACAGTAGTACCCCATTCTGAAAGACACTGTACGACTAAGGCCTACATACCATGACGACTTGACAGTTTAGTCTTATCCATTTGTATACCGGCCCGAATGAAAAACCGGTTGGAGTCACCTTCGAGTTCTCCTTTCGGATGTGTCTCTTAGGCAAGCCCCTCTAAAGGTAAACAATGGCAAGCAAGCACATCCGTAGTTCGATCGACCTTCATTTAGAAACAAAGGGAGAACACACGCGATATACCTAACTCACACTCGCAAAGTGTTTTGTTCAATTTTAAACCCAAATCAAAGTGTGGAGGCAATCTTTTATGCAACTTAATGTCATCAAAAAGACTTTTGGTTCTCAAGATCGCCATGAAGTGCGAGAGAAGTGCATACACCTTTTTAGATGAGATTAATTTGAATAAGAGATTACAAAACATGAAAAACAAATGTTCATTTTAAGCCTCAAAGCAATGATAAATTCATTTTTTAAAGCACCAAACAAAATATGAGTTAGCCTAAAACAGAAAATTAAGGCATACGACAAACCCTCCAAGCATTTTGAAATGTTCGTTTTAAAAACCAAAGTTGAGTTAGCATGAAACCGAAAATTAAAGTAAGTGACAGAAGCTCAAAGCATTTAAGAACGCTTTTGGGTTTCAATTTTAAGTCTTTAACTCCAATTTTCCTTCATTTTCGCTTGATTCCAATGTTTGACTTTGACATCAACCTATCATGCAAACATAAAAATAAAAATCATATTTTCCTCAAAATCACTTTGATACACCATGTGCAATATTGATTTTGAAAAATTAAAGTTGTTACTCCAAAAATAAAGTCCTCAAAAGTATTGCATAGACACAACATATCCATTAGAAAAAGAAACACATTTTAACTTAAAATAAACAAAGCACAATAATCTGAAGAAAGCGTTATAATCTCAAATGTTGTTCTATGACCAAAAAAAAAAGTAGCTTTGCAATAAAGAACGTGTATGTTCAAATTTCAAAGTAACCTTTAGCATTAGTCTCCTTTTGATTTCATCCAACGTTTTGATAATGAGAACACATCATTGAAATAAATACCACCTTTAAACTTTGATGCCTAAAAGAAAAAATGGAAAAGGCTCTATATTCCCTAAATGGCACGCATTTTAGAAACATAGGTGGTATAGCAATTACTATCTTAGCAACTTGTTCCTCCATTAAGAGGTTCTCATAATACGTTTCCAGCTCATACAACCACCTGCATTGACTTTGTAGGCATTTGTTTCCAAAAAAAATGATGCATTCAGATTTAAAACATTAAACAAAGAATTCTTGACAATTATGGCGCCACTTTGTATGAATTTTGAACTTGCTTATGAATGATGATTTGATTGGTTTATGACTATTTCAACTTGACGGTCATTTACAATTTTCAGAAAACCAGTTTTTAGCTTCCATAATAAATTTATCCTTTCTAGTTTTCCCCTTTTAGATTGGTCTTTACTATGGTAAGTAATTGCAGATCATATGGTTCCAATTCTACTGCCAAATGTAACTTTTTCCCTAATTTCAATCATCTGTATAGAACTATCAAAAAGATTTCCCTTACCTTACCTGAAATTTTGCGCTCAAATAAATTCCCTTTTTTATCTTATGTTCTTAATTGGTCTTTGTTAATTGTATGAAATCATGGTTGCAAGTGCCTTGGTAGACATGTATGCAAAAAATGGGGAAATAGAGACCAGGCATGTGGGTTATTAGTTAAAATGCCTCAGAGAAACGTGGTCTCAAGCGAATGCAATTGGAAGGTATAGAGCCAATCTTCACCACTTTTCCCCAGAATTCCTCTTGCCGTGTGACAAAGTGCATTCCCCTCGCTTATGCCAAAATGGGTGCTTAAAACAAAATAGGGTATAGGCCTCCCTCAAAAGATAACAGTTAGAGGAATTTTGTCAGATTTTCCCGATGCCACTGCCATAGTAGATATGCATGCAAAATATGAAACGTAAATAAGGCATGCTACTGACAGATTTGAAGAAGAAGGCTTAAGAAACTTTCAAGTGAATGCAAATCTGTGAAAGCATAGACAAGACACACGAACAGTTTGACAGAATGCCTCAAAGAAAGACTATGATATCAGGGAATGCGCTGATTGCAGGATGTGCACAAAACGTCTTTATTGAAAAGGCGTTAGGAACTCCAAGCAAATATCATTGTAGTGGTGTAAAGCCGTATTCCCTAGTCTTGACCAATAGTCTCTGCCTGCCTGTGCTCAGCATGGGAGATTTAAAACAGGGTATGCACATCCATGAAGAGCGTAACAAATGGAGAGATTTTATCAGATGTTATAGTTGGAGATGCGTTGGCAAATATAGTAGGCAAGATAGAAAAGGCCAGCAGACTATCTGAAAGAAGACTCTTAAGAAATAAATTCACAGATTTTATGGATAAACATGCAACTCATGACTTGAACGAAGGAAGAAGATACCTTGACAATGTGAAAAGTGTGATAGAATACCCAAGGAGACGCACTTTCAAGCAAATGTCATTGGCAGGTGTAAAGCAGAATTTCACAACCTTTCAGCATCCTCCCTGTTTGCATATATCAAATCTGCGGTAACAAGAAACTACAGTGAAAAGTGTATAAACAATATTATGGATTTTATCTCTGGATCAGCTAGTCAAAATCTGGATCTCCTAGAAGACTTTCTACAAACTACATTGAAGGAACTTGAAGAGGCAAAAATATGAGAGACTTTGGTTCAAAACGAATCCCAAGCCTGGCAAACTGTGGTTTGACAGGGCAGAATATGGCCGAATGAATAAGGTTTTGAAGGAGCTTCATAGATCATATCAGAAAGCCGATGGGGCAGATGACCATAAAAAATGATCCAGAGATTTTGGCAATAACCAATCTTGTTGCTGCATACCAGAGAAATGAAATATTTGAGTTTGGAAAATATTGAAGGATAATCAAACAACAATTATGGATGATCCATTCATTCGCAACTACATGGAAGATCTCCTAAAAATATCAGGACACCAGTACTACTGAAACTCATCAAACTTTTCTCACCCCACCATAATGTGAACCATTTTCATCACTTAAAATGGGGACAACGTTCTTATGGAGATTAGTGGTAATGATAAACAAAACAATTTGAAGACTGGCTTACACGAAATCAAGCACATAGGATGAACTAATAAATGGAAACAAAAAGCTTGAAGTGGATATAAGTAAGAAAATATATATCGTTGTCCAATGTATTAATCAGAGACAATAGACTTTTAGATTCCTATTAACTCCTAGCGCCATTTGTAGGATGCTAAATCTGCATTTGGCTAAAATTTCAACACACAACATTAGCAACAAAGCAAATCTTCACATCCATATGAGATAATCCAATCATGTTTTAAAATGCAAATAAATAACAAGATGATTAAAACAAGAGCATATAAAACATAATCAACATTTTATCTCATAGTGGATTGGTGCTATTGTTGAAAATAGCCCTTTCCCAATCCTTGATAAAATAAGCTAGATGATGAAATGCTTTGAAGATGGAAAATGCTAAGATTGTGTAATTGTGGAGGATTTGCTTGAGGATGAAGCCTCTATTTAAATATTTTCAAATGCTAAGAGTTCCAAACATGGAGGATGTGGGACTAAGATTGGACAAATAAGAGGAAGACACTTGTCAAGTGGTGAGTGGTTGATGCATGTGCAAGATTTGGGAAATGTGCCCATGAGAGGGAGTTTCAAATTTGAATTTGAGAGGCAAGATGAGTGGGGGACAAGAAAATGATTAAAAAAATGCAATGTTGGAGGGACAAATCAACTTGTCATATTTTTCAAACTTGAGGGAATATTCCCCATAAATGCCATGTTGAGTGAAAATGATGATTTAATAAATCAATCAATTGATTTATTTGTGCAAGTGGAGATATCTAGAGGATTTGATGGGTGATTAGCATTTAATCAGGATTAATTAACTAGGATGATGATTAGGATGAGTTTGACCTCTTTGACTTAGATATTTGATTTATTTAAATTAGAAAATGATGGAAAATGTATTTAGGGATTAATTAAATAAAGGGCTTGATTTATTTAATTAAAAGGAGGGTGATGAGATCAAGTTGATTTATTTGATTTAAACTGATGACTTTAGGAGATTGATAAATAAACTTGATTTATTTTCCAAATGGATGAATATGACCTAGTTGAATGCATTATGCCAATTTTGCGTGTCTACAATATTATCAATAGAATCCTTAGAAACAACAGGTCTTTTCTTTCTAAATAAGTAGTATCACTTAATTCATCTACCTTCTTGGGTTGTAACCATAAATAATATAAAATGAGTCCTTACTTATACTTCTATAATTGACTGAGTTATACGTAAATGTATCTTACGCCAATATTAAATCCAACTGATTTGGTTTGCCCCTATCAAGCATCTTGATAAATTTCTTAAGACTTATACTAACAACTTTTGTTTTCTCATTTGTCTATGGATGATAAGTTGAACTAAATCCCAAATTTGTATCCATATCTTTCCATATAGTATGCCAAAAATGACCAACAAAATTCATATCTCTATCTAAGATAATACATTTTTTGCAAACCATGCAATCTAGCCAAAGTACTAAAAAATAATGTAGTAGCATATGTAGCATGAGTAGAATGCTTGCACAAAATGAAATGTGCCATTTTTCAAAATATATAAATACCACAACAAAATTAGAGTCATTACTTAGTATTTTCCTTAGTAATCCAAAAATAAAATCCATATTCACTTCTTCCCATGGCCTCTTCGATGTTTGTAATGGTTGATATAAACTAGTATTTTGAGTTGTCCCTTTGCATGCTAGAAAATTTTGAAATTTCAATATGATCTACATAACCTTACTCATTCTTAGCCTATAGTAGCATTTATTCAACTATGCCAATGTCTTATCCAACCAAAAAATTCCATCAAAATCTCCACTATTTTTCTCTCTAATTATGTTCTTTCTCATTGATCCCTATCCTTTAAACAATAATCCCTCTTGGATAATGTATTCCACCCAGGTGTCCTATCCTTTTCAATTAGATTCTTACATATTACCCATGCTTCTATAAAATATAAATCTTTCTCATAGAATTTCATAATTGAATCGAAACTCATAAAATGTATCCTCATATCATTTAACAAGAAACATTTCCTACATAATGCATTACATACCTGACTGGGTCTACCACTCCTATGTTTTTTTTGTTAAGCTCAACCCATTTCATATGATTTTACTTAACCTACCTTAACTATTTATGAATTGTAATTGATGATTGTGTATAGAAAAATCCTTTGGTAGAGAATAATGTCTTCATTTCTTGAGTGCTTGAGAAATAACATAAAACTCTTGGTCATAAAATAAATATCTTCTTTTAGATTCATTTAATTTTTCATTGAAATAAGTTATGGGTCTTCCTTCTTGAGCTATAAATCCTCTTATTGTTGTCCAACTTGTATCAAAATCTAATTGGAACACTTTACTAAATATAACAATGCTAATACTATTCATTTGGTCACTTTTTCCTTTAATAGCTATATTTTTTTTTTTTTTTTCTATACTATCCATTGAAATTATTTCCTAATGCCCTTCATTGTCATTTTGATAGGTGTTCAAATATTACTATTTCCATTTGTAAAATTCAAGTATAATATTTCTATTCCATGGAAAATTCTTACCTCTATAGTGTAGAAAAATGTATCTCTTTACATTTTCACACTTGTTTGAGCCCTTGTAAGCTAAATGAACCTAATTGTGCCTTATTTAGGGTGTCGTAAAGTGTATCCTTACACGTTCAGACTAATCTAGGGTTTTATTAACTAATGGGGCTTCTTTATGCCTAATTTGGCCTTATTTTGCATCCACAAGCCTTAATTAATGCATCTTTTTGAGGATAATGCCAACAATATGCAATGAAGAATCATAAATTAATGTTCTTGGAGTGTATGGCCCAAATTTAGTGATTTGGGACTCATACACCACCTTGGGCATATGGGTCCCACCTAAGTTTTGGGGCCATGGTCTGGATTTCACATTAATCTAAGCATTTCTTGAAAAATGTGTCCCAAAGCCTAGCTTAATGGGACTCTGGCGTATGAGTCCCTTGTGGCTTAAACCTAAACTAAATTCAAAATTTTGGCAGGATTTTATTCTCCTAGACCCGATGTTGGCTTGTAGTGTTGTAATCTTGAGGAATTAGGCATAAACAAGTATAAATACAAGGTTATTTCACTCATTTTCACCTAAGAATTTCATGAGAGCATTCCTAATAGAAAATTGGAGTTTACAAGAGAATTCAAGAGTTGATTATCAAGCATTTTGGAGCATTATTCAAGTATCAAGTATCATGTCAAAGTCATCATGGCTTATGTTTATTTTTGAGCTAACATTTGTGATGTAGGGTTTCATGATTCAAGCAAGCATTCAATTCAAGATCTACAACATTCAAGAAAGAGTCAAGATCCACATCCATTGGAGCTATCTCATACATGTTTGCAACATTTTATTCCGAGGGTTTGGTGAGTTGCAAAAAATCATTTTGTTCATTCATCATTCCTCCTTTCCATTTAATTTCATTCCAAGGTTTGAGTACCAAAATGGGGTTTGACCAAGGAAAACCCCTTTCTACTAACAAAACAACATTTTTCCCTCTCTTTAGTGTGTGATTTGCAGATCTAGGTTGAAGAAATATTAAAGAGCAAGATTGGAAAGAAGTTGTCAAAGTTGCAAAGTTATCTAAGTTGTCACCTTGTTTAAAAGATCATTAAAAGACAATTATAGAGCAGAATTCAACAATTCGTATCCAGAAATTAGGTTGAGAAGATAGAGAAAAAGTTGAAGAGTGGATTCAAACTTTGACTTTCCAAAAAGGCCAAGCAGGATTGATACTCCACTTCTAGTGTATGGGTCCTAGTATAGTGTACTTTTCAGTTTGCAGGTGTTCTAGACTTATCTCTGCCAGATTTTTGTTCCTACCCAGAAACCCTAATTTGGGACTAGATCACCCAGCTTGGTGTATGAGTCCCAGTGTGCCCTAAAATTAGTATTTTTTACATTTTAGGTCTCCATTCAAGTTTCTATAGGTTTCCAGGTGTCCCTCTTTGCTTCTCCAACTTTCTATTCTATTTTGCATTCATTTCTAGGTCATTTAGTGAAGCTTTGCATATCATTAGGTTTTGAGATTAGGTCATGCATGTTACTTGTTTTTCCAAGCCCTAGCTTGGTGGTGAACCCCTTTTTAGTCTTTAATCAAATCCTAGGACAACCTTTAGCATATCTCTTTCCTTCATTCCATCCTTGGATTGAGATTTCTAGGGTTTCCTTGAGTGAAACTAAGTGAAATAGGTCTAGTGCTCCATCTCCCAAAAGATTTAGAGAGAACCAATTTTATAAGGTTTCATTTTGGTGAACCTATATTTAGAACATCTTATTTATGATTTGGAGTGCATCATAATCCTAGATCTAGCTTGCATTAACTTTTCATTAGGGTTTGTATTAGTTAATTAGCATTCTAGGGTTTCTAAATCTTGCATTAGTGAAAGTGCATATAGGTTGCATGTTTGCATCTTGCATCATTGAATTTCATCTTAAATCTGTATTTGCATTTACCTCATACATCATCCAAAACAAAAAAAAATAACATTCACACAAAATTTGCTGAAATTAGTGCAAAAACCCTAATCTGGGACTCATATGCCCCTCTAGGAGATTTAGTCCTAGTATAGGAGATTTTTCTTGATTTTTGGGTATTTTGTGGTGACTATTATTCACTGAACTTGAACCCCTGAAAAACCCTGATTGGGACTCATACACCCCTTTGGGCGATTTAGTCTCGTTTCAAATTTTAAATTGCATTTTCTAGCATTGAAAAATCTATTTTTATGTTTTTGTTTATTGTTTTCAGTTACCTATTTCAATTTACAAAACTTTTGTTACATTCATTTCATTGCATCTAGCTTAATTTCATTTGAATCAGAATTAGAGAATAGCATTTATCTTATGTTCATTACATTCATAGATTACCCCTTGCATGAGCTTTTCAACTTGGTGTCTTATTTCTAATACTATAGTGAGATGAAGTTTGAGACTCATGTCATCCCGTGATAGCACAATCGTTGTGGATCTTGGGTTATCTAGCTCTTTCACTACTAGTGTTGACACTAGTTCACTAGGTATGGACCATACCTTCGACAACTGCTTACCTTCAAGTAGTGTGAAAAATGTTTAAATAATGGTTGCTAGTATTCTAAAGAAAGCATAATCCTAATTCATGAAGACTTAGCAAACCTACAAAATCAAATAAGTACCAAACACATTTCAACCACCACTATCCCTGTCATAGATAATATACATCGTATGATTGAAAGTGAAGACATAGTTGATCTTGTGAATAACATAGTTTAGATTTTGGGGAAATGCCTTACCTCAACCACTAGTTATGATTTACCTTCAAACAATGTCCAAAGTCAAGGAAGAACCAAAATTCCTCCTCCCACAACCATTGCCTCTATTCCTACATACACCAACCTCAAGTTACAACAATGATGCAACCTACTACTAATATCATTACTACCTTGGGTATTTCCGCTAGTGTTTTTAGTACCTTTGTGGCATCTCACGCCATATCTCCTACCACTTTACCTCCCATAATAATTCCATCCACTTGTCCCTCAAACACATACACCTCCACCTTATTCACCTCCATCTCAAAATACAAACAATGATGTCGTTATAAACTAACTTTTGCAAACCATTTCATCCCTTCAAAAGAAAGTTTCCACCATAAACCAAAATCAAAATGGTCAACCTACATACTACGTCAAAAAAAATCCCTTATCCTTGGAGATATTGAGAACACCAATCCCAAAAGGTATAGAGGTGCTTAGATTTGAGAAATATGGGGGGAAAGGAGATCCTTCTAACCATGTTTCTTCTTATATCGCCTTATGTAGTGAGTTTATTCTTGAGGATAAGATCTTGGCTAAGCTTTTCCCTAGATCCTTGAATGATATCACTCTAGAATGGTTTTCCTCATTACCAAACAACTCAATTCATTCATTCAATGAACTTGTTGAGGAATTTATAAACCATTCAATTCATTCATTCAATGAACTTGTTGAGGCATTTATAAACCATTTCCAAGTGCATATGACTCCTAAGATGACCTTAGCTGATTTGATGAGATGTAAGAAAAAAGATGATGAAAAGATTATTGACTTTATTTCACGTTACTAATTGCTTTATTCCCAAATCGATGTAAAGATTCTTGACCCTCACCTTCAAAGGATGTTCATTGAAAAATTGAAAACTAAGATACAAGATAAGCTTACCATGACAAAGTTCCCCTCCTTCGTACACTTGTGTACTACCCTTCGTGATTATCAAAACTCAGTTAGTAGTCGTGACACAAAATCCACCTCTAGCCGACTTGAGAAGTCTGAGTCCACAAACCAAACTAATTACCAACCTTTTAGGAAACAAAATAAAGGATTCCTTCAACTTAATCCCCCTCAACAAAAAACTCAACATTTCGATGCCCAAGTGGCTACTATAAGGAAGACAACTCCTTTCACATTTGGGGTTCCAACTAGGCAATTCACTCCCTTACCCAATACCCTCCATAACATAATGTCACAACTTTTAGAATAGAAAATGATCACCTTGCCTCCCATTAAAACTCTCAATCCTAATAAGTCTTTACCTTCAAACTTTAGATCAAATTCCTATTGCCATTATCACTGACAAAATGGACATGACACAAAACATTGTAAGCATCTTAAACATCTTGAGCAAGACCTCATTGATTTCGTTCATCTTTCAATTAGAGGTGTTAATGATCAAGGAAATAAGTATGTTTCCCCTCCTAACCAAAACTTGAAAATATTTACCAACCCTATGCCAAAACATAATATTTCAGTTGTCAAAGATAGTGAAACTTCAAAGAATTATGTGATGAATGTTGACATGGATGATGGGAACATAGATACTATTGAACAAGATCCTATGGATACTATTGAACAAGGTCCTATGGATACTATTGAAAAAGGTTTGATTGAATTAATCAAAACTCAACCTCATAAGGGCCAAACTAAAAAGCCTCTTGACATTGCTTTCTCATCTAAAAACATAATTAGAAATACACTGGATGGTCCTCTCTACATAGCTGGCAGAATCAATAACAAGCCCACTAATGGGATATTAATTGATCCCTTTGTGGAGATAATGTGATCATCAAGGAATTCTTACTTGTGCATGAACTCTATCAAGAAACATATGATAAATCGAAAGCATGGATAAAGACGCATAATGGTTTCACTTTCCCTATGATGGGATCAATCACCCTTCCCTTACAAATAGGACCAAAAAAATTAGATGTCTCATTCTCCATCATCTCAAAGTCGGACCAATTCTGTGCGAAGCTTGGTTACCCATGGCTATGCTCTATGGAAGACATCCCATCAATTGTGCATAAATGCTTAAATTTTCCCTTTGACAATAAAATTTTCAATATACACCATAGTTGTTTTAACCCTTTGTCTTCCCATGGAAAATTTTCATTAGATTTCTTTTGGCCCGAGCCTATGGAGCCTATTAAGCCTTGTAAGGACTTCTTTTTCAAATCCTATCAAAAGTTTAAAGCGAAATGTATAGCAAAACTATCCCTTATAAACATGCCTCAGCCTATGACCTAGCCTACTATCCTTGACAAAACCATGATTAAACCAAAAGACATTCTAAACAACCAAGACAACCTAAGACAAATCATTTTCCTATCTCGTATAAAATACCAAGAGACAATGAAAACAATCTCGTCATGCCTCCTAAAATAAAACAAGAGAAAGTGGTTGAACAACCTTCCATGGTTCCTTTTGTTCATCCCCTTAGGGAAGAAAAGAAACCTATGGTTGATAAATATGCTCCTACACAAATGAAATTTAAAAATAAAACTAAAAGAAACAAAAATGATAGAGAGCATAGGGATAGACATCGTACCCTTCCTCGAAGGTTAAATGAAGAAAACAACAAAGAAAATCAAAACCCAAACTTGATTGAAGCAATACACAATGAGACTCCCCCTTCACTGAAACAAAAAGATATTATACCGCAACAGGAGCCAAATCCCTCTTTAGACATTATCATTCGACCTGGGTATGTGTAGGATCATCATGGAAAAAACAGGCCCTTAAATGGTGAAAAATTTAGAAAAATTAGAATTAGGCAACTTGACGAAAAAATTTGAATAAGATATCTATATTATTTCAAAAATATGTAAGAATAGAATCTGTAGCAAATTGAATGTAGTTTCTAAACTACTAGGTTTGTTTTTTTTTTAAATCTATTTGGTGAAAATTTGAAATTTCAATGCAATAGTGCTTAAATTTCAGGGAAAAAATAAGTAGGTGTCTGTCTGACCACCCTAACCTCAATAAAATGATAATATTTTTTTATAACATTTTAGATATAAGTAGAGGCCTCATGTTCGGATGTGATGCATATTCTTTTGTAATATTTTTCCAAGTAAATAATTAATTATGATTTTTTTATTACAACTTTAAAATATATAAAAACTCGTATGTCCGACCACCTTAACTTGGTCAAAATTTCATGAAATTCCTTTTCTTTTTAATCCTATAGTATGCGAAGTATAGAATGCGACACATGTTTTAGATTCAAAAAATGTGATACCGTTTGAAAGCTATAGATGTTTTTCAATCAGTCTATCAATCAGGACTTTAGTTGTAATTCAAATAGAAAATGAATAATAATTATTTATTAAATTCAAAGTAAAGCATAATTTATATTGGCGGAAAGTTGAGAATCTCCTTTAAAAACTCTTTTCGTTTCATCAATTTTGGGTAAAAAAAGTTGTCAACCACATACCCTACACATACCCATCATATTGCCACTTTTTGGCCCATCATGATCCTACACATACCCACCTCTTGTTGTGATTAATTTAGATGATGATGATGAGGTTGCTAAAATTGATGAGAAGGTGCATAATGAATTGAATACATTGTTTTCCTCTTCTATGAGCTTAAAAGGTAATTCTCCTAGGAAGAGTGTTGAACATGGTGATGACCCTAGTTTGACACTTGCTATTGTCCCTTTGGCTAGTTGTCAGCCTTCTGTATATGATGAACACGATTGAGATGCAAAAAACTTGCTAATAGGTTGATTCACATGTACCTTACTAGTGTTTTGCATTGTTTCTTTTTCTTTTGTGTGATTGCATGTGTGTAATGTGATCCCCCATGTTATATCTCTTTGTGAAATTCCTCTATTTTTACCTACATTCTTCTCTATGTCGTAAATATTTTATCTTTTCATTTGTCTTGTGTTTTCCTTTGGGGATGACACAAGGCGTCAAGACATTTAGGTCTCTTCCATGACCTAAAATCCTTTTCTTTGTTTTCACTCTCTTTGTGCCATTCTTCTATTTCTTTGAGTATTTGGGGAATGATGATAGTCCCGATCTCTCTAAAAAATATTGTAGCAAAGACATACTGGCCCCAAATCCATGGATCACTTATTTGTTTGCAGTTTTGGGGGAAACCCCTCTTTCCCTTTCATGACCTAACTTTATTTGGAAACATATGACTTGGCATAGAGCTTTCCAAATAAGCTCTAATATCCTCTTGATTGTTAGCATTTAATATTTGCTACTTTAAAGTAATTTCTCATAGCATGGTGTTTAGCAATTTCTTTAAAGTGGGGGCATATATTGGCATTATTCTTTTGTATTTCATGTTTCATTGTGCAATCTTCTTACTTCAGGTGATGTGTCTTTCACTTTGTGATAACATCAGATGTGATGTCCCTCAAAAGTGTGATCTCTCTTAGCATATTATATTCCTTTTAATGGCTTGATGTGACACACTGCATCCCTTAAGTTGTGAATATTTTATTCTTCGATTGGTCCTCTCTTGGAGACATTAGACACAATGTTCCCTTAGCTAAGACCTTACATGAACTAATCAAGACTCCTTTGAATGTTCTTTACATTATTTTTGCATTCACAATTTCAGTTATATGACCACCTTGCATAACACACTTTGCTTGCCTGTGGTGCCATCTTGTTTGTTCATGAGTATCAAGCATACAAAGCTTTGCTTGCCTCATGAAGCTTGAAGTTCATTGTTATGTGCCACCTTATCAAAGTTATCATGAGGTATAGCTTTGGTCTAGTTGAATGAGAAGATGAAATTAGGCGTGACTTTCCCATAGTCACTTGCTTCTGTGTGTGAGCACATATCGATCGCGTGCATATGTGTCTCACCTCTTTGGATACTCACCTAGTGGAAAACCTGAAGTTTCATTACCTTGGAGTGAGCATGCATTTTTTAGAAAAACAACCTATATCTGATCCACAACATGCAAGACAAACAGTCGAATCTTGATACACCCCCTTTTCTATTTTATTTTGCTTTTCTTTGTCTTTGGAAGTTCATGCTTGTACCTTATTGCTCTTTATATCCTTTTCATGTGTGTTATTTTACACCTATATTGGTTGGCCATGGGATCTTGATACTGGGGGATTGCACAACCCTCTTGGTCATTTTCATCCTATCTTACTAGCATTGGTACATTTGAACCCCTCTTGATGTGGTTTTTCTACTTTAGTGTGAGTTTGAAGCAAGTTCCTCCTCTCACTAAAGTGGGGGCTAAATGTAGTGTAGAAAAATGTATCCCTTTACATTTTCACACTTGGTAGAGACCTTGTAAACTAAATGAACCTAATTGTGCCTTATTTAGGGTGTTGTAAAGTGTATCCTTACACTTTCACACTAATCTAGGGTTTTATTAATTAATGGGGCTTCTTTATGCCTTATTTGGCCTTATTTTACATCCACAAGCCTTAATTAATGCATTTTTCAAGGATAATTCTGACACATGCAATGACAAATCATAAATTATTTTTTTTGGAGTGTATGGCCCAAATTTAGTGATCTGGGACTCATATGCCACCTTGGGCATATGGGTCCCATCTAAGTTTTGGGGCCCTAATCTAGATTTCACATTAATCTAAGCATTTCTTGAAAAATGTGTCCCAAAGCCTATCCTAATGGGACTCATATGCCACTTCTGGTGTATGAGTGCCATGTGGCTTAAACCTAAATTAAATTCAAATTCTTGGTGAGATTTTATTCTCCTAGATCTGATGTCGGCTTGTAGTGTTGTAATCTCAAGGAATTAAGCATAAACAAGTATAAATATAAGGTTATTTCACTCACTTTCACCTAAGACTTTCATGAGAGCATTCCTAATAAAAAATTGGAGTTTACAAGAGCATTCAATAGTTTACAAGAGAACTCAAGAGTTTATTATCAAGCATTTTGGAGCATTATTCAAGTATCAAGCACTAATACAAAAACAACAATAAAATAGTGAAAAAACTACTAAAACTTGCTTATAAACGACTGAACATGGTTGTGTGACCAGTAGTAGTTTATTGTCAGTCATTTATAATGCAACCAAATTGATGACTAAACCATTTGTAGTTTGATTAATTGATTTGGTCGTTAATTTAGTCATTTGATTGATCGATTTGGTCATTGATTTAGTCATCTGATTGATTGATTTGGTTGTTAATTTAGTCATCTAATTGATTGATTTGGTTCTTAATCTAGTCATTAATTTGATCGATTTGGTTAGTTAATTTATTCATTGATTGTTTTAAATTGGTCACTTATTTAGTCATTAATTTAGTTATTGATTGTTGTTAACTGGTCACTTATTTAGTGAATTGTATTCATTGATTTCCATCCATTGGTAGTGTATTTAGTCATTAATTTTAATCATCATTTTGATCAATTTGGTAGTTTATTTAATTATTTTTGTTCACAGATTCCTGTCAACTGGTAGGTATATTGATACATTGGCTATTAATTGCATAATCATTATATTTAGTCATATTTATTCACTGATTTCTATCAGTTGGTAGTATATTTAGTCAATTGGTAGTTTATTTAATTGTTTTTTTTTACTGATTTCTGCCTATAAGTGTTGAAAATGAGAAAATTGATTAATTAAGGTTTAAACATATAAAAACATAGAAAAACATAATCAATTATTCATTTGCACATAATGAAACAACTATTAAGAAGGCAAAATACTGAAATTTTATTGAGAAAGTATGTTCTTACAACATATACATGACAAAAATGTGTCTTTTCTTTGAAAAATGTACTGTTACAAAGTGTGTTTCTTAGTGTTGTGACTGAGAAAGTTGAGTTACAATGCCTTTTTTTCTTATGCAATATATTACAATTTTGATGATAATTCTATGTTGCAACTTATTTGCAAGTGCACATACATGTATGTTGCACTCTCTGCAACTTTTCCTCTTCTTTGCATCTCTTTATCTACTTTGTATTTACTTCTTTTTCTACACCCCTATTCTTTGCATCTACTACATACACAACAACATGTCCCCTCTTCTATAATGCACCAGTTTGAAGGAGCGGAACCCAAAAAAAAAGAGAAAAACATAATCAAGGGATTTTACATTAGAGGTGCAGTAAGATAGAACATTCTCTATTCTACTCAGAAAATGTACACCCAAATCAAATTCTCTGGTTTTTGTTTGGGTTCAACTTATTCAAGCTCAATACATTCTCTGTCTACAACTTCACTCTCCACACTTTGTTGCTGCTAACCCTTCTTTTTCTCTTCTACACGTATGACTAACACTTTGTCATTTTTTTCAAATATTTTAGTGACCACCATGTGAAGGTCTCTTCTTTCTCTTTCAGATGGACAACTCCATCTATTTTTTCTAGATAAGGAAGGTGTATGTTACTTATGACCTTTAATTTACTTAAATTTGCATCTCCTGTTCCTTTCAATTTGACTCCATGTACAATAGATAGTGAGTGAATCTGCCCAATTCCCGCAACAACACCATCAAATGGATCCAACACCTCAACTTTATCCCCTTCTTGGAGTTTATCGATAAATGTCTACAAAAACAAAAAAACACACATTATATATTGAGATATAAAACACACATTATATTGTTTATAATAGTTGTATGTAATGCCTTATGTCTTGGAACAAATCAGTTTTTGTACATGTGCTTTTATAAAACACTCTAATACAACTAAGCTCTAAGCTTCCATATGTAAGTTATATGTTCTCCCTTATTTCCATAATCTATGTATACTAGCTAATTACACTTCACTACTATTCTAACCAGCTTCTATCAAATAGGTAATGATTACCCTTATTTACATAATAAACAACCATTACTTACTTGAATAGTACTTACTTGCATGTGGTTTCATAGCACTCAGCTCGAGTTCAACACGACTGCCACTATGAATATCATGTGCATGCTCATCGAGTTCATCATCATAATCACTATCAACGTCATTGCGGACATGAAGTTGTACAACTTTGTAGAGAGTTCTATTGACAGGGCCTTTTTCTTTTTTTCCTTCTTTCATATAATTGCTCTGCATCATGCGGTTTAATCATCATGCAAAACTTAATGTCAAGTAAAGAATGCAAAAGCTATAAATTTTTGTCCAAAACAAGAATGACAAAACATTGGGACATATTAACTTACAACTTAAAATCTATAATTTTGTGTCCAAAATAACATTTTAAGCATGAATAATGATAAAAAATTGGGACAAATAATTGACAAATATTATATTAATTACCTCAATTCAAGACAACTAAGATGATTGTGTTGCACATTCTTGTCCACTTCATCACTATCAATATCAACAACTTTGTTGACATCATGAAGGAATTTTTGTTTTCCTATTGCTTTGATAAAATTTCTCCACATGTGGTTTAATCATCATGCAAAAAAATATACAAAGCATTCAATAGTCAAGTAAAGAATGCAAGATATAAATTTGTCCAAAAGAACATTTTCTGGATCACTCCAACAATAAAGAAATTGGGTTGGATTCTCCTACTCCTAGATTTCAATAATCTACATATTAAGAGGCATTTGTATATAGAATTTCCAAACAAGAAGAAATGGGATCAATAGAGCCTCTTACCTCATCTGAATCCATGGATTTATGCTCATTCCATGCAAAAACTATAGGGTTAATGGATTCAACCAACTACGTAACTTGCTGAGTGAGACTGAATATGCAACTCATTACCTTTTGGTACCCCAGTTCATTTGAGTTGACATGATCTACAAAGGATCCTACTAGGAATTGAACAGATGGCTATGAAATCCCTGTTGACGGACTAGATTTCCACTTCATCCTACTCTTATATTTACTAACATCTAGTGCTACCATATAATTGACAATATCTTTTGCACCTTCTTCTCTATTACTATTTTCCACCTAAAATACAATGTCAATTTCAACATATAGTCAGTTCAATAAAAAATCATAATAAATAACACAATGTAAATGAACCAAAAAGCCATATGTACTTACTGCAAATTTTTCCATTTTGGCATGAAACCCTCCTCAACCAAATGTATATCTAGCCTACATTATCTCTTGCTCTCTTTCCGTTGTTACTCTTTGCCAAATATTCTTCAGAATGCATACTTTCTCTCAATGCCTCCCACTCTTTGGTCCAGATAGAGTGGAGTCTAACCTCTCTTTTCCCTCCATGATTTTTTTTCAACAACCATATCTATAATTGTTCATCAAAATTATCATCCTTTGCTTGTAATATTTTCTAAATATTTTTCCACAAGTAGTCTCAAAAGAATTTTCCATTTTTTGTATAACATTTTCCACAGCTCATGGATCTTGCTCTACAAAACTTGATTTGCAAATATCCAAATGGAACCTACATCTTACACCCAACTCGATGGGCCGCTTTGCAACATTTGGCCCAATGGGATCACCATCTTTCGATACCTCAAGCAAGAATGGCTTCTTTCCTTATAATTTTCTTTCTTTTGCATTCCTCTTTATAGATCTATACAAATCTTGACTCAATATTTATCTTTTAAGAAAAGCATCCACATCTTCTATTAAATTACCACTACCAATATTTCTGGCTGATCCACTAGTTCCATCAAAATTTCTAGATTCAATAGGTGCACTCTGAAGCATAGTAGATACAAGTGGTCCCTCTTCATGAATTTCATTAACCAGAACTTCATGATCCTTGGCCACATTAGGTGTGGCATGAGTAGGTAGATCAATATTGTTCTCTGCAAATTTCTCATCAAACACATCCTTTAATGTTGAATAAAGTATTTGTCGACCTGCTCTTCCTTTGCCTTGATGTTTTTCAATAATCTCTCTTAGACTTAGTTACATAAGAGATCATCACAACATTGCACATCACCATGTGGTATATCAGGCTGCACATCACCATGTGGTATATCAGGCTGCACTTCACTATGTGCTATATTAGGCTACACATCACCATGTGCTATACCAGGTTGCACATCATCACAACTATTTTTTTCACCAACTACATTTGTTGAATCACAAAAGCATCAGCTTCTATTAGATGGTGGTACTGTATCTTTTCTTTCCTTTTGTTTTTTTTCCACATTTTCTTTGCACTCTTTTTGTTTCCTATAAAACAAAAATAATATCATATTATGTCTTATATGCATAAAGCTCTTGCCTATAAAATTTCATTAAACACTATTAAAAAAGTAATATACTACTTAGTGGATTTACAACTTGCCCGCTTGTCAAACCAAGACTTAATAAATATTCATTATTCTTGGCCACTTCTTCACTACACACGCGCTAATATTCTATCACTGGAATTTCAACATTATGATCACTATTATCTAATTTTCACCTTACAGTCCTTGTCTTCATTCCCTAAAGTTCAAATTAGAAATAATGTATAAACCAACAACTTGAATCAGTAAAACTTTATTGAGTTCATAAGTTGATAACTGTTGAATTTCCAATCCATTGATAACTACAAATGGAAACTTAAAATATAATTCATTTTACAGATTAAAAAGAATTTGTAGTAAAAACTAAGAAGATATTTATGATTACAGGTATCAAACAAATTTTCCTTAAGGATATTATTCACAAGAAAAGAACTCATAAAAACATAACACAAGCAGGATGAAGGAAAAACATAGTCTAGTTCATCATGAGGTGTGCTAGAACCTTAAAAAATTTCCTTGTTTCATCATCACAATTAACCTTGAGCTCCATGACTTGAGCCTTGACCCTTATATTCCTTTTTATTTTTGACTAAGCCTCCCCACTGTAAACAAATATATAAATTTTTAATGTCTGACTGATACTGAAAGACCTATACAAAGCCAAAAATTCATCATATATACTTAAGCAAAAAAATGTCTAGCTAAAAACATTCCAAATCCCTTAACAATCTGTTATTGTGATCCCTCAGCATTAATTTGAACCCTTGGCGGGTTGGTAGTGTGTAATAGACAACATGAAGATATTTACAGTCATACTATAGAAGTATTATAATGAGGATGTAGTTGGGTGGTATGAGATAATTTAAATACATCATAAACCACCATACCGCGAGAAGGAAAAATGAAGGGTGCAGTATAGTGGAGTAACCTACCATCACATGAGGAAGATCATAAAGTCATGTGGTAGGGAAATATGAGTTGCTATACTGCAGAAGGATGTGACAAAGCATGCAGTATGGAGGTAAGCCATATGTGACCGTTAAAGTAAACCGTAGTACCGTGTGCTAAAAAAGTCAAGTTTGCGGTATAGAGGTAAGGATCCCACTAACCCACAATGAAATGCAAAGAAGCATGTGGTATAGTAGTGTATACCTGTCTATCCCACAACATTTATTAAAAAGTGGTGGCGATAAAGCGTATTAAATGCATGAATCATATCAACCCTCTGATCTTGTAAAATCAATGGTGCATGTTCAAACTCAAACTACGAGCAAAATATTTGGCATAAGGTTGATATTAATGTTGACATGATTGAGATCAAAAGCCATTAAACCAAGAATTTGACATTCTCTTTGCACTCATTTGCAAAAATTATTATGCGGGAGATAGGAGTTTGAGGAGGTTAAGCTCCACATCCACCGTAACTCGGGTAAGTGCACAAAACTCCTTGTGAAATAAGTTTTACAAATACAAGACTGTTTGGAATTCTATATTTCGAAAGTATAGGAAAAGTAAGATAGTTAAACATCATGTCGCCCAAGAAGAAAGAATATGAAACTAAAAAGGAAGAATCTAAGGTTAAAAAGAGGTCCTTACAACAGTCTATCCTAGATATACTCCCTAAATCAAATGATAGAGGATTAAGAAAGTTTTCAAAGATGTGGCTCATGGTTGTAGAGAAGCCCTTATCCCTATCTCTGGGTGGGAAATGTTTTGGTACTTTTATGACAAAAGGGAGGACAATATTTCAGTGTCAAATCCATGGGAATTAGATTTTTCCAAGTTAATTGTCCCAAATGTTTTTATAGATGTAGAGTTCATTAGAGTATTGGCTCAGATTTATCATCTTGCTACTAGGTCTGTGAGATTACCAGATGGTTCACCATTAGTTGTGTTGACTAAAGTGGCCATCATTGAATGTTTTCACCTAAAAAAAAAGCCTTGACTAAAATTGATTTGTAAAGAAATGAAGAAAGATATACTAGATTGAGGAGAACCTATAGAAGTGATGAACTCCCCATTTACATGAAAAGGGGTGTGAAAAATAGGTTGATTCCTATATTCCGTTTTGCTACTGAACCATTTGTTGTCATAGATTTCCAATTCTATTTCAAGAAAACCTACTTTTCTCTCTGTCAAGTACTTTGGATAGATGAACAAGAGTGAATTCCTATTAGTTTAATGATGATGGCTATGAGGTCCAAAACCATGAGACAAACATTGAATATGATTTTGCCTCATATCTTGAGAAAGCATCACATGAAGGATTTTTGCAAGTCAGGGAAAATAGAGCCCCTATAACATTCAGGAAATATTCTTTGTTGTGCTACCTGATATTATACTAGAATAAAGATAGATGGAGAAAAAGGATGTGTTTCAATAAGATTGAATAGTAGGGGGATTTGCTGTGAGTGCAACGATGGTATTGTATATGGGACAAAAAATGTAAGAATTCAAATTATGTGATATTCCATGATGACTTTTTGTACAAAATTATGAGAGTTCTTGGCCACCCACCACCAAGACTACACACTCTTGTGCTACAACTGTTAAGACCTTTGGCTTTGAAACCTGAGCAAGGCCATACTCATAACTTTAGTGATTGGTTTTTTCTACCAGATATCGCAATAATTAGGATTTATAGATGCCCACAAGCCCCACATATACTGCCAAAGTTTGTCCCCCTTCGATTAGCCTTTTTATAGTTCATGTGGTAGATTCTATGGATGGAAAAGGATGTCATGCATAAACAAAGGAAGGGAAAATTTCTATCTAATTTGACAACATGTGTGGAACTATTAGTGGGATCTGATACACTTGAAGAGTTGCAAAATTATCTAGAAACAATGTACTCTTTAGAGTCTAGAAAGGAAAGAGCTTTTGAATCTAAGGGTCACATGAATTTTGTAAGACACACCATCCTTACGAAGGATATGGTTACTCACTAGATTGATTATGAAAAAGATGTAATCAAAAATTGTTTCACTCCTCAAGAGGTATATGAGAGAAGGAGAAAATGGGAAATTATGAAAAGGCTTGAGGAAGAAAGAAAGATGAAGCACAATGATTTTTTTGGGTATTTCGTAGAGGAAGCAGATCCTCTCAAGAGGATTGAAATGATGATTGATAAGTTTCATGAATTATATAAGTTTGCAATAGAGATGGGGATGGGGAGACCTACCAAATTGTCTCCCAAAAGGCCGAGTGATATTGTAGTTACAAAACCAACTCCGAATACTATTTTAGTATGCCATGCTTCTCCAGGATCACCTCTTAAACAACCACCTTCTAAAAAACAAAATACACAAGAGATAGACCCACTTGTTTCCAATGAAATAAGTGAGGAGGTTGGAGATGTAGAAGAAGAAGTTAATGCGTTAAGAAATTTCAAGGATGATGTTGAAGTGGACCAACCTATGCCTGAAACTGAAGACCACATGCCTGCAGCTAGAACCGATATTTAGGTACAAGGAGAAAGAGAAATGCATGACGATGAGAGAGTAGTTGCAACTCTCAGGTTTTTGGAAGATGATGAATTTATCAAAACCCATAAATTTAAAGACTTTTGGATTAATATGAAAATGAGAGAGTTTTAAGCAAGGCTTGAAATAAATAAGATGGGAGCTGAGGAATCCTAGCATGAAAAGATAGTATCCCAAACTTTTAATGAATTAAGGATTGATAATATTGATGTTAGCCCACAAGAGGCTAAAGAGATGATTTTTAAAAGTAATATACTTATTGTCCCTGGTATGGAATTAAAGATTTTTTATTTACTTGATCAAGTGGGAACACAGGAAGATCCAATGCTGATTGTTGAGTTTGACTCAGATGAATGGGTAAGTGGCATAGGGTATAACCCTAAGATTGAAACCTTGGAATTCTGGGCCAAACAAAAGAGTACACAAAATCAAGGTTACTAGATATAGTGGAAGAAATGAAAGGGACAACTATGGTGAAAAATTTAAAGGATACATCTCCTCTAGAAGTTGCAACCATGACAATGCATTCAACTATGTTCACCTAAGCTGCAGTTACTTGGAGATGGAAGCTAGATTGGGAGAGTACAAAAAGGAAGAAATTTTTTTAAATGATGAAGTCAATAAATTGTTCATGGAAAATGTGAAGTTGAAGGAACAATTGAAAGGAGAAGGCCCCTCACAAAACAAGGAAATAATGTTATACCATCCTCCTACTGCTCCACTAGTTGATATAGAAAGTGCTTCTACTGAACAAGTGAGCATTATTAGATAGGAGATTGAAGTGTTAAAGAAATCCAACAATGAGGGTAAGGAAGGAGTGTAGAAGAAAATTAGTAATATTTTATAGAAGGTCCTCGAGCATAGGATAAAGCTAATTATGGATAAGTTGGAAAGTGTGTATGATTGCTACAACTCACTGACATAGGCAATTGATCAAATGAAAAGACATGTACTCATACTATCCCCTTTTTAAGAATTTGCAACACATACACCACACATTGGTAACCTTGTGCAAAGTCTTACAAAGGAGTATTGAGGCCTCTACAACATTAAAACCTACATAACATATGGCCAAAATAGTTATAGATGAATTCCAATATATACAAGGAGAGGACCAAAATATTAGAACAATAATAGATTCATTTCATACTCTAAAGCAGTGGGTTTTGCCAAAAATATTGAAAGATGATGACCAATTGAAGGACCTCAATGAATGGAAGATTGAATTTGGCCAGATTGTTCCACATTGCATCACTCACATACAAAAGGATGATGAGTTGAGTCTTGACAGGTTTGACTTAATCATAGATGGAGTAATAGCCTTGGATGTTGGATATTTTAAGTTATCATGGATGGCAGGGTGTTACTAGATAGTCGATGGAAGATTCACCTTGCAAATATATTGAAAATTCAAGAATACAAATGGCCACATGATTATACAATGTACGAGTGGGAGTAGAAGTAATTGAGTCCTCCTAAACAGTAGGCCTTGGGACTATCACAGTGGAAGAACCAGACTTTCAAATACACTAATATGCAGAAAGGACCTTGAACAGAGCTTAAGTTATCACAGGTGCCTTACGAAGATTAACAGACTATGGTTTCATGAGTGTTGTGGACTTCATTAGTTATCTACTTTCTTTGTTTTTATGTTTTAAGAAAAAAAAATGTTTAGTTTATATGAAGAGACATGAATTTTGAAAAGATGCCATATTTTGTAATAGTCTGAAGCTTTTTTCCTCTCTTATAAAATAGAAACCAAGACCAAATTTTGATATCACCATCATAGGCATTTATAGAAACATATATGAGGAGACTTTTGTTATATTGTAATATCTATTTGAAGCAATCAATGGAGAAGAAGATTTAATCTGGTGCTCGAATTCTGGTCTCAATTATTTGTTGATAATACTGTGTATGATTGGTTTTTTTATGTATTTTAGGTGGGAATATAGGGGTATATTATGAATTGGTATATTTTATTTGTTCATAATACTATGTATGATATAATAAGTTGTGGTCTCAAATTGTGGTATTGGATTTTTTATGTATTTTAGGTGGGAATATAGGGGTATATTATGAATGCAGTATTTTAGATATCATTTTATTGAAAAGATTGAACAATTTTCTAATTTTGTAGTCTCTTAGTTTTAGTTTTCAGTGTCAGTCAAACCAAAGAGATCATTTCTTTTTTTGTAATGAGGAGGCTTAGTTCACCTAATGTTAAGATATTTATATGCATTATTAAATCATAGATGTTCATTATTTTTTCCTTCACACACACATATTCAATGCATGTGGAGGCTAGAAGTTGTATTACAAACTAAAGTTATCATCTAGGACATACAAGAAAATTCTAGCATCTAGAAAACATATACGACATACAAGAAATTATATTCTAACTAAACAAAAATAATTTCAACCAAAGTAAGAAAACTAAGAAGAATGAATTACATTCAATAATAAATTACACCATACATATAACCAAATTTTAGGTGACAAGCTAACCTCTTAAGGTGATAGGTTAGTTAAGGTGACAAAACATCATCATAATCATCTGCATTGCTGATTACATTGCATTGCACATCTTTCAAACTCAAAGCATTACTTCACATTGCATAACTAATAACTAGATGTTGATAGATGAAAAAATTTCAATTACAATATAGTTTTTACAAAGTCAACCTAAGAAATTATGCAATTACTTCACATTGCATAACTAATAACTAGGAGTAGTTGCCAATTGCATTTTCTTGTCATGACATTCCATGAGACCACATTTCTTTGAGGTATTTTTTTCAAATAGTTCATTGCCTTGTCTATGCTACCACATTTTTCATACATATTGTCTACCAAAGCATTTTATCAAATAGTTCACTACCTTGTTGCTATGGATAAAAGCCTAAAAAAAGTGCTTTCGAACAAGCTATGGATGCTTGGAAAAATTCTATCAAAGCATAATAGTAAGCAATAGCATAGACAAGGCAGTGAATTGGTTGAAAAATGCCTCAAAGAAATGTGGTCTCATGGTGATGGAATTCCATGACAATCCATAAAAATTCACTTGTCATGGAATTTTTCATGGCATTCCATCACTATGAGACCACATTTATTTGAGGAATTTTTTCCAAAATTTATTGCATTGTCTATGCTACCACATTTATCATACATGTCTACCAAAGCATTTTATCAAATAGTTCACTACCTTACTGCTATGGCTAAAATCCTAAACAAGTGATTTCAAACAAGCTATGGATGCTTGGAAAAAATATATCAAAGCATAATAGTAAGAAACAAGCTATGGTCTCATGGGTTTTTTTGGCGTGAAAATAAGTGTGATTTTATTTTCCTTTATTTGTAGGTTGGTTTTAAACACATTTTTTTGGAAATTTTGCTGTTTGAAATGGGGAAAAATATATGTGGTCAATTTTGTGCATTTTTTTATTGTAGGATTCTCACAATTAGTGAAAAAGGTAGTGTTCATGAAGGAATGGAAAAGATGCGTAGAGCCTTTGAATTATACCCGTATTGTGCAATGATATTGAATCATTTAGCAAACCATTTTTTCTTTATAGGGAAACATTTTCTTGTGGAATAGTTGACTGAGACAACTCTTGTTTCAATTGACCACCCTCTCATGAAATATCATTCATATTATAATCTTGCATGGTCTTATCATAGTAAAGGTGATTATTACACCACTGACCGCTACTACATGGCATCAGTAAAGGAAAGTTGAAGGCCATATGATTTTTTGGAGAGGTTCAATTAAAGTTGGGAGATCTTGAGAGTTCTCTCTCAAATTTTGAAAAGATTCTAGAGGTCCACCCTGAGAACTATGAGAGCTTAAAAGTTGTAGGACATATATATGCTCAACAAGGGCAGGCAGAGAAGGCTTTGGAAATTTTAAGAAAGGAAACTCACATAGATCCACGTGATGCCCATGCATTTATCAAGATGGGTGAGTTATTAATATTTACAGACCCAGTGCAACCTTAGATTCTCTTAAGACAACAAAGCCTCTTCTAAAGAAGAACAAAGAAGAAGTACCCATTGAATTTTTAAGCAACATTGGGGTTCTTCATTTTGAGTGTGATGAACTAGAGTTGGCTCAACAAACTTTTATGGAGGCATTATGAAATGGCATTTGGGTTGAATTTGTAAATAAAAGCCCCAATGCCAATTTTGTAGTTTTTTATGTGTGCTTTAAGGATATGGAATTCTTCCATCGACTAGAAGTAGGTGGTGTTTTACTTGAGTTACCATGGGATAAAGTCACAACACTATTTACTATTGCTAGGTTGTTTGAACAACTACATGATATTGAAAAAGAAAATCTTTTATACAGGATAATATTGTTCAAGTTTCCTGATTATGTGGGTACTTATCTACGTCTTGCAGCCATGGCTTAGGCTTAGAATGAGATCCAACTAAGCCTAGAATTGATTAGGGATGCACTTAAGGTGGATAAAAAATCATCAAATTATTTATGTATGCTTGGAAACATGGAATTGAAAATAGATGACTGGATTAAAGAAAAAGAAACAATTAAAGTAGCACATCAACTTGTCTTGGCTTATGAAGAAAAATGAAAAGTTGATGAAGAACAAAGGATTTAGATGGAAAGGAGAAAGCAAGAGGAAGAACTTTGGCAGGTGATGCAACAAGAGGAACAATTTTAACATGTGAAGGAATTATGGAAGAGTAAGTGTAAGGACAAGGATGCTGATGACGATGAGGTTGGTTAGTTTGAGAAGAAACAAAAGAAGGAAAAGAAGAAAAATAAGAAGGATAAGGACCACAAGGCTTATGATTATTATATGGAGGAACCTGATGTTGCCATGGAAGATGAGGAAAATTATATGAGTTATAAGGCACAAGATGATGTAAAAAAATCCCAAGATCTTCTTGCAGCTACAAGTCTAGAAGACTCTAATGTTGGTGAGAAAAATTCTCCAGTTTCAAAAAATCACAAAGGAGACATGCATACTCTGATTTTGAAGATGATGAACCATTGCAGAAAACAAAGTACGAGAGAAGATTATCCATATGATGATGATGTCTAGGCTTCCTGAGCTTTAACCAAACCTAGCCATTATAGAAACATATTTCAAGAGAAGATGATGCATACAATGACGATGGATAAGCTACCTCAAAATTTTAGTCAATGAAATATGCTTTGTCCCTTCCAAATCCATTTGACATAGTTAAATGAGATCTTATCAAAAACCTCAAACGAATCATCTATATGTTATTTTTTCATTTTTCCTCTTTCTTTTTTTAATGGGCAACCTATTTTAGTCTTTATTTTAAATTTTTTTATGTGTCCTTCAATGTATTCTGATTTATCTTTCTATTAGATTCTAGATTAAAAGAACCTATAATTGAAAATAGATTAATTCATCTATTTTTATTTTACAGTCCCAAATAGGTGGATTGAATTATTTTGTTGTTCAAGTTTCCTGATTATGTGGATGCATATCTATGTCTTGCAGTCATGGCTCAGGCTTAGAATGAGATCCAACCAAGCCTAGAATTGATTGGGGATGCACTTAAGGTGGATCAAAACTCATCAAATTATTTATGTATGCTAGGAAACATGGAACTAAAAATAGATGATTGGCTTAAAGCAAAAGAAAAAATTAAAGTAGCATTCCAACTTGTCTTGGCTGATGAAGAATGAAGGATTCAGATGGAAAGGAGAAAGCAAGAGGAAGAAATTTGATAGGTGATGAAACAAGAGGAGCAATTGGAATGTGTGAAGGAATTATGGAAGAGTAAGCGTAAGGACAATGATGGTGACGATGATGAGGCTAGTCAGTCTGAGAAGAAAGAAAAGAAGGAAAAGAAGAAGGATAAGGACCACAAGGCTTATGCTTCTTATATGGAGGAACTTGATGTTTCCATGGAAGATGAGGCAAATTATATGAGTGATAAGGCATAAGATCATGAAGAAAATATTGAATATCTTCTTGCATCTATAGGTCTAGAAGACTTTGATGATGGCAAGACAAATTCTCTAGTTTCAACAAAATCTTGAAGGAGACATGCATACTTTGATTTTGAAGATGATGAACCATTGCAGAAATAGAGTCTGAGAGAAGATGATCCATATGATGATGATGTCTAGGTTTCCTGAGCTTTAACCAAACCTAGCTCCTTTTTTCTAAGAGAAAAATCCCCAAGGCCCATGGGAAATGAACGATGAGCATTTGAGTTTCAACTTGGTTTCATTTCGAAAAGGGGACATTACATTGTACAAGATTTGTTTAACAACAAAATAATTTAATGCACATTTTTGGGATTGTAAACTAAAAATAGATGAATTAATGTATATTCAATTATAGGATCTTTTAATCTAGAATCTGATAGAAAGATCAAGCATAATACATTGAAGGACACAAAAAATGTTCTAAAATAAAGACTAAAATAGGTTGCCCATAAAAAACAAGAAAGAGGAAAAATGAAAAGATAACATACAAATGATTCATTTGAGGTTTTTGATAAGATATCATTTAACTATTTCAAATGGATTTGGAAGGGACAAAGCATATTTGATTGACTAAAATATTGAGGTCGCTTATCCATCTTCATTGTATGCATCATCTTCTCTTGGTGCATTATAGAAACAAATTCCAAGAGAAGATGATGCATACAATGATGATGGATAAGCTACCTCAAAATTTTAGTCAATCAAATATGCTTTGTCCCTTCCAAATCCATTTGACATAGTTAAATGAGATTTTATCAAAAACCTCAAATGAATCATCTGTATGTTATCTTTTCATTTTTTCTCTTTCTTGTTTTTTATGGGCAACCTATTTTAGTCTTCATTTTAGAATATTTTTTGTGCCCTTCAACATATTATGCTTTATTTTTCTATTAGATTCTAGATTAAAAGAACCTATAATTGAAAATAGATTAATTCATCTATTTTTATTTTATAGCCCCAAATAGGTGGATTAAACTATTCTACTATTAAAAAAATCTTGTATAATGTAATGTCCCATTTTCAAAATGAAACCAAGTTGAAACTCAAATGCTCATCGTTCATTTTCCATGGGCCTTGGGGATTTTTCTCTTGGAAAATAGGAGTATAATAATAAATCAAGAAGATCTTAATGTCATAAAAGGGGCCACTTAAGTGTTGGCACAAAGACTAGAAAATGTTTATGTTGCAAATGGGGCAACCATTGTGCTAGCTGAACACCAATTTGATATTACAAAGGAAATTTTTACACAAGTACAAGAAGTTGCTGCAGGAAACATATTTGTTCAAATTCCCAATGTGTGGGTAAATCTAGCACATGTTTACTTTGCACAAGGACAATTTGTGCTTGCAGTGAAAATGTTTATGTTGCAAATGGGGCAACCATTGTAAAGTGTTGGCATAAAGACTAGGAAATGTTTATGCTGCAAATGGGTCAACCATTGTGCTAGTTGAAAGGGGTCAATTTGATATTGCAAAGGAATTTTTTACATAAGTACAAGAAGCTGCTGCAGGAAACATCTTTGTTTAGATGCCTGATGTGTGGGTAAATATAGCACATATTTATTTGCACAAGGATAGTTTGCGCTTGCAGTGAGAATGTATCAAAATTGTTTAAGGAAATCCTATTTTGGCATTGACACCTAAATTTTATTATATTTAGCTCGAACACATTATGAAGCAGAACAATGGAAAGATTGTAAAAGAACATTATTAAGAGCAGTAGATTGTAATGAGCATTTAAAATTTGTGTTTAATGTACAATGATGGTTTCAAATTACCTCTGAATTTACTACAAAGGGTGTCCCAAAATCTGAATTTTCTACAGAGGGCCTCGACGACTTCAAATTCATTGTAGCAAACTCTGAATTCCTTGCTTGCCTTTTCAGAAGTCTCCAAGTCCTCTCCAAATCTTTATCGCCCATGCAAGTAGCTATTATAAATGATCAAAATGCCTCAGTGCCAAGATAACGAATGAAGAAAGGTCTGCAATGAATGAATGAAGTGAGGTCTACAATGAACGAATGAAGTGAGATATGAAATGAATGTGAATAATCACACCAATAATTGGTTGAAATGTTTTTTTAATTTTTTGTCTAATTTGTATTTGGTGACTAACTATTTAGCCATTTTTATTTGTGTGACTAAATAATTTTTAGCCAACGACCAAATTAGTCATTTATTTACTCATTTATAGGTGAGTTGCAAAAAATTAGTAGAATTTAGTCATTTTTAGTTGTTGTGACTAAAATTTTTAGTCACCTAGTCATGTATTTGTCAAATTCTACTAGTAAAGTATCATGTCAAAGTCATCATGCATCATGTTTTTTTTTTGGAGCTAAAATTTGTGATGTAGGGTTTCATGATTCAAGCAAGCATTCAATTCAAGATGTACAACATTCAAGCAAGATTCAAGATCCACATCCATTGGAGACATCTCATACATGTTTGAAGCATTTTATTCCTAGGGTTTGGTGAATTCCAACATATCATTTTGTTCATTCATCATTCCTCCTTTCCATTTAATTTCATTACAAGGTTTGAGTACCAAAATGGGTTTTGACCAAGGAAAACCCCTTTCTACTAACAAAGAAAAAAATTTCCCTCTCTTTAGTGTGTGATTTGTAGATCTAGGTTGAAGACATTGAAGAGAAAGATTGGAAATAAGTTGTCAAAGTTGGAAATTTATCCAAGTTGTCACCTTGTTTTGAAGATCATTAAAAGACATCTATAGAGCAGAATTTAGCAATTCAGATCCGAAAATCAAGTTGAGAAGACATATCAGAAGTTGAAGAGAAGATTCAAAGTTTGACTTTTTGAAAGGCCAAGTGATGAGGGCCACAACTTGAGACTTAGAAAATCCCACAATAGAGGCAATAACAAAATTATTATTTATTTATTTACAATATGTTCTCGTTACAGAGAGATTACATTCCAGAGGATCAAATCCTCATAGGTTGCAATACATGCAACTTTTTTTTTTTCCTAAAAAGAAACTTCCCCTTTTTCCCAATACAATTTTCTCTTCCCCCAATCACCTCTCAAAATTTCCAAAATGAGTCCTAAAATAGCCTTTTCTAGCTTGGAGCCAAAAATACAATTTGAAATTTTAATGTAGGTAGTTGGGTGCCAAAATTTGAAATTTGAAATTCAAAAATTGAGTCCCAATTTGAAAATTGGCAATTTTCCAAAAATTGACCAACTTTTGGAAGCCATAACTTTTGATCCAGGACTCTGTTTGATGTGTTTTTTGAAGCGTTGGAAAGGTCTCAGAGTGTACTATGGGCTGAGAACTATATTTTCTAGTTTTGAAAATTTTTGGGCCCGTACAAGACCATTTATTGCCTCAAACTTGGCTTGAAAGAGTTTTTTAAGGCAATTTTGGGAAACTGAAACTTGAATATCTTTCAAATCGGGAAAGATCTTGGCTTGATTCTTTCACCAAAGTGTCTATTTTTCTATCCTAAATATTCCCATAAGTTTATGCCTCCTCATGCCTTCAAATTCATACCTGCTATAAATAACAGTTCAACCAAAAAAGGTAGAAAAATAATCTTGAATGTTGGGAATTCTTATTCGACGAAAAGGGTATCCAGAAATGCAAAAACATCTACCAAAAAGCTAACAGAAAGGAAAAATATTTTTGGGTGATGTAGGATTACCCTTACACCACTAAATGCTCCTACATCACCAAGCAGGACTAATACACCACTTTTGGTGTATAAGTCCTAGTATAGTGGACTTTCCAATTTTTAGGTGTTCCAAACTTATCTCTGCCAAATTTTTATTCCTTCCTAGAAACCCTAATCTGGGACTAAATCATGCAACCTAGCGTATGAGCTCTAGTGTGCCCTAAAATTAGTATTTCCAACATTTCAAGTCTCCATTCAAGTTGCGACAGGTTTCCAGGGGCCCTTATTTGCTTCTCCAACTTTCTATTCTATTTTTCATTCATTTCTAGGTCATTTAGTGAAGGTTTGCATATCATTAGGTTTTGAGATTAGGTCTTGCATGTTACTTGTCTTTCCAAGCCCTAGCTTGGTGGTGAACCCATTTTTAGTCTTTAATAAAACCTTAAGACAACCTTTAGCAGATATATTTCCTTCATTCCATTCTTGGATTGATATCTCTAGGGGTTCCTTGAGTGAAACTAAGTGAAATAGGTCTAGTGCCCCATCTCCCAAAAGATTTAGAGAGCACCCTATTTATTAGGTTTCAACTTCATGCATACTTTTAGGTGATGACTAACTCATTATAGCCTTAATTGTTTTTGGGTCCATTCATAAACCTTCTTGTAAAACAACAAACCCCAAATAAACTAATTCTCTTTTCATAAAACTACACATTTTTAAATTAACTAGAAACTTCTCCTCCTTTAATCTTTATAAAATATCCCTGAAATGCACTAAATTTTTCTCTTTTATTCTACTAAAAATTAAAATATTATCTAAATATATAATTAAAAACTTACCAAGGAATGGTTTCAACACTTCACTCATCAATCTCATGAATGTAATTAGTCCATTCATCAAGACAAATGACATGAATACCCACTCATATAATTAATCCTTCATCTCAAATTCAATTTTTCATTCACCCCCTTCTCTAAACCTTAGTTTGTGGTAGCCACGCTTTAAATATTTTTTTTTGAAGTACTTGGTTTAGTTTAAATAATCCATTTATGGTAACATAAACACATACTTTATTGTTATCCTTTTTATGGCCTTGAATTGGTGGGCATACTTCATTATCCATTCTTTTTAGGTGCTAACATTACTAGAATAGTGCACATGGACTTAAAATTTCCCTTATTAAACCCTTATATCATAGCTCTTGTACTTGTCTATTTACTTCCCCATTCTCCATAGGTGTTATCCTATAAGATTCCTTATTCAATAAACTAATTCCTAGTATATATCAAATCTATGTAATGGATAATACTTCTCATAGATGGTAACCCGTCTGATATTTCTTCCCTAAGTATATCAATATATTCATCTAATATCTCCTTTATTTCCAATAGAATCTTTTGATCCTGTTTTATTGGCCTAACCTCTGTAGGCTAAGAAATCAAAGAATAACTTACCCTCTCCTTCCCTATTTGTCTCAAACATTATTTTTTGTAAATTATACACACTCTTCAACTATTCACACCCATTTCCACTTTTGCATCCTCCATTGGACTCAAAATGTACTCCTTTTGATCCTCCATTATTGCGTAAGTTTTTTCTCTACAATCGTGCTTAGATTTCCTATTATATTGGCATGGTCTACCCAATAGAACATAGCATACAACCATGGGCGTTACATCACAAATAACCTCATCTTTTTAATTATCAATCTAAAAATTAATTAAACATTGCTCACTTACAATTCTTTGATGTCATTTTTGTATCCATAAGACCTTGTATGGACTTGGGTGTTTAATATTATTCAATTTGAGCCTTTCCACCATTTATTAAGATGCCAAATCATTAGTGTTATCCCTATTCACAATTACCTTGTAGCATTTTCCTCTTGATTTACACATATTTTGAAATGAATTCCTTGTTTGTAATCGATGTAAGTGCACAAAGACGGGGGGCCAAAAAGTGGCCACCCCATATTTTTGGCCCCTTATAGACCTAAATGCGAGTGTGTTATAGTACACTAGCATTATAACATGCTCCAGACCATAGTGTAAACACATTATAATGCACTAACTTTATGGTCAATTTAAACCATAATGCGAGAACATTATAACATGCTTATGTTATGGTCAAATTAGACCATAATATACTGGGGACAAGGTATAGGAAAAGTACCTGTGTTTGAAGATCCATGATTCAGAAGGGAGAAGATTACCTTTCCAAGTGTGGACACATATTTGTGACTCCCATTACAACACATCAAATTATTTGGTTTTTGAAATTTTTTTTGTATAAGATGTGTTGGAAATATTGGTATTAGTTGTCATTGATGTCAACACTTGGTGAGATTGTTGTTTGGTATTTATCTTCATTGATACATGATGTTTTTATAATAGGGATGTTGTTGATGTTCATGGTCAAATGTCACGCCTTTTTTAATGACAAGTAAAGATGTATTAAATATGGTTTTTGTCAATACAGATGATATCATGATTATATATTAAGATTAGGATTATAAGCATGTTGATGGTGGAGAGATGTTGTTGATGGTCTCTAGTATTTTGTATACTCTCTTCTATTGTTCCTAAGGAATTATGTGTTGTTGCAAGGTAGTTCTAACCTTTACAAGTTGGTAAATTTTGTTTTCTATAGGAAGTTGTAAACATTGATTGGGTGAATGCTTTACATTCCTACATTGTTGAATATTTGGTTTTTTTGTTTTGGGATTCAGTTTCTATGTTTTATGGATGTTGTAATCCTGTATTTTTAGGTCACTAGTGTTGTTGAGGAGGTTTTGAATTGTAGAAGGTTGGCTATTTTGTTGGTTGTTTGAACTGGTCTGAAATTTTTTCCACATTTCTTTGCATTGTTGTTTCTACTCTTGTGGCTTGGTAGAAATGATTTAAGTTTTTGTGTAGTATGTCAATTCAATTTTCATGCAATGAAGTGTTTTGCAAGTTGGTCTGATAATTTTCTATCTCTTAGCTATGTATTTTGTGCTTCTAAGTTGAAGTATTCTATTTTGGTTTATTTTGCAGTGGTTCTTTTTGGTATGATAGTGTGAAAGAAGTATTTGGAAGTGTTATTGGATGTTCATGGAACATAATTTTGTGGTCCACATGTCAATGATTGATCTTTTTGGTATTACATATTGTGTTGAGTTGGTTTTCTAGGTAACTTGTGGATGTCTTCCTAAGAGGGCTTGTTATCTTGCTTGTGTTATGTGCTTGGGGGTATGTGTAAGATTTGATAAATAGCCTACCCAAGAAAAAAATGATTGAAGGAAAGAATATACATAACTAAGAGATGAGAAGTAATAAACTATATTCCTCTCAAGAGAATGCAAAGCTTTGACTAGCTTGATAACTCTAAAATGAAGTTTACAAAAGAAATGCATTGATTATATAGGCCAATGGGAGAAATAGGATGTAACCAAATTATGATAAGTGTTTTCATCCTATGAGGTATGACAACTCAGGTCATTAATGCTCAACAACCTTATCCCTATGTAAACTTAAGCTAGTGTGAAGAGGACCTAAGTGGAGAACTGGCTAGGAAATGAACTAGTTAGATAAAGTACCCCTTTCACACTAACACCCCCCCTTAAGTGCAACATAGGGATAAGTATACAATGTAAAGATACAAATATGGGTCATGGATACTAGGCTTGATGAGGTACCCAAAATACATAATAACCTGTCAACTATAAAAGAAGGAGAAAACCTAGTAGGAAAAAACTCCTTCCCATGTGAAGTTGAATGAAGTAGGTCAAAGTGACCCTCGCAAAAGAGATTTCTCACACCCCCAAGAGAGATCAAAGATGAACAAACTTTCTCTTAGTGAAGGGTTTGGTGAAAATATCTGCAACTTGATCTACTATAGGACAATAACACAAATCAATGACTTGCTCCTAAATCAGCTCCCAAAGAAATTACATGTGGATCTTGATGTGTTTGTTTTATTGATGATGGACCGGGTTCTTTAAGATCTAGATGACACTGTAGTTGTCACTGACTGATGGCTTCTGAAAGGTGATACCAAGTTTAGTGAGGATATTCTAAAGCCAAATAGCCTTAGTTGAAGAAAGAGCAATGGCATGTTGCTTCTTGCTCTGCTAATAAATGGGACCAAAACCATAGTGAAAACTATAGCCAGAGGTGGACTTGCGATCATGAATATCACCAAGCCAATAAGAATATATGTATCCAAGTAATTTTGAACTTGTGCTTGTTGCATAGAGAATCACATACCTATGAGTGCCCTAGATATAGTGCAAGGTGTGTTAGACAACTTTCCAATGAAGATCATGGGGTTTCGTCATGAAGCGTGAAACAATGCCAACTACAAAGGAAATTTAAAGGCACGAGTATGAGTCAAGTAGATGAGGCTAATAACAAGTTGATGATATAAGGTAGTATCAACTAGTGGTGTGGAAAATTTTGCCTCAAGTTTAACTCTAGATTGAAAGAGAACCAGTGCAGGCTTATAGTCAACCATATGAAAATGTGACAAAAGATCAAGAGCATACTTGGGATGTGCAAGAGAGATATTGAAAGAGGTTTCAGTGTTCCCAATATTGAGAAAGTAGTGCAAGAGACCCAATTCAGTTATGGAAAATCTATCATGCAAAGCAGCCTTGATAGTTGTGATGATGGATGAAGTGCTCCTAGTGACAATTAAGTCATCAACATAGAGAGCCAAGAAGAGAAGAGCATCCTCCTGTCACAAGATGTAGACATTCAAATATGAGTGGCATCTAGAGAACCCAATGGAGAGAATAAAGGAGTCCATTTTGGCATACCAAGTCCATGGAGCCTATTTGAGGCCATAAATAGACTTTCTTAGTTTGCAAACTAATGAAGAATCTTGAATGAATCCTTATGGCTGCTCCATGTGAATTTCTTCATGTAGATCTCTGTGAAGAAATGCAATCTTCACATCCATCTGATGTACAACCCAACCATGTGTAAGAGAGGGGGAGCAACCATGTCAAGGCTCCAGGTTACGAAGAGTCGAGAGCGGAGGACTACCCTAACTCACCTCACTCTAAAAGATGCCTTGGGCTAAGGATCAAGAATGATGAGCACTATAACGTACTTCTACCACTTTATAGACCCTAAACTTAGGTTTAGGCTAGGCAAGCTAGTTTTTGGAGTCAGTGCTGCACCTTAGACAACTCTTTGTCTGAGGACAACAACATGGTTTTGGGATGACAACATAGCGCATTGGCATCTCTCTAGTGCATTGGAATCGTACGACCAAAAAAGAACAAGTACAACAAAAACTGCCAAAAGACCTACTTACAACCTAGCTACTTGATTGTGATGGGAAAAAAGAAGAAGAAAGTATGAGAAATTGAGATGGAGATGATAAAGCAAGTATATAATGAGAAATTGAGATGGAGATGATAAAGCAAGTATATAAAGGCTAGGGTGACGAAAACGATCTCACCAATGCGCCAGTTCACAAGCTAGCTCCACACAGATGTTCACCTACACACACACAAGAAGGGGAAAATTGTTGGGATTGTATAGGGGCCTACCTTAGTCAGACCCTCGTTTTGGTGTTGAACCACCTCCATGGACAACCAGAAAGCAACGAAGTAGAATATGCGATAAGGGAAAGAAGAAATAGAAAATAGCACTACAAACAATATTATGCTACTTCTATCAAATCACATAGGAGAGGAGTGAAACATTACCAGCTCCACCTAAAAGATCACTAGCCAATGGAGGAGATATGGACTTGGAAAAGTCACCAAAACTGCAACTATGATGAAGGGAGGTCTCGCAAGACTCCAAGCCCACACTTATATGGCTTGCTTCACACTTGTAATGTGGAGTTGATGGAGTGCTGCTACTGTAATGGAGTGTTGAAATGCTACTTGAGAGTGAAGTGAATGCTTAGAATGCTCAAGAGAATTGCTAGAGAGTGCAAGAGAGTTAAATGAATTGAGAATAGATGAATTTGAAGGAAGAATGAGGAAGAATCTGCCATTTTTAGGGTCGGTTGGTTGAAGAGGGACATTACAATTAGACCCCAATCAGATGTGTAACACCTTTTCCAGCTTAAGATGTAGGAATCCGTCAGGGATGGTAGCATGCCGCGCAGACATCTGCGTGCCATGCATTCACCCTCGACAAATATTCTCTCACTGACACAAAGGACAGATGCCAAGTGAATGGAAGGAAGGTGGGTGATGTGGAATTTTTCCTTCAGATTTGATTTTCTAAGGTGAGGGCATGTGAAAGGGGAATTTGTGTAAGGGGTGAAAATTCGCTCCTATACATTTTTCCCCCAATTTAGTGAGCATGAGTACTGATGAGTGCTTTGGAAAAGTAGATTGAAGAGTTAGTAGGGTTATAAATTTATACCTAAATCATCGAGGAAGTAGACCATGATCTGGTGAGCTTGAAAGTGTAGGAAAGGAAAAGGACTCCACAGGTACTCTCCCTAAGGATTTTCAAACAAAAGACTCCATAGCCTTGCAGAACTATGAAGCTGCATAAACTACACCGAAGGCCCTCAGACCAACAATGGACAAATCCCATAGGATGAAATCATCTCACAGGCCTACGGACTTGTAAGGAGGCAACCCCTAAGATCTCTCACATGAAGGAATCCCTATGAAGTAAGCATCTTACAAGTCCACAAACCTACAAGGAGGCAACCCCCAAGATCTGTCACATGAAGGAAGCCTTGTGAAGTAAGCGCCTTATAGGCCTACAAACCTACAAGAAGGCTACCCCCAAGATCTCTCACATGGAGGAAGCCCAGAGATGTAAGCACCTTATAAGCCTGCAGACTTGCAAGAAAGTATCCCCCAATATCTCTCACATGAGGGAAACCCAAAGAAGGGGACTCTGCAGAGTCATATTAGAAAGTGGCTTTACACGTGCACCTACAAAGTGATATGTTAATTTGTAGATAGAACATGTCAGAAAAAAAAACATCCACACAATAAAATAAGCGGACAGTCACGTAGACCATCAAAAAATTGAAAGGATTTCAGAGGGGTCCCTTAGGAACCCTTCAAAAGAAAAGGAGTCCACTCGAGGGATGCGTTGTTTGAAAGTGTAACAGAGATGTTTTTTCTCAAATCAATTCATCATCAACAAATTTGAAAGGAAGAAGATACCCCCTCATGAGGGGAAGGTCGAGGCTTCTCCCATAGGAAAAGGCTACTCCCTCCTTGGAGGAAAGTTTTCAAGCTCTTTCTTTACAAACCCCTGATGAAGGAAACATGTTCCATTAGGGGTCCAAGTTGTGAATGCGATTTTTGAAGAAGTTTGCAAGGACTTTCGACAAAAGATTCATTGGAAACAAATGCATTTTCTAAAAATGAGAGTATCATAGAAATGGCATTTTCACACATGCAAGGGACAACTCAAGAAAAGAAGAGAGAAAGATAAGAAAAGAGCGAAAGAGAAATAATCATAAAGGACACAGGGGGATCTGGTTTTGCAGGGTCTGATCTTCTCATGCTTATATAAATAATAGGTAACTGTGGTGCAAGGTGAAAGATCAATAATCCCCACCATATCAAGAAGAATGCACAGAAAACAAAGTAAAAATAAAAAATTGGGTCAACATGGAAGGGAAGCCTAAATGCTCCCAACACTTTGCATCATCCCAAATTTTTCAAAAATCAAACACAAATATGGAAGAATGATGATACAAATAGAAGGTTCACGACACAAAATCACTCCTATATCCAAGCACCAACAAGGGTGACAAGGGTCATCTAGGAACACATAACACAATCACCAGGGAACACATCACAACACAAACACATCTAATCTAAAGATAAAGAAGAAGCCTCCCCCTAACACTCATCGACCAAGAGGTCGTCCACTTCCCAATCTAGATCATTATAAGGGGAATGAGGACGAGCCTGCAATGGTAGAATATTAAGGGGAGGAGCTTCCAACCCTTGCACAACAAGGGCTAAGGAAGTAGGCCTCGCAAGGTCTTCTCCATTAGGCTCTTGTGGAGTTATGGTGAACAAATTTGTGAAGATCAATGACAAGGCCAAAACTTCATCCAAAGAGTTAAACATGTACTTTATTGGAGTGCCATGTTGTACCTCAATGGATGGAGAGGGCTATGCCTAAGATTCATCACTTGGCTTACCGAGTGACTAGGGAGGAGTAACAAACTCAGGAGAAGCTAGGACTTGTTCCATCACTAAGACAGAACAAGCTAGTGTAGGACCACACTTTGAAGAAGGTGGGATCCTCTTATGCCCTCCATTGCTGGATGAGCTAACCTCTACCTTTTGCTTCGTCAAGGCATGTGAACTCCCCACAAATGAGGCAAGAGGCATAGAGGAAGAGGAGGGGGATAAAACTATGACAGATACCACTAAAGTATTCAACATATCCATAGGTTTAGGGAACGGTGGGATGTCCAAAAGGGACATCAACAAGGGTAGTTCAAGTGAAGGAGAGATAAACACCTGCACCTTTTTGGGGTCAGGCACATTCACACTCATAGCTAGAGCCAAAATCAAGAATAAACTCGATTGAATGGAAGGAGAGGGGAGGAGAGAGAAGGAAATAGTAGGAGACCCTAATATAGGGGTGGTCATTTCCTCCTTCTGAAAAGTGGCTTGCTTAGTCACCAGATCCTTTTTCCAACACTTGTACTCATGCGCAAGGTGGTTACTGTGACTCTTCGAGCTAGAGGTTGAGAGCTACAAAGAGACAAAAGAATCTTGATCAGCCATAGGAGTGTCCATCATAGCCATTTTTGGCGAAGGGATAAGCTCCTAAATGGGAGTAGGAGGAGAAGGTTGAGAAACAATGGGGGGATTCGGCTCGAGTGCCTCGGCAATGGGCCTATTCTTGTTTACTACTTTGGGAGAAAAAAGTGGTGGGAGGCCATGAAGGTCGAGACATAGAGGATTCCCCATGGGGACCCTTTCTTCTACCATATCGAACAATCCTAGGCTCCATGGAAAAAACAAGAATCTCGAACATGAGATGCTTAGGCTTTCACCAAGTAGGCACCATAGGATTCTCTCACAACTGTGGAGCAGAATCTGATGGTGCCACAATAGGATGAGAGGAAACATAAGGTTGGATAGTGGAAGAGGAAGAAGAGGGATCTTGAGAGTGCTTCTCTCCTTCCCTTCTACGTGCCTTGGCGGCATCACTATCAGCTTTCAAATAGGCCCTATACGAAACAACATAAGGTGATGGAGGGTATCTCACTTTAGGCGTTAAGCACCTTTTCTTGTACTTTTGATATGTCTAGTACAATAGGTCCTTCCTAGGTGGGAGCAGATCAATGGGTGCAGGCCAAAAGTGGTCTAAGGAGTAACTACCATGCTCAAGTGGTAGTTTCTAACCAGTGTCATGGATAATGTGCACGAAACCCTCATGCATGAATTTCAAACATTTGTGCACAACCAAGGGAACTATGTTCATAGCTACTAACTAGGGGATACCTAGCTTCACTTTGAAGAGTTCATACATTGGGATTAAATCAAATAGAAGGTTTATGGATTGAGGTCTGACAAGGACTAACAAAACGATACTACCAAGAGGTGGTACGAAAAGCCCGTTATGTGTACAGATGGTGCTTACAAGTGCATCATACCCATGTTTATGCAGAAAGTTAATTAACATGATCTCCTTGGTTATGATATTCACTTGAGATGTCAGGCCAATGAGAACACCTACTACAATGTTTCCGTGGATTCACATGGGGATATAAAGAGGAGATGGTTCTCTATTGAAACCCATTAGCAGGTCCTGTGAGGGGAAGGTTATTCCTAGACTACTAATTTTAGGTTGCACATAGGGGATAGGTTGATGGAGAAAAGAGGCCATCATGCACACTAAACGACCCTCTCACAAAGCCTCCCAAAAGGCTTACGATTAGACCATGACCCAAATAAGGATTCGTAACGCAACACCTATGAAACCTTCCAACTATGACTACTAGGGGTCACATGTTGGGTTTTAAGGCAAAGGCCTCACAACACTCACACCTACAACACTCCTAGGACATGAGGAAAGGAGATTTCAGTATTGTAGGATGAAACCGAAATGGTTCACATCAGGTTCACCAAAAATGTAAGAGAGGGGGACCAACCATGTCAAGGCTCTAGGTCACAGAAGAGTGGAGGTATGCTCTAACTTAACTCACTCTAAAAGATGACTTAGGGTAAGGATCAAGAATGATGAGCACTATAACATACTCCTACCACTCTAAAGACCTTGAACTTAGGTTTGGGCTAGGAGAGCTAGTTTTTGGAGTCGGTGCTGCACCTTAGACAACTCTTTGTCTGAGGACGACAACATAGTTTTGGGATGACATCCCGACGTGCTAGCGTCTCTCTGGCATGCTAGCATCTATACAGCCAGAAAATAGCAAGTACAATAGAAACTACCAAAAGACCTACTTACAACCTAGCTACTTGATTGTGATGGGAAAAAAGAAGAAGAAAGTACGAGAAATAGAGATGAAAATGATAAAGCAAGTATATAAAGGATAGGATGATGAAAACGATCTCACAATTGTGCTAGTTTGCTAGCGAGCACCACACAGACGTTCACCTAAACACACACAAGAAGGGGAAAATTGTTGGGGCTGTATAGGGGTCTACCTCAGTCAGACCCCCATTTTGGTGTTTTCACCTCCACGGATAGCTAGAAAGCAATGAAGTAGAATATATGCGATAAAGGAAAGAAGAAATAGAAAAGAGCACTACAAACAATATTATGCTACTTCTATCAAATCACAAAGGAGAGGAGTGAAATGTTACCACCTCCACCCAAAATCTCACTAGGCAATGGAGGAGATATGGACTTGGAAAAGTCACCACAGCTACAACTGTGATGCAGGGAGGTCTTGCAAGATTCCAAGCCCACACTTCTATAGCTTGCTTCACACTTGCAATGTTGAGTTGATGGAGTGCTACTATTGTAATGGAGTGCTGAAATGCTACTTGAGAGTGAAGTGAATTCTTAGAATGCTCAAGAAAATTGCTAAAGAGTGCAAGAGAGTCAAATGAATTGAGAATGGATGAATTTGAAGGAAGAATGAGGAAGAGTCTGCCATTTTTGGGTTAGTTGGTCAAAGAGGGATGTTACAATTCGACCCTAATTGGGTGTGTAACACCTCTACCAACTTTAGACGTAGGAATTTGTCAGGGACAATAGTGCACTGCATAGACATCCATGCGTTGCGCATTCGTCCCCGAAAAATATTCTCTCATCAACATAAAGGACAGATGCCAAGTGGATGGAAGGAAGTTGGGTGATGTGGAATTTTTCCTTCAGATTTTATTTTCTAAGGAGAGGGCATGTGAAAGGGGAATTTGTGTAGGGAGTGAAAATTCACTCCTATACATGATGATTTGTAGAAATAGCAAGTAGCAAGTGAATGGAGTTCATTTTTGGAATAGGGGAAAAGGTCTTTGTGTAGTCAATACCTGGTACTTGAGAGAAACCTTTGGCCACAAGTCATGCTTTATAGTTTTCAAATGAGCCATCCACTACAAATTTGGTTCAATAGATCCACTTATAATGAACTAGTTTCCTTCCCTTAGGAAGTGGTATAAGATCCCATGTTTTGTTTTGCATTAAAGAGTTGTACTCTTCTTGCATTGTAGAATCCCACTCAGCAATACAAGATGCTTCATGAAATGATTGTGGATCTGAAGTTGTGGCTATATAGGAATGTGGAATGTCCTGATGTTGTGACTAAGTCCTTATATTTGAAGGATCCCCAATAAGAGCGCCTACAAACTCAAGTGTTTGGAAATACCAATGAGGCATGCTAGGGGATGGAGGAGGAGATTTTGAACTCTCTGAAGAGGAAGATGAAATCTCATGATCAAATCAATGAATAGAGGAAGCTTGAGAAAAATACTTGATGTCAAAATCCTCTAAATCCACTATGGAGGAAGGAAGAATAAAGGATGATATAGAAGAGCTTTCCTGAAATTGCACACTATGCTCAATGAAGAGCTCATGTGTTTCACAATCCATTAGCCGATATCATTTGACACCATTAGGGTGGCCAACAAAGACACAAGGCCAACTTTGAGACTCCAAGGCCTTGCACTTCTCTGAAGGAATATGTGCTCATGCTAGGGAGCCAAAAACTCAAAGGTTCCCCATAATAGGTTTCCTACAACACTAGGCTTCAAAGGATCTAATGACCTTTAATGCCTTATGTGGAACTCTTTTTTTGGATGTGAGCAACATAGTTGATAACTTCTGCCCAATATGTAGGTACAAGGGAATGTGCATGGATCATGCAACCAACCATCTCTTTCAGGGACCATTTTTCCTTAGTGACACCATTTTTTTGTGGTGTGTAGGCAACAATGTGTTGAAGATCAATCCCTTCAAGAGTATGAAATTTCTCAAATGGATGGTTCACATATTCTCTACCATTATCAATACGAAGAATTTTGACACACTTTCTAGATTGCTTCTCAATACGAGCCTTAAAATCTTAAAATCTATCAAAGACTTATGCTTTGTGTTGAATAAAGTAGACCCATGTATATCTGGAATAGTCATCAATGAAGGTGAGCAAATAATGAGCCTTACAGAAAGATAATGATGGAAAAGGACCCGCCAAGTGACTATGAAATAATTTAAGGACTTCTAAAGCCCTCCATGCCTTCCCTTTGTTGAACTTTTCCTCAGAATGTTTTTCCAAGGCACAACCTGAACATACACCATCAAAAAAATTGATTTGACGAAGATCCATGACCATATTCTATTTGCCGAGTTGCTGAAGATAGCAGTAGTTAAGAAGGAAAAACCACTCATGCCATATTTTTCTCATAGAATTTGGATGGGTGAGCAATGTAGTGGAATGTGAATCTAGTAAAAAATGAGAGAAAGTATACAAGTGAGACTCATGATTGGCCTTACCAACTGCAAGGAGTACATTATCTTCAAGATTCCTTATTCTAATAGAATCTAGAGTGAATTCAACTTTTCTACCATTCTAAGTGATTGGGTATATAGAGAGAAGGTTGGCTAACGGATCAAGCATAGAGAGGACATCTTCAAATGTACCATTTCCAACATCAGTTGAGCCCTTCCCAATTACATCCTTTGGAGAATCATTCCCAATGAGAATGTGGGGCACAAAACAAGGCTCCAATAGAGAAACATATTCTTTAATAAAATACATGTGATGTGATGCACTCAAGTCAAGAATCAACTATTTTGAAGAATCAACAATAGAAACAAGTGCAATCGCTTTCCCTTTACTAAATTTGGAAGAGGGGGTAGAGGATTGTTAAGCAATAGAAGAAGAAAAATTAATGTTGTTTTTTTTAAGAAGATGTGTTAACTCATCAATCTGCTTCTTATGACAAGAATGTTCCAAATGACCATATTTATTGTAGTGGCTTCAAGTTGGTCTTTCCTTCTTTTGAAAATTTCCCTTTGAAGAGGAGTTGGAGTAAAATTTTGTTGTAGAAGATGATTCTGCCTAATCTTTTTATGAGTTCTTTTTGAACTTCTTTTGTTTTTTGTTAGGTTTCCTAATTATTTTTGACCCTTTGGTTGACCATCCATCAAATCTTGTCAGTGTGAAGGCTTAAGAAGACCCATGAAAAGAATCTTTCCTTGTTCTTGCATCAAAATTTCAAAAAATGAAGCAAAAAAAGGTGTAGTGAATGCAGATCTCATTTTCAAACTATGAGTGTGAAAGCTAGAAGCAAAAGCTGCAAATTTAAGTCCAAGTTTGTTGAGAGTGCTATAGACAAGTTGAATGTCTTTCTTCTCTAAGCCACATAATTTACATTGTGCTTTAATGCCATTGAACTTTGTTAAATAATTTTGGATGCTGTCAAAATACTTTGGATGAAGACTCATTAGTTTGTTGTCAATTTGATAACCATGAATGCCATTAGTTGTACCATATAGAGTTTTTAGTTTTTCCCATGCATCATGTGAATCTTTACATTCTTCAATTTTAAACATTATATCAAGAGATAACCAAGAGCTTTTGTATTTTCAAACATCCAGAGTAATTTTTCCTTATCATTTGTGGGTTCAATTACCTTCTTATTAATATAAGGTGTATATTCTAGTTGTATTAAGGTGTTCCATGCATTTTGATGCCATGTGTTGTTGTATGGTGTTAGCAATAGAAACTTTAATGTACCCATAGTGAAAGAAAAATAGAGCACAAATTAGAAGAGATGTACAAGCACAAATATAAAAAAAGATCCCCATTTTTTTTGTTCAACCAAGGAACCCCCAAGGGAAAATGATTTGGCACTTTATATTTAGTGCAATTAGAGATTTCTAGATTTCAATGCTTTTAAAAATCCTCAAGAAATGAGCATATTTTCAAAATACACTTTAGGTACAATTTCATATGAAATAAATAGCATCAATTCAATGTAGACAAAAAATCATGCACTTAAAAAAAATAATCAGCTCTATCCAAGGTTGTATGCAAAAGTTATGCAACTTTGAAGTTCTCAAAATGAGAACAGTGAGGTGTCCTCTCTAAGAATCAAAAATTTCTAAAAAAATTGTGCACTAAAATCTAAAACCAACTTCACCAATGTGTAGAGTGTGAAAAATTAGCTCAAATAAAAAAAATGCACTGAAATTGGAGGTATGGAGCCCAAGTTATGAACTTTCAATGCTGGCCTTCAAAAATCAACTTAACAACTGTAGACATCTAAATTTGGGCACTTAATTTATCCAAATTCATCCCCTTTCATCTTATTTTTCGTTAATTAAGTAATACTACTATTATTTAATTAATAGCTTTAATTCTGCCAAATCCCTAAGGTATTTAATCAATAATACCTTATCTCTTTAATCCTCCTTCCATCAATTGAATTAAATAAATATCCCGTTTATTTAATTCCCTTCATGTCACATCCTCCATCATTTTTATCTTATCTTAATCCTTCTTCTAATCCCATCATTAGGATGTGCACATGCCTAATCTTGATTAGGAGGTGTCACATCCTCCAACTTTTGCAAGTTGGCCTCTAATCTCTCTTAGCCACCTAACCATCCTCTAATCCTTCACTAACTAGCCTAATCAGCCTCTCAAAGAATTTTTAATTCCTCTCATCTTTCAAGGAATATTAAATTCCTTTTCTCTTCCCCATGTCCTTTATGACATGTGTCCTTGGTCAACCTTATTAAAGGCTTTTTATTTTTTGACAAGGCATCTCCCTTCCCTATGTGAATTTTTAATTCACATTTAATCCCCCAATGCACCCTTTGGAATTTAAAATTATTTCCCCTCTCCCCATAAGGATATTTGAGGAATTTTTAATTCCTCACATGTCCTCTCACCCACATGGGGACAAGGACCTCCTTTATGAGGAGATCTTGTCCAATCCCAAGGTACTTTGTACCCCCTCCATGTCATGTACTTCTCCTTCCACCTCATGTCCACTTCACCTTTTAGGGCTATATCACATGCCACATGTCAAGATGTGAGGGCTTGTGAGTTCTCAACTCACCTTAGCCCTACATCTTGATATTTGGTGGCTCAATCTTGGCCATCCATCTCCTCTAGGAATTCTCAAAATTCCTATAAATACCCCCTCTTTTCTCTCATTTTGAGAGAGATCATTTTGCTAGCCAAACTCTTGCAATTTTATTTCTCAATCTACACTTAGCCATTTTCATGTTTTCATCCATTTGCACTCATCCTCACATCATCATTTAGCTTGCATCTTGTGCCATCCAAGGAGCATACACATCAAAGATCGAAGGGCCAAACAAAGGATCGATTCGAGACAAGGTATAAGGTTCCATTTGTTGCTTTTATCTTGTGTTGATTCCAACTTAGGCTAATCTTGAGGTGTAGGTTGTTTTGGTGTTTATTTGCACTCTTTAGCTTGCTGCTCATTTTCTAACGCTTACATTCGACCTATCACATTTCTGGCATGCCCGGTGGGACCCACAAACGCGTCTCTTTCTTTCACGTTTGCTATTTTTTTGCATTTTTGCAGGTTCAGGTTATAGAGTGGCGGACCCGTCCTCCAGTGGCGGACCTGTCCTTATCCGGTGGCGGACCTGTCCTCCGGTGGCAGACCTGTCCTGCAGTGGCGGACCTGTCACAGAGTGGCGGACCTGTCCTGAAGTGGTGGACCTATCCTACAGTGGGGACCTATCCTGCAGTGGCGGACCTGTCCTGTAGTGGGGACCTGTCTGCTGCAGGCGGACCTGTCTGACAGTGGCGGACTTCCCTGAGATTGGGACCTGTCCCTACATAGTGGTGGACCTGACCTCCTGAAGGTGAAATTTCAAGTTTTTGCTGATTGTCTTTTGGTAAACTAGGCACATAGTTTAATTAAAGGGGTCAATAAACCTTGTTTGGCGTGTTTGTGGAAGGCTATTTGACGTATCCAATTCCCTTGCGCCATTTGGCGATCCTAGGTGATGAGAAATCGTAGCTTTCCAAGTCCTTTGAGTCACCCCATTTTTCATTTTCTTAGTGGGACCTGCTTGGGGATTTCATCACCCCAAGGGACGATTCCAACCATGTGTACCGGCGGGGTATATAAAGGGGGGAGAGCGAAAGCTATACCTCAATCCAACCATGTTGTAATTGGCGAAGTGTCGGGATGACGTGAAGAGTTGGTCCGAGCCTTTAGTATCTCACTAAGGTTCCCGACTCACGCTTGTAACGGGTTGGTGTTCACGGTTTGGGCCTCACGTACCGGGTGTATATCGAGGACTCCTTAGCAACCATGTTCATCCTAGAGTAGGAAACTTTGTCGGCCATACCCGTTTCTACTAATCTTAGGGTTGTGCTGTCTAAATTGTCTTTCTCGTGCAAAACCAGTCATTTTCAGTCTAGCCAAATCTGTTTATCAGTGTTTGTTGTATTTTGGGTCCTTTGCCTTACCCATCCATCAAAAAATCAAGCTTAAGCTTGTCCTTTGGCGGACCTGTCCCTCCGGTGGTGGACCTGTCCTTCCGGTGGCGGACCTGTCCTGCTGTGGCGGACCTATCCTGTGTGGCGGACCTGTCCTTATAGAGTGGCGGACCTGTCCTTATAGAGTGGCGGACCTGTCCTTCTTCTCTTTCTTCCCGGGGTCGCCATTTCCACATTGTTTATCCGATTGACTCTGTTCAAAGGAAATTCTTCTCATTTTTTCGTGCTCTTTCCGATGATATGTACCACTTCATACTTTTGAGAAGTTGGTCGGGGCACCCTTTTCTTCACCATCTGCCTCCTCGAGGGTGGTATCCCCTACCATTCTCATCCGTTTACTCGTTCCGAGTAAACATTCACCCATTTAACATATCCTTTTATCATTCTGAACTCTTGTTCTATCATTCTGATCATTCGTTTACTCGTTCCGAGTAAACATTCATCCATTTCACACCTCCTTTCATCATTCCGAACTCTCGTTCTATCATTTCGATCATCCGTTTACTTGTTCCGAGTAAACGTTCATCCATTTAACATATCCTTTCATCATTCTGAACTCTCATTCTATCATTCTGATCATTCATTTACTCATTTCGAGTAAACATTCACCCATTTAACATCTCCTTTCATCATTCTGAACTCCCGTTCTGTCATTTCGATCATCCGTTTACTCGTTCTGAGTAAACTTTCATCCATTTAACACATCCTTTCATCATTCTGAACTCCCGTTCAGTTGTTCTGATCATTCGTTTACTCGTTCCAAGTAAACATTCATCCATTTCACCCCTCCTTGCCTCATTTTGAACTCTTGTTCTATTGTTCCGATCATTTGTTTACTCGTTCCGAGTAGACATTCATACATTTCACACCTCCAAGAACGTCCATCATTCTGAACCATCGTTCTATCGTTCTGATCATTTGTTTACTCGTTTCGAGTAATCGTTCATCCGTCCCGACCAACCGTTTGCTCATTTTGAGTATTTGTTCATCCATTTCTATCATCCCTTTCTCCAATCAAATCATTGTTTTCCCCGCCCAAATCCTCTGAACTTCATCTCGGGTTATTATCCAAATTGACCTAAGTATCTGATCTGATCGTCATCATTAACATCCTCTTAGGATTGTCATCCATCCTAAGTTAATCATCATCGTCGGCCCAATCAATCCATTTTCAATCTCAAAGTGGATTCGGTGCCGCAATCATCCATTCATCCTTTAATCTGATCAATCAACATCCTAAGTCACTTAGGATAATCTCCGAATGGAGTTTTTCAGCACCTCTCATCATCCTATCTGATCCATCGGTCAATCTTATCAATCAATTGATCAATCCAATCCAATCCAATCGCATCCTTATCCAATCACCTTGACCCAATCAATCTACTTCATCTCGAAGCAGATTGGTGTCGTAATCATCCTTTGATAATCAAATCCTCCAATCATCCAATCATCCTAATCGAGGCTTTAATCCAATCGATCCGAGAACGTCCTAAATCCCGATTTGGGCTGTCCATTTCCATCCAAAATCTTTATCCATCATCTTTATCCTTTCATCATCATGAATTCTTATCCTCCATCAATAGTGGTCAAGGGAAACCCTAATTACATCGCGATGATAATGAAAGTCTTGTTGATCAGAGGTATACGACATAGATCCCCTTGACACTATCATTGCTAGTAAGCTTTCTCCACCCACATTCCAAAATCCAATCACCCCATTAAGTTATCCCATCATGTCTTCATCTATGCCTAATCACACTCCTTATGCTACCTTTGACAAGGGATGTCCACCATATCCATCATATCCTTCATCTACATCATCCCCTTATCCTAGTTTTCCATCACAATACCCCTATCTTGATCCCCCATCCACATCCTCTTATCTCAATCCTTCATCCACATGTACCCACTACCCTAATCTTCCATACCAATCCGCTCAGCCTAATCCTACATTCACACCTTCCTATCCTAGTCAAACACACCCATCAACTTACCCTAATCCAACATCTACATCTCCCTATATTAATCCAACACCTGCATCTTCCCATCCTAATCCACCATCCCAATACCTTTATTACAACACGCCACCCATATCTTCTACCAACGATCCACCATCCATGTCATCCTATCCTAATTCCCCATGCCCATATCCTTACCTTAATCCTCCATCCAGTCTTAATCTTCCATCTAATCCTAGCCCACCAATCCCTAGTCCTAATCCCCCACTAATCCATAAACCTTCATCCACTCCTACCACACCATCTCATCCTAGAGTATGCAAGTCTCTCATTTCAGAAGTTCTCCAAGGACTTATAACAAAGAAGACATCTCCCACTCCACACATTGTATGGAACCATGCCATCCCAACCCATCATCCATGGTTAGTGTGAGACCCTTCTCCATCCAACACCTATCATTGATGATGCCATCACATCCTCTAAATCCACTGAGTCCCCATCTCCTACCATCACATCCTTTGAATCCCTTTGAGTCCCCATGTCCTACCATCACATCCTCTGAATCCACTGAGTCCCCATCTCCTACCAACACATCCTCTGAATCCACTGAGTCCCCATCTCCTACCATCACATCTACCAAATCCATTGAACACCCAACCCCTACTCCGAGAGCCATCGAACCTATCGACGACACCCAAATCCAATCCACTTCTTCCACTCCTAGTATCCATTCCCAGGAATATCTTGAATCCTCCATCCTTCCATCTTCCCCACTTGAAGAGTCCCCCCATGACTCCATTATCATGCCTCCCGCACACGATGAGTCATGCCAATCGATCAAAAGCATGCCAACATATCCTCCTCCAGATCAAGATCCTATCATCCCATCTAGTCTACATGAGATCACGGTCCCCCATCAAAATTCCATCCCATGATCCTCTTGACATTCAAGATTCTACCACTCCATCTATGTCTCCATTGCATGAGCCTGCTACCACAAAATCAGATCCTATCATATCCCCTACTCCCTCTCCTATACAACCCATCCAAATGCTGCTATCCCATCATCTCCTTCTCGGATCCCCCATCATCGCCTAAAATACTATCCCACACAGCTTGCATATCCCCTTGGTACTCTCACATTCTTCCATGGTGGCCTCCTTCAGGAAAACATAGTGTATATACCACCATCATCCCCAACCTAATAATGGACTCATCATGTTTTCAGAATAACAAAATCCTATCATGGATTCGAGCTCAAGAACACATGAACTATCAAGGAAAAGGTCTGAGCCTTCATGAGCAAGGTATTTTTAGAGCCCATCAAGTCAAAGAACAAATCTGCATGCAAGGTCTTGGATCTATTCCCCAAGACTCACAATCTAAACACGTTGGTACAACCTCTAGATGTCCTCAACGAACCTTTTCCAAAAGAAATGTCGGCTCTTCCCATCGCTCCACCAAATCATATGCTGCCATCCCTCCTCCTCTATCGTATCATCTCAAAACAACCGTCCATATCCTCCTTCATCTGCTCCATCCATTTTGGGTCCTTACATCCCTCCATCCACCATCTCTCGTCCTTCATCTACTCTATCCATCTTGGGTCTGTATATCCCAAGGTCACCTCCTCCATCTCATTTTCTCATCCATCCAACACCTATCCATGTCATCCATCATAAACATCCCTCTCGCATGTCCCATAATTAGGACCAACAAAGGCACATACCTGCACATCCTCCATCTACACATAATCCTCATCATCCTACCTCCATTGCTCCACATCATCCATCTTCTCACACCTATCCCATTGCTAGTACGAGCACTTTGGATGCCAGAGGAAAAATGCATCAATCTAAACACCCACATGAATCCAACGCTTCCCATGTCCCCTCTAAAAGACATGGTAAAGAAAAGAAAAACAAAATCCCAAATCAAAATCAAATCTATAGCTCACAAAGAGCCAGCAAAGCAAAGATCAAAACCATGTGGATCCCAAAGAAAAAGGATGCAATGCCATCAAATGAAAAATCTGTAAGAACATCCAAAGTTGCTAATCCAAAAGCTAACCATGCCCACCTTTCATCTCCTAAGTCTGTTTTGGGTCCCTATGTCCCAAAATTCACTATTCCATCTCCTCCATTATCCCCACATTCCCCATCCATTTCATTTAGCGTGAATCATCTAATCATATCCTTGGTCTTGTTCTCAGTCTTGTTACAAGCCCGGATCCAATCACCCTCATCATCATCATCATCATCATCCCATTTTATTCTTCCATATCCCTTCGGTGTTGTTTGGGATGTATCCTTCCCTCATCAACAACACATACCTCATCATCATCGAGAGGTACTCTTCCCTATCCTTTAGTGGTGTTTTGGGATGTATCCTTCCCTCATCAATACCACTCAATGGGATTTATCCTTCCCTATCCTCGTGTTGTTTCGAGATCCCTCTTTGACAACACTCCATCCCTCATCAACCCCCTTTTGGCTTGTACCTTGACTGGGGCAACATCACCTTCTGTCATCCATTTGTGCTTCATCATCTTCATTTTGCATCATCTTCCTCTTCTCCTTCATCACTCTCCCATTGCACATCTTCTTCAACTCCCCTTGCATCATCTCATCCATTTCGAGAGCCCACCCGTGTTCTCTTGAACCCGCATGTCCTCTCGAGGGGGCATCCTTCATCCCTAACTTTCATCTTTTCCCCCATCATCTTCCTTCCTAGTCACTTCTTTGAATGAATGGGGCATCTTTTCCAATCTAACCATCTTCTTCTAGGTTCTATGTTTTAATATTCTTTGAAATGATGCTACTTCGTAACACCATCTCAAAGAGGGGCAAAATGTAGACATCTAAATTTGGACACTTAATTTATCCAAATTCATCCCCTTTATCTTATTTTCGTTAATTAAGTAATACTACTATTATTTAATTAATAGCTTTAATTCTGCCAAATCCCTAAGGTATTTAATCAATAATACCTTATCTCTTTAATCCTCCTTCCATCAATTGAATTAAATAAATATTCCATTTATTTAATTCCCTTCATGTCACATCCTCCATCATTTTTATCTTATCTTAATCCTTCTTCTAATCCCATCATTAGGATGTGCACATGCCTAATCCTTGATTAGGAGGTGTCACATCCTCCAACTTTTGCAAGTTGGCCTCTAATCTCTCTTAGCCACCTAACCATCCTCTAATCCTTCACTAACTAGCCTAATCAGCCTCTCAAAGAATTTTTAATTCCTCTCATCTTTCAAGGAATATTAAATTCCTTTTCTCTTCCCCATGTCCTTTATGACATGTGTCCTTGGTCAACCTTATTAAAGGCTTTTTATTTTTTGACAAGGCATCTCCCTTCCCTATGTGAATTTTTAATTCACATTTAATCCCCCAATGCACCCTTTGGAATTTAAAATTCTTTCCCCTCTCCCCATAAGGATATTTGAGGAATTTTTAATTCCTCACATGTCCTCTCACCCACATGGGGACAAGGACCTCCTTTATGAGGAGATCTTGTCCAATCCCAAGGTACTTGTACCCCCCTCCATGTCATGTACTTCTCCTTCCACCTCATGTCCACTTCACATTTTAGGGCTATATCACATGCCACATGTCAAGATGTGAGGGCTTGTGAGTTCTCAACTCATCTTAGCCCTACATCTTGATATTTGGTGGCTCAATCTTGGCCATCCATCTCCTCTAGGAATTCTCAAAATTCCTATAAATACCCCCTCTTTTCTCTCATTTTGAGAGAGATCATTTTGCTAGCCAAACTCTTGCAATTTTATTTCTCAATCTACACTTAGCCATTTTCATGTTTTCATCCATTTGCACTCATCCTCACATCATCATTTAGCTTGCATCTTGTGCCATCCAAGGAGCATACACATCAAAGATCGAAGGGCCAAACAAAGGATCGATTCGAGACAAGGTATAAGGTTCCATTTGTTGCTTTTATCTTGTGTTGATTCCAACTTAGGCTAATCTTGAGGTGTAGGTTGTTTTGGTGTTTATTTGCACTCTTTAGCTTGCTGCTCATTTTCTAACGCTTACATTCGACCTATCACAACAACAAAGATGGGGTATGATTTTTAAAAAAAATCTGCCAAATTTAGTGGAAATACCACTAGAGTTAGTGGTCTACCAAATTTGAATATCCATCAACTAATTTATACCTCTACCAATCTTAGCAACTCCCCAGATAAACATAGCTATCCAAATTTAGTAACCCACAAGAATTAGCGGTGTTGGTAAAATGTCAACGAAGTTGAAAATTTATGTTTTTTATTATTTAAAAAAATATTAAAAATACATTAAAAAATAAAAAAAGTGTTGATGGAATTTTAAATTTTATATATTTTTTTAACAAAAAATATTAAAAAATATATTAAAAAATATAAAAAAAGTGTTTTAAATGGTTTTTAAAGCTCGAAAGTCGCACTACAACAAAGGCACAAGAGCTGAAGTGCATTGAACAATAGGTAGGAGGCTTTAGAGTATGTGTAGGGTATAATTTATGAGTTTGCACAAAGATTAAGGGAGTCAGCCCCCTTAGGGGGTGTGCAAATTAAATTTGCAATTACAAGTCCTGTGCAAAAATCTATGCAAGTACTTGTACCAAATATATATATTAAAAATTGATTTTTTTTTTTGTTTTAATTTTATTTTAACAATTTTTTTAAATATTATTTTTTGAAAAAAAATTATAAAATCAAAAAAATGTTTTTACAACTTTTTTTTAATTACTACTATTTTTAAATAATATTATAATTAAAAAAATGCTTTTAATATATATATAACTGATTTGTCTATGGGGGCCATATGGCTTCTTGGACAATTTTTTTTCCTTAGCTGGCAACTTTGTCCAAAATCAATTCTTTGAGAGTTGATTTTATGGTTTTCGGGCCTTTTGAGGACAATGGAAGGGTCAAATTTGACCCAAAATTCCCCACAATGATGGTTCCTTGTTGGATTTGACAATGAACTTTTTGCTTCAAATTGTTGTAGATCTAGTCTCCAATGTCTGATTTAGATGAAATAGAGGGAAAATATGATCTCAACTACTCTGAACTCAATGGTGATCTCAAAATTTCTCCAAGAAGCTTCAGAAAACCTGCAATTGGAAAGTCAATGTATGAACCCCCTAGAAACTAATATTTTCTCCACACTTTTTTGATTCTCTAGATCATCCAAGGATGCAAAAGAAGACCATACTCAGTGTTTTGAAAAAATGTTCTACACTCTCATATATCCTAAAATATTGCTAACCCACAACTCATTCTTGCTTTGATACCATGTAAGATTTTCAAAATAGCCTACTCAAGATACAAATGTCTGAAGGAAAGCAAATAGAAAAATAAGAGATGAGATAGAATAAATTGTATTCCTCTTAAGAGAATGCAAATATTCTACGAGCTTGAGAATTCTAAAATGAAGTGAGTTTACAAAGGTTTTGCCTTGGTTATATAGGCCAAGGGGAGAGATATGATGTAACCATATTATGACAAGTGTTGTCATCCTATGAGGTGTGACAACTTAGGTCATTAAGGCTCAACAACATTTTCCCTATGTAAACTTAAGCTAGTGTAAGGAGGACCTAAGTGGTGAACTAGCTAGGAAATGAACTAGTTAGATGAAGTACCCCTTTCACACTAACAATATGTGCTAGCAATTGAGGTTGTCTTAAGATGAATTTGGGTCCCAACCTATCTTGTTGAAAACTACATTATGTAAAATTAGTTGAAATATTTTTTGTGTTGACTAGTAATGTGCTGCACATTTCATCAACATGTTTCCTTGTCAACTTGGGTTGATGTGTGTGTTGGAATGCAACTATCTATTGAGAGGGGGGCTAAATTAGTAGATCAATAAAAACCTAACTCTTAACACCTCACAAAGAATAATAAACAATCATGCAAAGAGATAAACTGATCCATAATAGTTTGGGGATGTTCTAGAGCAGCTCAAAGATGACAGAACTGAGAAAAATTGAAAATCCAATTTTTTGAAGTTTTTCAATATTTTCTAGGTTCTAGTAAATTGAATTTATAGAGGTCTTCAAAGCGAAATTTGGGTTCCAAACTTGTGTTAGTCCCTAAAGATCAGTTCCCAAAGGCACAATTTTTTAGGGATTGAGCTAGTAATCTTGTAGACCTTTTCAATGGTGTAAACGGATTTGATATCAGAGCATCGAGCAAAAAATTGTGACCCCACCATGTTGGGGTAAATGAATTCCTAGTTTTTTAAAAAAAATTGTAATTTTGTTTGTATTTTCTCATAGCTAACTATTCAATTTGAATTCTTGGGGTCATGGTGACTTTTGACATTCTCCAGTTTGTATATATTCTAGCTATTTTAAATAAAATCATTGATTTGGAAGGCATACAACTCTTTTTACAAGTTTTCTACTTTATCCAAATTGTAAACAATATCATAGGTTTCCTTTATGCTAGATATTGTAAACTGAATCCTCACCTCGATTTAGATCATAAACACATACAAATTCTCATAACACCAGATATACTTAGAAAACCCAATATGGGAAAAAGCACAGTGAGAAAAGTTTCTTGAGTCTATTGCTAAAATTCAACCTCACAATAAAACCTCAATGGTTACAATTTTTAAGGGCACCAACCCTAAGGAGAAACCAATCCCCTAATTCAAGAGAACCAACTCCAAGGAAGCACCCACTCCCTTACTGAGCACCAAATTAGTTATCTAATGGCACCAACCAATCATATTTACAATGAAAATATGTGGAACTACAAATGTAAATTACAAATGATTCAAGATTGAATCTAGTTCAATGTTACAGGCCTATTTTGCAATTACTCATATTCTACTATGCTTATATGCAAGCAATTTGTCTCCTACTATCTAAGCATCTCATTTCTTTGCTCTGATCTTTTCTTTTCTCCTTCTCTTTTGTGTCTCACACACCTCTTCAACTCAATGCATATCCTAGATGGTGTTTCTATATGTCGCTCTAGGTCTCTCTCTCACAACATGTGGATACAAAATATCCTCAATCACTTATATATCCATAGCACTTAGACGTTCAACTTCTTTTTTAGGTTCTTCAACATGCTATCTCACCTCGAGCCTTGCACCACCGACCTCATTCAATGCACTTTATATTTTTAGCATCTACCAATCTTTGTTTTTGATCTGCATTTAATTTCATATTCATGTATGCTCGATCTTTGTTCTAGATATGATGTATTTGATATTTTTACAAACCTACAAACCCTAGATAAGATACACAAAAAATGACATTTCTTGCATGGTTGACCTATATCTGATTTTTTTATCATTTTTGTCTTTGTGCAGCCATCTACACATCTCATCACCAATCAAAACAAGTAGTTGGAGCATTTGAGCCAATTAAATTTGGCTTCTGTGTTGGTTTATATATTTTTCAACTACTTATCTGTTGCAAAATTAAATCTTTGAATTTAGCTCGTTGATCTACAATCCTCGTGCCAAGATCTGAAACTTCTCATTTAGCCACTTAAACTTTAAAACATGGTCGTTAATTTAAAACTCTTTAAAATAGTGTCGTAGATCTTTACTTAAAGAATTTGGTGAATATTCTTCTTTGGTGGCTCTATGGTTGACGTCACAATGAGCATGTGTCATCATATCACATTCCCATAATACTGACACATGGACCCACATAACCTCTAGTGGAATGGTGGGAGGATGCCATCTGTCCACCTACATCATCACCTTGTACACATGTCCTTGTGCAAACTAGAGATTTTACTTTACAAAGAGCTTCAATCTCAGTCCCACTGAGACACTTGTCACTTCCCCGCACTACCGCAAGGCTAAGCTGAGGACCCACCATAATCTTAGTGGGCTAGCGAGACATTGCCATTTTTCCCTTCTGACATCATACTCCACTAACCATCACTAATCATTTTTTCTTTGTGCTCAAGAGAATGAGAAACACGATGTATAGAATTCATGTGATGAAATTAATGCTTGCCACCAATTATTCTAATGTCACATTCCACTATTCTAGCTTTGGGAATAAAGAGATGTTCTTATAACCCTGTCAATGACTGGTTAAGGTTTCATAACCTTTATAAAATACCAAAACTCATTTTTCCTAGTGTATTCTTCATGTTTTTTCTTAAAGAAAAGCTTTTGTTGCCAACGACTAGGAAGGAAGGAATTTTTGATAACCTTGTTAGTGACCAATAGAGGTTTTTAATCTAACATCAAATGCTAAAATGACTTAACTTCAACTTGGAAAAAAAAAGAGAAGGTTATGAAAATCTTGGTGATGACCAACACAATTTCGATAACTACCAAAAATACCGAGGACTTCGAGACTTAGCCAAATTTTGGGAACTTAAGTGACCTTCAACTAGTGGTAGCTAGTCAACAATAAAATATAACCTCTATTTAGCGCCAAGATTTAGTCGGATGTCGGGGTTCACTCATCCACCATGTTGCTTACCATCCTTGACTCCACCACAAGCAAGCACATAGGCCACTGAAACACAAAGTTGGAAACACCAACTTTGCATTGAGCTTGTTGGATATTGGGGTTCATCCTTCTAATTTATCACTTACTTTCCTTTTGGTAAGGCGTAATCCAACCTTCCAACTTGCAATGCCTGAAACCTTGTAGTATTAAGTAAGCCTCAAGCCTAAAGTCTGAGGTTTGATCAGACTTGGCTCAATATGTATAACTCTTTCCTTCTCTGGCAAGTGATATAAGGTAAGTCTGAGGCTTGAAGCTTGAACTTCTTCAAATCTTTAAGGCTTTCTCTACAACTTTAAACCAACTTTATTTTGACCTCCTTATGATGCACTTTTGACATCAATGAGCAAATCTTCATCTGATACTACTCATATACCATTTTTGACATCAATGATAATCAAATTTCCAAAAATCTGCCCCTTTGTCATTGATGGAAAAACTAAATGCTTTGCACCTATACCAAATGCTCTACACCAATTGTACTAGTCACAAATACCCATTTGACATATCTTCCCTTTTTGCAAAATAAAGAGAATTTGTCTCTTTCTCCCCTTTTGACACCAATGGCAAAGGGACACTATCTGGATACCTTGCTTCTATTGATGTTCTCCCCGTTTGACTAACAATGCAAAGAGAAAGAATTGGGTCCATAAATATAAAACCATCAAGTCATTAGAAATTTGTAAAACCATGCAAACCTAACTTGACTTCGCTCTTCTCTTCCAAGGATGAATGAAATTTCTATGAAGCTCCCCTTGGACTCATGCCATATCACCGAGATCTAGTGATGTGATGTGGAAAAAATTACTTCCAACTTCTACCTCAAATATTCAAATTTCTCTTTGGAAAGAGGCTTGGTGAATATGTCTACCACTTGATCTTTGGTTGGCACATATTCCATAGTGACTTCTTGATCTACTATGTTCTCTCTTAAGAAGTGATACTTGATTGATATGTGCTTGGTCCTAGAGAACATTAATGGATTCTTTGATATGTTTATTGCACTTGAATTATCACAAAGAATAGAGATAGGTTCTTTGTACTCTATGTTGATGTATTTAAGTGTTTACTTCGTGCATAACACTTGAGTACAACATGCCACTACTGCCACATACTCTGCTTCAACTATTGAAAGAATAACTAACTCTTTCTTTTTTCTCTTGACCATGAAACTAGTTTGTTTCTAAGGAAATATGTGCCACCACTAGTGCTTCTTTTGTCATATCACACTTCCAATCCAATCAGTATCTATATATGTTGTCAAAGTGAAATATTCACTCTTGGGATACCATAGTCCATAGTCAACAATACTTTTGATGTATCTAAAAATTATTTTAATTGCATTGGTCCATGAGATTCTTTAGGAGTAGCTTTAAATCTTGCAACCATACACACAACTTGCATCTTATCAGGTCTTGATGTAGTTAAGTACAACAATACCTACCATTGACTTGTACATTGTGTGATTTACATATGGGGATTCATTTTTATTTCTCAACTTGCATCTATTTATCATGGGGGTACCAACTGGTCTATTGTCTTCATTCCAAACTTCTTGAGCATTTCTTTATCATACTTAGTTTGAGATATGAATATCCCATCATCTGTTTGTTCTATTTGTAAACCAAGGAAGAAAGAAAATTCTCCTAGCATTGACATATCAAATTCATTTTGTATTTGGAAAACAAAACCTTTACACATTTTGTCATTACTACCAACAAAAATGATGTCGTCTACATACAAAACAAAATAAATCATATGCTCACCTTTAGATTTTAAGTATAGATTGTTGTTTGCACATCCTTTTCTTGAATCCTTGTTGTTGCAGGTGTTGGTCTAATCTTGAATACCATGCTCTAGGTGCTTGTTTTAGATCATAAAAATATTTCTTCAATCTGCACACATAGTCATTTTCTTCTGACAAGTGAAAACCTTTAGGTTGCTCTATGTAGACTTCTTTTAGGTTCCCATTTATGAAAGCATACTTGACATCCATTTGATAGACTTTGAATCCTTTATAAATAGAGAATGCAAGAAGCATTCTTATTGATTCTAATCTAGCAACTGGAGAAAATGTTTCCTCAAAGTCTATACCTTCAACTTGTGCATGTCTCTTGTACACCAATCTTTCCTTATTCCTTACAACAAATCCATCTTCATTGATCTTGTTTCTAGAGACCCATTTATTACCTATCACATTCTTGCTTAGGGGTCTTGGAACTAATTACTTAGTTTTGTTCTTCTCAATTCGGCTCAATTCTTCTTCTATGGCTTTTATTAATCTTTCATCCTTGCTAGCATCAACATAGCTCTTGGGCTCTATTATAGACAATAGTGCAAAGTTTACTTGCTCTTTATTCTTTAAAACTCTCTTTCTTGTCTAAACTCCTTCATCCTTGTTTCCAATAATATGCTCTTTAGGATGATCTTTTTGGACATATCTTGTAGGTTCCTTTTCATTTTCTTTTTTAGAATCCTCATCAACAACTTCATCTTTAGATTCTAGTTAAACATCATAGCTACCTCTGTCAGGTTTGACATGTTTCAGATCTTCATCAACCTTGACATTGATACTTTCTACAATTTTGTGCAGCCTTTTGTTATAGTATTTGCAAGAATTTCTTTGGGTGGAATATCCAGTAAACATTCCTTCATCACATCTAGAATCAAATATTCAAAAATTATCTTCTTCTCTCATGATGTAGAACTCGCTACCAAACACTTTGAAATACTTAATAGATGCAGGTTTTCCATACCATAGTTCGTAAGGTGTTTTCTCACTATTTATTCTAAAATGTACTCTATTCAAAGTATATATAGCTATATGTACTACCTCTCTCTAGTATGCATTAGGTAACTTGGCCTCATTTATCATTATTTTGGCCATTTTTTTGACTATTTTGTTCCTTCTCTCAACAACTCCATTTTGCAGTTGAGTCCTTGCTTTAGAATATTATCTTTTAATTCCACGCTTCTCAAAATATTCAATGAATTTATTTGATGTGAATTCTCCACCTCTATCAGATATTAAGCATTTGATCCTTCTACCAATATCCTTCTCAACCATAGCCCTAAAGATATTAAATATTTCAAATTATTGATATTTATCCTTCAAAAAGGTTACCCTAGTCATTCTTGAATAATCATCAATCAGAAACATGTAGTAGCTTTCACCTTTCAATCCTCTTATCCTTATAGACCCACAAAGATCAATATGAACCAATTCCAAGGGATTTATAGTTGCGTGCACTCTTTTGTTTGAAATCTGATGCTTGTTTCCTTTCCTCGATGACATTCCTTGCAAGTGGTGTTTGTTGATTTAGTTATATTAGGTATGTGTCTCAACAATATTAATAAAATTTACATGGCCCATTCTCCTATGCCATAACCAAGTCTCATCAACTTGCCCTATCATACAATTTAATACATTCACTTCACTAAGATTGTAGAGGTTGCTTTCAATCCTTATTCCCTCAACAATGACTTTTCTTGATTTTATGATTTTGCATCCTTCAACATTGAACATAACTTTATAACCATTATCACACATTTGACTAACACTTAGTAGATTATGCTTTAATCCTTCTACATAAAGAACATCAATTGTACTAGAAATTTTCCATCAATGCTCAATGCTCCCTTACCACAAATTTTTATAGTAGAGTTATCACCCAAATTGACTGAACCTTCCTTACATCCCTTTAGCTTGATGAACTTGCTTTTATCTCTAGTCATGTGTTTAGGTTAGCCACTATCTATTACCCACAATTTTTTATTTATGACATGAAGTGTTGTTTGTGCAATCATTAGTTGTGTGGGCTTCTTCTCTTCTTCCTTCCACACCTTCTTGGGTTTCTTTTTTTCCTTTCCTTCCTTCTTTTCAAAGTTTTGTGAACATTTGTTCACACTAGGAGGTATGTTTTTCTTTTTACTTTGCATTTTTTGTCTTACAAAGTTTGTTCTACAATTCTTAGCCATGTGACCAAAGTTATTACGATTATAGCAAATTACATTCATAACTAACAAAGGAGAAAATTGATTTCTACTCACAAAATTAGTTCTCCTTTAAGAAACAACTCTATATTGACTTTCCCTATGACCAAACTGATTACAAGTATAAAAATAACCATAGAAAAATGAGGAATACCTGGTCATAGCATTTCTTTGAGAAGGATGAGGAGGTCTTCTCTGCTTTGAATTCTTCAAATCTGTCACACTGGTGAAACCATCTACATCAACTCCTTTTGAGTTCTGCTTCTTAAAGTTATTAGGGATTGATTGGTTATTCATGTCTATTGTTGGCTTCTTTTCTCCATCAACTTTCTTCAATCATATTTTTCATTCTTAGAGGCATTCTCTTTGCAAGCTTTCTCATCCTTTGTACTAGCCTTTTCATTAGCTTTGAATTTATCATATAAATTTGCAGATGCATTGGTAGTAGGACTCTTTCCTTTCTCAAATCCTAGGCTAGAATTTTCCATTTTCGAGGGCTTTTGTGAACTAATCAATTAATCAAGTATTTTAGAGCTTCCCTTTAGCTTTAAACCTTTATCAATTTTTTATTTAGCCTTTTCTAATTCTTTTCTCAAGGCCACTATTTCTACTTCCAACTTCATGCATTCATTACATTTAGACTATCGTTCAAATTTGACTACATCTTCTATCCATTTAGATTCTCTCACTTGTGTCTTCAAGATCACCACCATTTGGTCATATTCTTTAAGAATTTTGGTTATCTTTTCAATCTCTTTTTGTGCAAGCTTTCTCTATTTTTTCTCCTTCCTCAAGTCATCAATCTCTTCTAAAGTAAAAATGAGTTCACCTTCAAGGTCAACTTCTCCTTCTTCTTCTTTTTCATCAAAAGATTCAACCTCTCTATTTTCTTGATCAACCATGAATAAAAATTCATTTCCCTCAACCACAAAGGCACAATCTTGTTCATCATATGAACTATCACTAACATTAGATGAATCACTTTCCTCTTTTATGTACATACTTTTCTTCTTCCTTGTAAAATTCTTTTTCTTAGGAAAGTAGGGTTTCTTCTTTTTACTAACCACTTCTTGTTTAGAGTTATCCTTCTTATTGTAGTTAAAGTAGTTAAAGGGTAATTTACCTCTATATTTTCTAGAGACCCTCCTTAATCTTCTATTGAAGTTGGATTCTTCTTCATTAGTCTCCTCATGTTCGTATGTAGAAGCTTCACTCTTGTATTTCTTGTCTGCTTTAAATGCAACTCTTCCCTTGGATGTATCTGCATCTCCCATTATCATTTCATAGGTAGTGAAGGTGTGATGCAACTCATCAATAGTGAGTTTGTTCAGATCTCTTGCTTCCTCTATTACAAAAATCTTAGAATCATATCTTAAGGGTAAGGATGTAAGACCCTCGCCTTGGCTACATTGGTTTATAACTCTTTGTGTGAAGATGAGGTACTTTGTTATAGTTGGTTGTTGAGATAAATTGATAGATTATGCTATTTGATTTGTTATGGATAATATGATGTATGTTGCTCGATACCTAAAATAGTGCGTTGAGAGGAGGTTAATGTTCAAAGTTGTAGTAGCATGATGGTAGTACCATAGGTTATACTTTGTGACCTCATTTTGCATAGTAACAAGTAATATTGTAGGTGTTGTTAATACTACTCATACTCTCATTCATGGTACTAGATGCATTTGATGGCATTATATTGTTGGAGTGATTTTTGGATTTGATTGTGTGCAAATTTTTTGCATCAACGTTTTGGATCACACTCTGTGATCCATCATTAGGATGAGAGCTGAGAGCAACAAGAGAACGTCCCAAGTATTATATTATATTACATAAGATTATGTTATGGGTGAACGTCCCAAGTATTATAGGGATTCATTAATCTAATATAGTTTTAGTAGTTATGGCTCTTATAATTCTCTGTATTTAAAAGTTATTGATTATGTTACTAATATCTTAGCTTAATGATGATGAGTCACTTTTGTTTTAATATTAACACATTATCATGGTAACACTCCTCAAACCTTTCAAAATGGATAATTGGATATTTTCTTCCAATATGGTTATGATGATATTGGCAACCAAGGAAGTTCAATGAGAAATATCATGGTAGTGTTGAGTTAATAAGTTTTATCTTGTCAAGATCTCTATAAAATGAATACTCTAGGAAGGGAGGTTTGATGATGAAGGGATAATGTTGATTCAAATACGTAAGATGGCTTGATCATGATATATAGGTTGCCTAGATATGTTAAAATTAAACGATCATGTTATACTAATTTTAAGAGTAGAATCGTAACATTTTTTTTTATGACAAGTGGAGGGAGTTGCCTTCTAACATCTAGTTCATCAAGTTACAACAATCCAAGTGACACATGCCAAGGTATGTTCAAGGTACAAATGTTTAATTATTGTCAGTTGATTTTATACATTATATATTCCTTCATCTAGTCATATCTTGATGCACTAACAAGTTGTGATAAATGTGGAGTGGTGAATATACAAGTCAAAGGGAAATGAGAGAACCCCTAGAACCCCATTCATTCTACTTCATTGTGTGAAGTAATTTGTTTTAATTTTGTTCTCCTTATAAGTCACTTGCACAAGGTGAGAGTTTAAAGTAAATGGAGCTGAGAATGTTTCGATTGTGTTTTATTAGGTCTTAAGTGAGAGATCACATTGTGTTTTATTAGGTTTTAAGGGAGATCAATATGTGATCCCGTATAGAATATTTTAAGTCATTTTTGTTTGTTGAAAAATGAGAAAAAATTGTGTTATTAAGTTATTTTTGGGGACCCCAACCAAGGTACTTAGGGTATATTCCAAAAAAAAAAGGATATAAGGTGATTTGGGCTTGGTTTTTTTGGGGGAGGACTACCTGGAGAAATATTGGGGGAAAGATAGAATGTGGTTCCATGGCTGCCTTTTCATGTATGAGGTATGTTCTTTGTATTTATCTTGAGGGTTTGTGTGCTTTGTGCTGTTGTGAGTTGAGTTTTTGGATGTTAATGAATCTTATGACCATGTGTTAAATGGGTGCATATAATTCTGTGGTGTATATAATTCTGTGATCTCTCCATGGTTGAGTATTGCTAAGAACTTGGTGACAAATTATGGGTTTTCATATCTTTGCTTGGAAAGTCTGTTTGTGTGTTGTCATGGTTTTGTTCTGTATGGGGTCCTTGTGGGTTCTCTCAGCTCGGGGGTAATGGTGAGAACCCTTGGAGGTTGGATGACCCATTAATGGTTGGGTGGAAAAGAGTGATTTCCCTTTTTGGTTTTCAGCTTCAAGAATTTTGCAAGTTCCAGCTGGATTTTTCCTCTTTCAGGTCACCCCCATAGTACATAGTTCTATGAACTTGAAGGCTGTGTTACCAGTAAAAGAAACCTGTACATTTCAGAGAGTAAGGAAACATGGAGTCTGGTTGTGACCTTAGTAGCAGTTTTGCACTTGAAATTTTGTATGAAAATATGCAGTATTAATAACTGTGTTGTAGTAGAGACCTACAGTGACTTCAAGGAAAAGAACACATGAAATATGGTCATGGGTTAATAACAGTTTGTCCCGTGGAAAACTGTGTGTATATATGATTGACACGATTGACACCATTGAGTTGTTTGTAAAATAAATATGCAAGATGGATGTGTACGAAGTTTATAATGATGGGCTCTCTGTATATTTATTTGATCATGCTGCACATTGTTTATTTGTGGGTATTTCTATCTTCTCCCAGTAAAACTGTTAAGCGGAGATTCTAAATCTGCTCAACATTCTAAATCTGCCCAACACTATTATGTTAGTTAAACAGAATGTATGGATTTTATAGAGGAGCATATATATGGAATTCTATTGAATACTGAACCAGCAACATAACTGAGACCAACTGACATTATTGAAGGAAAATTTATATAAAATTTCTTATAAATGAATTCTATGAAATAAATGAACAAAGAAAAGAAATATAAATATATTAATAATAATATTTTAAGGATCTGCCTAGCCATGCCTCCCTGCTGGTTTGACCTTTCACCTTTTTTGGCAAGCAACAATCTGAAAATGAAGATTCAACGAGGATTTTAGAGTATGCTTAATAAAAATGAAAATTGTGACTAGATCATATTAATGAGCACATTTAGGTTTTAACATTATGGCATCCTCCTTCCTGCGTAGTAAGAGGAGGAGAATCGAGTCAAGGACAGGAAAAATTCCACACGTCCTCAGTCCAGCTGCCCCTCTTTCATGAGAAATACAACACTCTGGAAATAAACCAAGGAACAGATAGATTAAAGGATTTAAAAATGCATAGAGAGGAAAAAGAAAAAAGAATAATCAATAAACGAGAGTTTGATGTTGTTCTGCAAATCAATAAATGTGTTGTATATTTGGCTGCTTCCTCCTGTCATCGCCCAAGCCAAACGACCAGCACCATGGCCGCCGTATTCCTCCCTGTATTGCCGTCTCAGTACTATCAGTTCCCTACTTTGGTTTATTGAAAAGTTAGGGCTCGACACTACTCGGCATTAGGGTTTCTAATAGTTTCTCCTTTAGATCGACATCTGTCCCAGCTAAAATGTCTTTTAGATCGACATCCATCCCAGCTGAAAAGTCCCTTAAAACACAATTTTAAATGGACAGTTCCATATTCTAACATGCGTCAATAATTGAAGTATCTATAACATTTCACAAAAGAAAGTGAGACAGAACCCTAGTCTGTACTGCGGAAATAAACCAAAAAAAATTTAAAAATACAGAGGATGTACCCAAGCACTTCATACATATGTAATTATTTGCATGAATCATGAAATCGATTAATATCTATCACGCTGTTGATATTTTTTTTTACCTAAAACATCGCAAGGATCGTGGTGTGGATGAGCTTGCTGAAAATTATGCTTTATGCCTTATAGAAATAGAAAACCCAAATAAGGCGTTTGCTTGGGATAGAAATTTAATAAAAGAAAACAAAAGACAAAGTAAATTATTCTCCCATTCTTAAAGCAGTGTCATAGAAAAGATAGAAAAGTTAGGCATGGTAATGCTTTTTCTAAAATAGTGATCTTCTACGTGGAAGGAAATAAATGGTAAGGGAGGCCAAATTTTAAAGAAAACATGGCTATCTAATTCATGCCATATAAATATATGAAATTATAAATTATTACAAAAGAAAGAAGTATAAATAAACAAGTGCCATGTAGTGGCTAGTACTTGCCTTTACAATATTTTTATTATTGTTTTCTAGATTTGAAAATAAATAAATGTAAGTTTTGTTAATTATAGAGTTTTAGTATTTTTAATTAGTTATTTGCATGACCTAAACCTAACCCTAACTCACACTCTAACTCTAACTCTATCCCTAATCCTAACCCTAACAATAAATTTTAAACCATTATCCTAATCCTAGACCTATCTCTAACCCTAACTATGGTTGTAACACTATCCATAACTATTAACCTAATTTTAATCACTAAATTTCAAATAAATAATATTTAATAAATGCTTATATTACTAATTATTATATTAAATAAAATAAATAAATTTAAAATAATATAATACTAAAAATAATTAAAAGTTAGATATTACATGTTGGCAATGTTTTTTTTCTTATTAATATAAAATTTTTATATACTAGCAATCGTACCTTGGTGTGCAATGGGTACACTGAAGAATTGTGGAAGATCAATTAGGGATTTTTTTGTTTATTTTTTACATATATTTGTGTAGTATAAATGAGTTCAATTGGTAGGCTATTTAGAAAAGTATGTTGTTTGTGCAACAAAGATCTCAATGGATAAATTGATAGCTTCAAATCAAATATGCATCTACTTATAGGGATTCAAACACAAATAAAACAAAATCTTTGAATTAGGAAGATAATAAGGCTCCATTACCAATAGGCTCATGTTATGTTTGCAATAGGAAGAGAGGGAGAGGGATAAATATAGGGGAAGAGAAAGAAGGGGGGTAAGGAAATAGAGATTGAGAGGAAGTTAAAGATATAGATAAAGATGGAAATGGAGATGGAGACGGAGAGGGATATGGAGAGGAGGATGGGAGATAAAGAGAGAGGACAAAGGGATAGATAGAGATGGAAGAGATAAATATATAGAGAGGGGGGAAGAGGAAGAGAATGAGAGAGGGCGATATATAAATATAAAGATAGAGATAGGAATTGATATATAAAGAGGAGTAAAGAGAGGGAAAGATATAGGGGTAGAGAGAGATGGATAGATAATGAGATAGAGATAGAGGGAGATATGTAAGAATTTAAATATGGAGAGATAGAGATAGAGATAGAGCTAGAGCTAGAGAGAAGGAGAGATAAACAAGGAGTGTGTGTGTATGAGTAAGAGAGAGATATGTATAAATAGATAGAGGGGGAGCCAGATGGAGGGAGAGAAATCGAGAGAGGATGTCTAAGTAGAGATATATAGAAAGAGGAAGTGATAGGGAGGGGAGAGAGGAAAAATAGGGATATGAATAAGAGATAGAGATTTGAAAAATATAGGGAGGGTGTGAGAGAGAGAGGCAAACACAAAGATATAAATATAAAGGGAGAGATGGAAGAAGAGAGGAAGAGGGAGAGGGAGAGGGAGAGGGAGAGATAGAGATACAAAGAGGGAGACAATGAAAGAGGGGGATATGGAGAGAGAAATGTAAAGATATAAGAAGTTATATATATAGAGAGAGGTAGAGAGCGATATATACAGAGAGAGTAGGAGACATGGAGGAAGAGATGGAGTAAATAAGAGAGATAGAGATAATGAAATATAAATATAGAGGAAGAGGGACATATGGGAAGATAGAAATAAAGGGGGAAAAGTGAGAGATAAAGGAGGTGATATAGATAATTAATAGAGGTAGGGAGAAAGATAGAGGCGAGAGAGATAGAGATAGAGATAGAGATAGAGATAGGAAGGGAGAAACAATGAGTGTGTGTGTGAGTGAAAGTGATATAGAGATATAGATAGGGAAAGAGAAACAACCTGTGTGTGTTTCTGAGTGAGAGAAATATTGAGATAGATATAGAGAGGGATAGATATATATAAATAGATAGAGAGGGAGGGAGAGAGGGAGATAAACAGAGAGGATGGAGAAGTTGAGGGATATAGAAAGAGAGTGACGGGGAGAGATGGAGAGAGGGAAAGATGGAAAGATATGGATAGAAATAGGGAGAGATAGAGAGATATATATAGCAAGAAAGATAGATGGGAAAGAGATTGAAAGAGATGTAAGGAGAGGTAAGGAGATAGAGATAGGGAGAGAGATATAGAGGGAGATAGAGATGGATATGGAGATGGAAATGGAGAGAGTCCAAGAGAGAGGGATAAATAGAGATAGAAAGATCAAGGGGATAAAAAGAGAGAGAGAGGGAGAGAATGAGAGAGGGAGAGATGGAGGGATAGAAAGATAGAGATAGGAAGTTATTTAGAGAGAGGTAGAGATAAAGATATATAGAGAGAGGTACAAGGAGAGGTACATATAGAGAGATATTATAGAGTGATATGGGAAGAGAAAGAGAGATCTCTTTATATCTTTGTCTCCCTCTTTATCTTTATATTTTGTATTCTCTCAATCTCTCTTTCTTACCCTCCCTTATTTCTCTCTGTATTTGTCTTCTCTTCTCTCTTTATCTATCTTTCACATTTCTTTTCTCTCTCTATTTCCCTATATTAAAATGATTATTTATTACAAGTTGTTTATTTTTAATTAATATATTAATATATATATATATATAAATATTTAAAATAAAATATATTATATTAAATTATCACCTGTTTGATTCGTAGTAGACACAAGTGCAACTAAATTTCTTCATTCAAATCAATAATTTTTAAATATTAATGAACCAATGATTATTTAGTAAAGAATTGTAGAGTGACATTAAAAAAAATCTATGAATTAATATTTGGAAGAAAATTTGAAATAAAGATATTAGATCAATAAAATTTGAGAGCATTATATCTATTAATCATATTTAATTGATTTTTATTAATATCATATTTTTTAATTTATTTTAATTTTTAAATAATTTTAGCCATAATTTTTACCTTATTCTTAATTCTAATCTTAATCCTAATTATAATGATTTTAGGATTATAATAATTAATAATAATAAGATTAGAATTAGAATTTAATTGATAATTATATTAATTTTAGTTATTTTAATTTAATTCTTATTTTTTTAATTTATGTTTTGAAGTTAATAAAATTTTAAAAATTAAAAAAATGGCAATGTCAAATAGTTTAAGATTTAATTTAAATTTTTATTTTAATTGTGTAAAATCAAATCCCTATGAATATTATCTTTCTAATTTATGGATGTGCTTTAATTTAAGTTTTATTTTATTATTTTAATATTGTGAATCCAAATCTTAGTTAATTGATTTTTGTGATATTTTCTTTAATAAAAAATAATAATTAGATATGTAAAAAAATCTCTCTTATAAAAAAAAAAATTAATTATTTATTTTAGAAAGATTTAATGAAATGAAAAATCATTCTTTAAAAAAATAGTTTACCTTGCTTTCCCTACAAATTCTCCAATAACACATAACTTTTTAACCAATCATATGCACAAGAAAAATTTCTTATAATTTTTAAAGTTAAATATTTTACAAATTAACTTTACAAAGTTGATTTTTTTTTATTTTTTTTTTTTAAAAATATTAGTTTTTGATTGGTTGAAAACTAAATTATTAATAACTAGTTAATTAAAAAAAGCAAAACTCATTGCAATAGTGTACTAATAACTATATGTTATATATACTTTTATAATTGGAAAGGTAACTTGAGTATTATATATATAATATAAATAAATCATAATAAATAAGTGAGATAGTTATTGCATTTAAAAGGTATAAAGTCAAGTAAGTATTTTTATAAGATAAAATTTGGTTTTTTTTTTCTAGGATTATAAAGAAAGTAATATTATAACTAATATTAAAAGTGAAAGTTGTTCATTTAATATTTAAAATCAATACTAGTAATAATAGTAAGGCTAATATTATCATTATTAATATTTATAATTGAATAGTTTTAACACTAAGAGTAATAATAATATTATGGAAATGCTATTGGTGTTGATGAGCAAGATAAAAATAAAAATAAAATAATCATTAATATTAAGCACCCATATCTTAAGGTTACATGTATCAAGATAATTAATTTTGATAATACTTATAGAACAATATTAACATTATGATTAGTGTGACTATTACTATTAAAGGAAAGTTCATTATCCTTACCAATAGCATCACTAACGAATATAATGATATTAAGGAAAAATAAAATATTGGAGGCATGTTTAATATTTGAGGGGAAAAACATTTAGTATTTCACTAAAATGGATATTGATCTAGTCCTTTTCGTCAAGCATAGCAATAAGGTAAAGATAGTATTATAATTTATAAGGATATAGAAGTCAATTGGAGCACCCTCATTTATTAATAGTATCAAAATAATAAAGTTAATAAAGGGCTAATAATTATTAAACTTTGAAGCTAAAATAAGTTTTAATACCGTTTCCATTATAGTACCAATTAAGTTACATTGATTTGATGTACTAGGCATACAGTATGCCAGCATCATAAATACAATGTTAAGTATGGAGAATAAATGGAAGGAAAATAAAGAAACTATAATCTAGTGTTCCCAATAAGCAATAATCAAATTAAGACCCATTATTATAAATAAGGCAAGGAGGGGTTGGCTCATAAAAGTAATTAGTAATTCCGAAGAAATATTACCTGTAAATAGTAATACCCTTAATAATAATGTGATAAAAGGGACATTAGTGTTGTGCATTATAGCCATATTGCATAAGCAATATTGCCCTTCATTCATGAGGAAAGGAGTTATGGAGGGTGGCAATACAATTGCTAATGTTAGTATTATGGTTCTATTAGTAATACTAAGGGTAACATTGGTTGACTCTTGTCCACGTGTGTGCAAATTCGTTAGAGTATGGAGTTTTTACGTGTAAGAAAAATAAAATGTAGGAATGTGTTTCTTGTGCCATGTGTAAATTTTTTTGGGCATGATAAAGGATCTTAAAACCTTTTTCATAATCCCAGATTCTTTCATCTCTTCTCCAAGACCTCTGATAGTGTTCACTATTTTATCAACTCTAAGAATAAAATCTACAATGTTTTCTTCTTCACTCATCTTGAGAATTTCAAACTTGCCATTGAAAGTTTGTAGCTTTGCCTGCTTAACCTTATCATCACCTTCATAGATGTTCTTTAATTTGACCAAAATCTCATGGTTTGTTTGATAGTGCATCACTTTTACAAACTCAAAGTTAGACAATCCACAAAGAATAATATTCTTTTCTTTAGTATTGTTCTCATATTCTTTCTTTCTATTTTGATCAGTAGGGGTTGTAGCAAGAATTGTATAACTATTTATAATAGAAATCCATAAATCAAGACCTAAAGATGATAAATATGTTTGTATTCTAATGCTCCAAAAAGCATAGTTTGAGCCATCAAAGAGAGGTGCTCGATTTGAGGATGAACCTTCTTGACTCGCCATTTGTGTTCACTATCTAAGATCTACCCAAGCCGATTAAGCTTCTCCAAGGGAACTAGGGATCTAATACCAATTGTTGGAACAAAACTATCTACTGAGAGGAGGGTGAATTAGTCGATCAATTCAAACCTAACTCTTAACAACTCACAAAGCAGAATAAGCAATCACGCTGAGAGATAAACACACACAAAAGCTCATAACACCATATATACGTGGAAAACCCAATGTGGGAAAAACCATTGTGAGAAAAGCTTCTTGAGTCTACTACTCAAATGAAACCTCATAATAAAACCTCACTGGTTACTATGTTCAAGGGAACCAACCTTAAGAAGACACCAATCCCCTAATTTAGGAGCACCAACTCCAAGGAAGCACCCACTCCCTTACTAAGCACAAACTTAGTTATCTGATGGCACCAACTAATCTAGTTCAATGTTATAGATGTATTTTTCAATTGCTCATATTTTTCTTTACTTATCTACAAGAAATCTCTGTTGGTGCTATCTCAACATCTCATTTCTTTTCTATGCTCTTCTCTTTTCCCCTTCTCTACTGTGTCTCACACCCCTCTACAACTCAATGCATATCCTAGATGATGTTTTTGTTTATCAATCTAGGTCTCCCTCTCACAATATGTGCATACAAAACATCCTCAATCACTAATACAACCACAACACTTAGTCATTCAACTTATTTCTTAGCTTTTGCAACATGCCATATCACCTCGAGCCTTGCACCACTAACCTCATTCAACGCACTTGTTGTTTTTAGCATCTGCAAATCTTAGGTTTTGATATGCATTTAATTTCATATTCCTGTATGCTCAATATTTATTCTAGATATGATGTATTTCTATTTTTAGCAACCTACAAGCCTAGATTAGATATGCAATAAATGACATTTCTTGCATGATTGATTTGTATTTTATTTTTGATCATCTTTGTCTTTGTGCAACCATATACACATCTCATCACCAATCAAAATGAGTAGCTAGAGTAGTTCAGCCAATTAAATTTAGCTTATATATTGGTTTATAGCTATTTCCATTGCTTAGCCATTATAGAATCAAATATTTTAATTTAGGTCATCGATCTACAATCTTCGTGCCAAGATATGATGCTTCTCATTCAACCACTTGAACTTTAAAAAACTATTGTTAGATTAAAACTCTTTAACATAGTGATGTAGATCTTTACCTGGGGAATTGAGTGAATATTCTTCTTTGGATGCTCTATGGTCGACGTCACCTAGGGCATGCATTGACATACTATGTTCTCGTAATGCTGATGCATGGGCCCATAGATCCTCCAAAAAAATGGTGGAAGGATGCCATCTATCCACCTATGCCATCACCTTGTACACATGTCCTCATGGAAACCATAGATTTTACTTTACAAAGAGTTTTAAGCTCAGTCCCACTAAGACACTTGTCACTTCCCTTCACTACCACAGGGCTAAGCCAATGACCCACCATACTCTCAGTGGGATAGCAAGACACTGCCATGTGTCCCTTTTGACATCATACTCCATGAACCATCACTCATAATTTTTTTCTTTGTGCTCAAGAGAATGAGAAACATGATGTATAGAAGTCATGTGATGTAATCAATGCTTGCAACCTATTATTTTGACCTCACATTATACTATTCTAGCTTTGTTAGAAAGAGATGTTCTTATAACCTTGTTGGTGATTGACAAAGGTTTCGTAACCTTTATAAAATATTGAAACTCTTTGTCCTTAGTATATTCTTCACCTTTTTTTCTTAAAACAAAGCTTTTGTTGCCAGCAAGTGGGAAGGAATTTTTGATAACCTTGTTGGTGACCGATGGAGGTTTTTAAACCAAAATATATTTTTTAAATGACTTAACATCAAATTGGGGAGAACAAGAGAAGGTTATGAAAACCTTGGTGATGACTGACACAATTTCAATAACTAACAAAAAGACAAACTACTTCAAGACTTAGCCAAATTTTGGGAACTTAAGTGACCTTCAATTGCCGATAGGTAGTCAACAATAGAATATAATCTCTATTCAATGCCATGACTTAGTTAGATGTTAGAGTTCACTCATCCACCATATTACTTACTATCCTTTACTCCACCACAAGCCAACATAGAAACCACTAAAACTCTAATGTGAAAAACACCAACTTTATATTGAGCTTGTCGAATATTAGGGTTTTTCCTTCCACTTTATCATTTACTTGCATTTTGGTAAGGTGTAGCCAAATTTCTGACCTGTGATGCTCATAAACCTTGCAGTATCAAGTAAGCCTCAAGCCTAAAGTCTGAGGTCTGATTAGACTTGACTCAATTTGTCTAACTATTTCCTTCTTTGGCAAGCAGTATAAGGTAAGCCTAAGGTGTGAAGCCTGAAATTCTTCAAATCTTTAAGGCTTTCTCTACAACTTTAAACCACCTTTCTTTTGACCTCCTTATGATGCACTTTTGACATCAATGAGAAACTCCTCATCTGATATTACTCAGATACCCCTTTCGACATTAATGAAAATAAAATTTCCAACAATCTCCACCTTTTTCATTGATGGAAAAACTAAATCCTCTACACCAATACCAAATGCTTTGCACCAACTATACCAGTCCCAACTCTCCCTTTGATATATCTTCCTTTTTTTCAAAATAAAGAATACTTGTCTCTGTCTCCCCCTTTGACATAAATGGCAAAGGGACACTATCTGGACACCTTTCTGCTTTTGATGTTCTCCCCCTTTGACTAACAATGCAAAGAGAAAGGATTGTGTCCATAAATCTGCAACCATCAAGTCATTAGAAATTTGTAAAACCATAAAGGCCTGAATTGAATTCTCTCTTCTCTTCTATAGATGAATGAAATTTCTATGAAGACCCCCCTAGAATCATGCCCTATCACTAAGATCTAGTGATGTGATGTGGGAGCAGTTACTCCCAAATTCTACCTTAGATATTTAAATTGCTCTTTGGGAAGATGCTTGGTGAATATGTTTGTCATTTGATCTCTAGTTGGCACATATTCCATGGTGACTTCTTGATATGCTACCTTCTCTCTTTAAGAAGTGATACTTGATTGATATGTTTTTAGTCCTATAGTGCATCACTAGATTCTTTGATATGTTTATTGCACTTGAATTATCACAAAGAATAGAGATAGGTTCTTTGTACTCTACCTTGATGTATTTAAGTGTTTGCTTCAACCATATCACTTGAGTGCATCATGCCATTGCTACCACATACTATTCTTCAGCTATTGAAAGAGTAACTAGCTCTTGCTTTTTACTTAGCTATGAAACTAGTTTGTTTCCAAGGAAAAATGCACCACCACTAGTGCCTCTTCTATCATCCACACTTCTAGCTCAATCAAAATATGTATATGCTGTCAAAGTGAAATTTTTAGTCTTGGGATACCATAGTCCATAACCAACAATACTTTTGATGTATCTAAAAATTCTTTTAACTTTATTGACATGGGACTCTTTAGGAGTAGAGTGAAATATTGGAACCATACACACTGTAACATACATCATATCAGGTCTTGATGCAGTTAAGTATAACAAGTTACCTATCATTGACCTGTACATTGTATGATTTGCATCTAGGGATTCATCTATCTTGCTCAACTTGCATCCAGTTATCATGGGGGCACCAAATGGCTTGCTATCTTCCATTCCAAACTTCTTGAGCATTTTCTTAGCATACTTAGTTTGAGATATGAATATCCCATCATATTTTTGTGCCATTTGTAAACCAAGGAAGAAAGAAAATTCTCCTAGCATTGACATCTCAAATTCATTTTGCATTTGGACAAGAAACCCTTTACAAATTGTCTTATCTACCACCAAAAATAATGTCATACACATACAAAGCAACAATAATCATGTGCTCACCTTCAGATTTGAAGTATAGATTGATGTTTGTACATCCTTTCTTGAAACCTTGTTGTAGTAGGTACTGGTATAATCCTGAATACCATGCTCTAGGTGCTTGTTTTATACCATACAAAGCTTTATTTAGTCTACACACATAGTAATTTTCTTTTGATAGCTGAAAACCTTCATTTTTCTCTATGTAGTCTTCTTCTTCTAGGTTCCCATTTATGAAGGAAGACTTGACATCCATTTGATAGAATTTGAATCCTTTATAAACATAGAATACAAGAAACATTCTTATAGCTTCTAATCTAGCAAATGGAGTAAATTTTTCGTCAAATTCTATACCTTCAACTTTTGGATGTCCCTTGTACACCAATCTTTCCTTATTCCTTATAACAACTCCATCTTCATTGAGATTATTTTGAAAGACCCATTGAGTACCTATCCCATTCTTACTTGGGGGTCTTGGAACTAATTCCCAAGTTTCATTCTTCACAATTTGGCTTAGTTCTTCTTTCATGGATTTTATCCAGATTTCATCCTTGTTGGCTTCAACATAGCTCTTGGGCTCTATTTCAGACAATAGCGAAAAGTTTGTTTCTCTTTATTCTTTGCAACTCTCCTTTTTTGAACTCATTCATCCTTGTTTCCAATAATATTACCTTTAGGATGATCTTTTTGGACATATCATGTAGGTTCCTTTTCATTTTCTTTTTTAGACTCCTCATAAACTTCATTTTCAAATTCTAGTTCAACATCATAGCTACCTCTACTACGTTTAACATGTTTTAGATCTTCATCAACCTTGACATGATACTTTCAAAAAAATTTGCAGCCTTTTGTTATAGCATTTGTAATATTTGCTTTGGGTGGAATATCCAAGAAATATTTCATCACATCTAGAGTCAAAGCTTCCCAAATTATCCTCTTCTCTCTTGATGTAGCACTTGTACCAAACACTTTGAAATACTTAACAGATGCAAGTTAGCCATACCATAGTTCATAAGGTGTTTTCTCACTGTTTACTCTCAACTATACTCTATTCAAATTATATAAAATTATATGTACTGGATCTCTCTAGATACATTAGGAAACTTAGCCTCATTTAGAATTGTTCTAGCCATTTATTTAACTGTTCTATTCCTTCTCTCAACAACTCCATTTTGTTGTGGAGTCCATGCTGTCAAATATTATTTTTTAATATTACGCTTCTCACAATATTTAATGAATTCATTTGATGTGAATTCACCACCTCTATTAGATCTTAAGAATTTGATCCTTTTGCCATCTCCTTCTCAACCATAGCTCTAAAGATCTTAAATATTTCAAATTCTTGAGATTTATCCTTCAAAAAGGTTACCCAGGTCATTCTTGAATAGTTATCAATCAGTAACATGAATTAACATTCACCTTTCAATTATCTTGTCCTTGTGGGGCCACAAAGATCAGTATGAACCAATTCCAAGGGCTTTTCTGTTGCGTACTCTTTTGTTTGAAATCTGAATCTCCTTTTTTTTCCTTGCTAACATTCCTTACAAGCAGTGTTTGCTGGTTTTGTTATCTTAGGCATGTGTCTTACCAGTCCTTTTGAGATCAATTTTACAAGATTATCAAAATTTACATGGCCCATTCTCCTATAACATAACCAACTCTCATCAACCTGCCCTATCATGAAATTTTCTCCATTCACTTCATTGACATTATAGAGGTTGCTTTCAATCCTTATTTCCTCAACAACAACTTTTCATGATTTTTTGATTTTGTATCCTTCAACATTAAACATAACTTTATAACCATTGTCACACATATGACTGAAACTTAGCAGATTATGCTTTAACCCTTCTACATAAAGGACATCACTTGTAGCCAATTTTCCATAAATTCTCAATGTTCCCTTACTATGGAGTCCTAGAACAGTGTTATCACCCAAACTGACTGAACCTTGCTTACAACTCTTTACCTTGATGAACTTGCTTTTATCTCTATTCATGTGTTTAGAGAAGCCACTATCTATTACCCACACATTTTTATTTTTTTTTGGCATGAAGTGATGTTTGTGCAATCATTGATTGTGTGGGTTTTTTTCTTTTTCCTTCCACACCTTCTTGGGTTTCTTTTCTACCTATCTTCATTCTTTTCAAAGTTTTGTGAACCTTTGTTCACGCTAGGAGACATGGTTTTCTTTTTAATTTGCATTTTTGGTCTTACAAAGTTTTTTTTACAATTCTTAGCTATGTGACCAAAGTTATTACAATTATAGCAAATCTCATTCATATCCAACAAAGGATAAAATTGATTTCTAATCACAAAGTTTGTTCTCCTTTGAGAAAAAACTCGACATTCACATACCTTATGACCAAACTGATTACAAGTATAACAATAACCATAGAAAAATGAAGAATACCTAGTCATAATTTCTTTGAGCAAGATGAGGAGGTCTTCTATGCTTTGATTTCTTCAAATATCTCACCCTAGTGAAACCATCTGCATCAACTCCTTTTGAGTTCTACTTCTACTTCAAGTTATCAGGGATTGATTGGTTATTCATATCTACTCTAGCCTTCTTTTCTCCATCAACTTTCTTTATATCGGATTTTTCATTCTTAGAGGCATTCTCTTTGTAAGCTTTCTCATCCTTTATACCAATCTTTTCGTCAGATTTGAATTTATCATATAAGTTTGTAGATGCACTAGTACTAGGACTCTTTCCTTTGTCAAATCCTAAGCCAAAATTTTCCCTTTTTGAGGGATTTTGTGAACTAATAAATTCATCAAGTATTTTAGATCCACCCTTTAGCTTCAAACCTTTATCAATCTATTCTTTAGCCTTTTCTAATTCTTTTCACAAGGGCACTATTTTTGCTTTCGACTTCTTGCACTCATTAGATTTAGACTGTAGTTCAAATTTGACTACATATTGTAGAGATCAAAAATATACTGATTGACATCATGCATCTGATCCTGACTTACTAACATCGTTTCTTCCTAAATCATCCCTCGGTTTAACCGTTTAATCAAATTCCCCTATCTGATTAAATTCATCAATATTCATCTCTTAATTAAATAAATCGTTTTGTCTGATTAAGTCACTTTCTCTTGTTAATTAAATCAATCCATCTGATCTAATTATCCCTATTTAATTAAATAATCAATTTATTTGATTAAATATCCAAAGTCTATCCATTAAATTAAATAAATTAAAACCTTATTTGATTTACTCTAACACCATCCCTTTTGATTAAATAAATCAAAATATTTATTTAATTAGCCTCTTATCATATTCCTCTCTTATCTAATTTAAATAAATCCATAAATTTGAGTCAAATAAGTCACATCATCTAATCTCCTATTAAATTAATTAACCCTTGATTAATTTAACCTCATTTCATGTCACATCCTCTAGATAATGCAAGTTGCACATGAAAATAGATTTAATTCATTTATTAAATCCCTATTTTCCCTCACATGGCATCTTTTGGAATATTCTCTCAATTTGAATTCAAAAATTCCAAGTCAACATGTACATCCAACAAGGAATTTAAGATCTCTTACATGTCCTTTTCCAAAATCCTTTTATCTATTTGTTGGTGCAAGAACGGTCATTCTGAAGCCGCCCCACACTTTTACGGTCTTCTAGTAGAGATGGAAAGCATGCCATGGGAGTTTCATGGGTGTTGATGCTTGGCTGCCCCGTATAAGTGAGTGCCGTGGAGGGGAGCTAGTGGGGTCAAGCATCTAACCATCCGCTAGAGATGAGCGTAGTTGGACTTGTCCAAGTGGGAATCCAACAAATATTGTCTTACACATCCATAGGATTTTACTTATTCTTGGGTTACAAAATGCATTACTTGTTCGAAAACACCATGGAAACAAACACTTAACATCATCCAAATTTCAAACCCTTTTGAGGACAAATACAATTGACTCAATCCATATGTTATTGCTTTCCCTTGGGATTTAAATCCTTAGAGGTTCCTAAGCATTGGATTATATCTCAATTTGTCTCCTTAAGTAAACAATAGGAAAACCCCTTGCCTTAAGTTCATTAAATTTCCACATAACATATCTTGTGGGGTTTGAAGAAATTAAGACATTGGACATCCTAGTTTGAAAACCTAATTGAAGAAAGTGTTTTTAGTAAAATAAAGACATTAAGCAAAGCTAAACAAAATGAACTTTCATATGTGTTGAAGACTCCAAAATCCCAAAAGCAAAAATCATTGATTGGAAACATGAATGTTCAAATGAAATCATTTCTTGGTTACAAAGGTCATTAGGAAGCATATGCGTGCTCTTCAATACCTAGATCTAGACAAACAAAGTGTACCTTTTTAGGTTCATCTTAGGATCAAAACATATCAAAATATTTCATCCATACATCAAAACAAAATTCACCTCATCATCACCTTTTGATAAATCTTGAAATCATCCTTGATACTAGGCTTTATGGAAAAATCCAAGCCATCATCAAAATCATTGAGACAAAATCCTTGAGAACATTATCAAAAACACCTTTGGCTAGGTATGCGTAAATGCATCCTTTTGCATATGCTTAGTCAAAGTTATCAAAAAAATCATCTTGTCTAGCTTAGTGTATGTAGATGAATCCTTCTCCATATGCTTAGTGAAACAATCATCTTGTTTGAATAGGTGTGGGTAGATGCATCCTTCTCACACATATTCAAATTATCATCCTTTGGACAAAGCTATCCCTTAGATCATCATCCAACATCTTAGGGTCTTTTTGTTCAAATATCCAAATCAAAATCAAAAAGTCAAGGACAAAATCTCAAAATCCAAAATCAAAATCCATAAGTCTTAAAAAGCCTAGTGTCTCATTCAAGATTTATCAAAATACCAAAACATTCATATCATTCATCATCATATCATCAACCTTTGATCCTCAAAAGCATCTTAAAAACTTTCACTTTGGGACATAAAATAGAGATTAATCCAAAGAATCAAGAGATTTCATCTCCCATATTCTTGATCCTTGTTTTATGGTCCAAACAAGATCTCAATACAAGAAGAGTATGGAAGCCAACAAAGAAACACCTGCTTCAAGTGACCTTAGCCAAACCAACGTAGAAATGAATCCAACAGAATCAAGCAACCCATTGACTCTCTCATCATCACAACATCCCCAAGAAGAAAATCAAGGAGAGGACCTCGCTTTCGGAATGTCTCGTGAAGAAATGGAAGAAATGCTCCAAAATCCAGACAACCATAGAATCATCAACATTATGATGAGACTTAACCCTTCGTTGTACATGCTTGAACTAGCAAAACAAGAGGCCAAGTTGCCATCAGATTTTGATGTAAGTACTATAGTGGATACATCTTTTCCACCAATCTCATCCACCATCCCCATCCCAAAACGTCACACAAAACATTCCGTAAATCACAACATCATTTGCTCCAACCCAACCCAATGTCAACAAGGGAAACACATTTCTCAATGCTCTTCAATCACATCCCCTTGTTAATAATCAAAGTTTGGACACAAGCACCACCCTGGAACAAAGCATGCCCGAAAACCCATTACAAAAGAATGTTCCTCTCACATTCCATCATGATCCCTCATCATCATATTTTCACGCAGTACCACAAACACCTCTTCTCACAAATTCACAAGAAGAGGGAGATACGTTCGGACTAGGGAGCTTATTCGACACAATGATGTTTTCACAACTCACATTTCCACCTCTTTTGCCATTGCCATTATCATCCGTACCACCCCTTGGTCTAGGGTTTCCTCCCCTACCAAGTATCAATCAAACATACATCCCAACCATCAATCAAAGCATTGCACCAAACACTCAAGATTTGTCATTGATATCGCAACAACAAACGACAAACACACAAGCAATGGCAACATCATCAAACACACCTCTCACATCACAAAGCATGATCTCACAAGGACCAATCACATCAATACCATTATCCAACACACAAAATATCAACACATCATCATCATCTACCACCATTCCAAATCCACCACCACCTCCACCACCACCAACGTTCACCACATCAAACCAATTCGGCGCAGCATTACAAGCCGCTTTTCAAAGAGGATACCAACAAGTCCAGAAAAAAAAGAAGTCGTGCAACAAGCTGCCAAAGTTGCACAAGCTGCAATAAAAGCGCAACAAGCACAACAAGCCCAAGCTTTATTGCAACAACAACAACAACAAGCTGCCCAAGCTGCACGAGCATTACAAGCACGAAGAGTCGCTCAAGCACAACTTTTATTACAGCAACAAGCCACACAAGCGCAAGCCCAAGCTCAAGCGCAATCTCAATACCAAGCACAACAAGCACAAGCACAAGCACAACTTCTTGCACAAGCAACACAATTGCAAGCATATCAGGAAGCATTAAAGCAATACCAAGAGCAACAAGAAGCAGTAGAATTGGCAGCCCAACAACAAGCGTTGTGGGAAGAACAACAAGCACAACAACAAGCATTGTTGGAGCAGCAACAAGCGCAACAACAAGCACAAATCCTAGCGCAACAACAACAGGATCAACAACAGGCATCGTTCATACAAAAACAAGTAGAAGCCTACTTCGCTTGACAGAACATGCAGATACCATCAAACAACAAACCAACCAACCCATCCATCCAACCAACAATTCAAACACTCCAAAACACTTTCATCCCACCCCTTGATCCCCAGAATGATGTGACGACACAACTCAGGTTGCTCTCGCAACAAGTGCTCGACCTTCAATCGGGGCAGACAACCAAAATGCAAAGCAACTTGTGTCCCTATCCATTCGATAGGAGCCTAGACATGAAACCATTCCCCAAAGGATTTGAAATCCCAAAATTTGACAAATATCGAGGGATGGGAAACCCTGAAGATCACATCAGGGAATTCTAGGTTCATTGTATGGAAGTCGCATATGACGATACGTATCTGATGCGACTATTCCCTAAGAGCTTGGCAGGTCCCGCTATAGAATGGTTCTCACTTACCCACATGCATTAGAACATTCCAAGAAATCATAGATGAATTCATTAGGAATTATGCATGTAACATTACAATGGATGTCAGTCTCGAAGAACTCTCCGCTTTAAAACAAGGAAAGAATGAGTCTTTCGCCTCATTCCTTCAACGATGGCGATCTAAGGCCAATCGGATCAAGTGGACCATCCTAGAAGAACAACAAGTCTGCATGATCATATCCAACCTTGAAAGCCGCCTGTCATTTCATCTCAAGGTTCAGGGAATCACTACATATGAACAATTGATCTCCAAAGCGCTTAGCATCGAAAGAGCCCTTGTGACCCAACTTGTCGAATCAACGTCATATCACGAGCCACAAAATAATCGCCCACCATCAAAATACAATGATAAACCTTGTACATGGGCGAGAAACAAGAACATCACTAATGATGGCGTTGTTGATGCCAAGGTGGTCATTAGTGGTCCACGCCAAAATACACCCACACCACAAATCCAAACACAACATCAAAACACTCATCACACAACATATCAACCTAATCACAATCCAATCGTCAACAATCTCAATGACCAAAGGGGACTGCCACAATGCAAAACTTATCCAAAACGCAAATACGCTATTTTGGGGGAACCATTGGAGGACATAATGAAAAAATTGATTGACGAAAAACTTATCAAACCTCCTACATTTGAAAACTACCAAGAACCTGATGTCAAACCTCTGTGGTATAACGAGAACCAACTTTGTGATTTTCACAAAATCAAAGGTCATACCACGAACAACTGCATGAGACTCAAAAATATCATCCAGGATCTTATTGACAAGAATATCATAAACATGGAAACACCCACAGGAAATCAGGATCTTAAAATCTACATGAATCCGATGCCGAATCATGGAAACAAAGGAAATAGAGGTGATAAAGGGAAAGGCAATGTAAATCATGTCTATGAATCTGTCGTTGCCTCGCTAAATGAAGACTGCATGGTCATCACTATCAAGGGCGCCCATGCTGAAGATTCTGGAGTCACCACAAGAGGCGGCAAAGTCACCGTTACAAGATCATCCCAACCAAATAGAGTCCCTACATCAAGAGCCATTCCGTATAGCTACAATGTTGTAGACCAACTCAAAAGAATGCCAGCACACATCTACATCATGGAGTTGTTAAAAATCTCATCAGCACATAAAAAGATCCTTGAGGAAGCATTAGCCTCATGCACTATCCCCGCAGATCTTGATGCGGAGCAATTCCAAGCTATGGTCGAAAATATCATAACACCTAATCTCCTTACATTCTCTGACCAAGATTTCCCCGCCCAACCATCTCACAACCGCACACTTCACTTGGAAGCCATTGTAAACAAAAGAAAAATCAAAAGGGTCTTGGTGGATGGAGGTGCAGGTTTGAACATCTATTCTCTTAGCCTCATCAAATAGTTAAAAATATTAGAAGATTCCATCGTCAAAGGAAAGGGCATCAAAATCAGAGCATATGATGACCAAGAAAGAGTGTCTCAGGGCATAATTAAGCTCCCTATCCAAGTAGGGCCAACACTCATGGAAACCACATGTCAGGTCTTGGACCTCAAATTGCCATACAATATCCTCCTGGGATGCCCATGGATTCATGCGATAAAAGCCGTAGCATCAACCTTCCACCAATGTGTGAAATTCACACATAATGGACAAGAGGTTACCGTCCATGGAGATCCTGAGCCGTTTTCATATTGCAAGAATCTTGAAGCCAAGTATTACAAAATCCCCCTAGTGCCAAAAAACAATGAGGGACCATCCACACAATATATCAATCCCACCACTCTCGCGTCCACTTCTGCGATAGAGACACCCGCCATTCCCACCATATCCGACATCAAGCTCATCATCCAGGAGGACAGTTGTGGAAGTTATAGGATCCCTAACAATGCTTTTGTGATAGGAGAGTTACCACAATCTCCTAGATCATGAGGAGGCCCACAAGAAAATCAAGCTTCCACATCACAAATGTATCCTGAGGATTATCCCGAATTCACAAGATGGGGAGACCTTGGTCATGAGGTCATTGAAGCAGATCCATCTCACATGTTGTATCAAGATGAAAGACTGGCAGCTAATTTACCAATGGACGAAAGAAGCAAAGGCCTACACATGATGCTTGCAATGGGCTATGACCGAGATCAAAGACTGGGACAAAATGACAATGGGCTCATAGTACCTATCATGTCTGAGACGCGAACCATAACAAATCTTGGTCTTGGATGTGCCACTCTGAGAATAACCATACGTGGCCGAAGTCCTTTGGTTAGAGACGCTAATGTTTCTCCTCAGCCAGTACTAGTACAAGTACACTCACCAATAGTCACAGGTAGGGACACACATAATTTTATAACTGAGCCCTATATTAGTAGTGATGATGAAGATACCTTGACCAATCTACCTAGGCTATTTGAAGATACCACCTTGTGTATGATTAGTACCATATCCTTTGAACCAGATAGTCAAAATCATGAGATCCGTTTAGTCTACCCCCAACTGATCGTCTATGACCAACAAGGACCACTAGTTCTCGATACATTCAAAAATGATGAAGCGCTCTCAGAATTCATGGGATTGAGGGATAACATTCCATATGGAGATCACAAGGAAAGATTTATAATGGAGTTGGACACATAGGCATATTATGGGGAAATGATTGAATCCTTCAGTTGCAAAAGTGAGAAACTAAGAATCATATCCAAGTCCTTGAGTGAAAACCACACCGTGACACTCTTTGACAAGAAAATAGTAAAAAGAAAGGACGTATCCAATGGTGAAAACCTCTCTAAGGCACCCAAGGATGAAGGATTCAATCTTCTCGTAAGAGCTATTCATCAAGAGAAGTCAACAGTCTTGGCCAAAAAATGCAACCCAGTCAACCTAGGAACAGAGGAGACCCCACATATCACATTTTATGCAAAATCACTATTATCAGAAGAGCAAGAACTCCTAGCAGCATTCCTAAAGGAAAGACAAATAAACTTCGCATGGAGTTATGCTGATATGCCAGGGCTAGATCTAGAGACAGTTGTCCATCATTTAGCAGTGTATCCAGAGGCAAAGCCCGTCAAACAAAAAATCTGAAAAATGCATCCTCAAATAGCCTTATTGGTCAAAATGGAGCTCAAAAAGTTGTTGGATGCAGGATTTATCCGACCAATCGATTATCCAGAATGGGTGTAAAATTTGGTACCTATTTCAAAACTGACGGAGCCATCAAAATTTGTACGGACTTCAGAGATTTGAACAAAGCATGTCCCAAGGATGATTTCCCACTTCCCAACATTGACATGATAGTAGACATGACAACAGGGCATGGGATGCTATCACTAATGGACAGCTTTTCAGGATATAACTAGGTCATGATAGCAAAAGAAGATCAACATAAAACTGCCTTCACTTGTCCATGGGGGACCTACTGCTAGAACATGATGCCATTCGGCCTAAAGAATGCAGGAGCAACCTATCAAAGGGCCATGACACTAATATTCCATGACATGATTCACAAAATAGTCGAAGACTATGTCAACGACATCCTAGCCAAGTTAAGGAAAAGACAAGATCATATAGCAACCCTAAGTGCTATCTTTGATAGACTGGAAGAATATAAAGTTAGACTAAATCCCAAGAAGTGCGTCTTCGGCATACAATCAGGTAAACTGCTAGGATACATAGTCTCCATGAGGGGTATTGAGGTGGATCTGACAAAGGTGAAGGCAATCCTTGAGATGGAAGCACCAAAGACACTAAAACAATTGAGAGGCCTCCAGGGCCTACTTCAATCCATCTAACGGTTCATAGCACAACTGGCAGACAAGCATAATCCATAGTCTCACCTACTCCACAAAGGGGTAGCGTGTATAAATGTGATGCAAAATGTGAAGAAGCATTTAACAAAATCGAGGAATACCTATTGACACCTCCAGTGTTAATACCACCTATCCCAAAGAAGCCATTGATCTTATATGTGTTAGCAACAACAACAACCCTTGGAGCTCTCCTAGCTCAGCATGATGAAAACAGAACAGAGAGGGCCATCTATTATATCAGCAGGACAATAGTCGGTCATGAACTAAATTACTCATTTATCGAGAAAGCTTGCCTCGCAGTAGTGTTTGCATCCCAAAAAATTAGACATTATATGCTGGCACACAAGATAAAGCTCGTCGCGAAAATTGATCCCCTCAAATATCTCTTATCCAAGGAAATGCTCACAAGTAGAATGGAAAAATGGGTAATGATATTTTCTGAGTATGACATCGAGTATGTAGAGTGGAAAACCATTAAAGGTCAAGTTATTACAAATCAACTAGTAGAAGCACCCATTTATGCTGAGAACCCTCTTGTCTCAGAGTTTCTAGATGAATCCATCTTTAACCTTACCGTAGCAGACCACTGGAAACTATACTTCGATGGTTCATATACACAGCATGGATCAGGAGCTGGTGTCTTCTTCATCACTCCACAAGGGGACTGTATACCGAAGTCATACAAATTGGCATTTCCTTGCACCAACAACATAGCGGAATACAAGGCTTTGACTATAGGTCTCAGGATAGTAGTACAATGGAATATCATAGCTCTCAAGGTATATAGAGACTCTTAGTTGATCATAAATCAGGTCAATAATGAATATCAGACAAAGGATGACAAGCTAACCCCATACAAAAAACTAGTGGAGACTTTAAAGGAATCCTTCATTGACATAACATTTGAGCAGATTCCAAGAACTAACAACAGAGCAGCTGACACCATGGCTACAATTGGGTCCCTATTAGACATCCCTCATAACGTACCAAAATATGAATTTTTGATTGAGCAGCTTCTCGTTCCCACATTCGAGGTACCGCAATCGGAATATGTGTGTGAAATTGTTGGTCCTGGCGATCCTTGGTATCATGACATCTATACATATATTCGAATAGGAGTCTTACCCACTGACCTACCATCGAGCCTAAAATGAACCTTCATCAAAAAAGCATCTAGATTTGTCATCCTAGGTGATACCTTATACCGTAGTCCAGCATAGAAGGTACCTTGTTACATTGTCTAAATGCTGAGGAGGCATTAACTGCTCTAACCAAGGCTCATAATGGTATCTGTGGCTCACACTCAAGTGGAATGACCATTGCCAAGAAATTGCTGAGGTTGGGGTATTATTGGCCTACAATGGAGTGAGAAGCACATGATCATGCTAAAAGGTGTTTACAATGTCAGCAGCATGGGGATCTCATCCATGCTCTAGCTCAAGAGCTTCACTCGATCGTCACACCATGGCCCTTTTCACAGTGGGGACTCGATCTCATTAGAAAAATCACACCCACCTCATCCAATGGCCATAAATTCATCCTCACGGCAACTGAGTACTTCACAAAGTGGGTGGAAGCCATACCCATGACGTATATCACTGGGAAGCAAATCTCAAAATTTATCCTGAATGATCTCATCTGTTATTATGGTGTTCCACAAGCCATTATCTCAGATAATGGGACACCATTCAAGAACCAGGAGGTTCACGACTTGTGCGAGAAATTCAAAATCCAGCATCGCTTCTCCACCCCGTACTACCCCCAAGGCAATGGCCAAGCAGAAGCCATGAACAAAACCATCCTCAAAATCTTCAAGAAAATAGTCAATGACGCAGGTCGACGGCACTTGCAGCTTAATCCCCCTCTGGGCTTATCGAACCAGCATCCGCAAACCCATTGGTGCCACCCCATTCTCCTTGGTCTACAATCAAGCCATACTCCCCATTGAGATCGAGCTCCCATCCCTTAGAATATCACTACAAAATCTCATCACTGATGAGGACTATCGTGTCAAGATTAAACAAGCTGGAGTTACTGGATGAGAGATGCATAGATGCTTTGAATCATCTACAAGTCTATCAAAATAGACTCAAACAAAGCTACAATAAGAAAATCAGAAGCAGGACTTTCCAAGTCAGAGAATTGGTCTTAAAAGAAAATCAGAAGAATGTCCTGAATCCCAGCAGCAAAGGAAAGTTCAAACCCAATTGGTTAGGGCCTTTCATCGTCACAGCAAGCTATAAATCAAGGGCATATCAGCTATCAACACCCGAAGGGGAACCTTTGCAGGAGCGCATGAATAGCTCCCATCTCAAAAATTTTATGCCTAATTCTTCCGGTATAAAACCAAAAATCCAAAAAATCAGAAAAAGTCCTAAAAAATGGTTACTTCGCGAAAACCGGCAAATAGGCATCTTGGTAACAACAAAAAAATCAAAAAAGAAAAAAATGATGAAAAAAAATCGTCCTCTAGTGAAAACCACTTTGGTGGCACTTTGGGCAAGTACCTTGGTGAAAACCTGGCAAACAGGCGCCTTGTGTAAATAAGCACTTTCCATCCACCAAGACCTTTACAGCTTATTTGTCATTATCCCTCCATTTCGCTCCCATCATCCATTCGCATCTGCACCATAGCTTGGTCATGTGTTCATATCATGATCCCTCCTAGTACTACTCGACCCATCCTCAAGGTCAATTTGTCCTTCCTTTATCGGAGTAGTCTATTACAACACGTTGGGGGCACGTTCTCATCGGATCGGATTCGTGTATGGTCTTTAAGTCCTCAAAATCAGAAAATCCAAAAACATCAGAAACATCAGAAAATTCAAAAACATTAAGAACATATCAAAATCCAAAAACAAGTCAAAAAGTCATTGAAAAATCTAAAAAACAGGGTCATCTTGTCGAACTACGTTGTCTCTGAGCTTGAACGTAGGCAAGGTTGATCTTTGATCATCCCCCGAGACATTTAGGTTAGTCCTATAGGAGTCCATCATAATAAATTGACATCCCATCATGTATATCGCCATCTGTAAATCGGTCAAGTCGTCAGTTGAACTACGTGGTCTCTGCGTGTATAACGTAGGCAAGGCTCATCTATTGATCAACCCTCGAGGCCCCTAGGATAGGTCTTTAGGTTAGTATCTTGGTCAAAATCTCATAAAATCCCAATAAAATTAGAAAACCAAAAATCAAAACATTTGTAAAACCTTGAAAAATACCAAAAACAGCCTCAAAACATTTCAAAACATCAAAAACATCCAAATATTTGAAAAAATCCATCCGCCTCATCTTGCTTGCACCCACAATAAGCACCATCCACAATAAACTGATTGTCATCCTCAACCTTTGGTGAAACAATCAGAAACAAGTCTAGTAGGTTTAAAAAGTAGAACTCAAAAGCGCCAAGTCTTAAGTCTAGGTCAATGAGTAAACAAATTGGTCATCTCTTCGTATCGGTAACACCATCATCTGAATTTTTCCCATATCAATCATCCCTCATAAATGAAATGATGTGCCGCCATTCACTAACATGTCCTAGGATGAATCCTTCCTATAATGGGCATTTTCTTTTGGCAATAAGTTTCGCTTATCATCTTAGAAAACACATCTTTTTCCGTTAGCGGTATTGAAGAGCATTAGTATGTTTATTTACTTGGTCTTTTCTTTCGACTTATCTTATTTTGCGCTCATTCCAAGGACATCTCGATGATATCCCAAAAAAGCAGATTTAGAGAAATAGGAATGGGGCAATGATCATTATCTTTTTTCTATTGTGCTTGTTGGACGTTCTTACAATATAACCTCGGTGAATACTTGCTTTGTTAGGCATATATGGAAGAGGTCTAAGACAACTTGTTGACTATTACAGGGATAGGTTTACCTTTCTGTGTTTTGGTCCAAGATGTCTGAAACTTCTGAAGTGTATCTTAGCAAGGTTTTCGTATGTCAGGTGTGAACAAGATTACTCCTATCTGATTGTTGAGTCAAAGTCCATCACACTAGGTACCACGCCATCCTGGTTGTCTATACCTTGATGCCTCGTACCACGTGTGTTATCAAACATAAGAAAATTTGGCCCTTTGAAAATCTCAAATCCTCAGCAAGTCATAATCATCATCATCATCATCATTACCGTCTGCATTTGTGTCATCATGTGTCTTGTTGAAATGACTTCTTTTCTTACTAACCACGCTAACCAAGGTACTATGACAGTTGCTCATCATCACCATCATCACCATCAATCCTACATCCACACATCATTAGCATATTACATAAGCACATCATATAGATATCATTAGCACATTGCATTGCATATCATATACGAAACATCACATTCTCATCATCATATAAATAGGTGCATCCATATCATCGCATTTCACCCATTACATTTCATCTCATAGCATTATATTAATCATTGCATAAACATTGCATTTGCACTTCATAACCATTTCACATTACCATCTAAATCATCACATAACATTTACAGAATCATTTCATAATCATTTATTGCATAATCACAAAACAAATAGGTAGATAAGCATTTAATTCATTACACATCAGCATATCACTTTATCGTTGCATCACATACATCATTTAGGATAATAACATTTGTTATTCTAAAAAAAATCATCTCATAAAACCATTTGCATCATATCACGACCATCACATCATATTGCATTCATAAATCATCTCATAATTAAGTCTTATACACATTATTGCACATCATCGCATCACATACATCATTAGAAATAAATGCATCCATAACATATAAAAGTGGAATCATACATGCATAAATAGAGTACACATGGCATCACATCAAAATCAGCTCATATATATCATAGCATCCATATCACTGTCATAGTACAAAGAATAATCGGATCACTGTATGTGTATGTCAATCGGTACAAAAATGCCCATCCGGGCTATAAAAAATGAGCCCATAAAGCATAAAAAGGTACATCATAAAGATCTGGATCAAGCCCAATCTTTGTGGATGCTACCCTCGCCCCTGTCACCATGACCCTCTGGTGGTCTCTGACTGGTCCACTCTGAATACTCTGGGACCTAATTTGCTATGGAAATTGTATCGTGGTAGGCCCGACGGTAGTACTCTGCCTCTCAAACGACCTCTTTGTAAGATCGGACCGACACTATACCCTGCGAGGACGAAGTGGCTATCATGCTCTCTATCTGCTGCCTATGGTCCAACTCTGTAGCTTCCTATAGCTCTGCGACCTGTCGCTGCTGTACAGCCTAGTCTCTCTCCACTCTGAGCTGCTCTCTCTCAGCCCGTGCCTGGTCCCTCTTAGCCGTCACTTCCTGCACCTGTGCCTGTAGTTGCAAAATCAAGGCATCCCGTGCATCTGCCTGCCCTGCTGGCTGTGCCCGTGGCTATACAGGAACCTAACCCTCACCCTCTACTCATGGTGGTGGGACTGGTAGATCCTGCTGCTGGTCCTACATAGGGACATCTCCCTAACCTGGCGGAACTGGGGGCGCCTCTAGTGGGTCTCGTCGGATCTTGATCCTCGGACCTCACCCTCGCGCTCGTCCTCTGCCCCTACCTCTGATCCTGTGTCTCTGGGTCCTCACCTGGAACAGTCAACTGGAGAGGAGGCCTAAACTAATCCCTGTATGCCTATGTCATGCTCGGATCTATCAATCCCTGATCATAGGCCCAAGGTTGGACCACCAAATGTCGAAAGCTATCAACCGCCTCTGCGGTAGGAATGCCAGGCCCCAATGACACCTGTGTCATGCTGCGTGCAAGCACGCCTACGTAGCCATCATCTGGCTAATCCTGTGGCTCCCTAAACTGACGCTGCATGCGCCCTGGTAGGTACCTCTCTATCATGGTATGCTCTCGACCCTACATGTATCTGTCTTGCCGGCAGTAGAAGAGCTGGTCTACATCATCAGCCCATCCAGGCTGATCGAGGTATGGTCTCCATGTGAATATGAGCATCTCATCTATGACCTGCCTCCAGTAGGGGATCCCATGCTCTCTAGTATGTGTGAATGACACACCTCCTCTGTATCGTGCCACAAGGGCATCCTCTGCCCCCATCGGAACTGGAACCACTCATGGACGTAGCACAAAAATGTGCTCCCATGCCCAGACATGCAGTAAGGTAACTCCGGCTCCTAGTGCTTTGTCATCTGCATAGGCATACTCATGCAAATCCCTGTAGAGTGAGGCCAAAAGCATATGCCCCCATGCAAATCGAACCAGCCTATCCCGGACCATCCTTTCCCAGCAGTATCCCCATCTAGGACTAAAGTACTGCCCTCGTCTATCTGGGGCAACCAAACTAGAAATAATTGCCACAATTGCCCAGCAGAAGGGAGGTACTATAACTCTATATCTCTCTAGCAAGATCTGCCCCTCACAGTAGATAATGTCTCGAGTGGAGAGGACTCGAGTGCAACAAGCGCGTCCCTCCTCCATGTCATAGATCACCTGGCGGCCATGAATAGGCAATCGTAAAATCTGTCAGACGTCCTCCAGTGTGACGGTCACCTCACCCGTGGGAAGATGAAACGAAGATGTCTCGCTGTGCCATCACTCGCTAGTGCTGATAGCATCCCGAGTGTGCGCATGGGCGCCGCGTATGCAATGTGCCATAGTCCTGTGACACCTAGCCGATCCTGATCTCTGTTGCTGAAGTTCTGAAGAACACTCGCCAAATCCCGTGACCGGTGCTCCCGTGAATAGAGCTCCCTAGGCCTGTCTTGCATCAGCAAAGTTGACATGTTAAATTTTTTTGGAAAATTCCTGATGTAACGCCTCAAACTGGTTCCCAGCGACGCAGTTTGTAAAGGCGTCATAGTTTGAGTTTCCTCAAACTTTGATGCTGGACCCGGAATTTTTCCAAATAGCGCCGCCGCAGTGCAATTTAGCCCCCAGCGTCGCAATTTTCGTGAAAAGGGCACCGCCGCGGCTCACTTTTCCAAAACCAGCCCGCGAGTTCGAGCCGAGCCCGATCCCAGTGGTGGATTTTTTAAATTTTAAATTGCACCGCTGCAGCACTAAATGCTAATTAGCAGTGCACTTTAAACACCGAGCGGCGCTATAATAGCGCCGTTGGAGGCGAACTCTCCCTAAAACATGTTATAAATGCGCTAAAATAAAAAAATTTAAGCTAAAGCAAGGAACACATACCAGGGCACCGATGCCGGGAGGCCATTGGTAGGTCCGAACTCGGTCAGAAATGTGCAGAGGAAGCTGTCGTTGCGCCATATCGTCAGGAGGTCAGAGCTCAAATCTCGAGGTTTGCTAGCGGAGGTGTGTGAAAATGACTTGAAAGTGACCCCTTAGGCCCCTTTTAAGCCTAAAAATTAGGGTTTTTTGACCCTCTGGGACTGTCCTGCTAGGGCTTTGGACCCCCGAACCTGTTTTCATCTGTTCGAGGCTTGTTTTTCATTGTTTTATTGTGTTTAGACACGTTTTTAGCCTCCCGGACCCCTTTTGGACCTCTCGGGCACTTAGTCACCTTTTTTTGCGAGATCACCCAAAAAATTGAAATTTTCGTTCAATCTCTCGAGGGGGCATCATAATGGCATGTTTTCTCTCGCCATGTAGTAGTGGGGCAAGTTTTGATACCAATTTTTTTTGGCTTTGATCGAGATCGTTTATTCTTTGAACCAACGTAGCGAGTGCATTGTTTCAAAGAGGGGCAAAATGTAGACATTGAAAATATACTGATTGACATCATGCATATGATCCTAACTTACTAACATCGTTTCTTCCTAAATCATCCCTTGATTTAACCGTTTAATCAAATTCCCCTATCTGATTAAATTCATCAATATTCGTCTCTTAATTAAATAAATCATTTTGTCTGATTAAATCACTTTCTCTTGTTAATTAAATCAATCCATCTGATCTAATTATCCCTATTTAATTAAATAATCAATTTATTTGATTAAATCTCTAAAGTCTATCCATTAAATTAAATTAATTAAAACCTTATTTGATTTAATCTAACACCATCCCTTTTGATTAAGTAAATTAAAATATTTATTTAATTAGTCTCTTATCATATTCCTCTCTTATCTGATTTAAATAAATCCATAAATTTGAGTCAAATAAGTCACATCATCTAATCTCCTGTTAAATTAATTAACCCTTGATTAATTTAACCTCATCTCATGTCACATCCTCTAGATAATGCAAGTTGCACATGAAAATAGATTTAATTCATTTATTAAATCCCTATTTTCCCTCACATGGCATCTTTTGGAATATTCTCTCAATTTGAATTCAAAAATTCCAAGTCAACATGTACATCCAACAAGGCATTTAAGATCTCTTACATGTCCTTTGCCTTGAGCCAAGTGGAATTTATTGCATTTTCTCTTCCCTCTTACATGTCATTTCAACAAATTTGAATTTCAAATATTGGCATTTATTGGCACAAACCCCAAATCTTGCACAACCATCATCCATTCATAGCTTGACAAGTGGCACTATATCATTGGATGAAAGTTAGTCCACATTGCTCAAATTTGGGCTTTCATCCATTTTGAAATCCTATAAATGAAGAGCTCCTCTCTTCATTTCATCATCCACAATTTGAGTAAAGTTACCATGCTTAAATATCTATCAAGTTTCACACCATTGAGTTCATAAGCTAGGTTCTTTTGCAGATTTGGCTTGGAGTCTTCATCATTTATCATCAAAAGTGGATCAAAGTTCATCATCAAGTCTACATATTGAAGCTTGCAATCATAGGAATTGGGAAAGGGCCAAATTTCCACATCAAATTGGCACCAATTCCCCCATGAGATCAAGAGTTTGCTATTTAAATTAGGATTTCATCTTGGTTTATCTCTTGTATTGTGTTCTTGCATATTTTCATTCCTAGTTTGAATTGTAAATGGATTCTATGGGGAATCCTTGTTTATACTTGCAATATCTAACTTAGGCTGTTTAATCTCTTTGTTTTGCAGGTACATATATTGGGGGTTCACACATATTCTATCCTTTTAGCTTCTTCAACTTGTGTCTTCAAACTAATGGTCACCATTTGGTTAGATTCTTCAAGACTTTTGGTTAGCTTTTCAATCGCCTTCTTCTTCATCAAAATCTTCAAATTCTCCATTTTCTTGATTAGCCAAGAATAAAAATTCATTTTCCTCAATCACAAAGGAACAATCTTGTTCATCATCTAAACTATCACTAACATTAGATGAATCACTTTCCTCATGTATGTACAAACTTTTCTTCTTCCTTGGAAAATTATTTTTCTTAAGAAAGTAGGGTTTCTTCTTTTTACTATCCACTTCTTGTTCATAGTTATCCTTCTTATTGTAAGGAAAATTAGTAGAAAAATGTCCTAGTTTACCATAGTTAAAGGACTTAAAGGGTAACTTAACTCTATATTTTTTAGAGCCTCTTTTTAATCTTTTGATGAAGTTGGCTTCTTCTTCATCATTCTTCTAATGTTTGAATATAGAAGATTCACTCTTGTCTTTCCTGGCTGCTTTGAATGTTGCTTCTCTTGGATGTATATGCATCTCCCATTCCATTTCATAGACAATGAAGGTGCCATGCAACTCATCAATGGTGTGTTTGTTTAGATCTCTTGCTTCCTCTATTGCAGAAATCTTAGAATCATATCTTGAGGGTAAGGATCTTAGAACCTTTTCCACAATCACATATTCTTACATCTCTTCTCCAAGACCTCTTATAGTGTTCATTATTCCATCAACTCTAAGAAGATAATCTACAATCTTTTTTCCTTTACTCATCTTGAGACTTTCAAACTTTCCTTTGAAAGTTTGTAGCTTTTCCTACTTAGCTTTATCATCACCTTGATAAGTGTGCTTTAATTTGAACCAAATATCATGGGCTATTTGACAGTGCATCACTTTTACAAACTCATTGTTAGAAAATCCACAAAGATGAAACGAAGATGTCCCACTCTGCCATCACTCCGCTAGCGCTGATAGCATCCCGAGTGTGTGTGCACGGGCGCTGCGTATGCAATGTGCCATAGTCCTATGACACCTAGCCGATCCTGATCTCTGTCGCTGAAGTTCTAAAGAACACTCACCAAATCCCGTGACCAGTGCTCCTGCGAATAGAGCTCCCTAGGCCTGTCTTGCATCAGCAAAGTCAACATAAGAAATTTTTTTGGAAAATTCCTGACGTAACGCCTCAAATTGGTTCCCAGCGGCGCAGTTTGTGAAGGCGTCGTAGTTTGAGTTTCCTCAAACTCTGATGCTGGACCTAGAATTTCGCCAAATAGTGCCGCCACGGTGCACTTTAGCCCCCAGCGTCGCAATTTTCGTGAAAAGGGCACCGCCGCGGCTCACTTTTCCAAAACCGGCCTGCGAGTTCGAGCTGAGCCCGATCCCAGTGGTGGAGTTTTTAAATTTTAAATTGCATCGCTGCAGCGCTAAATGCTAATTAGCAGTGCACTTTAAACACCGAGCGGTGCTATAATAGCGCCGTTGGAGGCGAACTCTCCCTAAAACATGTTATAAATGCGCTAAAATAAAAAAATTTAAGCTAAGGCAAGGATCACATACCGGGGCACCGATGCCGAGAGGCCGTTGGTAGGTCCGAACTCGGTCAAAAATGTGCAGAGGAAGCTGTCGTTGCACCATATCGTTAGGAGGTCAGAGCTCAAATCTCGAGGTTTGCTAGCGGAGGTGTGTGAAAATGACTTGAAAGTAACCCCTTAGGCCCCTTTTAAGCCTAAAAATTAGGGTTTTTTGACCCTCTAGGACTGTCCTGCTAGGGCTTTGGACCCCCGAACCTGTTTTCGTCTATTCGAGGCTTTTTTTTCATTGTTTTATTGTGTTTAGACACGTTTTTAGCCTCCCGGACCCCTTTCGGACCTCTCGGGCACTTAGTCACCTTTTTTCGCGAGATCACCCAAAAAATTGAAATTTTCGTTCGATCTCTCGAGGGGGCATCATAATGGCATGTTTTCTCTCGCCATGTAGCAGTGGGGCAAGTTTTGATACCAAATTTTTTTGGCTTTGATCGAGATCGTTTATTCTTTGAACCAACGTAGCGAGTGCATTGTTTCAAAGAGGGGCAAAATGTAGACATCGAAAATATATTGATTGACATCATGCATATGATCCTAACTTACTAACATCGTTTCTTCCTAAATCATCCCTTGATTTAACCGTTTAATCAAATTCCCCTATCTGATTAAATTCATCAATATTCGTCTCTTAATTAAATAAATCATTTTGTCTGATTAAATCACTTTCTTTTGTTAATTAAATCAATCCATCTGATCTAATTATCCCTATTTAATTAAATAATCAATTTATTTGATTAAATCTCTAAAGTCTATCCATTAAATTAAATTAATTAAAACCTTATTTGATTTAATCTAACACCATCCCTTTTGATTAAATAAATCAAAATATTTATTTAATTAGCCTCTTATCATATTCCTCTCTTATCTGATTTAAATAAATCCATAAATTTGAGTCAAATAAGTCACATCATCTAATCTCCTTAAATTAATTAACCCTTGATTAATTTAACTCATCTCATGTCACATCCTCTAGATAATGCAAGTTGCACATGAAAATAGATTTAATTCATTTATTAAATCCCTATTTTCCCTCACATGGCATCTTTTGGAATATTCTCTCAATTTGAATTCAAAAATTCCAAGTCAACATGTACATCCAACAAGGCATTTAAGATCTCTTACATGTCCTTTGCCTTGAGCCAAGTGGCATTTATTGCATTTTCTCTTCCCTCTTACATGTCATTTCAACAAATTTGAATTTCAAATATTGGCATTTATTGGCACAAACCCCAAATCTTGCACAACCATCATCCATTCATAGCTTGACAAGTGGCACCATATGATTGGATGAAAGTTAGTCCCACATTTCTCAAATTTGGGCTTTCATCCATTTTGAAATCCTATAAATGAAGAGCTCCTCTCTTCATTTCATCATCCACAATTTGAGTAAAGTTACCATGCTTAAATATCTATCAAGTTTCACACCATTGAGTTCATAAGCTAGGTTCTTTTGCAGATTTGGCTTGGAGTCTTCATCATTTATCATCAAAAGTGGATCAAAGTTCATCATCAAGTCTACATATTGAAGCTTGCAATCATAGGAATTGGGAAAGGGCCAAATTTCCACATCAAATTGGCACCAATTCCCCCATGAGATCAAGAGTTTGCTATTTAAATTAGGATTTCATATTGGTTTATCTCTTGTATTGTGTTCTTGCATATTTTCATTCCTAGTTTGAATTGTAAATGGATTCCATGGGGAATCCTTGTTTATACTTGCAATATCTAAATTAGGCTATTTAATCTCTTTGTTTTGCAGGTACATCGATTGGGGGTTCACACATATTCTATCCTTTTAGCTTTTTCCACTTGTGTCTTCAAACTCATGGTCACCATTTGGTCAGATTCTTCAAGACTTTTGGTTAGCTTTTCAATCGCCTTCTTCTTCATCAAAATCTTCAAATTCTCCATTTTCTTGATTAGCCAAGAATAAAAATTCATTTTCCTCAATCACAAAGGAACAATCTTGTTCATCATCTAAACTATCACTAACATTAGATGAATCACTTTCCTCATGTATGTACAAACTTTTCTTCTTCCTTGGAAAATTATTTTTCTTAAGAAAGTAGGGTTTCTTCTTTTTACTATCCACTTCTTGTTCATAGTTATCCTTCTTATTGTAAGGACAATTAGTAGAAAAATGTCCTAGTTTACCATAGTTAAAGGACTTAAAGGGTAACTTAACTCTATATTTTTTAGAGCCTCTTTTTAATCTTTTGATGAAGTTGGCTTCTTCTTCATCATTCTTCTAATGTTTGAATATAGAAGATTCACTCTTTTCTTTCCTGGCTGCTTTGAATGTTGCTTCTCTCTTGGATGTATATGCATCTCCCATTCTCATTTCATAGACAATGAAGGTGCCATGCAACTCATCAATGGTGTGTTTGTTTAGATCTCTTGCTTCCTCTATTGCAGAAATCTTAGAATCATATCTTGAGGGTAAGGATCTTAGAACCTTTTCCACAATCACATATTCTTACATCTCTTCTCCAAGACCTCTTATAGTGTTCATTATTTCATCAACTCTAAGAAGATAATCTACAATCTTTTTCCCTTTACTCATCTTGAGACTTTCAAACTTTCCTTTGAAAGTTTGTAGCTTTTCCTACTTAGCTTTATCATCACCTTGATAAGTGTGATTTAATTTGAACCAAATATCATGGGCTATTTGATAGTGCATCACTTTTACAAACTCATTGTTAGAAAATCCACAAAGAATAGCATTATTTGCTTTAGAATTTTTTTGATATTCTTGCTTACTAGCTTGATCAGTAGTGGTTGTTGCAAGAATTGTATAACCATTTACAAAAAAATCCCATACATAATTCCCTAAAGATGATAAATATGTTTGCATTATAATGCTCCAAAAATCATAGTTTGATCCATCAAAGAGAGGTGAGCTCTATTTGAGGATGAACCTTCTTGACTCACCATTTGTGTTCACTGTCCAAGATCTATTCGAGTTGATTATGCTTCTCCATGGGAACTAGCAATTTGATACCAATTGTTCGAACACAACTATCTATTGAGAGGGGGGTTAATTAGTATATAATTACAACCTAACTCTTAACACCTCACAAAGTCGAATAAAAAATCATGTAGAGAGATAAACACACAAAAGCTCATAACACCAAATATACGTGGAAAACCCAATATGGGAGAAACCATGGTGAGAAAAGCTACTTGATTCTACTACTAAAATGTATCCTCACAATAAAACCTCACTAGTTGTTGTAATAACCCAAACTAATAACCCAAAAAATACCACTATTTTTTTTTCTTTCTCTGTTGATCCACGCTCTTCAATCCTTCCATGTTCTTGCTCCTTTACAACCAAGAAAGAAAAACCTCCTACTTCTATTCCCTCTCTTTTTCCTAAGAAATTACTACCCTTGGAATTACATGCAAAGAAAAAAAATGAATGATGAAAGAAAAGTGACTATGAAGAATTTTGAATTCTGCTCCCCCTTTGAAACAGGCTAAGGGTCATATTTATAGAACATGTGTATTGGTTCAACGGTCAAGATTTGATGGAAAAAATTAGTGGTCAAGATAGAAGTAGTGAAGACGTAAGTTTCCATTTTGACTCATGAGAAGATAATAATGAGTTTTTAATTTAAAAAATGGATAAAGATGCACTTGAAGTTTCCCATTTTATGCATAGTTTTGATTATATGGGAAAAATAGGTTTTGAAGGGACCTGAAACCCTTTACAACAAAAGATACGAAATGCTGCTAAAAAGTACTTTAGAATGACACTAACAACATAGCAAAAGCCAAAAAACAAGACAAAAAGGGTGCTGAACAATCTAGATAAGACAATAAGCTAACAACAACACCCAACAACATCAAAACAACAAAACAACAAGGAATAAACCGAAACCCAATAGGAAACATGAAACAACTAGAAGAAGACCAAACCCTAATTCAAATTGCTCAAGGTGTTGGCCACCTCAATCTCTTGGCTTCTATGCTTTTTGATCATGTACAACATCTCCTTCTCAACATCGAAGGAATTTTTCCATTTAGCCGACCCTCTAACAGCAAGGCCCTTGTCATCATCTTTTGCACCTTTTTTTCCTTTGCCTTTAATTGAGTGCTCTTTCTCCATTAACTCGAAAAAATAAACTTGGTCCTCCCTGAGTTCACTAATCATTCTAAATAGGACTTGCAAAAATTCCACACTATTCTTCAAAGAGATGTGGCATGCTTGAAGAAGCTTCTTTATGTCCACATTCGTTCCCAAAACATTGGCTTCCAAACTAGCTAGTCTATCTTCACACAAACATTTGAATTCATGGAAAGAACCCTCAAGGTCCACTATTTTGTCAATCAGAATGTTCGACACCGAGCCTTTTAGAACATTCTTTAGATTCTCCTTCAAACCTCTAATTTTAATGTTAATCTTATTGAACTCTTGAAGACTCCACTTAGTTAACTTAAAATTTCTAGTGGCCCCAACCCTAGCCATATCCAACAATTCAAACATAGAGGTAGAATCATCATCGAGGTAAGAAAATTCCTCAGAGAGGGGATTTACCTTCAAAGGCTCTGATTTAGCTCTCTTCTTCTTAGAATCCTCCTCATCTAGACCCTTATTCTCCTCATTGAGCTCCACATTGTGCAAGTCCTAAATCAGGGAGTCCTCAATAGCCATCACATTTTCACCAGAATCCTTGCCTTCACAAGACACTTTGGAGTCCTTTGCTGACACTTTCAAGGCCTTGTTCTTCGGGTTGGAAATACGCTTAGATGACCTCCTCAACTTGTCCTTCTCCTCCATACCCAGAACATTATCTTGTGACCCGACCTTAATACCACCACCTATGACACCCTGGCCAACAACCAACTACTTGGTCCTAGGAGGAGAACCATTTGAGCCCACTTCCATGTCCTCGCTGTCAAAAAGAACAAGGAATTTGGCTACCCTGTTACTCTTAGAACTACCTAACTTCTTCTTCTTTGAAGAAGTAGTCATAGGGGCCGGGGACACATCCTCTTCCTCTTCGTTTTATTCCTCTTCATCATCCATACTAGAATATAAGCTTGATGACCTAGAAACATCACTCAAATTCTTCTCCTTACCCTTAATGCCAGGGGCGGGAAGAAGATTCTTAACATGCTCCATGATTAAGAGAATGATACCTTCATGGAGGACGGGAGCCCTCCTATTCTTCAAATGAGTGTAAACAAAAACCTCCATGAACAATAATAGAAAAAATGGGAAAGAAATGGAAAAACCATGCCTGAAATGGTTTAGAAGCATGAAGTGGTGTCCGAGAATAGTAGTAAACCTCCCCTCCAGAGTCACATAGCACATAAGAACCTCAACAACTTTCACCCAAATCTTCTTAAGGGATTTTCACTCATAACCCCAACTTTCCAATTTGATCAATTTCTTCTGCTCGTCATCTTTGAAGAATTGGGCCATCGCTTCCTCATTACTCTTATTGTCCTTGTAAAACTTACGACCAACCGTCAACATCTTATTAATTGTAGCTACCAGCTCCTTATTCACCTCCACTTCCAGGCCTTTTATCTTGAGCCTGTGATTATGCCAGTAAGACACAAATTGTGCTGAAGCATTAGGGTCATTCCCATGCATCCTTTCTAAAAAGGGTGTGAAATTACCATGACACAATATATTCCAAGGCTTCCTTATTCTTCCTGAGGCCCACATAGGAATGTGGCTCAATTATGCTTCTATCACCACCCATTTCATCCAACACCAGAACAAGAAATCCCTTGCGAAAATTGCTCAACTGAATGCCAGAGAACGAAAGGAAACCCACAAAGCATGTGAGACGGAAGGAGGTACTAGAAAATAAATTTTGCATCATCTCAACCCATGCCATCATTTCTCAATAAGCTCCTAGCTTTATTGGGAAGGATCGAGCCCTCCTCCCACATATGAAACTCATTTAAACTGACAACCTTGTTGGAAAAAAATTCTACCAATGAGTTTCCTTCTCAATAAACATGAGAGATGCAAATCTCTTCACAAGATCGTAGCATAATTATAGTATCTTTAATAAGCTGCTCCACATTCCAACTTGAAGGATGAGTGCCACATATATAGTTAATAATGTTTAGCGAATCACCTTCAACTCATAATTTGGAGTAACCTTTACTAACAACACATTTAATGCTTATGAATGTAGCCTCCGCCTCTGTACAGTGACCATTTTATGCATAGTCAAATGATGATGTAAAAATAATTCTCCCAAAGGATGAGTAGCTAATTGATAATGAAAGATTTAAATTCTAAAATGAATAGAGTTAATTGATAAGAGACAAGGTGTTAATTGGAAATACAAATAGAAAGTTGAAGTAGAGAAATATGAAATTTTTAAAATAAAATATATGTATTGTTTCATTCATAATTGAAAATAATTCTTATTTTCATAATTAAATTTTGCATCATTTTTAAAAAATTCATTTTAAAGTAAAAGTATCTATTTGATTTTCTTAATATTTTAATCTATTGATTTTTAATTTATTTTTTCTTTTGTTTTAATTCCATAATAATTATTGTCAGACCAAATTAACTTAATAATAAAGAGTTTCATTTTCAAATGTTCTAGGAAGAGGGTTGTGACATCCTCCCCCCTTATATTGTGCATCTTCCCGATGCACTTATGGGTGCCAAATGAAATTTAACATTCATTGATCAAGATTCTTTTATTGGGTCTCATTATCCAACAATTATTGTTTCAACTTATTCATTCATATTTCATCATTTATCAAATTTATTTGTAATAACAATATATGGTGTAAATTAAGCTATCCAAACATAATCATCTCAAAGATGGGATAAACATCAATTAAAATAAATATTTGCTTCAACAATAAGAGAAAAATATATCCATTCCACAATAATTCATAAAATGTGTAAAACCATATTCATTCCAAGAGTAAGTCAAAATAATGTATTTTCTTCAATAATAAGTCATAAAATAAACCTCACTTCAACATTAAAACATCAATGTATTTGCATCCCAACAACAAATCAACAATAAGCCAATAGTAATTCATAAAATGAATCCAATTCCAACAATAAGTCTCAAAATATGTCATTTTCAACAATAAGTCATAAACTGTATCCATCTCAACAATAAGTTAACAATAAGTCAAAAAAAATTCATTCCAACAATAATTTATAAAATATACTCATTCAAACAATAAATCATAAAATGTATTCACTTTAACAAGAAGGTGTAATCATAAAATTTACCAATTAAATCAACAAGGTATAAAGGTATCTTATCCAAACATTAAGGAATAAAGTTTAAACAATAATTTCAAGGTCATAAGGTAAATATATATATTAAAATATTCAAAAATAAGTCAAATGAACCCCTCAAAATGTCCAAGAATCAAAGAAGGCCAAATTAAAATTTGAATTTTACCTACACAAGTAGGAAATAATCAATAAAAATAATTTAACAATGAAAATAAGTTTTGCAAAAGGTTCAATTTGTAGTTCAAAAATATTATGCACTTTTAATTTATGCAAGTCATAGTAGGCTCAAGGCCTAACTTTCGAACCTTGCTCTGATACCACATGTAATAACCCAAACTAGTAGTCCAAAAATTACTGCTGATTTTTTTTCTTTCTTTGTTGATCCATGCTCTTCAATCCTTCTGAGTTCTTGCTCCTGTACAACCAAGAAAGTGAAATCTCCTACTTCTATTCCCTCTCTTTTTCCTGAGAAATTACTACCCTTGGAATTACATGCAAAGAAAAAAAATGAATGATGAAAGAAAAGTGACTATGAAGAATTCCAAAATTTTCCTCCCCCTTGAAAGAGGCTAAGGGTCATATTAATAGAACATGTGTATTGGTTCAACGATCGAGATTTGATGGAAAAAATCAGTGGTCAAGATCGAAGAAGTGAAGATGGAAGTTTCCATTTTGACTTGTGAGAAGATAATAATGAGTTTTTAATTTAAAAAGATGGATAAATGCACTTGAATTTTCCCATTTTATGCATAGTTAACTGATGATGTCGAAAGAATTTTCCAAAAGGATGAGTAGTTAATTGATAGTGAAAGATTTGAATTCTAAAATTAAAAGAGTTAATTGATAGGAGACAACGTGTTAATTGGAAATACAAATAGAAAGTTGAAGTAGAGAAATATGGCAACTTTTAAATAAAATATATGTATTGTTTCATTCATAATTGAAAATGATTCTTATTTTCATAATTAAATTTTGCATCATTTTTTTAAAATTTATTTTAAAGTATCTATTTGATTTTCTTAATATTTTAATCTATTGATTTTTAATTTATTTTTTCTTTTGTTTTAATTCCATAATAATTATTGTCAGACTGACTTAACTTAATAATAAAGAGTTTCATTTTGAAATGTTCTAGGAAGAGGGCTGTGACAGTTGTAATGTTTAAGGCCACCAACCCTAAGGAGACACCAATCACATTATTTAGGAGCACCAACTCCAAGGAGGCATCCACTCACTTACTGAGCACCAACTCAGTTTTCTAATGGCACCAACCAATTATATTTACAGTGAAAATATATGGAGCTACAACTCTAAATTACAAATGATTCAAGATTGAATCCAATTCAATGCTATAGAAATATTTTTTAACTACTCATATTCTGCTCTAGTTATCTACAAGAAATCTCTCTCCTGCTGCTATCTCAACATCTCATTTCTCTTCTCTACTGTTCTCTTTACCCCTTCTCTTTTGTATCTCACACAACTCTTCAACTCAATGTATATCCTAGACGGTGTCTCTATATGTCGCTCAAGGTCTTCCTCTCACAACATGTGCATAGAAAACATCCTAAATCACTCATACAACCACAATAATTAGTCATTCAACTTCTTTCTTAGCTTCTACAACATGCCATCTCACCTCAAGCCTTGCACCATCAAAATCATTCAATGCACTTTCTATTTAAATAGCATATGCCAATCTTAGGTTTTGATATGCATTTAATTCATATTCTTGTATGCTTGATCTTTGTTCTAGATATGACAAATTTGCTATTTTTAGTAACCTGTAAACCCTAGATCACATATGCAATAAATAACTTTTGTTGCATGATTGATCTGTATTTGATTTTTGATCTTTGTCTTTGTGAAGTTGTCTACACATCTAATCACTAATCAAAATGAGTAGATGGAGCCGTTAAACCAATTAAATTCAGCTTATGTGTCAATTTATAGCTATTTCCACCACTTAGCCATTATAGAATGAAATCTTTGAATTTAGGCCTTCGATCTACAATCTTTGCGCCTAGATTTGATGCTTCTCATTTAGCTACTCAAACTGTAAAACATGACCATTAGATTAAAACTCTTTAAAATGGTCTCATGGATTTTAATTAGGGCACCAAGTGAATATTCTTCTTTGGATGCTTTATGGTTGATGTCACTAGGGACATGCATCATCATACCATGTTCCCGTAATACCGATGCATGGACCTACACACCCTCCAAGGGAATAGCAGGAGGATGCCATCTGTCCACCTACATCATCACTTTGTACACATGTCTGTTGAATGAACAAGACAACTGAGAGGGGGGATGAATCAATTGTATCTAATCAAAACATCAAAAAGCCCTCAACAAAAATAAGATCCACATGCATTCAATGAACACTTATTATGTTAATGTGATTAATCACAAAATGAAGATAAAAAAACTAAAATAGCAACACCATACACAAGAGAACATTATATTTACATGGAAAGCCCAATGAGGGAAAAACCATGATGAGGATTAATTGTAATATAAGTAATTGTAAAACCGATACAAAAGGGCTCATTGCAAGAATAGGACACACTATCCAAAAAGGCTCACAGCTAGGGCTCACTACCATAGAAAGAACAAGAAGATAGAAGATAAATTTTATACAGAGAGAAATTTTTCAATGCAACAAGGAATCCACCACAATGCTCCAAAAATTTTGCAGTCTAGAATGAAAGACTTCAAACACCTTCAACTCACTACATTCAGGAATCCAATACTTTGAAGTTCAAACTGCTTTGCTCAAATTCACATTACACACATCACTTGTATTGACCTCACATCTATCTTTCTTCTCTCTTCATTATCTCTCATCTCACAACAAATCCACTCTTATTTATATCAACCTCAACCTTAAACATCTTCTCCAAGGTCGACATTCTATCTATTGTATTTATAAATTCAAATTAGGTCAAAACCTAAACATTCTTGTGGTGAATAGGAATGAAAGGGGACCAAAACAACACTTAATTGAGACCCAAAATTAAGTCTCACATGCCACACTACACATCCATTAATACTTGAGCATTTTTGAATGTAGTGTAGACACCAAGTTGATTGTTACCTACAAAAACACATTAAAAATTGAGTACATGCTTTCAAAAATTTCAATACACCTAACAAAAAATCCTCTTGACAAGAAAAAGAGAAAAAAACTATTAACTCTCCTTAAAAATAAAAATTCATAAAAAGAAACTACAGAGAAATTTGGAGCAAATACATTTCTCCCCGACACCTTTGTACAACATTGCAAAACCAATTCTCATACTGGTAAACACAATTTCCTGTCACCAATGATCGAGAACCCAAAATTTTGAATATATAAACCTCTAATGACCTTGAGTGACATAAAAAATCCACACAGACATATCATCAATAAAGAAGAAACATGAAGCATGATCCAGAGCACACTCTGAACACTTGCACACCACTATTTTCTTTGTTTATCAAATTTTCTCAAAAGAACTTGGAAATCAAGTATTAGAGATATTAGATCAGCTCATTACTTCATTCCAACTCATCTCCAAAAACTACAACAAAAGATAGCTCCATGTACTCACAACACTTCCTCAATATCTCAACTACACATGCATAACCTGCAACAACCTATTTTCCACTTTTCCACATTTTTCTCAATATCCTTGACATTTTCATCATACAAAATCTTCCTTAACAGACATATGACATCAATGAAAAAACCAATCAATAGACATCTTGTTGACATCGATGACAACACCTTGATACTTGCAACAATCTCCCCCTTTGTCATTGATGGAAACACATGATGTGAAAAAACATGAAAGACAACACAACAAATCTGAACACACTTTCTTTCCCCCCTGAATGATTTTACAATATGCACAAATTTCTCCATTAATACCTTACAAATTTTCACAAGATACTTTCTCCCTCTTTGACATCAATGGAAAAGGAAAAAAAGTTTTGCATTATTCTCCCCCTTTGACACTAAATCAACATACTTGCTTTGAATACTCCCCCTTAGGAGTATACCCAATCAAACCAATAACTCAATGAAAACACATGGAACTACCTACTCCCTCTGAGAGGTAGCCACCAACATTAGTCCAGAACAAGAAATAGATCCATAGATCCACTGGAATGATGCATCTCCATATGCATCTGGTTCAACGAAGGAGGGGTAATAACCCCCAATCTCTCCCAAAGATACACAAAAGTATCCTTAGTAAATATGTCAACAATCTATTCCTTTGTAGGTACATATTCAAGTTTCATGTCATTCTCCATAACCTTCTCTCTCAAAAAGGGATACCTAATAGATATATGCTTTGTTCTTGAATGCATCACTGGATTCTTTGAAATGTTAATTGCACTTGTATTGTCACAAAAGGTAGATATAGGGTCATCATATATAACTCTAATATCCTTCAATGTCTGTCCCATACACAAAACCTATGTACAACATGATGTTGTTGCAATATACTCAACCTCTACATCAAACAAATAAACTAAATCTTGCTTCTTACTCAACCATGACACCAATCTACATCCAAGAAAGAATGGTCCATCACTTGTACTTTTTCTAACATCAACACAACCAACCTAGTCTCCATCTGTATAAGCACTTAATGTGAAACCAATATCCTTAAGATACCATAAGCCATAATCTAGAGTGTCTCTTAAATATGTAAATATCCTCTTTACTATTGCAACAACACTTCTTTAGGATCTTCTTGAAATCTAGCCACAAGAAAAACTACATGCATGATATTCGGTCTAGTATCAATTAGATATAGCAGTCCACTAATCATAGATCTATATTTTCTCTGATCAACCTTAGGTAAATCATTATCTTTGCATGCTTCACTCATTATTTTAGGTTCATCTTTAGAAAGTAAATATAGATTTACCTCAACTTCAACAAATTTTCTTTTTGTCAATACACCTTTCCTTTTGTCTCCAATGAGTTTTTCTTCAGAATTATTCATTTGCACATACTTAGGGGTCTTAGGGGTCTTCTCTAGAGCTTCTTCCTCTTCATTTTTCACTTCTTCTTCATCACCTTTTTCTTCTCCTACTTCTTTGCAATTAGGTTCATCTAACACATATCCATCCTTTGCAATTGAATTCTGCAAGTTTTCATCAACCTTAACATTTGCACTTTCAACTATGTTTCTTAGCCTTTTGTTGTAACATCTGTAAGATTGTCTTTTAGTAGAATATCCAAGGAAGATACCTTCATTAGACCTTGCATCAAACTTTCCTAAGTTTTCTTCTCTTTTGATATAACATTTTCTTCTAAATACTCTAAAGTACTTCACAGTAGGAATCCTTCCATACCATAACTCATAGGGAGTCTTTATGCTATTAGGTTTGTCTTGTACTCTGTTAAGTATGTAAACAACAATATGAATTGCTTCTTTCCAGTAGACTTCTAGTAGATTTTCCTCTTTCATCATAGTCCCAACAATTTCTTGAATCATCTAGTTTTTTCTCTCAGCCACTCCATTCTGTCGAGGAGTTCTAGGGGTAGAAAAATGCCTCTTTATTCCATGAACTTCAAAAAAAATGTTGAACTCATTAGAGGAAAATTCACCACCTTTGTTAGACCTCAAACATTTTATTTTTAGATCCATTTCATTCTCAACCATATCTTTATACACCTTGAATTTATCTAGTGCATCAAATTTTTCTCTATGAAAAGTAACCCATGCCATTCTAGAATAATCATCAATCAAAAGCATAAAGTACCTGTCACCTTGTAGACTTATCACTCTTGTAGAAACGAAAAGATCTATATGAATTAATTCTAAAAATATGGTAGTAGATTGTTCCTTTCTCTTGAAACTACTCCTTACTTTCTTTCCAAAATGACAATCCCTACAGACAACATTGATAGGCTTTGTGATTCTTGGTAGGTCTCTCATTGCATGAAATGAACTGATTCTCACCAAATTATCAAAATTCAAATGATATATCCTCCAGTGGCATAACCAACTATCACTAATATGCGACATAAAGCAATGACCATCAACACCCTTAAGTTGATAAATGTTTCCATTTGTTCTCTTACCAACAACAATCACAATTTGGGCCCTTTTCTAATCTCACATGTTTTATATTTAAAAACAAGATTGTATCACTTACTACACATTTTTCCAACAATCAAAAGGTTATACCTTAAACCCTTAACATAGTAAACATTGCTAGTGTTATGCTTGCCATCAAAATTGATTGAACCTATTCCACAAATCTCAGCTCTTGAATCATCTCCAAATTTAACTAGTCCTCCATCATATTTTTTAAGTTTAATGAAGTTACTCTTGTCTCTAGTCATGTGATTAGAGCAGCCACTATCAACAACCTAGTAATTATTATCCTCTTTAACATGAAAACTAGACACCAAAGTACCTTCAACCTTATCCTTCTTCTCTAGAATACATTCCTTCACACACCTTTCAGAGTTAGTAGAACTAGGTTCTTCTTTTATAGCAAGAAATAAGAATTCATTATCATCAAAGTCTCCATAATCAGATTCATCATTAGAAAAACTAGCATCATCTCTAACATAAAAATCTTTCTTAACCATCTTTCCTTTATTCTCCTTACTCTTATTCTTTACATCTCTTTTCGGACATCTAGAAGCATAATGACTTATATCACCACAACTAAAACATTTGAAAGGTAATTTACCTTTATACTTACTGGTGCCCTTCTTCATTCTCCTTACGAAATTAGCTTCCACATCATCAAGATCTTCCTTATCTGAATCTTCAACCTTTTCTAATACTCTAGCTTTGAAAGCAATCTTTACAGCTATACCATTTTTCAAACCCTTTTTCCTAACTTCAAAAGAAGTTAGTTTACCAATCATTTGATCTCTAGAATAATTATCAAGATTCACAATTTCCTCAATGGAAGATACCTTCTCACTATAATAATTAGGAAGAGACCTGCAAACTTTCTTTACCACTTTAGATTCTTTGACTTGTGCACCAAGACCTCTCATTGCGCTCGCCATCTCATCAACTCTTTGCATGTAGATTTTGATTGTTTCATCTTCATACATATGTAGGGTGTCAAATTGTGCCTTCAAATTTTGCAACTTTGCTTGTTTGAATTTTTTATCTCATTCATAAATGCTTTGTTTCTTATCCCAAACCTATTTAACAGTCTTCAAACTCATAACTTTTACTAATTTAGTATTTGAAAGACTATTCCCAATAATAGATCTTGCCTTAGCATTGATGTCATATGCCTTGATCTTTGTACTTGTACTTGTACCATTTGCAGGTGGAGTATATGTAGTTTGATAAGCCTTTTCAACCTCAAGTCCTTGAGTTTCCAGATATCCTTCCATCTTTGTCTTCTAGAATGCATAATCTATACCATCAAATCTAGGGCATTTCAAAGAAACCTTGTTCACCATTTCAGATCTACCTCAAACGGTTAAGCTCTTCTTAAGGAATCTTGCTATGATACCATTTGTTGAATGAACAAGACAATTGAGAGGGGGTGTGAATCAATTGTATCTAATCAAAACATTAAAAACACTCAATAGAAATTAGATCCACATGCATTCAATAAACCCTTATTCTATTAATGTGATTAATCATGAAATGCAAATAACAAAAACTGAAATAACAATACCATAAAGAAGATAACACCAGATTTACATGGAAAACCCAATGAGGGAAAAACCACAGTGAGGATTAGCTCACAATATAAGTAATTGAAAAATTGGTACAAAGTGGCTGACTGCTAGAATAGGACACACTATCCAAAAAGGATCACATCTAGGGCTCACTACCACAAAAAGAACAAGAAGATAGAAGATAAATGTTACATAGAGAAAACTTTCTAAATGCAACAAGGAATCCACCACAGTTCTCCAACACTTTCACAGTCTAGCATGAAAGATTTTGGACACCTTCGACTCATTGCATTCAGGAATCCAATACTTTGAAGTTTTCACTGCTTTGCTAAAATTTTCATCACACACATCACTTGCATTGACCTTGCATCTGTCTTTCTTCTCTCTTCATTCTTTCACATCCAACTCTCAAAAAATCTACTCTTATTTATATGAACCTCAATCTTAAACATCTTCTCCAAGGTTGGAATTCTATCCATTGTATTTACAAATTCAAATTAGGTCAGCTCCTAAACATTCCCACGGTGGATAGAAATGAAAGGGGACAAAAACAACACTTAATTGAGACCTAAAATCAAGTCTCACATGCTACACTACACATCCATTAATACTTGAACATTTTCAAATGTAGTGTAGACACCAGGTCGGCCGTTACCCATGAAAACACATTAAACATTAAGTACATGCTTTCAAAACTTCTAATACACCTAACCACGAATTCTCTTGATACAAACAAGCGAAAAAAACCATTAAATCTCCTTCAAAACCACAAGTCCTAAAAATAAACTATAGAGAAATGTGGAGTGAATACATTTCTCCTCGACACCTCTATACAACACTGCAAAACCAATTCTCATATTGGTAAACACAAATTCCTCTCACCAATGATCCAAAACCCAAAATTCTGAATATAGAATCCTTTGAAAACCTTGACCAAAATACCAAATCTACATAGGCATAGCATCAATATAGAAGAAATGTGGAGCACAATCTAGAGCACACTCTGAACACTTGTACAACACTATTTTCCCCGTTTATCAAATTTTCTCAAAAGCACTTGGAAATCAAGTACTATAGATATCATCTCAGCTCATTACTTCTTTCCAACTCATCTCCAAAAAATGCAATAGAAGATAACTCCATGTACTCACAATACTTCCTCAATAACTCAAATACACATGCACAACCTGCAACAACTTGTTTTCCTCTTTTCCATAATTTTCTCAATATCCTCAACATTTTCATCATGCAAAATATTTCTTAACACATAGATGACATCAATGAAAAAAATAATCAGTAGATATCCTATTGACATCAATGAGAACACCTTCATACTTGCAACAATTTCATCATGAAAACCATACATTTTACTTTATAAAGAGCTTCGAACACGATCCCACCAAGACGCTTGTCACTTCCCCGCACTACTACAGGGCTAAGCTGAGGACCCACCATACTCTCAATGGGCTAGTGGAACACTACCATGTCTCCCTTCTAATATCATACTCCACTAACCATTTCTCATCAATTTTTTCTTTGCGCTCATTTTTGTACTATTTTTGCACACATGCCCCACCAGAGGCGGGGACCCTCTTTCCTGCTTTTGATTTCTTGTTTTCACTTTAGGTCTTACCTTTTCCCCTTAAGGGATAGGTTCCTTGAAATTTTGATTCGCTTTACTTGTTGATTTTTTAATGATTTTATTTTCACTTTGAGTGTGTTCACTTTGCGGCAATTGATCTTATATGGATGCTTGGAATCATTGGTTTCATTGAATTTTCATTTGGTATTGAATTTGGCTAAGTTTGAGAGAGTCTCGTGAAATCTGCTAGAGGATGGGCTCCCCGAAGTCATAGGTTTTTGTGGAATTCTCCAAGGACCGGATTACCTGAGGTAATAAGTTTCGCTAAATCTGTCATCACCTAGAATCCATGAAGTGTGCTTTTTGCAAAATTCTTCTCATCGCAGATTCCCCAAATTCCTTGGCATCCCAAATTTTCCGAGCTTCTCTTGGATGTCTTATCAAAGCATTTATGAGTCTCTGTAATCATGCCAATGGTCATTAATGTAGGTTTTAATACAATTTTTTTGTGCGATTTATATGCTTTCAGACACCACTATTCATTTTTCATTTTGAGAAGTTTATGCTTTGAGCTGCATTGAAGTGCTTGGGTGAATTGAAGGTTTGGGTGTTTCTTACTAGTGGATTTTGTTGGTTGCTCGATTAGGGTTTCTCTGCTTGCTTTTGTGCTTCATCGTTGATTTTCTAGGTTGTAAGGTATGGTTTCAAACCTTTTGTGAATCCTATGAATGTTTGCAATATGAATTTTCATGGCCTATTTGGATTGTAATGGAATAATTTCTTGAGGTCACAATCTAAATTGCATTTCCGATTTGATTTCATGGTTCTGATTTTGAGTTCCTATTATCCTGGGTCATGGTTCCATTTGACTCAATTGTAATCTACTTTTTGGGAATGGGTTTCATTGCAATATCATGTGGTTTGGTTTGATTAAGCTTCTGATTCAAATTCATTTTATTTTCTTTCATGATCATTCGAAGTTGGTAAGTGAAATTAGGGCACATTTGTATATCATTATAAACTATGGTTTTTGGTTTTGATTGTTTTGATACTACATTTTGAGTTTATATGGCATGGACTAGGGCATGTTTAGTTGAAAATCTATTTGCTTGTGGTCCTGTGTGAATTCAAGGTTGATAGATGCATTCAAAATAAAACCCTAGTTAATGATCTTAAGGGTCATGCTTGCAATCTTGAGCAATTTATTAATGACTTAGTGGGACTCCAATTTGAGTTTCATTCAAATTGTGGATATCATTATTGAATTGAAAATTTAGTCTTAGCTTGCAAATGAAAGTATTCCAATACGATTGTCTTTTATGAGCCAAAGAGTTCAAAAGCTTGTTCGCGTAATCCATTTCCTCATAGTAAACCTGAAGGTTAGTCTTTCACATAATCCTTAGGACTGTGGAAAACCCGAAGTTATATCTTTCACTGAAGTCATTTTGTCGAGGATTCTTCGAGACCTTTGGCTTTCATGGATTTCATCCTTAGGTGGATTCCCCAAAGTTTTGAGGTGTTATAAATCTTATAAGTGGTGTGAGATGGTATGATGCAAATTGATCACAATAGACTGAATTTGAAGTATTTGAAGTGTCTATGGAAAAGGCTTAGTATCTTTTTCCTCCCTTCACGAAATCCACATGGTCAAGAAAAACCTGAGATATCTATCTTCGTGGAATCCTTGTGTCTCCAGATTCACCGAAATCCACTGGCACCTGAAATCCCCGAGCTCTTAAAAAACCCAAGGTACGTTTGAAGCTTGATCTTAAGGGAAATGGGGGATCGTTTCTATAGATTTGAAGGTATTTTGTGTTTGATTATTTGAAAATATGGCTAATTATTTCTCTTTACAAAATTCACTTACTCATGGAAAGCCTGAGGATTCCTCCTTCATGGAATCCATGAGGGGTCGAATACCCTAAAATCCCTTGATAGTCAAAAATATGTGAAGTGCTTCAAAACCCAAAATTTTCTTTAAGTTTGATTTTAAGGGTTTATCATGTGATTTCATGGATTCAAATGATGACTAATGATTAATCTGATGATAAATTTGATGATGCATTAGTGTTATAATGGTTAATTATGCTCATAATTTTAGTGATTATGGTCTTTTCTAACCAAATGCGGGTAGAATCCAGCAAGACTAAGGGTTCCAAAACAAAATCTACTGAACTAGTTGATGACACCTTTGAAGTGCCTATATCTTTTCAATGTGTCAACAGAGTCTAGTCCTGCTTCCTGTCAAATATGCCCTGGAGGTCCTCTTTGCCGATTAATATTTTGCAACTCTGAGCTCATCTTGCAAATACCTTTGCTATAAATTTTTTTGGTACATATGGTAACATGCCTATTCATTTTAATGCCTCCTACATGAGTTTTGATATGCTTTTTAATCCTTTTCTAACTGCTACCGGGCCAAAATTGGTTTTTCAAAAAGTTCCAAATTTTCAAATTCTAAGGGCAACCCATTTCTCATGTTGGTCTTAAACATCTCTAGCTCCATTTTCATAAAAAAAAAAGGTCATTTGATACATTATTTTAATGTATTTTGAGTGCGGTGAACATGGCACGAGGGCCAATTTACAAAGGAGGTACCTAATTTTGGATGGCTGGAAAATTTTTGATTTAAAATCCATGTTTTAAATAATTGATTATGATCACACGCAAAAAATCACGGCTCCAAGTGTCCCGATTTGTACGTAGTGAATTTCCTCCAATTGGGCAGTAGGCGTAATTAAAATATGCATTTTTTCTAATGTTTCAAATGCTTATGTATCATCACCCATCACTATTATGTATCTCCTTTTTTCTCATTGCATTTGAGCTATGTGGTGGTATGCTTCATATCGTGCATCGCAGTTTTGTATCTGTATCTTCTCAATGTATTGGTGATGCAAGATGGTGCTTTCTCCTCCATGTCGCACATCGCTATTATCTTATTCCCTTTTCTCTTTGCATTCGTGATGCACAATATGCATGTGTTTGAAGATGGTGAGACCATGAAAAGCATCCATAGCATTTATTTGATGGAAATTTTGATGGAGAAGTGGTATGTGGTGAAATAATCAAAATAGAAAGTGGATAGGTAAATGTTTTCCTGCAGCCCACTAAAAGAATTAAATTCTTTTATAATGTGAAAACAAAAACTTTCTTTGCTGGACAGTAAAATTGTAAATGCACAGGCCAGAGGGGTTTTATACAACAGAATGAAGATGAATGAAATGGATTTTCACAGTTAAAAACAAGATATTTTTCAGCTGTAGGGCAAATTAAATAGGGGGAAGAAAGTCTTCCCAGTTAAGGAATAATTTTTTATTGCAGGGAAAGTGAATGAAGAAGCAGGAAAATAGAGTGTAGATGGGGATTTTTCATGTACAAAGGGCAGTTATTGATCAATGGGGCTGATTTTTCCAGATGTCTATTTTGGATTTCCATTTAGGGTTTTGCATTTTCCTTAAATGTGGTTTTTTTGCTTCATTTCAAGGGGTTGGTTGCTTTGTAATTAATCATGAAGAGCATTGTAATGAGAATACAAAGCATTTTAGAGTTAAGTCTTAGGGTTTGAGTTTGTCAATATATATGCAATTTTGATAGCAATACTAGCAAAATAATACTAAATGGTGCAATTTCAAGGCCATTTTCTCTCCTATGTATTTGTTTTATAAGCTTTGAATAACATAATCAATGATTGTCTTATTTTTCTCCATTGATTTCCAGTGGATGTTTAGTTTTGTTCTTGCTTTTTGATTCAAAGAATTAATGTAAATGCTTGAGTGAAGCTATTGGTTTATGTTAAATTGAGTGCTAGGATTATGATAAGAAGTGGTGGTCGAGATATAATGTTGAAATACTATAATGCAGTATCTTCAAAGCTTAATTGGTGTCATGTATGAAACTGTTATCAAGTTGTCTAGGTATTGGAATTGACTTTGTTCCAAGGATGAGGAACTGATCTAAGTGATGTATTCATGTTACACTTAGTTGGTTAATTCAATAAAAAATCACTTAAAATCAAATTTACTTATGCATCTCATTGTAATTTTGTGTGTAATTTAATGAATTATATCTCTCATGTTTAATTTGGACATTGCCATGAAGTTTAGCCAAACCTTTAGGGTAATGTTTATGTTAAGTATATAAAGGAGAATTATTTTTTACAATGTTTTGGATGCTTTGGTACACAAGAGTATCATATACAAATTTTTGGGATCACCCTCCTGGGTTTCACAGAGCCCAAAGTGTAGGGGAGAAAGGGGTTTTAATTCATTTTCCTGTTCATTGGAAAAATATCTCCTTGAATCTGACCATTAGGCATGGCATCCCTTTAGGATTCAAGTGGATTTCAGATTTGGGGACCAAAAAATTGGCGAATCCGCTAGGGAAAGCTCCAGGATTATCCATTTGAAAAGAGTCAATCAATTTGTTGATATGTAGTTTTGGGTCAGATAATCCATGGACTTGCATACTTGAAGGAGATTGCTGCAACATTTTTGGTGTATTCTTGAAGTCTAGTGCTCTGTTGGTGGAGAGAAATCATAAATACAAAGATCTTGGAAGAAGCTTTCTACTGCTTGAAGATATTTTCCTCTTTCAAAGAGGTGGTGACTCTACATAATATTCTACATCATCAGAAGAGTTGGTTGCAACAGTTCTTAGGTATTTTTTCTATTGCAATATTTCTGTATGAAGGTTTTCAACAAAGGTTCTAGTTAATATATCCACTTATCCAGTACTCTGAGGTACTAGTAGAAAGGGAAATCAGAAAATAGGATATTCTGAAAGAGATATTGAGAATTGAATAGTTGTAGAGGAAATAAATTTTATTTTCAAATATGTATTGCTGTCCTAGTTCCCCCTCTACAAGTTGTAACATCATTCCTAAAACATAGCCATGTCCTCAAAGAAAGGTGTTCACAATTGAAAGATATGACCCTCTGGATTTTAGTCAAATCCAAGGTTATCCACATTTTGTCCCATGAAGAATTAATGAATATTTTCCTAAGTTTAGAGATCTTGAAAATTCAGCATCACAACTTGTATAGGGTTTTGTTGATTTAATGGAAGATTGTCAAATCAAAGAAGAGGATGATATCATGAAGTTTTTTGTAAGAACTTTAGAAGATACTGCTGAAATTTGGTTTTCTAGTTTTCCAGTGCATTCCATATGTTCATGGCAAGAGCTTGGAACTCTTTTCATTGATCAATTTGATAGAATAGAAAGTGATAATAAGTGTTTGTTTGAAATTAGAAATCTGCATGTCTAGGAAGAATGTGAAGAAAAATATGAGAACAAAGTTGAATCCATATCATGTATTGATGCATTGTGTGATATAGAAATATTTGAAGATGAATCCTCCTATGAATTTCATGATAGATTCATGGAATTTCTATTTGCTATACCAGTACTAAATAGACAAGATGAATCAATATGAATTGATATTATTTATGAAGGACTTGAGCTAGGTCTGAGTACCATGCCAGCTGATTAGAAGCCCCTTAACCTCAAGTTTTTATATCAATGGCTTTCAATGATTGAAGAAATGATAAAGAAATATGGGAACCATCTCTTGGCTAGCCTATGTGATGTTACTTTTTCTAAATTTCATCAAATAGATCTAGATGGTGTAACAAAAGACAATGATCATGCATCATTTAGTGGTGAGAATTTTGTTTCAAATCAGCCCATGGAAAAAAATGTATGCAAATAAAGATTGTAGCCATAATAGTCAAGAGGAAAGACATGATAAGATGAATAAAACATGTGAAATCACTCCTATTTTCTTTGAAAATATGGAAGTAAAGAGCCAATTTTTTGTATCAAAATAAGGCCGCAGTGATGACGATGACACTAAATTCTCCTCTATGGACTTTGAATATACAGTTGAAGATTATGCTGATTCTGAAGTTTCATGTCTTCATGGTGATAGCTATAGTGTTATGGATGTAAATATACAACCAAATGAGAAGCATGCTTATCCTAGTCACTGTGATGATTGCAATTCTGCTTGCAGCCTTAGTAACTATTAATCTTTTCAAGAGAAGGAAGCAAAATTAATTTCTTCAAGTGGAAAGTGTTTCAACAATGAAAATAATGATAATTTTTTTGAACCTTGCACAAGAACAAGATAATGGATATGAACTAAATATCTTATTTGAAGAAGAAATGTGTAACCAATAGTGTTATGATACACTTGGTCATACCAATTCTACAAGTGTGTGTAGCATTGGTGAGAATTTTCATGGTGATGAGACAAGGGGCTAGTTGATTCAGGGAATGCTTTTGAGAATTTCAATGTATCAAATGAAAATGACAAAGTGTGTAATGAATTTTAGTTGGAGAGATCATCCACAAGTAGTTGCAATGAAGAAAAAAGTGATGTTTCTCAGCTTGATAGTGAGGAATGTGACCTTTCTAATTGTTGCAACATTATGAACAAGGAATGGGATATGTATGCAAGAGATTCATTGGATGAATTGGTTTGGGTAGTTGATTATGAGGAGCATGCATATGTTGGTAGTGAAATTTATGAATAAGGAACTCCTTTCTTGTTTGACTCTTCACCTTCTTCTACTCCTTTTTTTGGCTTTGAAGTTATCACAAAATGTTTGCATGATGATAGCATTGATGAAGTTGTACATGAAAGTGGAAATGTAAAGACAAATGCTAATACAACTAATGATAGTTTTTGTGATGAGTTTGCTCTTGAAGAATATGATTGTGTCAATCACATGGATGCATATGAGGATCTTTTTCTGGATCTACAACTCATAGTATTTCTCATGAGTAATATGTTTCATACATTCATGTTGATGCAACTGGAGGTAATGCTGAGTATGATACTCCTTGTATTAGTGAATGTGTTTTGAACACTCACTATGAGGGTTTTATTGAAAAATAAATTTGAGTCATATGAACTTGCACTTGAAGCTTCTTTCTATGACAACATGATTAATGTTGATGATCTTGTTTATGAACCTAAAGTGGAAGACATTGTTTGGGATGCTAATGCATTTTATGAATGCTATGATTTGAATGTGGACAATGGACTTGTGGATGCTGATAATCCATGTTTTTAAAACCTTGATACATATGATAATGTGAGTGGGTTGAGTTGTTGGGATGATGACAAACTTGCTCGTGATGCAATTCAGTTGAAGGAGTTACAAATGTGTGAGCATTCTTTACTTAATACACAAGAGGATTGCAAAAATGTTTTTGAAGAATGATATCTTTTCTAAGCATAATCATTATGAAGGGGTTAGTAAATGTGATAAGACTATGTATTCATGTGGTCTTGATCATTATCCTCATACTTTGTCACCTGCCATAAAATTAGAAAATGAAATGAGTGGCAGTGATGTAGCCTATGTTACTTTGTTGCCATGTGATAGTAAAACTAAACATGGAGCAAGTTCTTGCTTGTTCAAAGGCAACCTGACACTTGTTTTTGCAAAAATGAGGTTGCTCATGTTGCTATGGTGTGATAGAGGCATGTATGGGTTGAAGGAGATCAACTCCTTTAATAGATTGGTGTTTGACAGGGGTAAGAATTGACTTCCCTTTTTCATTTTGAAATTAAAAGGACTCTGTCACCCAATGATTTTGGCACTCGGTTTGCTCTTCCAGAGGATTTTGAAATCTCACTCTATTCACTAATGAAAAGATGCCCCCAGAAAGAGCCACTGATGGCACCTTCAAATTTTGCAAAGTTGAAGTGCCTATATCTTTTAAATGTGTCAACAGAGTATAGGCCTGCTTCCTGTCAAATATGCCCCAAAGGCCCTCTTTTTCGATTAATATTTTGCAACTCTGAGCTCATCTTGCAAATCCCTTTGGTAGAATTTTTTTTGGTACATATGGTAACACGCTTGTTCAATTTCATGCCTCCAAGATAAGTTTTCATATGCTTTTCAATCCTTTTTTGACCACTACCGAGCCAAAATTGGTGTTCTGAAAAGTTTCAAATTTTCAAATTCTGAGGGAAATTCATTTCTCGCTTTGGTCTAAAATGTCTCCAGTTCCATTCTCATAAAAACCAAAGGTTATTTGATATATTATTTTAATGTATTTTGGGTGCGGCGAACACGTCCCGAGGGCTAGTTTACAAAGGAGGTACCTGATTTTTGATGGCTGGGAAAAAATGGATTTAAAACCCACGTTTTAAATAATTGATTATGATAACATGCAAAAATCACAACTCCGGGTGTCTTGGTTTGCACGCAGTGAATCTCCTCCAATTGGGCGATAGGCATAATTAAAATTTGCATTTTTTCTAATGTTTCAAACGCTTATGTTTAAAATATTTTTGAATATTTTAAACATTATGCAAATGTGAAAGGAGCATTTAGGGAAAATATAAAATGTATTTCAATTTTTTTGGAGGAATAGCAAGTTTAATTCTTGCTTTTGATTGGTCTAGACATGGTAGCTCAAGGCAGCACGATTTGATGGAAAAACTCATCGCCCATTGCTAGTTTGTAGTCTATTTCTCTCATCACATCATCGATGGAGTGATGATGTGTTCTTTCATAGCCCATCACTATTATGTATCTCCTTTTCCTCATTGCATTCGAGATATGTGATGGTATGCTTCATATCCCGCATCGCGGTTTTGTATCTATATCTTCTCAATGCATTGGCGATGCGAGATGGTGCTTTCTCCTCCATGTCGCACATCACTATTATCTTATTCCCTTTTCTCTTTGCATTCATGATGCACGGTATGCATGTGTGTGGAGATGATGAGACCATGAAAAGCATCTGTAGCATTTATTTGATGGAAATTTTGAAGGAGAAGTGGTATGTGGTGAAATAATCAAAATAGAAAGTGCACAAGTAAATGCTTTCCTACAGTCCAATAAAAGAATTAAATTCTTTATAATGTGAAAAAAAAAAATTCTTTGCTGGACAGTAAAATGGTAAATGCACAAGTGAGAGGGTTTTTCTACAATAGAATGAAGATGAATGAAAGGGATTTTCATGATAAAAATCAAGATATTTTCAGCTATAGGGAAAAATAAATAGGGGGAATAAAGTCTTCCCGATTAAGGAATAATTTTGTGTTGCAGGGCAAGTGAATGAAGAAGTAGGAAAAAAAAGTGCAGATGGGGATTTTTCATGTGCAAAGGGTAGTTATTGATCAACGGGGATGAGTTTTCCAGATCTCTGTTTTGAATTTCCATTTAGGGTTTTTCATTTTCCTTAAATGTGGTTTTTTTGCTTCATTTCAGGGGGTTGGTTTCTTTGTAATTAATCACAAAGAGCATTGCAATGAGAATACAGATAATTTTAGAGTTAAGTCTTAGGGTCTGAGTCTGTCAATATATATGTAATTTTGATAGCAATACTAGCAAAATAATACTGATTGGTGCAAATTCAAGACCATTTTCTCTCCTATGTACTAGTTTTATAAGCTATGAATAACATAATAAAGGATTGTCTTATTTATCTCCATTGATTTCTAGTGGATGTTTAGTTTTGTTCTTGCTTGTTGATTCAAAGAATTAATGTAAATGTTTGAGTGAAGCTATTGGTTTATGGTAAATTGAGTGGTAGGGTTCTGATAAGAAATGGTGGTCAAGATATAATGTTGAAATATTGTAGTGCAGTATCTTAAAAGCTTAATTGGTGTCATGTATGAAATTGTTATCAAGTTGTGTAGGTATTGGAATTGACTCTGTTCCAAGGATGAATAACTGATCTAAGTGATGTATTCATGTTACACTTAGTTGGTTAATTCAACAACAAATCACTTAAAATCAAATTTAATTATGTATCTTAGTGTAATTGTGTGTGGAATTTAATGAATTATATCTCCCATGTTTAATTTAGACATTTCCATGAAGGTCAACTAAACCTTTAGGGTATTGTGTCTTTTAAGCATATAAATGAGAATTATCTGTTTGTGGTGTTCTAGATGCTTTGGAACACAAGAGTATCATAAAAACACTGTCGAGATCACCCTTTTGGATTTCATAGAGCTTGAAGTGTAGGGGAGAAAGGAGTTTTAATTCAATCTCCTGCTCATTAACCAAATCTCTCCTTGAATCTGACCATTAGGTCTGGTAGCCCTTTAAGATTCAAATGGATTGTAGTTTTGGGAACCAACACTAGTCAAAGAGGAGCCTACAACTAGAGCTGAAAGGATAAAGTATGACTTCAAGGGAACACGACCAGATTTCAAGATCATTTCAACTTGGGAAAAAGTTGGTGACACAAATATGGGCCTTGTGGATTACGAGGATTTCAAACAAAGAATGTGTTGTAATGCACACATTCCTCTAGCTAGAATATTAGTACACATAGGGTTGGCACAAGTTTTTAGGTTTCCACCTTCAGTGCAATGTCCTAAGCTGATCATAAAATTTGCAAAGCATTATGATTTAGATAAGAGGGTAAATGTTGGTCCTCAAGGCAGAGTAATGGAATATTTGACTGAAGAATATATAGTTGAGGCCTTCAATATTGTATCACATCAAAAGATAGTGAAGGTGAATTTGTAGATAGCACAACAATTCTATGATTTTGATTCAGCTGAGGCCTTAGAGATTATGAATAGTTCTTGGATTGATAAACCCAAGTCTCACTATTCTAAGTTTCCAAAGCAGTTGCATAGAAGTGATTTCAAATTGGAATATAATGATATGATCACTCTCCTTAGCAGAGTGGTAGGATTAGAGAAGGATTTTATCTTTGAAGAATGGATGTTTTATGTTATATCACAAATTAAGAAAGGAATTCATTATCATTGGAATGTCACTACGAGTGACAACTTGGATTTTCAATTGAGGAGGGTGTAGGATACTTAGACATTCACCATGACTTCATATGAACATATATTCTTGCAAGGAATTTCAGGTATAAGGGTATGAGTTGCAAGGGAACAATAGGCCAAGATAGGGTTTATGACGTATACCCTTAGTTACATTTTAATACTTCCAATTATAGGAGGTTCAATGACTCCTTCACAATGTACATAACTAGAACTTTGCAAGGTGCTCTTCACATAAGGATTTCAGCAGAAGCAATGGATTTGATAAGGAAATATGGCTTCTAGTTCATTCAATTCCCAAAGTTCACATATATTAGAGTTCATTGATCTCCGAAGGTTCCTTACAGGCTTTCTAGATATCAAATAGACAAAGTCATATTTGTGGAATTGATAAGGCAACTAGCTGCATTTGATGCTGTTCTAAAAGAAATGCATAAAAAAGGGGTTGGTGAAGATTTCCCCTTGAGATTTGGTGCTTTGGAGGCCTATCCCTCTATTCAAAGTGCACATCATTTTGAAGCTGAGATGGCTCCCTTACATTTGTATTCTCATTCTGATAGAGGTAATTTTGACCCTCATGGAGTAGCTCAGAAGATGGCCAACAAGAATTATAGACATAAAGATCATATTGAGGATTATTAGGCTAATTGTAGAGATGAATTTGAGGTAATAAAGAGGAGATATTTAAGTCTCATTGAAAATGATAAGGCTTCATAGAGTGGGAAATGTGCCAGATTAGGTCTAAGATGAAGAAGGTCCTATTCAATATCATGATTATATGCAATTTTAGAATAAGCCACTCCCCATAGTAAAATGGGTAGAGAATGAAGTGTTTGACTTAGATCAAATCACTGCTCTAGTATTAAGATATTCCAAGCACTGGGTTAAGCATAAGGTTTTGGAACTGGAGGCAAGGGGAACTAAGTTTACTTATGATTTATTGGGGGATTTAGAGTCTCATTCAGAAGAAGACACTGAGAAAACTAAAGATGATACTTCAATTTGTAAGGTCACCTGATCAACACTCTAGAATGTATTTAGGGATCTCAAAATTTTAGATGTTTGACACTATATTAAATATGAGGATGTAAATTTTAATCATGAGATAATGCTTATAATGTAAAATTGATTTTATAGCATAAGTAGTAAATGAAAAGGATAAGAAATTCCTATGTTCATATTAACAATTGGTTTAGATAAATAAATTTATTTTTAGAAACATCTACATAGAAATCAAGTATATGCGAACAATAAAATTTTAAATGGAAGTTTAAAAAGAATATGATGTGAGAAGTGAACCCTATATGAATTACATCCCATATGAATTGTGGTTAAAATGATCTTGTGGTTAAGCTGATTTATTTGTTTTATGATATGTTGAGTATGAGTAAACTTATGTTGCTCCATCTATGTTTCCATGTTTCACATATTATGGTGGTTGAGTGTTATCCGAGCACATGCTTGAAAGAATCGAGAAGGTGGAAACAAGCTTCATGTGATAAGGGATATATATATATATTCATGTAAGGTGTTGACCAATGGATGGAAAAGAGAAGGTATGGATTCACTTGTCCATTTCACCTTACTAGATTTCTATGGCTATGCTATTGACCTTTGCGTATTTGGTTTATGTGTATGTCATAAAATTGTATCTCACCTTGTTATTTAGTTGTCTATATGTATATACATTCTATATTTAATTTTATATAGTATGCAATTATTATAAGACTGTAAAATAGTCCTAGTTACAATTGTTAGGAATTATGGTTTTGGTTAACCTTATAGTGATTGCTAATAATTTATTATGATGTTATAATCTATTCAAGATAGATACATGATATAACACATCAAGGTAAACAATAGCTTCTTGGAACACATTATCTAATTGATAGGTGAGTTGGTAGATCAGTGATAATTTGAGATCAATAAATTCTTGAAAATTTACTTTATTACAATATTCTTAGGTTGTTGAAGATAATATTTTTATACTAACACAATTAAAATTGTTTTTGTTCTTTAGAATAAATAATTGATTGAATAGATGATTTTAAATTTAAAAGCAATAGTCAAAGATGAATTTGTCAAATTATAATTGTGGAGATTTCAATTATTTGATTAATAGATGATTTTGAGATTGATAGATTTCTTAAAAGTGTAGTTAAAGTTGAATTTGTTAAAATATAAATTCTAATACAATATTGAGGATCAATGGACTAACAAAATTAAATCATCAATAGATAACGTGATTATTTATTCAATGATTATTTCATTTTACCTTTGAATTATTTATTCAAAGATATGAAGTATCAAAGGCCATTATTATGAGATGGGTTCTCTTCATTGTAGATGCCTTGCAAGCCAAACAAATATTCACTAGAAATGTGTGTTGTCATAATAGTATCTGCTTTCTGTATCTTACTGTTAAAGCATCCTAATTCTTTAACTGATTTTATAAACATAAGCCTTACATTACATTAGAATGGTTTGATATAAAAATAAATAAATAAAACGATATAAATTAGCAAGTCAAATAGAAAAATAGGTTTTAGAAGACTAATATAACTTGATCCATATATATATATACTCCTCTAATAGAATTGAAATATATAAATATATTAATCTTTGATTTATTATCCAGCAACAAATATTACTGGATGCAATTAATATATGAGTGTAAAAAAAAAAAAAATACACCTACAAATATGGGGCCTCGAACTCAGGAATGGGTGGTAGATAGGGGATGGTTAATTATTAACTCAGAGGTCTTACTCTCACTGTAGGAAGGAGACCACGTTTCCCTGAGACATGCTGTCACCAGTACACGTGCCTTTTCTATGCTTCCACGATTTGCATGTATGTCTATCCGAGCACTTGTAATAAAAAAGAAGGGGTGGGCGGTCTGAAAGAGGATTCTAGGGATGTTATGCTTGATGGATGCCCATAACCATTTTAAAAAAAAAAACCTACCGTTTGCGCACAGGCAGGGAGGATGCTGGCAAAAGGGTGCGGAGTCTGGCTTTGTATGTGCCAATTTCATTTTCTTAAAAAGGTTTCTAAAACCCTTTTCAACAAGTCCATTTTGTGTATATCCAACAACTATTGCATTCCATGAGACTGCAATTCTTTGGGGGCATTAATTTGTTGTCTGTGTATCTTCGATTTTATTATAGGTTCGACCTTTCAACCTTCCATCACTGCAAATTCAACACCATTTTTCGTACAGTTTTCCCAAGATTAAATAAAATTTCTTTCACTTCATCTTATTTTTCAAGTATAAGTGTTGAATGACTTGTTCATTTAAGTTATAATTCAGTATTGTATGATAGCTTTTATCAAGTGTTTTAATGGAGCTTCCAGGGCATTTATTTTGTGCCCTATTTTTGCCTTACATACTAGTTTTTAGAAGTTGACTGCCATTGTTTGAAACTACAGATTCAATACATTAATTTTGGCCACTAATCAAACTAGAAATTACATAGAATAAATTGGATTTCTTTATCGCATTCTATATTTTCTTGCCTTTCCACAGAATATGGGATTTCGTATATGGAAGTTGTGGACTCTATATTAGTAATAGAAATTGTTTATCACATCCTAGTTCACAATTAAATTACCAGCAATATATGGAACAATAGAAACTTAACTCTTGTGTATCTGGGTAAGCATAGTTTCAGATGCCTGGCTGAATCTTAAAATATGCCTTAACCTAAACTACATGGACAAGAATTTCTTAAAATATATGTGGCATATTATAATGAACTTTTTTATTATTCATTTTTAAGCCACCATTACACATAAAACAAAATATACGAAACAAAACCATTTTATGGTTGCTATGGAAATTTTACCTGTCGCTGGAAATCTGCTCCACACATATATAGGAACTTAAATAGGAAGTTAACTGTTAGTTGGGATAGGAACTTAAATAGGAAGTTAACTGTTAGTTGGGATGGCCGGACTGTAGTATCTAAAATCTAATTAATCTAATTTTCAATATAGTTGAAAAATAATAATAGTAATAGCCTTTCTATTTTGAAAAAAAAAAGAATTAACAATATTGCTGGGGATTCGATGAAGGTAGATGATTAATGAGAAATAACAATAATAACTTTGACATATTTATTATTGCAGAAATTTAATAGTAAAAGATTATTGCCATAAAAAGCTACAAGATAAGTAAGTTGAGTTAACTGTCCTCTATTTTTTTTCTTATTTAATTCGATTTTTATTTTTATTTTTTATAATAATTAAATCTTTAACGATATAATTATTTTACCGTAATGTCCATTCAAAATAACTGAAGACCCCCGCAGTTACTTTAATCTGTATGATTCTTTTAATTTACTCTAAAACGTTGTGATTTATTTGAATAGGAAAGTGTTTTGTTTTATTTTCTTCCGGATAATTCTTATGTTTAGTTCTCTCCACAACATTGTCACTTTGTCTTAATCAATTCTTTTAATTGTGTTTTAAGATCTCATCTTGTCAACATTGTCACTTTGTCTTAATCAATTCTTTTAACTGTGTTTTAAGATCTCATCTTGTCAATATATAGCAGTTTAGAGTTTAATAAATCAATCAATTAAATTAATTAATCAAGAATTCTAGGTTGCCAGGTAAAACATTATAGTGGTTAATATTCATTGGACAATAAACTTCTTACATAATAATATTACAATGACCAAATTTATATTGTAAATGGAAGTTGTAATAAATTTAATATTTGGGCAAGAATTAATAATCAACATTATCACTACTAGCATTTAATTATGAGTTTTATATTAATATTGATGATTATGAAATTACGCCATTTGTATCACTGCTAGTATTTAATTATCAATAGTTTTATATTGATATTGATAATTCTGAAATTCTTCCATTTGTATCAATGTTGGCATTCAATTATGAGTTTTACATTAATATTGATAAGTTTGAAATTCTGCCATTTGGATCACCGTTGGCATTTAATCATGAATTTTATTAAGAAGATATAGGATTGGGTTCTTTGGTCAATGACTTCATCTGGTCCCATAGTGACATTAAATTTTGCAGTCAGTACAAGTTTAATAGCTGAAAGAACTTGCATACAAATTATATTATATGACAAACTAATTTCTAATATAACTTATATTATAGTATTAAAAGTTTAATAGATAACAAACTTCTTTAACTCCTTCTCTCTTGTGGATATTGTCAATTTATTGACATATTTTGAGAGCAGCAATATAGATTTATTTATTTCATTTTATTTTATGTTATTTTATTTCTTATACATATTCCAAGCAGCAATAATTCTTTATATCTGTAAGGAGCAACAATAGTGGTTCATTGTATTTTTTTTCCTTTATACTTGTTTAGATCAACAATAATGATTTATTATATTTGTTCCTTATATCTATTCGAAACAACAATAACAGTTTACTTATTTGCTTGTTTATACCTATTTAGAGCAGCAATATTGATTTCTTGTATTTCTTCCTTATATCTATTTAGGGCAGCAGTAGTTGTTCCTTATACTTGTTTAGAGTAGCATTAGTGATTTATTGTATTTCTTCCTTATATCTGTTTAGAGTAGCAATAGTGATTTATTTTATTTATTTCTTTTATCTGTTTAGAGCAGTGATAGTGATTTATTTTATTTATTTCTTCTATTTGTTTAGAGCAGCAATAGTGATTTATTGTTCCTCAATCTTTATTAATACCTCTCAACATAATACCCTGTTGCAAGTTTCTGATTTGTGTATAAGAGTTATAGGGTTCTTTGTTAGTATCTTTAGAAAAAAAAAAAAAAAAGTATAAAATAAATGTATATATGACTACTTATAAAATAAATGTATATATGACTACTTATCTGGAAAAAAAATAATGATAGTAATTAAAAAATGAAATGAAATGTGATATTTTCATGGTAGAGAATGCAGTCGGTCTAGTCTCTCTCTATTTATTTATTTGTTAATATGATTTTAGGATTAAGATATTGGGATTAAGTTTTCTTTCTGGTTTAATGTCATTCCCTTGAAAATTGTAGATTAATTTGAGGATTGATATATGGGTTTTAAATTGTTAAATACTAAGTTTGAACTATATTGATGATAATGTTTTGGTTTATGTAGAAGAATTATTTCAAAAAGGAGTAGTATTTTATGAGTAGGGGTTTAATTATGTCATGTATTTAGAGGAATTTGTGTATTTTAATTGGTCTTTTGATATTCTTGAATCAATATTCCATTTGTTATGAGCCTCCTCTATGTAGAGATGTTATGTATTATGTTGGCTCTAGGAAAGTCAAATGTGATAAATATCTTCTTGTATCATTTTCATATTGGGTCAAGTAGTATTGTCTTGATAATATAGTTCTCCCCAAACATCAAATAATTCTTGTAGTGTAATAGCTATTTTTTAAAAAATAACCCTACACAGGTACTTAGTAGTAATTCTATATCTTATTATTATGTGGTTTGGTGTGAGTCATTTATGTTTGATATTGAAGTCAAAACACCTTTTTTTTTAACCTAGTGGTAACTCTCTCTAGTTGACCAACCAAATAAGAGTTGGTCCAAACTCAAAGGTCAAACTACGATTCCTCTGCGAATTATATACGTAGGAAAGGCCGTGAGAGATGAACCCCCGAGGAATTAGGTCGACCCCTTAGGATTGTCTTTCTAAGTCTTTTTTTCTTTTTTTTGGAATTATTTTCTCTCTCGATGTTGTAATCTACCTTTTTACTTGTATAGCTTATCTTGGTGATCATGTGCTAACTACCCAATTGATCTTATGTGTGTGTCACTTGCTATGTAGACCTTGTAGGTACAAGTATTGGAAGCAAGGAAATCTTGACATGGTGGAATGTAGGAGGTACTTGAGAAGGGAAGAGGTATGTTAGTCGACCCAAAAATAAGTAGACCTTATTGTAAAAAAAAATATAGGAACCATTTTCTTTACTTGCTCCTAACTAGGGAGATATGTTGTTATTGTCTTTGAAAAATTAAAAAAAAAGAATTAATTGCAAAATTAGTAAATTTGTTACAGTTTTGTTAGGTTGTTTAGTGTGTAGGATGTGGGCATTACACAACTACTCAAAGATTTAGACTTAGAGCTAGTTGTAGTTCATTCATGTTTATGATAAAGTGTTTAAAGTGTTGAGGAATCTTTGATCCATACTTTTAGCAATTTGCTGATTGTAAGTTGCTATGTAAAGTTATCCTGGGCCTACTCTTTGTTGCACTTAAGTTCAATTGTGGATGATTATGCATTTCATTCCATTTTGGGTGAATGTTTGAATGTTCTACAATCTGAAAATCTTTCATACCTTTTGAGATTACACTATTCTTGTGATACTACAGATTTAATCTTGGTTAAGCAATGATTGGTTTTGAAGATTGGTCGACCTTGAATGATCTATTATTTTCATGATTGATATTAGGATTTAGATTAGAGATCTCTCTAAACCCTCATCTTTTGCTATTTCTTTGAATCTGGGTTAGTTTAGGACCAAAAACATCACCACACTACTATATTTGATGATAAGTACTTCCAACATTGTTGAGTTGTAAGGCCCCTTGTGATTACCAACAAATCACATTTTCACTAAGTTGTTTATGCATTGTCAAGGCCTAACATTAGAGACCTTGGGTTTTTTTCTTGAGGCTTTCTAATAGAAATTTTCCTTTCAAGAGAGATATGATACTTGTATTTTATCTATGTTGTTGCAGTGCTAAAAACACCATCAACAAAATCTAGAAGGAGGGCTGATTAAACAAAGCTGGAGAATTTTTTTCATCATTGTCTCCTCAGAGGTTCCAAAGAGAGATTAGATCTATAGTAAATAAAGGAGAATTACAAGAGTTAAAGGCCCCTACCAAGTATAGAAGGACTAAGAAAGGGGAAGCTTAATCATCTACGCCCGTCCAACCTTTAACTCCATCTTCGCCATCATCTAGTTCTTCATCTTGAGATTATGAACACTCTCCCATTGTTGTATCACAACCACACACTATTGTGAACTAGCTATTACCACCTCCATCTCCACCTCCACCAATGGATTTTCTGGAAAAAAAACCCTCACCTCTATCATTTAGCAATTACCATGACATGCCTAACAATCCCAAGCATTTTTTCTCTAGGTTCCATGTCAATGATCCCAACAGAATGACTGAGGAACACATTAGGATCTTTTAGACTGCTCTTCAAGACAGGTGTATTCTCCTTGAGGACATGGCATGTAGGCTCTTTCCATATTCATTGGGTGATGAAGCAGTTTACTAGTACAATCACTTATCTATTAGTTCAATTACTAGTTGGGATCAAATGGAAACTACTTTCTTAAAAATGTTTAAAATTCCTATAAGTCCCAATGAATTATATATGTAGTTTATGTTGGTTAAAAGGAAAGTCAACGAACCCATAGGCTCATTTAACAAATAGGTTTCATCGTGCTTATTCCCGACTACAACCCCCATATGCTATTGATGAGGCATTAGCTAAGGAGGTATATTATGAGGCCTTGGATAGTCTTATGCATTTATTAAGAGGATACATCAACCTCCAACTACACTAATAGATACATATGCATAGGCAGTCAAGGCTAGTACCGATTTAAGGTAGCATTTAGCAGGACGTTTTCCATCATTGGGACCCATTGCTCACCCTGGATAGGTTCAAGGACTAAACTAGGCTCTGGAAAATTATACACCTTTAATGAGCCAAGTCCCTCAGTTACCACTAGTTCCACACCTAGGTCAGCCATTGAGTTAGGCTCAACCAATTCCCAACTATTTACAAAATTTGAGCCACTCAATATATCCCCAACAATAGACCAATATCCCAACCTATTTGCAAAACTCTGAAGTGTTAAGTCACCCACATAATTTAGGCACACATCCTATTTATTTGTAAAATTCTACAAATTTAGTCCTAGTACAAAGCAATTTAGAAAAGGAAAGGATAGATGAATTGGTAAAATGGGTCAAGAAGTTTTCCACAAAAGTTACCTACATGAGGAATCAAAATAACCAATTACAAGCTTAACAAAGGGGTATTTAGTCCAATTACAGTCGAGATAATAGGGATTTTGTGCAACGTTCTGGATAGGGTTTCGAAAGAAGGCAATCTTTAGGGAAAAGTTTTGATAGGAGGCAGTCTCCAAGATAGAATAGGACATGGAACACTAGGCCTAACAATGGAGGAGTTCTAACACCATTAGATCCACCTATTAGTCAAGAGAAGTCATCAAGTGGAGTCTACTTGGTAGAAGCTACCTTTTCTAGATGGTGTAGGACCCACAAGACTAACTGACACTCCAAATTAGATTGTCCAGAATTCTAAACTGTAGCTGCAATATTTCAGATGGAGGTTCAACAAGCTATTGGTAATAATTCAAATGGGAAAGAAATTGTACCCTCGGATCCATATGATTCACTAGTCTTGGTGTTGAATCATGCTCCTTTCCCATGAAGTGAAGAGAATGGACTTGAAGAAGAGTCAAATGAAAAGGATGCAAGATTGGATGATGTATGCAATGAGGAGTCTATATCTCAACTATTTGAAAGATGATGTTGTTGACAATGGTCCATTGGATGAAGAAGAGTGTGGGATAGAGGAAGTTCAAATGTTTCATCAGTGCACATGGCCTTATGATCTAAGAAATAGGCAAGCTAGAGGCCCTTTGACCACATCTACCCCTCTAAACAACTTTAGTACACCTCTTGATCCAAATGCAAGCAACAATCCTTCTCATCCAAAGGTACCAATGTAGTATTTTTATAAAGGAGAACCATTTGATTCTTCGAAGGGAGGACACACTGATGCTGGTAAAGACAAAAAAGTGGAGCAACTTAAAAGTTATTAGCTTAAAATGAGTATGGAACAAATGGGTGGGTACATTGCTGAAGAGCTTAAAAAGGTAAAAGTAAGCCTCTCTGCTTTTGAATTGTTCAGAGTTCCTGTGATTAGAAGTGTTGTTTTTGGTTTGTTGAGTGAAAAAGTACCTTCTAAACCATTACAAGATACTACTGCAAGGAAGGTTGGTTTTAGTGAACTAGTGGTCAATGAAGTAATTGGAAAAGCATAGAATTCATAGCCAACAAGGGATCAAGTTAACCAACCAATTAAAGATCAAGTTCAAGTTTAGGCTAAGGATAGGAGTAAGGAGAAAGACTGTAAAACTCAAGTAGCTCAAGATGATACTCCAATAAGTATTTTCCAAGGAAAGCATGAGACTCCTCCTTTCTTGATCTCTATTCATATATTTGGTAAAAAATTTCTCATTGCTTGCTGGATTCTGGGGCTTCCACAAATATTATGCCATTTTTCAGTTTGTAAGGCATTGGGTATTACTCCATCTCCCTTCCAATGAAAGGTTACCCATCTAGATAAAATGGAGGTAAGCTTAGTGGGTGAGTTGAACATGATCCCTATGTAGATTGCATCAGATCCTTGTGTGCGACATACAATCAACATTCAAGTAGTAGATATCTTAGATGCTTATGGGATGATTTTGGGTAGTAGGGATTTCATGAGAGATCTTAATGGTGACATCTCTACTAAAGACTATCATATGTGGCTCCCATGGAAAGGGATACCTAATGAGATCAAGATTGAATGAGAACCTAGACTAAAGTATTTAATAAAAAAATATAAAAATACAAGAAACGAGGTGCTAATTTTTGAGACTGGCCTGAGGAATTATGTCTTAGATGCAGCCACAAAAGAAATTAAAGGAGTAGAAGAATTCTTGATGATGCATGATATGTCGAGGGACCTAACTTAGTGTTCCAATAGTACCAAAGCAGTGGTAGAAACTGATGAAGATGGTGAACAGGATGATAACAAGCTCAATTTTCTTGATAGTTTCCAAGATTCACAAGTGCGTCAAAGATCATATTAATCTTGGAAAGAAAATGAATTTTGAGGAGCTACTCTTTCCTAATTGGTGTAGAGTTCATGATGCATCACATTCAGAGTTTGAATGTTTCCTTTTCTAGGAAATAGTTGAAAAAATCAAGAGGCATATTAATCCTACACCTACTATAAGATTGATATTCAGGGAACATAGACTGAATGGAAGGGTAAACTGCAGATTTAACAAGAGGATCCTTCACCAAGGAAGAACATGAGTGCATAAAATTCAAAGGGTATACATCCCGCTAAGTTTTGGACACTATGATTTGATGGTTCTAAATCAAAGCAAGGAGTTGGTGTAGGCTTTAAGCTAATAATACCAATAGGTAAAACTTTCTTTGTTGCACATAGATTAAAGTTTCATTGCATGAACAATGTTGCAGAATATGGAGCTTTGATACATGGATTGCTAATGGCCTTAAGGAAGAAGGTTAAGGCTTACAATCTTTTGGGGATTCTAAATTAGTAGTTAATTATATTAGAAGGAAATACTCATGCCATGATAGGAGAATGACAAATTATAGACATAGAGTATGGGACTTGAGAGAAGGATTTGATGTCTTCAATATTCAATTGATTCCCTAAAGCAAGAACCAGACTATTGATGCCTTGACCCAAGTAGAAAGTACTTTAGAGCCTTTGTCTTTATTAGGATTGAAGAGATTTATTGTTGAGCTCACTCCAGTCCCATCAGTACCAGACATTGTAACCAATTTCTAGGTATTTGAAGATGATAAGCATATTTTGGATTTCATTACTAGTTTTGATGTTTTTCCTTCTCAGATTATTGATGAGATAGAATTGCAAGAAGAATAATTGAATACATGGAGGGGGTGATTAATCTTAAGAAAAATACAATTCTTAGAGGAATGGTGCAATTGGAAATAATATTTTATTTGGATAAGATAAGAGAGAAGGATTAGCAGGTTAGAAAGGACTCAACAAAGTCAATGTGATACTTATAACATGGGCACTCTAGAGGAAGTGGAGAATGTTTTCATTGGTAAGGTATGCACTCCTAAAGAAAATAAAGGGATAATAGACATGTTACATGTTTATTAGGATGTCATAGCTTGGAGTTATGAATATTTCAAGACATACGAAACTTCAATCATCACACATGCCATTCCTCTAAAGCTAGATGTGAAGCCTTTTAGATAGAGGTAGGGGCCAATTAATGCCTTACTAGAACCTATTATTCAAAGGGAGGTATAGAAGTTTCTTTCTACTTGCATTATTTTTCTTGTTAGACACTCAACTTGGGTGGCCAATTTTGTCCCAGTACGAAAAAAGAAAGGTGAAATTAGGCTGTGTGTGGACTTTAGGAATCTGAACCGTGCCTTAGAGAAGGATAATTATCCATTCCCATCCTTAGATGAAGTCTTGAAAATAGTTAATGGTTCTCAAATGATGTCCTTCCTGGATGGATATTTCAGGTACAATCAAGTGATGGTTCAATATGAGGACAGACACAAGACAAACTTTATGACTAAGTGGGGGAAATTTGTGTATAGGAGGATGCCATTTGAGCTGATTGATGCAGGGCATACCATTTAGCGATCCATGGACATTGCTTTCAAGGATTTAATTGGTCAGTGCATTATCATTTATATGGATGACTTGACCGTCTTTTCAAAAAAGAGAGGACATCATATCTCAGATTTATGTAAAGTATTTCAAAAGTGTCAAGAATACGATATCTCTTTGAATCCAAAGAAGTGAATTTTTGGAGTGACAGAGGGAAAGCTATTGGGTCATGTCATTTCAGATAATGGTATCTCAATTGACCTTGAGTGCATCCAAGCAATATTTAAAATTTAGCCTCTAGCTAGTAAGAACGAGATGAAATCATTCTTTGGAAAGATTAACTTTGTGAGAAATTTTATCACTAGTTTTGTAGAGATATTCAAGCCTTTAAATGCAACGTTGAAACGAGATGCAAAGATAGAATGGAATTTTGAAGCGAAAAGGAATTTAAAGAAATAAAGAGAGCTATAGCCGACACACTTGTTTTGGTGAGTCCAAACTATTCCAAACCATTCTACATATACTCATTTGCATTAGAAAAATATTTTGTTAGTATTTTGACATAGAAAGCTGATGAAGAAGATGAAAACCCAATTGCATTCATGAGTGCTTCACTGAAGGATGCAGAATTGAGATACCCAAATGTGGAAAAACATGCTTATGCATTGGTCAGAGGAGTAAAGAAATTTAGGCACTATATTTTAACGAATAAAGTAATTACAATTGTGCTTGATCCAATAATCAAACTCATATTGATGGAAAATGAGTTGGGTGAGCGAAGAGCCAAATGGGTCACTATGATACAAGAATATGATATTGAAATACAACCTATGAAATTAGTAAGAGGTTAAGCACTAACAAGGACAATGGCTAAATTTGGTCCTGAACTTATAGCACAATAGTATCATCTTCAAGTTGTCTCACTTGATGAGTGGTATGATGATGTGGTTTATTACCTTCTTAATCAAATGTTTCCTACTCATTTGAATAAAGTAAAACATAGAGTTTTGCAGTTGAAAAGTGCTAGTTATATATTGAAAGGAGAAATCTTGTACAAGAAAAATCATGAAGGTATTTACCTTTGCTTTCTAGGAAAAGAGGAAGTAGCTTGAGTTATGGAAGAACTTCATGATAGGTATGGTACAGGTCATGGTTCTAGTCTTGCTATTGTGAACTGCATCTTACAAGCAGGATATTATTGTCTCACGTTATTCAAGGATGCACACAAACATGTAAGGACATTCCATGTTTTCTAAACCTCTGGTACTAGGGCCATTGCAGCTCGTGATTGAGGTAAGACCATTCACACAATGGGGATTGGACTTCATCAATCCCATTAACCCACCATCTTCTATAGGACATAGGTATATCCTAATTGCTACTAATTATTTTACTAGATGGACTGAACCCATTGCTTGTAGGAAATGCACCACATAAGTGGTAATAATTTTTCTTGAAGCATGTATCATTAATCATTTTAGATGTCCTTTTGCATTAGTCTGTGATAATGGTTCTGCTTTTGCTTGATTAAAATTTTTGGGGTGGGAATTTAACCATGGAATTATCATTAATTTTGCCTCAAATTATTATCCCCAAGGAAATGGTCTAGCTGAATCTACCAACAAGAACCTTTTGAATGTTATTCATAAGTTAATTGATAGAAATCCAAAGGACTAGCATACCCAGCTAATATTTTCTCTTTGGGTGGATCACACATGTCAGAAGGCTTCATTAGGGACATCTCCATATCACCTAGTCTACGGTTTTGAACCTGTGCTTCCAATAAAATTGAGAATTCCTACCTTGCAATTCATTAATGAGTATTATGAGGAGGGGAAATATCTTGAAGCCCACCTAGCTGAACTGTTGCAGTTAGAAGAAAAGAGAGCTGAGGCATTAGAAATTTTCTCCAAACACTACAATATAGTCAAATGTTGGTTCAATTGCAAAGCCAAGGTTAAGGCTTTCATAATTTTTGATCAGGTTCTATATTGGTATAAGGCACATGAGAAGAAAGTGGAGTAGGGGAAGTTCACAAAACTTTGGCTTGGCCCCTTTCAAATTTTTGAAATCTTGGGAGATAATGCTTTCCATTTAAAGACTCTCATTGGAGAGGAAATCCCATTTCTAAACAATGGATAGTATCTAAAAGCATTACTTCCTTGCTTGAGCTATTTTAGCTCAGCCTTGTAAATAGTTAGCTTAGGTGTTTGCTTTCTTTGCTTTGGTTTTCTTTTTTTGGTTTGCTTTGGTTTTCTCTATTTTGGTTAGTGTAGGTTTGGTTTTTCTTTCTTTTGGTTTTTGGATTCTCTCTGTTTTTTGGATTGGGATGTTTTATTTGCACATCATGAGTTTTTGATTCTATGGGACTGCTTTAATTATTTCTTTGAGAAACTTTAATCATGCCTTTTGGAAAGGATGGTGAAATTCCTCCATTTAATGTCACATGGTTTGAATGTTTAAAGAGGATAAGTCATTGGACTAAGGTGGTTTCTGAATATGCTAAATTCTTACATCTTACACATATCTTGAGAATCCTAAGGTTGTTGTAGGTTCCTTGTAAGGTCTTGTTAAGAGAAAAATCTGATATTTATACTTTAGCACCACTTTGATTCTTAGCCCTAAGTGTGAGGTTCATTGTTCATAGATTGAAATGAAAAGAAGTGAAAAGATAAAATAAAAAAGAAAGAAAAGAAAAATAAAATATTGAAAATCAAAAGAAAAGTCAACTTTTAAGGAGGATCCAAATATCTCTACCAGGCCTATGCATGTTTGGCTGGCAGTAGATCTATGTTCAAGAGAATCACAATGATAACCTCGTCGGGGCTATGGACACTTGACTAGTAGCGAGGCTCTATCCTAGTTGCTTTTGGAGTTAGAATCATTCATGTAGCTTAACCTGATTGAACTTGGTTCTATAGTAGCTTAAGGAGGGAAACTAATACATTTGCATACACTTGGATTTTTAGTATGTGAAGGGCTAGCTTATCCATTGATTTTGAGCCTTTAGTTTAACAATTGACCTAGTGTGAGGATCGAAACCAGAGATTTTGGGTTCTTGATTCTAGTTTTTCATCTAAATGCTTTGGATAATTTCCCTAGTGGAGTTGTCATTTGCTGTGCTATTTTCACACACATGCCCCACTAGAGGCGGGGACCCTCTTTCCTACTTTTTCTTTCTTTTTTTTACTTTAAGTCTTACCTTTTCCCCTTACTGGATAGGTTCCTTGAAATTTTGATTCACTTCACATGTTGAGCATTAATGCTCTTATTTTCACTTTGGATGTGTTCACTTTGTGGCAATTGATCTTATATGGATGCTTGGAATCATTGGTTTCATTAAATTTTCATTTGGCATCAAATTTGGCTAAGTTTGAGACAGTCTCATGAAATTTGCCAGAGGATGGATTCCCCAAAGTCATAGGTTTTCACAAAATTCTCCAAGGACTGGATTACCTGAGGTAATAAGTTTAGCTAAATTTGGTGGATTCCTTGAAGTCAATGTTTTCTAAATCCATCATCACCTAGAATCCGCAAAGTGTGCTTTTTTGCGAAATTCTTCTTGTCATGGATTCCCCAAATTCCTTAACATCCCAAATTTCTCAAGCTTCTCTTGGATGTCTTGTCTAAGAATTTATGAGTCTCTACAGTCTCACCAATTGTCATTAATGCAGGTTTCATACATATTTGTGGTGTGATTTATATGCTTTCAAATGCCAGTATTCATTTGTCATTTTGAGAAGTTTATGCTTTGAGGTGCATTCAAGTGCTTGGGTGAATTGAAGGTTTGGGTGTTTCTTTCTAGTGGATTTTGTTGGATACTCGATTAGGGTTTCCCTGCTTGCTTTTGTGCTTCATCATTGACTTTCCAAGCTGTAAGGTATGGTTTCAAACCTTAAATTGTGAACCCTATGAATGTTTTCAATATGCATTTTAGTGGTCTATTTAGATTGTAATGGAATACTTGCTTGAGGTTGCAATCTAAATTGCATTTCTAATTTTATTTCATGGTTGTGAGTTTGTATTATCCCAGTTTATAGTTACATCCAACTTAATTGTAATATACTTTTGGGGAATGGTTTTCATTATAATATCATGTGGTTTGGTTTCATTAAGCTTTTGCTTCAAATTCATTTTATTTGCTTTCATGATCATTCAAAGTTGGTAAGTGAAATTAGGGAACATTTGTATATCATTATAAACTAGGGTTTTGGGTTTTGATTGTTTTGATACTAAATTTTGAGTTTAGATGGCATGGACTAGGGAAAGTTTAGTTGAAAATCAATTCTCTTGTGGTCCTATGTGAATTCAAGGTTTATAGATGCATTCATAATAAAACCTTAATTTGTGATTTGAAGGGTCATGCTTGCAAGCTTGAGCAATTTATTAGTGACTTAGTGGGACTCCGATTTGAGTTTGACTTAAACTGTGGATATCATTATTAAATTTCAAATTGAATATTAGCTTGAAAATGAAAGGATTCTAATATGATTGTCTTTTATGAGTCAAAGAGTTCAAAATATTGTTCATGTGATCCATTTTCTCATGGAAAGCCCGAAGGTTAGTCTTTCATATAATCCTTAGGACCGTAGAAAATTGGAAGTTATATTGTTTGCTAAATTCACTTTTTCGAGGACTCCCTAAGACCTTTGGCTTTTGTGGATTCCATCCTTAGGCAGATTCCTTGAATTTTTGAGGTTCTCTTTCTTATAAGCAGTATGAGATGGTATGAATGCAAATTGATCACAATAGACTGAATTTGAAGTATTTGAAGTGTCTATGGAAAATACTTAGTATCTTTTTCCTACCTTTGTGGAATATGTATGGTCAAGAAAAACTTAAGATACCTATCTTCATGAAATACTTATGTCTCCAAATTCCCTGAAATCCTTGAGCTCTTAAAAAACCCAGGGTACGTTTGAAGCTTGATCTTAAGGGAAATGGGGGGTGGTTTCTATAGATTTGAAGGTATTTTGTGTCTGATTATTTAAAAATATGGCTAATTATTACTCTTTTTGGAATTCTCTTACTCATGGAAATCCTGAGGATTCCTCCTTCACAAAATCCATGAGGGGTCGAATTCTATAGATTTGAAGGTATTTTGTGTCTGATTATTTGAAAATATGGCTAAGTATTACTATTTTTGGAATTCTCTTACTCATGGAAATCCTGAGTTTTCCTCCTTCATGGAATCCATGAGGGGTCGGATTCCACAAAATCCCTTAATAGTCAAAATCCGCGAAGTGGTTAAAAACTCAAATTTTTCTTTAAGTTTTATTTTAAGGGTTTATCATTTGATTTCATGGATTCAAATGATGGCTAATGATTGATTTGATGATGCAATAGTTTCATAATGGTTAATTTTTCTCAAAATTTTAGTAATTATGGTCTTTTCTAACTAGATGTAGGCAAAATCTAGCAAGACTAAGGTTTCCAAAATAAAATATACTAAACCAGTCAAAGAGGAGCCTAAAACTAGAGGTGAAAGTATGAAGTATGACTTCAAGGGCATGAGACCAAATTCCAAGATCATTTCAACTTGGGAAAAAGTTGGTGATACAAATATGGGCCATGTGGATTATGAGGATTTAAAAAAAAGAATGTATTGCAATGCACCTACTCCTATTGCAAGAATATTAGTACACACAGGGTTGGCACAAGCTATTGAGTTTACACCTTTAGTACAATGTCCTGAGATGATCATAGAATGTGCAAAGCATTATGATTTAGATAAAAGGGTGATTGTTGGTCTTCAAGGCAAACTAATGGAAAATTTGACTAAAGAATCTATAGCCAGGGCCTTCAATATTGGATCACATCAAAAGCTAGTGAAGGTGAATTTGTAGACAGCACAACAATTCTATGATTCTGATCTAGTTGAGGCCTTAGAGATTATGAATAGTTCTTTGATTGAAAATCCCAAGTCTCACTATTCTAAGTTGCCAAAGTAGTTACATAGAAGTGATTTCAAATTGGAATACAATGATATGATAACTCTCCTTAGTATAGTGGTAGGATTAGAGTAGGATTTTATCTTTAAAGAATGGATGTTTTATGTTATATCACAGATTAAGAAAGGAATTCATTATCATTGGGTAAGAACTATCAGTGACAACTTGGATTTGCAATTGACAAGGGTGCAAGATACTCAGACATTCACCATGACTTCATATGTTGTATATATTCTTTCAAGGAATTTCAAGGGTATGAGTTGTAAGGGAACAATAGGCCATGATAGGGTTTATGATGTATACACTCAGTTATATTTCAATACTTCCAATTATAGGAGGGTTAATGATGCCCTCACAATGTACATAACTAGAACCCTACAAGATGCTCTTCACATAAGGATTTTGGAAAAAGAAATGGATTTGATAAATAAATATGGATTTTGTTTCATTCAATTCCCAAAGTTTACATAAATTAGAGTTCATGGATCTCCAAAGGTTCCTTACAGGATTTCCAGATATCCAATAGACAAAGTCATATTGGTGGAATTGACAAGGCAACTAGCTGCATTTGATGTTGTTCTAAAAGAAATGCATAAAATAGGGGTTGGTGAAGATTTCCCCTTGAGAATTGGTGCTTTGGAGGCCTATCCCTCTATTGAAAGTGCACATCATTTTGAAGCTGAGATGGCTCCCTTACATTTGTATTCTCATTCTGATAGAGGCAATTTTGACCCTCATGGAGTAGCTCAGAAGATGGCCAACACTAATTATAGACATAACTTAGATCACATTGAGGATTATTGGGCTAATTGTAGAGATGAATTTGAGGTAATAAAAAGGAGATATTGAAGACTCTCCTTGAAAATGATAAGACTTCATAGAGTGGAAAATGTGCTAGATCAAGTTGGAGATGAAGAAGATCCTATTTAGTATCATGATTATATGCAATTTCAAAATAAGCCACTCCCCATAGTAAAATAGGAAAAGGATGAAGTGTTTAACTTAGATCAAATCACTACTCCAGTATTAAGATATTCCAAGGACTGGGTTAAGCATAAGGTTTTGGAACTAGAGGCAAGGGGAACTAAGTTTACTTATGATTTACTGGGAGATTTAGAGACTCATTCAGAAGAAGAAGACACTGAGAAAACTAAAGATGATACTTCAACTACTCAAGATAAGGAAGATTTTGAAGAAGCATCCCTTGTGATCAAAAGAAAAAAAAGAATTCAGACTAAATATAAAAATCCTAAAAGAAAACCAGTCTCTAAATGAAGAATTCCAACAAACGAGGTAATTGGAGAAGTTGAACCCTCAAAGAAAATAAAGCTTGTTAAAGGAGATAAAGTATCAAAGTCAAAGAAGACCAAGGATGGTGAAGAAGGTACAACTCAAGCCAAGGTAATTGAAGTGGAGAGCTCTGGAGAAAGGACATAGGTGTATGTAAGAAAGAATTCTCCAAGGCAGAAGGTTTCTCCCCTTTATACAGAGAATGTTGAATAGGTGGTGAATGAGCCTGAGGACAATGTTAAGGAACTGCCTATTGATAAAGTTGAAAATACTAAAGAGGTAGTTATAGGAAATATTCCTCCTCAATCCCCTCATTAAAATGTAACATTTGATAAAGAGGAGGAAGAGGCAGTAGATGATGGAGCCAATCTCTCCAAGGAGCATGAACTAGGGCAAGAAGAAGAGGAGGTAGAAACTCATAAAAATGGAGATCTCATTCGATTTGGAGTACAATTGGAAAAAAATATAGTTGAAGTACAAGGCCAAGATGATAAAGAAAAGATAAAGCCAGAGAAAATAGAGGAGACACATTCTCAATCTCCTAAGAAAGAGGAAGTACATTTATTTGAGGATGAGAACAAAGGAGAAGAGTAGCAATACAAGGAGGATATTGATAAAGCTCCAAAAAATATTGACGTCAATCAGCCTGAGGGTCATGAAGAGAAAAATGTTTCCCATGATGATACATATGTAGAACAATCAACTGCTCCAAATTGGTTGAAGGAACATTTAAGGCCTAAACTAGTTATTGTGGAAAAAGAGACTCCATATTGGGGTAAGTTTTTGGCAAACTTGGGAAAAATAAAAGAAAGAAAGAAAGTTAGGATTGTTTCAAAAATGAAAAGGGATGATTCTAACAATAGAGTACTTCATATTGCCACACCAATGAATGACAAGCATAAGGATGAGGTTAGTCCATCTGATTATAATTTTGGAACAATTAATCTGGGTCTATCCACAAAGACACAGGAGAAGGAAGATCTTAAGGAATCTGTGTAGGCCATCTTGAAGAGATTATATGATGAGACCTAGGCAAAAGAAAAGTTGCAACACCAAGTAGAGGAGCTACAAAAATACATTCAACATTTGATAAAGCCTTTACAAACACAATCTGGTGAAAGTGTTTCATTTGTAGGTTTGTTGTCAAAAGATGCTATCAATGAGATAGAGAGAATGAAAACCTCTGCACATGTCACTCAACAATAGATTAGTAGTGTTTGTCAAAAAGGATATTCCACGATTGAAAAGGTTTTACTTACATACGAAAAGGAATCATCCTTTATGGAAGAAATCCAGTAGCTCATATAAGAGTGTGATGTAACTGATGATACTACTATTCCTACATTAAAGAAGATAATGGAAACTCCAAGAGAATTGTTGATAAAAGAGAATATTTTTGCACTTGAAAATTTAAATAAACCAGTTGTATGAATGGAGGTATTTGGTTTTAAAAAGGATCTCATGATGAAAGATTTAAAGAAAGTTTCAAAGATCCAAAATAAAGTAAAAGAATCTCAGATAGTTGCATTTCAGTTTTGGAAATTGTTATAGGGAGGAAAAAGTTTGGTAGCAAGAATTTGAAAGATGATCAATTGTAGAAATGGTGGCAGGATGTTTACTCTCCAATTGAAGATGGGCCAATCACATCAGATCAATTAGAGGATGCAACTGTGTATATTTCAAATTTGGATAAATATCAAGGGTTGCAAGGGGAATGAGATAAAACCTTAGATAAATATGAGGAAGAATTAAAATAAATTAAGGTTAAGGCTTATTCCAATTCATGATCAAGTTGACCTTGATAATGTGCTTTCAAAAGTTCAAGAGCTTTCTAGAAGTGAAGAGAAGGATAAGGAAGGTGACCAATCATGATCACATCGAGCTTTGTACTACATCAAGTTAGCTAGAGTTACAAGTGAGTTGTGCCTAGATATTTGTGCCAAAGACCTTTTATTTAATTTTAAATTACCTTTTGTGGCTGACCTCTTGATTTTGTATTATAAAAATTAAATGAGGTGGAAAAACTGCCAAGGCTGACCTGTTTTAGGTCGACCTAGTTGTAAACCCTAATTTAATTTCTTCTGTAGGTTGACATGTTATTGTAACTCTATATATTTAGGATCTCTCCTCATTTGTGAAGGTTGGACATGAGATATTGGAATTGTTGCAAAATTTTGGTGAAGTGAATACACGTGAAGACATTGTCTTTTGGTGCTCTTCTTTGTGTTTTTTCATTTATGCATGGTTCCTATGTTTCAAATCTGTTTTAAGTTGTTTTGAGTAAGTGATATTAAGATTAGAATTAGAGCTCGTTGTAGTTCATTCATGTTTATGATAAAGTGTTTAAGGCATTGAGTAGTCTTTGGTCCATACTTTTAGCAATTTGTTGATTTTAAGTTATTGTGTAAAGTTATCTTGGGCCTACTCTTTGTTGCACTTAAGTTCAATTGTGGATGCTTATGCATTTCACAAAATTGTGGGTGAATGTTTGAATATTATACAATATGAATATATTTCATACCTTTGGAGATTGCACTGTTCTTGTTATACTACAAATTTAATTTTGGTTAAACAAGGATTGGTTGAGTATTGGTCCACTTTGAATGCTATGTTATTTTCATGATTGATCTTAGGATTTAGATTAGAAATCTCTCTAAACCCTCATCTTTTTCTATTTCTTTGAATTTAGGTTAGTTTAGGATCAAAAGCATCACCACACTACTATATTTGATGATAAGTACTTCCAGCATTGTCGAGTTGTAAGGCCCCTTGTGAATACCAAAAAAACACATTTTCACTGAGTTGTTTATGCATTGTCAAGACCTAGCATTAGAGACCTTGGGGTTGTTTCTTGAGGCTTGCTAATAGAAATTTAACTTTCAAGAGAGATAGGATACTTGTATTCTATTTGTGTTGTTGTAGTGCTAAAGACACCATCAACACTCAAGAGAATGAGAAACCCAATGTCTAGAAGTCATGTGTTGTAATCAATGCTTGCCACCTATTGTTTTGACATTACATTCCACTATTCTAGCTTCAATCGAAAGAGACGTTCTTATAACCTTTTTGGTGACCAATGCAGGTTTCATAACCTTTATAAAATATCAAAACTCTCTATCCTTAGATTATTCTTCACCTTTTTTATTAAAAAAAATATTTTGTTGCCAACAAGTAGGAAGGAAGGAGTTTTCATAACCTCGTCGGTGACTGATGAAGGTTTTTAAAAAAATATCAAATTTTAAAATTACTTAACTTCAACTTGGGTGGAACAAGAGAAGGTTATGAAAAACTTGGCAGTGATTGAAATAGTTTTGATAAAGAATGAAAAGATTAATGACTTCAAGACTTAGCCAAGTTTTGGGAATTTAAGTGACCTTCAATTGTTAGTAGCTAGTCGACAATAGAATATAACATTTGTTCAACACCATGACTTAGTCAAATGTCTAGGTTCACTCATCCACCATACTAATTACCATCCTTGACTCTACCACAAGCCAACACATAGACTGGACCAAAACTACGAAGTGTGAAACACCAAGTTTGCATTGAGCTTGTCAGATATTAGGCTTCACCCTTCCACTTTATTGCTTTCTTACTATTTGGTAAGGTGTAAGCCAACTTGCAGACCTGCAATGCCCAAAGCCTTGCAGTATCAAGTAAGCCTCAAGTTTGAAGTATGAGACCTATTTGATCAAACTTGACTCAATCTATCTAACTATTTACATCTCTGACAAGAAGTACAAGCTAAGTTTGAGGCTTGAAGCTCAAACTTCTTTAAATATTGAAGGCTTTCTCTACAACTTTAAACTAGCTTTCGTTTCACCTCCTTATGATGCACTTTTTACATCAATGGTAAAATCCTCATCTGATATTACTTAGATACCCCTTTTGACATCAATGATAATTAAATTTCCAACAATCTCCCCCTTTGTCATTGATGGTAAAATTAAATACTCTGCACTAATACCAATTTCTCTACACTAGTTGTACCAATCACAACTTCCCCTTTGAAATATCTTCCCTTTTTGAAAAACAAATATCATTTGTCTCTTTCTCCCCATGTGGCATCAATGACAAAGTGACACTATCTGGAAACCTTTTTGCTATTGATGTTCTCCCCCTTTGACTTACAATGCAAAGAGAAAGAATTGTGTCAAAAAATCTGCAACCATCAAGTCATTAGAAAATTGTAAAACCATGCAGGATGGACTTGACTTATCTCTTCTCTTCTAGGGATGAATGAAATTTCTATAAAGTTCCCCCTCGAATCATGCCCTATCACTAAGATCTAGTGATGTGATGTGGGAGAAATTACTCAACTTTTTCTAGAGACATTCAAATTTATCTTTAGGAAGAGGGTGAATATGTCTACCACTTAATCTCTAGTTAAAACTTATTCCATGGTGACTTCTTGATCTGCTACCTTCTCTCTTAAGAAGTGATACTTGATTGATCAATATGTGCTTGGTCCTAAAGTGCATCATTAGATTCTTTGATATGTTTATTGCACTTGAATTGTCACAAAGAATAGAGATAGGTTCTTTATACTCTAGTTAGATATCTTTAAGTGTTTTCTTCATTCATAACACTTGAGTACAACATGCCACTATTGCCACATACTCTGCTTCAGGTGTTGAAAGAGTAATTGAATCTTGCTTTTTGCTAAACCATCCTTGACAGATTCCTACCTTTGGAAACTATAGGGACATTACATTCCCCATTAGGGATGAAGTTTAATGCCTCTGCATCAATCAATTGACCTAAGAATGGCTCTTTCCCTTCCATTTTCATCTTCAAATGCATCTATCTCATTTTCATTCCATCTTCTACAATCTCTTGGAAAATTTTCTACAAGCCTCTTGATCTTTCATACTCTTGAGCATTGCTTAGCAAAGTGTTGCTCCATTGACTCCATTAAGAGCATGTTGTACTACCATAGAAGCTACGATTTTGGTGTCTTACAAGACCTTCATCATTGTTGTGGTTGTGTCGACTTCCCCAAGTTCATAGTCTTGCATTCTCCCTTCATTGGCCTTGAGTGCCTTTGGGTGGAGGTGGAATTGCTTCACCATCCTTCTTTCATTGTGCTTTGATAGAGTAGCATTGTGTTTTTTGTAGTGTTAGATATTATCCTTTCCAACATTTCATTTATTATGTTTCTATTTCTCTTTATCTATTTGGAGGTGGAAACACCAAAGTGGGGGTTTGACTGAGGAAAACCCCTATACAGCCCCAACATTTTTCCTCTCTTGGTTGTGTATAGGTATGTGCTTGTGTGGAGCTTGTTGGTGAATTAGGTTTCTCATGAGTTGCTCTTTCATCACGTACTTCATCATCTTACTAGTCATTTTGTTCATTCTATTCATTATCATTCTAGTTAGTATTTTAGATTTTAGCTGCTAAGTAGTTAGTTTATTTTTACTCCTTTCATTGTACTTTACACTTTTTGACTGTACAAACACTAGCGCCCTAGAGAGACACCAGTGCACCACACTATCTTCCCTGACCTATGCTGTTATCCTCAAGTAGAGAGCTGTCTGAGGTATGGTTTGGGTTCCAAAATCCTTTTCATACATTTTGATTAGTAGAGTGACAAAAGCACTTGAGAGTTCTTTTCATTCTCTATCTTTGATCTAAAACACTTATTCGACTTGGGGTAGTTTAGGGAAGCCCTCCACTCTCATCTCTCCATGACTTGGAGCCTTGGTATGGTTGGTCTTCCTACTCTACACCTTTCAAATGTTTCAACTGTGGAAGGAATTTTCATTTTTCATCTAAATGTCCCTATATAGAATTAGAAGATGGAACCAAAAGAGAGAAGGTCAAAAAGAGTTTCTATTCCAAGGAGAGTATTTTTTGTTTAGAATATGAAGACAATGATTCAAATGATGAAACCCTATTCATGGCTCTGAAATATAAAAATGGTAATATTAAAAAATGTAAGAAGTCTGGTGCTTTGCATCTTGAAAAAGTTAATGAAAGATCAATGGCTGAGTGGAATTCCTTTCATACAAAATAAGAGGCTAATGCTTGGGTGATTGATAGTAGTTTCTATAACCACATCATTGGTGATAAGTGTAACATAAGAAAACAAGCAAGATTAAGCAAAACAATACAATAAACTCAAATCTAACCTACACTAACCAAACATCTACGTAATTCCATGCATAACGTCGATTATGATTCTATATTTTTTCATTGTATGATAATTTCCCTCAAATTTCTCTTAAGTGTGCAAGTATAGCCTATGATAGTGTTATTAGAAAAATATCAAAGATTCTAAAGTTTGGTTTCTTCCAAAAGTCATCAGATTTCGGAAGGAGTAATAATGATGAAGGTTAAGCCAATTTATAGAAAACAGGGTTTTCAAATGATAGGCTTAGATTGAAAGATAGAACAATGATTAAGATTAAAGATTGTGACATGCATTGAGATTAGTGTCAGTAATAACATGAGTGATAAAGCATAAAAGGTGGGGATTAAGATTAAATAATAATTTAATCTTTAGTTGAGACTGTTCAAAACTTAGAAGAATAATGATTGTATGTAAAGGATAAAGATTAGTATAGAAGAAATAGTCTGTTCAAATGCACGAATGAATGAATTATTTAAATAAAGTTATTTAATTAATAAAATTTTGCACGTAGAAGAATAAAACTAGATAACTAATTGATTAAGACAAAGAGTCTATTCGTCAGAGACAATCAGATATTAAATCAAGAGATGATTGACTGATTTAATTAAATCTCGACTTAAGTGGTAAATGACTAATTAGATAACATAAAGATTATCCAATCACAAAAGAACATGCTAGGAATAATTCACATTTGAAATTTGAGGATTAAATTAAATAAATAAAGATTTATTTAATTGATCGGAGAAAAGATTAAAGAATAATTAAACAATTTTAAGTGATTATTTAATTATAGTTGAAAATGTGATAAGAGTAAATTGAATAAGAATTTATTTAATTTTAGAAAGAGGATAACCTAATTAGTGACGTAATTAAATAAATAATAGTTATTTAATTAATCAAGATTGAATAAAGATAACAATGAATTAATTAAATAGTTAAATTTATTTAGTTAATAGAGGATAAATGAGTTTTAGAAAATAATCAAATAATTAACATTATTTAATTATGACAATGAAGATATTAATTATGAAGAAAATTAGAGTCGCATGCCTAGACCAATTTTCAGTGTCTATAATTTTCCCCTCTTTGACATAATGTCATTTAGGTGTTTGTGTCAAAGAATAAAAAAAATAACATGCCCCAGTGTAAAATAGGTAAGGGTATGCCCGCTTGAGAAAAATGACAATTTTTTGAAAAATTAAAAAAAATTTGGAAATTGTCCAAATTAGGTAATTTGATAGCTAGAAGTTCGGTGGTGGCGACAAAAATCAGTTTCGGCGAAGTTTGGTAGGTGAAACGGTCATTTTAAGTTGGTAAATAGTGCACCCAGTACACAAGGTGTGAGAAAAACCCTCCAAAGGTATAAATAGGAATAGGGTGGAAAATGAATTCATTTGCACCCCTCAAGTTTGAAAACTAGTGATTTTGCTCTGGAGCTCTCAGGAAAGATGTCACTTGTTCCATACATAGAGCACCGCGGATATCACATTAGGACTTTCAGACAGCTAGCTGATGTAGGACCCCCAGTATGTACCCAAAAATCATCTTTTGAATTTTTGTTTTTCATGCATTTTTAGGTGGTTAAGCTTAATTTTTTAAATGCGTCACTTTTAGTTCAAAGAATATGTGTTTGTGTGTGACACATTTGATTGCAAAACAACACATATGTAACAGGTCTAGGTTGATTTAGGCATTTAGGTTACATGAACACATTTGCATTTTTCTGCACTGCATTTGTAGTTTTGCATTGCATGTGTTAGGCACAGTGTCACACATGTTTTAATGCATCACATTTGATATTTTGTTACACATTTGCATTTTTGTTCACTTGTTTGATTGTGCACCACATTTGTATAATGTGACGCATATGCATGACTAATTGGGTCTGCTTTATTGTTTGACGCATGTGCATTATAATAACGCATCCACATGGTTGAATGATGCATGTGTAGTTGTGTGACACACTTGATAGTTGAAATGATGCATGCACAATTATGCAATCCATTTGATAACAAAATGACGCATTTTCCTATCAATATTTTTTTGAAATTTGGTGTTGTGAAAATTGGCTTTGTATTTCTGACATAAGGTTTTTGTTATGCACTTACAAGTTACTTTGGATCCAATATACACCCGGGAGTTGAGGCCATTGACATATGAGTTGTGAGATCAACTATGTAGTGGTGAGAAACGATTGATATTGAACCTTGGGTTGCATCATTTAGGAAAACTGAGGTTTTTTGATTGAACTCTATAAGCGATGGGACTCAGAGACTTCCTCTTTCCATCTTCCTACAGGAGAGGCTACTGATACCTTAGAGGATGTTTATAGGATATTGAGATTGTTGATCAGGGGTGAGACAGTCCTGTATGATACCCAAAGGGTTTTTAGTGAGCTCTCTTGATTTTATGTGCATGATGATATTAGATAGCTAGGTATAGAGCATTATGAGATTAGATGGCATGTTTTGGCAGATAGGTATGAGCATATTGATTGTATGTTATGCACATTGATTGGGGGGATTGTTCTACCTGACTGTCAAGGACATGGGTTTCTTGTGGGTTGGGGTGAGATGTTGGTAGGGATACTAGAGCGGAAAGTTGTATATGCATGGGGCCCATGTCTACTAGCCATGTTATACTTCCATTTACATGATACAACATATAGGGAGGCACAGTCAATGAGCTGTGGCACTATTTTACTGATGATCTGGGCATGGGAGCACATTACTATTTGTCGCCCACTAGTTAGATTTGAGTTAGATGCTAGAGCTCCTTATGTTTTTCGATATTCCAGGACCATCAGTTAGACACATGTCATAGAAATAGGGTACTTAGACACACTATTGATACCCTCATATAGTTTATATGGATGCCTTACATGGATTTTATGTGATGGCCTGACGAGGATAGACATTTTCCATTCTATTGATAGACACGGTACTTGATCAGGAGGACTGTCTCTAGAGTGCACATCATTGAGAGACACCTATCAGAAAAAGTTATTCAACAGTTCAGTGAGGTTTAGGATGAGTCGTGGGGCTAGGTTGAGTTTGCTAGATTTTCCAAGGAGGTTCCTCTATGGGGGCCATAGATTCCTATTGCTACAGCAGAGGCAGACATTGATGTGTTACAACTTGTTTAGTGGGGATGGAGGGGTGGAGCTACAGATCTTGGTATGACAAATGCATATGATTCCTAGTGGGCGTAGCATAGGCCTATGCCTTTGATAGATCCTGACCAACTAATGCTTGTAGAGCATCGAGGGATAGGCTCACGGGGTTAGTGTGGTGGCAGGAGAGGTGGTAGAGGTGATGGAGGTGATGATGGGAGAGGAGGATGTGGGAGGGGTGGTTGATTGGGTTGTCAAGGCGGTAGATGCTGAGGTGGAGATCTATCACTTGTCTATGAGGAGTAGGGGTAGGGAGAGGATGTACCTATGTTGGAGATGGGTGGAGAAGAGGAGCATGCTAAGGAGGAGGTCATTGAGGAGGAGGTAGAGATATATTCCCTTGGTCTACTAGCTGGGTATTAGGATGATGATGACGAGGAGATGGGAGAGTAGGAGAGAGAGCTCCGAGACAGGATTGTTGAGGAGTGAGATGTCGATGAGGGAGGAGGATCCCACTGATTAGCGGGTAGCCGACTTATAGGCCTGAGTAGAGGCCTTGGAGGAGTGAGTCAAAGCTATGATAGTGGAGCAAGATGCGATGCAGATGGAGAGAGACAATGCTTATTTAGAGAGGAATTAGGCAGTAGCATGGAGACAAGAGTGGGGAGTTGAGAGATTGAATGATTGACAGGCTTAGATTGAAAGATAAATTGATGATTAAGATTGAAATATGTGACATGCATTGAGCTTAGTGTCAGTAATAATGTGAGTGATAAAGCATAAAAGGTGAAAATTAAGATCAAATTATTAAGATTAAATAATAATTTAATTTTTAGTTAAGATTGTTCAAAAATCAGAAGAATAATGATTGCATGTAAAGGATAAAGATTAACATAGAGGAAATGGTCTATTCAAACAAACAAATGAATTAATTAAATGAATAAAGTTATTTAATTAATAAAAGTTTGCACGCAGAAGAATAAAACTAGATAACTGACTATTAAACTAGGTCTGTTTGTCAGAAATAATTAGATATTAAATCAGGAGATAATTGACTGATTTAATTAAATCTCGACTTAAGTGATAAATGACCGATTAGATAACTAGCGATCATCTAATTATAGAAGAATATGCTAGGAATAATTATTTTCATGAATTAAATAATTTAATTCAACATTCAAAATTTGGGGATTAAATTAAATAAATAAAGATTTATTTAATTGACCAAAGAAAAGGTTAAACAATAATTAAATAATTTTAGATTATTATTTAATTATAGTCAAAATGGTGATGAGGGTAAATTAAACAATAATTTATTTAATTTTAGAAATAGGATAAACTTAATTAGCAATGTAATTAAACAAATAATATTTATTTAATTAATCAAGATTGAATAAAGGTTAAAAATGAATTAATTAAATAATTAAAGTTATTTAATTAATAGAGGACAAGTGATTTTAGAAAATAATCAAATAATTAACATTATTTAATTATGACAATGAAGATATTAATTATGAAGAAAATTAGAGTCACAGGCCTAGACCAATTTTCAATGTCTACAATAAGGGAATGTTCATTAGTCTTAAGAAGTGTAATGGTGGAGCTGTCAAGATTGGTGGTAATGAGTCAACATAAATTTGTGGAAAGGGTACTATAACAATTGATGGAAAGAACATGACTGAGGATGTCCTTTATGTCAAAGGTTTGAAGCATAATCTTCTCAATGTCAGTCAGATGTGTAACAAAGGATTCAATCTTACTTTTCATGTTAATGGTTGTGAGATCAGAAAAGTAGGGTCTTAGAGATTAGTTGTAAAAGGTACAAGGTCAAATGGAAATTTTTATCATATAAAGGAGGAAAATGGAGGAATGCCACTTATTGGCTCATTCTAGCGAGTGTTGGTTGTGGTATAGGAGAATGGGACACATCAATGTTGACAATATGGTAAAGATCAACTCTACTCATGCAGTGAGAGATATGCCTAAGATAAGTAAGCCTACAAATATATAAAGTAAGGAGTGTCAAATGGGAAATAAAACAAAGACGAGTTTCAAGAGTAAGGCTTTATTTGCTACAATTCCATTGGAGTTGACTCACATAGACCTATGTGGACCTACAAGAATAAGGAGTCAACAAGGTGAAAGGTATTTCATGTTTCTTATTGATGATTATTCTAAAATGACTTGGGATACATTTTTAAGAGATAAATTGAAAGCTTTTGATAAGTTTAAAATATTCAAAGAAAAATTTGAAAATGAAATGGATGCTAATACCAAATGATTAAGGTCAGATAGAGGAGGTGAATTTACTCCAAATGAATTTAAAAAGTTCTATGAAAATCATGGTATTAGGAGACATTTGTCTATCCCTAAAACCCTTCAACATAATGGAATTATGGGGAGGAAGAATAGAACTGTGCAAGAGATGGATAGGACAATGATGAAAGATGTAGAAATGCTTGATATATATTGGAAAAAAGTAGTTTACACTATTGTCTATTTTCTTAATAGAGTATAGTTGAGGGTCAATAGCACTAAGACCCCTTATGACCTATGGTATGAAATTCATCCCACTATTAGATACTTTAGGATCTTTGGTAGTAGTTGTTACATTAGAAGAGATGAAGAAGAACTTGGAAATTTTGATTCAAGGTGTGATGGAGGGATCTTTCCTGGCTACTTAACCAGAAGCAAGGCCTATAGATACTAAAACAAGAGATTTGGAAAGATGATTGAAAGAATTTTTTTTAAAGTAAATGAAGATTTGTATTAGATCTCACAAGAACTAGAGGTTTGTGGATCTAATGTACCTCCGTAAATTGAAGAAGAAGAAGAGGAAGAAGAGAAGAAATAGGAATAAAAAAAGGCTCCTAAGTCTCCAACAAAATATGTTCAAAAGAATAACTCTACAAATCGAATCATTAGAGATAAGAATAAAGGTGTGCTAGCCAAGAGAAGGCTTGTAAAAGCAAGTAAGCAAGTGAATTTTTGTTTATTGTAAAAGGCTGAGCCCATTAACTTTACTGATGATAGAAAAGATTAAGGTTGGTTGAAGGAAATGGAAGAAGAATTGGACTAGATGGAAAATAATTAGACATGGGAGTTGGTTCATAGACTAGCTGAGAAGAATATTATAGGAAAAAAGTGGGTATTCCATAACAAGCTAAATGAAGATGGTGAAGTTGTGAGGAACAAGGATAGATTTGTTTGCAAGGGTTATTCACAAGTTGAAGGTATTGACTTTGAGGATACTTTTTCATTGATAGCCAAAATGTAAGCAATCAGGATGTTTCTTTCCTTTGCTGCTCACAAAGATTTTAAGGTCTATAAAATGGATGTCAAGTTAGCCTTATTGAAGGGTTTTTTAGAGGAATAAGTATATATTGAGACCCCATATGGTTTCCAATTATTAGAAGATCCATACATGGTGTAGAGAGTCAAGACATATTATTATGAATCAAGCAAGCTCCTAGAACTTGGTTTTCTTGATTGGTTAAGTACCTACTTTAGAAAGGTTTCAAGAAAGATATTGTAGATAGTAATCTTTAAATTAAGTTTCAATAAGACAAGATCTTGATTGTGGTAGTATATGTTGATGACATCATGTCTTTGGTGGAGATGATAATGTTGGGAATCACGATTGTACCCTTAGTCAAGCTAAGCTTGGCTATCCCATTACAACATGGAAACACTCTCTAATTTGTGGGTCAATCAATGAGTGAGAGTGAATCTCTAGAGTGGGTTGGTTCCCTCTAGCTAATCACCTAGCCTATGAACTTTTAGGGGAAAGGGGTAGGAAGAAAGCTGAAAACTAAAATCTGCAACTTAAGATGATCAACTAGATATTCTAAGATTTTGAAAAAAATTAACCCACAACCTCTCTTAAAGAATTAGCTCTCACAATCCACCTTAGAAAATTTAGCTCAATAGTGTTTTGCATAAAGATTCGTGAATCATTGAATACAATATGCAACCTGAACTATATGCAATTCTTGCCCACAACCCACAATAATAAGACAATAGAAGGATTCACCACTTTGAATCACAAACAACATAAGATTATCACTGTAAGTACATGAAAAAAAAGGGGAAAGGGAAACTCTACTACTTGTATTGAAATTGAAGGAGTAAGATATCAAAATATGATTCAAATGAGTTTACAAGTCTCTCTGCAATGCATATGAGAGCAAGAAACATAATTTTGAACCTTGAGAAAGTAAAATTTCTGAAACTTATAGCCATCAAGTGACATCAATGATAGAAAATAGAAAAAATAGCTCCACTACATCACCAAAAAGCAACTCTTCCTCATTTTTTTGCTCCCCAGAAAATCCTGAAAAAGAGGGCCTCAAATTGCTCCAAAAAGCACCAAAAGGATAGAAACTTTCCATCTCCCAAAGGTTGATCCAAAAAGTCCTCAAAATTAGATGCAAACAGTTGGAAACTAAAAATGGAAAGTTCAGTTTGTTACCTTTTTTCCCAATCCGCCCAAGAACTCAACTCAGAAAAATAAAGTTTTGATGTCAACTCAAGTGCACTATTTAACTACATTTAAATAACAACTAATTAGGAAATTTATAGAAACATTGCTAACTAGTGTTTTACAACTTTGCATTTTCTAAATTACAGAAAAGAAAGCCCCCTAATACACTTGATTTTTCTTCCCGAGTTCAAATATTTTTATTTTTGCAGTTTGAGTAAAAAAAAAAAAATATTTGCAAAAAATCAAAACTATGTGAAAGCTCCTAAAAAAATCATAAAAATGATAATGATCCCTAGACCCAAATGAACAACTAATGAATTGACAACTTTGGCGTAGTGAAATGGGCAATGTGTATATGGAACACATGGAAAATATAGGGCAAGGTATGATTTTTATTTGATTTCTCCAAAAACCACTAAAATTCCTAAGGAATTGGTCGACCTAGGCAACATATGAGATGAGGCATTAATAAACATTTGTTTTTTGGAAAAAAATGTGATTAAAATCACATTCAAATTAGACACATGGGGAAACCCTAGCATCAAAACTGATTCTAAACACATTTTTTGGCTATCATTTTCATTATCCAAGTTGGGGAAAATAGGGCTCTGTTGGGCGCCGCCATGAACATTAGGGTTTTGAGCCTTGGAGCTCGATTCTTCACCATTCTTTGGTGCCACTCTTATCGATTCACCTTTGCATTTGATGGTAAGATGTTTGTCTACATTTTGATGCATTTTTTGGCTCCATTTGAAAAAGAAATTTTTCCCATAGGCTATGACCATAACTGATTTTTGATTCATTCTGTGTTTTTATGTTTTTGTTGCTCTTTTGCTTGCCTGGACACAATGAAAATGCTTGGTTTGAGCTTCTTAATGAAGTTTGGCTGCGGGATTGGACTAGTTTTTCCACCTTCATTCATGGTAAGCTCTCTTTTCTCCATTTAAAAAGCATTTCCCTGTTAAATAAAAGCTTTATTCAAGCTTTTCTTACAAAAGTAATGTAGTTCTGTTGGATTTTTCTGAGTTAGGCCATTGTATAGGCCATGGCCTCACCATGTCTGCTCTTATTGTCTTTGTAAAAAATGACTTTTCTGGGCTCAACCCATGATGTAAAAATGATTTCAATGTTGAATGGAAGGACTCTCTTGAATTTGTTTATCCTTTCTTGGGCTTTTTAAAAACCTTTATGCCCACGACCATTGATTTCATTGTCTCCATTTTCTAAGAGATTTAATGCTGGCATAAGGTTGAATCTTTATTTTTTCCTCCTGTACTTGCATTCTACGACAAAACCGTAAGCGGGTATGTGATTTGTAAACAAAAAAACTCTCCCAGGCTGTGACCATTAGAGCATAAGTAGGGTTTCTATGTACTTCCATTTCTCATACTTTTATGAAAAATGTATAAGCAACATGTTATTTTCTTTTTGGGTTTATGAATCCATCATGGTCATGGCCATTGACTTCAATAACTTCATTCTGTACAACTCCAATGTTGTCATGGGCTCAAACCATGGTTGTTCTCTTTCTTTATTTACATTTTGAGCTTGATACCCTGTATGGGTATCATTATGTGTGATGGAGAAATACTCACAAGCCGCAACCATGAGAGCTTGGCTGGGTCCATTTGAAACTTGTCTATGGGCTCGAGCTTCCTTTATTTCTTCATTTTGAATCTTTTAAATGAAAAACAATGTGGATCCTTTCTTGAAGGCTCGAACTAGGCATTTTGCACTTGTGTTCATAATAAAACCCTAACTCACTAAAGCATAAGCTCACTGTTCTGAAAGCAAAATGACTTCATTCTCCATTCTTATTGATTATGGTTGTCACTATAGCTTCATTTGTTTGTTTTGATGATGTACACACTCTTAGTAATCTTTGGTTTTCAATTTGCTTGAAGACTTGCATAGATGTAATGAAGCTCCACTTAATTGATATCTCTCAGTTACTTATCAAAACACGATTTCTATTCCATGCAATGTCAATTTACTATTTAGCATTATTTTAAAAATGTCATTTGCACATACTTTTGTCAAATAGAAACACACAAAAGCTACTTTTGTTTCTTCAAACACATAGTAAATAAATGGTTCTATTTCACTTAGCTGCCTTGTAAAGTTGCACCCAACAATCATCATGCACCTATAGATTACTTGTCCATTATTACACATTCTATGCACTTGAATGCTTTATAAAATGTTTTTTGAGCTTCACTTTTACCACAACTTTATGAAATAGTGCAGTGAGATCCTCCACATTTGTGGCACCAATAGTACTAAAACAAGTTTGAGTTTTTGCAAAAATACCTTCATGAACGATGCTGCTTCATATTGCACAAAACTCAAACATTTAGTGTATTGCATTTCAATTCACCGATGCTTCTTTTCCTTCACTTATTGATATTCATGCTTTGCAACCACTTGTCACTCAATTTTTGATGGAGATAGTGTTTCCTCTGTAATCTTCATGCATTTTTTATGAAGGTGTTCTGAAGCTTCTCAAATTGCTTTAGCCACTATTGATGACTTGTAAATGAGACATTATGTATGCTTGTTCACTATCTCATTCCATGATGATTCACTTGAGCAACTAATCATCTATGATCTTGAATTCATTGCACCCTCATACTTGATTGTCCTAAGTTTTCAAATTGGATCAGGAGCATGGCTTGTCCTATACCTGTACAAGAAGCAAACAATGTTATTTTAAAATAATAATTACAATTTTTTAGTATGTTTCCTCCTTGGTATTCTCTTACAAACTTCTTTCTTTTGCTCAGTTGTCTCAATGCATTATAAGTAGTGTTCTACATTATTGTTGATAGATCATGTAGGAGGGTTCATAGTCTAAGCTCTAACAAAAAATTATAATCACTTGCAGGTTCACTTGGAGCATGGAAGCAAGGGAGGATGCACAAATTTGAAGTCAACTCAAAGGCACCATCAAACAATAGCGATTATGCTCTCTTTTACATGCTCATTTCTTCCTTTATCTTCAATAGTGTATTGCACTCCTTGTGTTTCATTGTCTTAGCTATTCCCATGGCTTGTGTGGGACACTTGATTCCTCTTTTAATCCAAATGAATATAAAACAACATTTGTACAATTTTTGTTCAATTTTGTACTTTTCTTTTGCAAACAATGTATGGATCATTATAAATGAAAACTGAATACAAAAGAAAGCATTTCCTTGTCATTTCATGCAATATTATGCTAGAAATGATATATGGAAACTAAAAACACATTTCACTTCTTAATAAATCAATAACAAAAATACTTGCAATGGTTAAAACATCTTCAGAAATAACTGAAACATTTCACCTTAAAATAAATTTGAATAACCAACTTTGTCAATTTGAGCCATGGTGAAAATTGATAACACTTTTGGCGACCTCTGCTAGATGCTTGCCTCCTAAGAATTAGGCCAACTTCCTTATGAATATCCATTGGGCATGGATTCAATTATGCCCTTTTGAAACTCAAAAGTTTTGAAAAATCTGAAACTTGCAACTCCAAACAATAGGAAAACCAACACCAAAACAACAAACAATAAACAAACAATGCCCTAGTGGCCAGAAAGTAATGTGTAGAAGCACTTATGGAAAAGAAAACTACTGAAAAGAATTTTCTCCAAGAACTTATTAGTAGCAACTATTCTACTATAGTACAGGGGTAGAACTTAGAACCTCAGAAACAATGTTTCAAATGGATCCCATTGATTGGGATTGGAAGCACTTCTCCAGTTAACCTTGAGAGCTAAAATGAATTATGCTCTCTGCATTCTGTTATTACATACAGGCCCTCCCAAATTGCATCAAATTTGGGGTGTCTTCCTAGTTTATTCTTGTTCTCATCCCACTTGAGCACAAAGTCTCCAACAACAAATTCTCTGAACTGTGCTTCATAAAATACTCTTACCATGTTATCATTCAACACCTCATTCAACTAAAAATTAGCTTTGTGGGATACGATTTTATCAAAGTACCTCTCATAGAATGTTTGTTCACCAGTAGCCATTGACCCCATCATGGTCATACTCCTTTTAACTTTGACATCAAGGTTGGGCAACCTTTCTGACCATTTGGTTGGGAGTTGCAGCTCAATAATGACTGTATCTTCACAATTTTCAATAGAGAACCCAAAATCCTCCATAAATGGATTTTCTTTAGTCATATGATCTTCTCTCTCAAAATAGTTTTCAATAGCCCTACTTACTTCAATGAGAAATTATTCTTCAAAGACCTCCCCTTGATCCAAGGTTGGATCATCAATATGCATCTGCATCCATTCTGGATTAGCATCTCCATATCCTTTGGGACTTTCTTCTTCATCTCAAGCTTCATTTTCAAAAGGTATTTTCATCCATTCTTGGACAGATGTTTCATCCTATCCGAGGTCATCCTCTTGATCTGAAACTTGACCTTCAAAGAGAAGCTCTTTCCATTGCTTAACCACCTCTTCATCTTTAAGGAACTTTGTGTCACCAACCAAAAGCTGACCTTGGCCTTTAACCAAATTAGGGACTGATGTATCAGACTCTTAGATTACGTAAATGCCTAACCTTTCAGGTCCTTGGTGTGACTGAAAGGATCGGGGTCATGATCTTGGGTAATGCACTCATCCACATTATCTTCTTTGCTAGGTGCATTGGGGTTTGCGGTCATGGGTTGATTCTCCAACCCATTTGTGGATTATAGGTTAGTGTTTATTGGGATAGGAATGTAAGGTTCAATGTGGTATTTTGCTAATGACTCACACCTATGGTCACATTCATGCCATATCTGGTTCTAAAGGAAATTTGAGACCAATCAGCTAATAAAAAACCTCCTAGTTTGGCAGTAAAGTCTCTCGAGAGGTAGAGTGCAAAATGGGAAGAAAACTCAATCACATGAACATCTTGGGAAACTACAAAGTTGAGGGAAGCATGTAATGTCAGGCCTATATTTTTAATAATTCCTACTATTTGAATAACAGATCCATCTAATTGCACAACTCCTTTTGACATAGGTTCATAAACTAATCCTAATTTATCATCTAAGTTTTTAGGCATGACCGAGTTGTTGGCTCCTGAGTCTATCATGTAGTTATGGAAAAGTTTATCACCTATAATCAGACTTATATAGAATGGTGAGGGTTTCACCTCTTGACTTTGCTGCCCACCATTGGCCTCTGAACTATTAGCAAGCACAATTTTTCTCTTTTTTGCATTCACAGCATCTAAAGATGAAATTTCAGCTAATGCATTTTGTAATAAATATTTCTAGCCTGGGATATGCAATGCATCTATGACTAGAACTAGTCTAGATCCTTTTCATAAGTTGTTTGCACCAAATTTGTAATGTAACAAAAAATTAGAAGTCGCTAGCTATATTTTTGAGACCTCTATAGGCAGAAAGTGCTATTGCATATACCAAACAATAGCCTACAACTTAGAAAATGGCTTTAAAGAGAAGACTCTAGAGTCCCACTGGGAATGCCAAAAATTGTTGGCAATTAGGATTGCACCCTTAGTCAAACCAAGCTTGGCTATTCTATTGCAACATGGAAATGCTCTCTAATTTGTGAGTCAATCAATGAGTGAGAGAAAATCTCTACGTGGGTTGGTTTCCTCTACCTAATCACCTAGCCTATGAACTTTCAGGGGAAAGGGGTAGGAAGAAAGCCAAAAAATATAATCTACAACTTAAGATGATCAACTAGATATTCTAAGATTTTGACAAAGCTTAACCCACAACAACCTCTCTTAAAGCATTAGCTCTCACAATCCACCTTAGAACATTTAGCTCAATAATGTTTTGCATAAAGATTCATGAATCATTGAATACAATATGCAACCTAAACTATTTGCAATTCTTGCCCATAACCCACAATAGTAAGACAATAGAAGGATTCATCACTTGGAATAAAAAATGACATTAGATTATCATTGTAAGTACATGAAAAGAAAGGGGAAAGGAAAACTCTATTTCTTGTATTGAAATTGAAGGAGTAAGATATCAAAATCTGATTCAAATGAGTTTACAAGTCTCTCTATAATACATATGAGAGCATGAAATAGAATTATGAACCCTAAGAAATTAAAATTTCTCAAACTTATAGCCATCAAGTGACATCAATGATAGAAAATAGAAAAAAATAGCTCCACTACATCACCAAAAAGCAACTCTTCCTCATTTTCAAGTTCCTCAGAAAAGCCTAAAAAAGAGGGCCTCAAACTGCTCCAAAAAGCAGCAAAATGATAAAAATATTCCATCTCCCAAAGGTTGATCCAAAAAGTACTCAAAATCAGGTGCAAATAGCTAGAAATTGAAAATGGAAAGTTTAGTTTGTTACCTTCTTTCCCAATCCACCCAAGAACTCAACTTAGAAAAAGAAAGTTTTGATGTCAACTCAAGTGCACTATTTAACTACATTTAAATAACAACTAATTAGGCAATTTATAGAAACATTGCTAATTAGTGTTTTATAGCTTTGTAGTTTCTAAATTACAAAAAAGAAAGCCCCCTAATACATTTGATTTTTCTTCCCGAGTTCAAATATTTTGATTTTTGTAGTTTGAGTTAAAAAAAAAATCAATATTTGCAAAATATCAAAACTAGATGAAAGCTCCTCAAAAAATCATAAAAATGATAATGAACCCTAGACCCAAATGAACAACTAAGGCATTGACAACTTTGGACTATTGAAATGGGCAATGTGTATATGGACACACATCGAAAACATAGGGGCAAGGTATGATTTTTATTTGATTTCTCCAAAAAACACTAAAATGCCTAAGGCATTTGTTAGCCTAGGAAACATATGAGATGGGGCATCAAAGGGCATTTGTTTTTTGGAAAAGAATGTGATTAAAATAACATTCAAATTAGACACAAGGGGAAACCCTAGCATCAAAACTAATTCTAAAGACATTTTTTGGCTATCATTTTCATCGGCCAAGTTGGGGAAAATAGGGCTTTGCTGGGCACCACCATGAACATTAGGGTTTGGAGCCTTGGAGCTTGATTCTTCACCATTCTTCAGTGCCACTCTTGTTGATTCACCTCTACATTCGATGGTAAAATGTTTGTCCTCATTTTGATGCATTTTTTGGCTCCATTTGAAAAAGAGAATTCACCCATAGGCCGTGACCATAATTTATTTTTGATTCATTCTATGTTTTTATGTTTATGTTGCTCTTTTGCTTGCTTGGCTTCCATGAAAAATGCTTGGTTCTAGCTTCTTGATGAAGCTTGGCTGGGGTCTTGGACTGGTTTTTCCACCTTCATTCATGGTACAAGCTTTCTTTTCTCCAATTAAAAAGCATTTCCCTCTTAAATAAAAGCTTTGTTCAAGCTTTTCTTACAAAAATAGTGAAGTTTTGTTGGATTTTTCTGAGTTAGGCCATTGTATAGGTCACGACCTCACCATGTGTACTCTTCTTGTGTCTATAAAAAATGACTTTTCTGGGCTCGACCCATGACGCAAAAATGATTTCAATGTTGAATAGGACTCTCTTGCATTTGTTTATCCTTTCTTGGGCTTTGAAAAACCTTCATGGTTGCAGCCATTGGTTTCATTGTGTCCATTTTCTGAGAGATTTAATTCTAGTATAAGCTCAAATATTTGTTGTTTCCTCCTTACTTACATTTTGAGACAAAAAACTAAGTGGGTATGTGATTTGTAAAAGAAAAAAACTCTCCTAGGCCATGGCCATGAGAGCACAACTAGGGTTTCTATGCATTTCCATGTCTCATACTTTTCTAAAAATGTATAACATGTCATTTGATTTCTACATTTATGGATCCATCATGGCCGTGACCATTGACTTCAATAACTTCATTCTATAGAGCTCCAATGCTATAATGGGATCAAACCATGGTTGTTCTCTTTCTGTATTTGCATTTTGAGCTCAATACCTTGAATGGGTATCATTATGTGTGAGATAAATACTCTCACGCCATGGCCATGAGAGCTTGGATGGGTCCATTTGACACTTGTTTATGAGCTCAAGCTTCCTATATTTCTGCATTTTGAAGCTTTTAAATGAAAACCAATGTGGATCCTTTCTTGAAGGCTCAAACTGGGTATTTTTCACTTGTATTTATAATAAAACCCTAACTCAGTGTAGCATAAGCTCACTGAACATTCTAAGAGAAAAATGACTTCATTCTCCATTCTTATTGACTATGTTTGTCCCTATAGCTTCATTTTTTTGTTCTCATGATGTACACATTGTTAGTAATCTTTGGTTTTCAATTTTCTTGAAGTGCATACATGTAATGAAGCTTCACTTAATTGATATCTGTCAATTACTTATCAAAACATTCTTTCTATTCCATGCAATTTCAATTTACTGTTTAGCATTATTTTGACAATGTAATTTGCACATGCTCTTGTCAAATGGAAACACACAGAAGTTCCTTTTGTTTCTTCAAACACATTGTAAATGAATGGTTCTATTTCACTTACTTTCCTTGTAAAGTTGCACCCAACCATCATGGTGCACATGTAGATTACTTGTTGTCCATTATTATACATTCTATGCACTTGAATGCTTCAGAAAATGCATTTCCAGGTTCACTTTTACCACGAATTTATGAAACTGTGTAGTGAGATCCTCCTTTACATTTGTGGCACCAATAGTACTAAAACAAGTTTGAGTTTTTGCAAAAATACCTTCACGAATGATGCCACTTCATATTGCATTGAACTCAAACATATAGTGTATTGCATTTCAATTCACTAGTGCTTATTTTCCTTCACTTATTGACTTTCATCCTTTACTTGCAACCATCTGTCACTCAATTTTTGATGGAAAAAACCTTTCCTCTATACTCTTCATGCAATTTTATCTCCTAGGTAACAAATTTTGACATGAAAATTTGATTTATGCATAGAGTATTTTGAAATACACACCATGATGAAGGTGTTCTAAAGATTCTCAAATTGCTTCAGTTGCTATTGATGACTTGTAAACGAGACATTATGTATGCCTATTCATTATCTAATTCCATGATGATGCACTTAATGATGATTCACTTGAGCAACTGATCATCTATGATCTTCAATTCATTACATCTTCAAACTTGATTGTCCTAGATGATTACTTGCTTTAGCTCTTATGACACTTGATGTACTCCTTCAGATGCATATCGCTTTGAGCAATTTTGAATTGTTTATTTTCCCAACCCCTCCATGGAATGTTTGAGGGGGAAACATGTCGGGTCTCAACCCTTGTGGGAGCCCATTTTACATGACATGCTTTAAGTTTTGAAATTGGATTAGCAACATGGCTTGTCCTATAACTGGACATAAAACAAATAGTGTTAGATTAAAACAATAATTATAATGTTTCAGTGTGTTTCCTTCTTGGTATTCTCTTACACACTTCTTGATTTTACTCAGTTGACTCAATGCATCATAAGTAGTGTTCTACATTATTGTTGATGGATCATGTAGGAGGGTTCATAGTCTAAGCTCTAACAAAAAAATGTAATCACTTGCGGGTTCACAAGGGAAGATGCACAACTCTGAAGTCAACTCAAAGGCACCATCAGGAAATGCCATTATGTTCTATTTAACATGCTCTTTTCTTCCTTTATCTTTAGTAGTGTATTGCACTCCTTGTGTTTTGTTGTCTCAACTATTCCCAAGGATTCCTCTTTTCATCCCAATGAATATAAAACAACATTTATACAATTTTTGTTCAATTTTGTACTTTTCTTTTGTAAACAATGTATGGATCATTATGAATGAAAAATCAATACAAAAGGAAGCATTTCCTTTTCATTTCATGCAATATTATGCTGCAAATGATATATAGCAACTGAAAACACATTGCACTTCTGAAGAACTCAACAACTCAAATATTTGCAATGGTTAAAACATTTACAGAAATAACTTAAACTTTTCACCTTAAAATAAATTTGAATAAACCTGCTCTGTCAATTTGAGTTGTGAAAATTGATAACACTTTTGGCAACCTCTGTTAGATGCTTGCCTGCTAAGCATTAGGCTAGCTGCCTTATGAATATCCATTAGTCATGGAGTCAATTTTTCGCTCCTAAAACTCAAAAGTTCTAAAAAATCTAAAACTTTCAACTCCAAACAACAACAAAAGCAACACCAAAACAACAAACAACAAACAAACAACGCCCTAGTGGCCAAAAAGCAATGTGTAGAAGCACTTATGGAAAAGAAAACTACTAAAAAGAAAGTGCTCCAAGCACTTATTAGCAGCAACTATTCTACTATAGTACAGGGGTAGAACTTAGAACCTCAGAAATAATGTTTCAAATGGATCCCATTGACTGGGATTGGAAGCACTTCTCCAATTAACCTTTAGAGCTGCAATGAATTATGCTCTCTGCAATCTGTTATTACATACAGGCCCTCCCAAATTGCATCAAATTTGGGGTGTCTTCCTGGTTTATTCTTGTTCTCATCCCACTTGAGCACAAATTCTCCAACAAAAAGTTCTCTAAACTTTACTTCACATAATTCTCTTACCATGTTATCGTTCAGCTCCTCATTCAACTGCGAATTGGCTTTCTGGGATAAGATTTTTGTCAAAGTACCTCTCATAGAATGTTTGTTCACCAATAGCCATTGACCCCATCATGGTCATACTCCTTTTAACTTTGACATCAAAGTTGGGAAACCCTTCTAACCATTTGATTGGCAATTGTGGCTCAATAATGATTATATCTTCACAATTTTCAATAGAGAACTCAAAATCCTCTAGAAAAGGATTTTCTTTATTCATACGATCTTCTCTCTCAAAATAGTTTTCAATAGCCCTACTTACTTAATGAAAAATTATTCTTCAAAGACCTCCCCTTGATCCAAGGCTGGATCATCAATCTGCATCTCCATCCATTTTGGATCAGCATCTCCATATCCTTTGGGACTTTCTTCTTTAGTTGAAGTTTCATTTTCAAAAAGTATTTTCATCCATTCTTGGAAAAATGTTTCATCCTCTCTGGGGTCCTCCTCTTGATCTGAAACTTGACCTTCAAAGAGCATCTCTTTCCATTTCTTAACCACCTCTTCATCTTTCAGGAACTTTGTGCCACCAACCAAAAGTTGACCTTGGCCTTTAACTAGATTAGGGACTGCTATATCAGACTCTTGGATTATGTAAATGCATAACCTTTAAGGTCCTCGGTATGATTGACAGGATTAGGGTCATGATCTTGGGTAACCCACTCATCCACATTATCTTCTTTGCTTGGTGCATTGGGTTCATTCTCCAGCCCATTTGTGGAGTATAGGTTAGCATTTATTGGGCTAGGAATGTAAGGCTCAATGTGGTCTTTTTCTAATGGCTTAGACCTGATGGTCACTTTCATGCCATGTCTAGTTCTAAAGAATAGGTGAGATGAATCAGCTGATAGAAACCCTCCTAGTTTGGCAGTAAAGTCTCTCGAGAGGCAGAGTGCAAAATGGGGAGGCAACTCAATCACATGAACATCTTGGGAAACTACAAATTTGGGGAAAGCATGTAATGTGAGGGCCATATTTTTAATGATTCCTACTATTTTCACAACAAATCCATCTAATTGCACAACTCATTTTGACATGGGTTCATACACTAAGCCTAATTTATCAGCTAAGCTTTTAGGCATGACCAAGTTGTTGGCTCCTGAGTCTATCATGTAGTTATGGAAAAATTTATCACCTATAATTAGATTTAGATAGAATGGTGGGGGTTTCACGTCTTGACTTTGCTACCCACCTTTGGCCTCTGAACTTTTAGGAAGCACAATTCTACTATTTTCTTCATTCACAACATTTGAAGATGAAATTTCAGCTAATGCATATTGTAATAAATATTTTTGGCCTGGGATATGTAATGCATCCATGATGGACATGTTGATTGAAACTATCTTTAAATTTTCAACCACATTGAAAGAGATGGGGCTTACCTTTTGCTGTCCTAAAGAATTAATAACATCGTTACCTTCTGCTGTCCTCTTTGTAGAATATGCACCTTTGGTTGTGTTGTAGGAATAGTTTGAGATGGAATGGCATGATTTTTCTCACAACTTGAAATTGTGAATTCACAACTTCTTGTTGTGAACTTATAGCTTGATGATCCGTTTCAACTTCTCTCCATTTCGACCTTGTGTTTGTAGCAATGAACTAACCTTGCTAGTTCTGTCCTTGGAAATGATTAACTCCACAATATTCAACACTTTTCCAATTCACTAAAGCAATCTTAGAGGTTCTTGGTTGTTCCACATTCCCGCTTGGAAAATTTGCTGGACCAGCATACTGATTCTGCACCATGAGACCTTGACTCTCCATTCTACTCATACAAGCAACTTGGTTGTGTGGCCGATTGTATGAATAATAGAAATCATGCTCTTGAGACAAATTATTCTATGGTATGAGCTCTCTTGAAGGGCCAACAACATTGGGGTCATAAGGCCAAAAAGGCTTGGGGTTAAAACTTCTTTTCTGTCCTTGAAAATCATTTTGAAACGATGGCCTATTCTACTGATTCTTCTGGTAAAGAGCTTGGTAAGGCCTATTTTCTTAACCAACTTGCCTCTTGAGGCTCAAAATTTCATTGCTAAAGGTTTTACCAAAATTTTGTACCATACTTTTGATCTCTTGAATTTCTTTGGTTTGGTCTGTAATGGAATTTTCTTAAACAACAACTTTATAACCTATTGTTGAGACTAGCAGAACAACATCAATGGGAGGAAAATTCATAGGGACAAGTGGCTAAACCTCAGGAAACATGGGTGTGGGTGGTCTAGGTTCCATCTTCCTGGATTGGATAAGACAATTTTCAGCCCTTATTGCAATGTCATAGGCATTTGGTATAGTAAAACCCCCCATAGACTATATCATAACTGATATCTCACTATTCAAGGATTTTAGGAAGAATAAAGAGGCATGTTCACATGAGGACTTGATAGTCAAAGGTATCCTATCCTAGTTTCACTAAAACCTATAATTAAAGTTAGCCACTTGCTCATGGGGAGCACACTTGATGGTGCTTGGTTGCTCAAGCAATGAAAGGTGGTCTGACTTGTCCACAAACTGCTAGGGAAGACCATCACCAAGCTGGTCCCATGTTGCAATGGAATTGGTTGGGAGTCCTCTGAACCACTAAAGGGACTTCTCCTTCAACGAAGTAGCCAACAACCTTATAGCCATGTTCTCCTCTGTTATGTTGTGCACTAAACATAATGTCACCACATCTTAGATGTGTTCAACAGGGGTAGTTTGGTCCTCACTAGTAAAGTAAGGTAGTCCTTTAAGTGTTGCTACTATTATGTCATCATGTTGAGACAACAATAACGGGATACCCCCATTAAATGGTGTGAAAGAAAATTGTCTCACCGTAGGTGGTGCTTGAGATATTAGAGTCGTGTTCCTCTTCATGAAGACAATTGGATTGAGCTCTGAAGGTGTGGACTTCGTTCTTCTTGCTGAATCAAAGGTTCTTCTTGGTGTTCTACCTCTCCTGCTCAATGAGGAGAGCTTCAAATACTCAAAAGGTGCTAGACTAGATCTGGTCTGGATCCTTTCATAAGTTGTTTGCACCAAATCTGTAATTTAACTAGAAATTAGGAGTCGCTAGGTATATTTTTGAGACCTTTATAGGTAGAAAATGTTGTTGCATATACTGAACAACAACCTACAACTTAGAAAATGACTCTAAAGACAAGACTCTAGAGTCCAACCAGGTGTGCCAAAAACTATTGGCAATCAGGATTGCACCCTTAGTCAAGTTGAGCTTTGCTATCCAGTTGCAACATGGAAACACTCTCTGATTTGTGGGTCAATCAATGAGTGAGAGTGAATCTCCAGAGTGGGATAGCTCCCTCTAGCTAATCACCTAGCCTATGAAATTTTAGGGGAAAAGGGTAGGAAGAAAGTTGAAAAATGAAATCTACAACTTAAGATGATGAACTAGATATTTTGAGATTTTGACAAAACTTAACCCACAACAACCTCTCTTAAAACATTAGATCTCACAATCCACCTTAGAACATTTAGCTTAATAGTGTTTTGCATAAAGATTCGTGAATCATTGAATACAATATGCAACCTAAACTATATGCAATTCTTGCCCACAACCCACAATAATAAGACAATAGAAGGATTCACCACTTTGAATCACAAACAACATAAGATTATCACTGTAAGTACATGACAAGAAAGGGAAAATGAAAACTCTATTACTTGTATTGAAATTGAAGGAGTAAGATATCAAAATATGTTTCAAATGAGTTTACAAGTCTCTATGCAATACATATGAGAGCAAGGAATAGAATTTTGAACCCTAAGAAATTAAAATTTCTGAAACTTATAGCCATCAAGTGACATCAATGATAGAAAATAGAAAACAAATCTCCACTACATCACCAAAAAGCAACTCTTCCTCATTTTTGATCTCCTCAGAAAAGCCTAAAAAAGAGGGCCTCAAATTGCTCCAAAAAGCACCAAAAGGATAGAAACTTTCCATCTCCCAAAGGTTGATCCAAAAACTCAAAATCAAGTCCAAACAACTTGAAACTAAAAATGGAAAGTTCGGTTTGTTACCTTCTTTCCCAATCCACCCAAGAACTCAACTTAGAAAAAGAAAGTTTTGATGTCAACTCAAGTGGATTGTTTAACTACATTTAAATAACAACTAATTAGGAAATTTATAGAAACATTGCTAATTAGCGTTTTACAACTTTGTAGTTTCTAAATTACAAAAAAGAAATCCCCCTAATACACTTGATTTTGCTTCCCAAGTTCAAATATTTTTATTTTTACAATTTGAGTAAAAAAAATCAATATTTACAAAAAATCAAAACTATGTGAAAGCTCCTAAAAAAACATAAAAATAATAATGAGCCCTAGACCCAAATGAACAGCTAAGGCATTGACAACTTTGGCCTAGTGAAATGGGAAATGTGTATATGGACCACATGGAAAACATAGGGAAAGGTATGATTTTTATTTGATTTCTCCAAAAAAAACTAAAATTCCTAAGGCATTGGTCAACCTAGGCAACATATGAGATGGGGCATCAATAAGCATTTTTTTTTTGGAAAAGAATGTGATTAAAATCACATTTGAATTAGAAACATGGGGAAACCGTAGCATCAAAACTGATTCTAAAAACATATTTTGGCTATCATTTTCATTGCCCAAGTTGGGGAAAATAGGGCTTTGCTGGGCACTGCCATGAGCATTAGGATTTGGAGCCTTGGAGCTTGATTCTTCACCATTCTTCAGTGCCACTCTTGTTGATTCACCTTTGCATTCAATGGTAAGATGTTTTTCTACATTTTGATACATTTTTTGGATCCATTTGAAAAAGAAATTTGGCCCATAGGTTGTGGCCATAACTGATTTTTGATTCATTCTATGTGTTTTTATGTTTATGTTACTCTTTTGCTTGCTTGGGCACCATGAAAATGCTTGGTTCGAGCTTCTTGATGAAGTTTGGCCTTGAGATTGGACTAGTTTCTCCACCTTCATTCATGGTAAGCTCTCTTTTCTCCATTTAAAAAGCATTTCCCTCTTAAATAAAAGCTTTATTCAAGATTTTCTTATAAAAATAATGAAGTTCTGTTGGATTTTTCTGAGTTAGGCCATTGTATAGGCTATGGCCTCACCATGTGTGCTCTTCTTGTCTCTGTAAAAAATGAATTTTCTAGGCTCGACCCATGATGCAAAAATGATTTCAATTTTGAATGGAAGGACTCTCTTGTGGGTGATCCCATAATAGTGGTTTAATATTTTTGGCCAAACTGGACACTGAAATTATTATTTTTAACTAAATCTTCACATTTAGGCACCTGTAGCGGCTAAACTGTGAGGAATTTGAAGATTGTGCAAACTAGAGTCTCATCAAATTTTGTCTGTAGATTCTAAAAATATTTTTTTCAAAATTTTTGGAATCAAATTGCACTTCTCTTTCCATCTCCCACGAAAATTGATTTTTTTTAGAAAACAACATTTTTAAAAAGTGATGCACACCGTATAATGCATAACTTTTTTTCCATGAAGGATAAAATTCTAATTCTTTCAAATTTAGATTTGTAACTCTGATATCTAGTGCTTCCACTTGGTTAGATAGTTTTTTATTGAATATTTTTCCTTAATCAAGTTTCAAAGTCAAACAAATTACAATTCAGACCACAGTAGCGACCATAGCGTAACTTTTTGTATATGTCAAAATTTAATTTAATTTTTTTTGTTGGATCAAGGACTTCAATATCTAGTGCACTCATATTTTTCAAATTTTTTAATAATATTCTATTTTTCCACATGTGAAGAACAAAGAAATTCATTTTCGATGAAAAACCTATGTTTAATAAAACTTAAAAACAAATACATAACAAAACCAAAACATATTAAAATTATATTCATTGGATAGCTTGTTCTGAGGAATACCATAATCATTTGAAATAAATTTTAAATGAATTCATTTGATCCCCCAAAAGCTAAATCAAAAGTGATTTTTTATCAACATTTTGATAGGTGTAAAGGAGACGCACTTATAGGTATGGTTTAAAACTAGCGAGGTTCTATCCAAGGGGGTTTGTTCTAAGGTGATATGATCAAACCCTCTTCAATTGGAATCCTTAAAATGGAACTTTTTAAGGCTTAAATCATTATATTTTCTAAAAATATGTGATTTCAGCTAAAATTCGTTCCTCTCAGAAATTGTAAACCACTATTATGACAGCACCCTTGTATTTGTTTATCCTTTCTTGGGCTTTGAAAAATCTTCATGGCCACGGCCAATGATTTCATTGTCTCCATTTTCTGATTGATTTAATGCTAGTATAAGCTCGAATCTTTGTTGTTTCCTCCTATACTTACATTCTGAGACAAAACCCTAAGTGGGTATGTGATTTGTAAAAGAAAAAAAACTCTCCTAGGCCATGGCCACGAGAGCACAACTAGGGTTTCTATGTGACGAGGGAGCAAACCCGAGACACAAAAATACACTCACAAAATAGAGAATAATATTTTCTATTAAAATATGGAACTCTTACATGCAGAGGATAACAAATCCTCGAGCTCTGTGATACATGCAAAATTACAGAAGTTTCAGAAAAATTACACTTACAGGAAATCCCCTTTTCGCAGCATGTGAACTCTTTCCCCAAAAGCCACCCAAAAATAAAAAACTAGCCCATAAATAGGCCATTTTGGTTTGGAACCAAAAAAAACATTTGAGATAAGATTTTTGGCGATTTGGCACCAAAATTACAATTTGAAATTCAAAAATTGAGTCCTAATTCGAAAATTGATAATTTTTCAAAAATTGGCCAACTTCCGGAAGCCATAACTTTTGATCCGGGACTCCGTTTTTCGAACCGTTTGCACCGTCGGAAAGGTCTCGGAGTGAAGAATGCGCTAAGAACTAACTTTTTTGGTTCCCATGATTTATAGGCCTGTACAGGATCATTTAGTGCCTCAAACTAGACTCGAAAGGTTTTTTAGGGCAAAAAGTAGAAACTGGAACTTGAATAACTTTCAAACCGTGAATGATCTTGGCTTGATTCTTTCTCCAAAGTGCTTATTTTTTCCTCATGAACCTTCCCATAAATGTTTGTCTTCTCACGCCTTAAAATTACCACCTGCTAAAAATAGCAGTTGAGCAGAAAAAGCAGAAAAGCAGTTCTAAAAGTTGGAAACTCTTATTCGATGAAAAGGGTATCCAAAAATGCAACAACATATACAAAAAAAAAAAACAAAAGGAACATAAATGGAAAACATCATTTTGGGTGATGCAAGATTGCCCTCACACCACTGGATGCTCCTGCATCACTATGCACTTCCATTTCTCATACTTTTCTGAAAATGTATAAGTAACATGTTATTTGCTTTTTGTGTTGATAGATCCATCATGGCCATGACCATTGACTTCAATAAATTCATTCTGTAGAGCTCCAATGATGTCATGGGCTCAAACCATGGTTGTTCTCTTTCTGTATTTTCATTTCGAGATCAATACCCTAAATGGGTATCATTATGTGTGAGAGAGAAATACTCTCAGGCCGCGGCCATGAGAGCTTGGCTAGGTCCATTTGACACTTGTTTATGAGCTCAAGCTTCCTTTATTTCTGCATTTTGAAGCTTTTAAATGAAAACCAATGTGGATCCTTTCTTGAAGGCTTGAACTGGACATTTTACACTTGTCTTCATAATAAAACCCTAACTCACTGTAGCATAAACTCACTGTTTTGAAAGCAAAATGACTTCATTCTCTATTCTTATTGACTATGGCTATCCCTATAGCTTCATTTTTTTTTTCTCATGATGCACACACTGTTAGCAATCTTTGGTTTTCAATTTGCTTAAAGTGCATAGATGTAATGAAGCTCCACTTAATTTATATCTCTTAGTTACTTATCAAAAATGCTTTCTATTCCATGCAATTTCAATTTACTATTTAGCATTATTTTGACAATGTCATTTGCACATACTCTTTTCAAATGGAAACACCCAAAATCTCCTTTTGTTTCTTCAAACACATTGCAAATGAATGGTTCTATTTCACTTACTTTTCTTGTAAAGCTACACCCAACCATCATGGTGCACTTGTAGATTATTTGTTGTTCATTATTACACATTATATGCACTTGAATGCTTTAGAAAATGCATTTTTAGCTTCACTTTTACTAAAACTTTATGAAATAGTGCAGTGAGACCCTCCTTTACATTTGTGGCACCAATAGTACTAAAACAAGTTTAATTTTTTGCAAAAATACCTCGATTAACGATGTTGCTTCATATTACACTCAACTCAAACATTTAGTGTATTGCACTTTAGTTCACCAGTGCTTCTTTTCCTTCACTTATTGAATTTCATGTTTTTCTTGCAGCCACCTTTCACTCAGTTTTTGATGAAGATTGTCATGCCCAAATTTTATACTCTAAGCAACCTAATAATCTACAACTTTACTAATTTTGCTAATAATTTTTTTTTTTACTTAAAAGACAATAATAATACAATTCACTACTTACAGTTATAGTCAATGACCACTCTAGTTATAAGCAAGATAGAAATGATTTACTATTTTTAGCAATAGAGTCTACTTACTTTGGGTTAACTTAACATACCTCTTACATTCCAGTGTCAAAAATTCCTCACTCCCAATACCTATACCTACAAGGTCTACATGACTTGGGACACACATAAGATCAAAGGTAGTTAGTACATGATTACTACGACAAGCTATACACATCACTAGTGAATTACAATATTGGGAGAAAATGACAAATCACATACAAGACTCAGAAGAACAGTCCTAGGGGTGTGACCTAATGCCTCAGGGGCTCATCATTTGATGGACTTTCCTACATATATATTTCATAGAGGCATCGTCATTCGACAACATGAGTTGCTCCATCTCATTTGACTCACCCTTACAGGGTATAACCATTAGTTTTTGATGGAAGACTCAACTTCATTCATACTCATAACACCGTAACACTGGTACATGATTACTACGACAAGCTATACACATCACTGGTGAATTACAGTATTGGGAGAAAATGACAAATCACGTACAAGACTCAGAAGAACAATCCTAGGGGTGTGACCTAATGCCTCGAGGGCTCATCATTTGATGGACTTTCCTACATATATATTTCATAAAGGCATCGTCATTCGACAACATGAGTTGCTCCAACTCATTTGACTCACCCTTATAGGGTATAACCATTAGTTTTCGATGGAAGAGTCAACTTCATTCATACTCATAACACCATAACACTGGTACATGCTAAAAATTCAACCCTCTACTCAAGATACAATTACGTACTATAAAAGTAGGTATGCAACCCTTTCTAGGGTCCATTACCTGAGACAGTTTAACAGTCGGTTGCCACCCACTTAGGCAAAGCCAAAAATTGGAGACTCGATAAGGATAAACCAAACACATATTCCAAGGAGGTTTTCTGAAATTTTAAGCTTGCAAGGGAAAATAAATTTGGATGGATTTATATATATTCTAGGTTTGAACGACATCTATATATGTTATTCACAAACATAATGGAACAAACTCTAAAATACACTATCATGCATAAATGATAACCCATACCTTTGTTTTGACAATCTTCAAGACTCAAGGTATATCTCCCTATATTTTTATTTTGGAATTAGGGTTACATATCTCAAGTAGTTTAGATCTATCCCTTTCATAGGGTTTAGCTATAGTTCAAAGAACACAACCATTTTAGTATAATGCCTAAACCCCTATACCCGTATGCATTATTTGATCACAAGATGAATACTATTTGAATTATGAATTTGATATTCATTGACATGAAATTCACCATGGTGGATTGACAATTAGAAATTGGCATTTTTCTTCAAATCAAGGGGAAAGGAAATATAGAGATTTAATCCTAAGTTGATTGAAAAATTTGATCATTCTCCATGTAATAATTAATCAGACTAATGCTTAAAACTTACTACCCCAACATTATATTAAAAAAACATATATTACCAACTTACTATTCCATGAAAATATATCCAAGGATCATTCAAGTGATAACAACAATGTGTTAATGATATTAGCAATATTTGAAAATGATAATCAATCAATAACATATATTTTCCCATGAGATTGCAACAAAAACTATAATGATGCAAGGTATTGATACCTACAACATCAATGGCCTTCTTTGAGCTAACATTATGGGTCAAAAAACCAAACTTATGAATAAATAAATCTAAGGACTGATAAGCTTCCTAGTGCAAAAATCTACTTATTCGATCATGCTAGGTGTCAACACAAATAATAGAAGATATTGTCATGCCTATATCACATTTCTAGTGGACAACCCTACATCAATTTATTTATGAAAAAAGATTGATAATGACCAATGTTAAGAAGAAAACAATGACATCAAATCATATTCTCTCATATCCTTAATTAAAACTCATACTATAATAAAATTATTATTATATTCAATTCCCATCACAAATCAATGATCATTAGTACTAATCTTGTTAACAACTTTTCAATAATTTTAAATACTTTATTATGCATACAAATTGAGGTTAATACAATAATATCTTCCCTCTTTCAAAATAAATAAAACACATCAATATGACTAAATCAATTCTAAATTCTATTTTAAAGTAAAAAGAAAATATAAATTAATTAAATTAATAAAGATAATTCAATATTTAACTTTATTACCATATTTAACCCCCTCACTAAATTACTATAGAATTATGAATCATAACTTTTAATATACTCTTAAATAAAGGAACTTTTAAAAAAATCCTCTCCCGAATGCTCTTAGCTCTCTCTCTCTTTTCCTTTTAAGTGGTATTAATGGGTAACCTCTCTCATCATTATTTCTCACGCAGCTCTTAGATGGGGAGTTAAAAACAAAAGTTGAATTTCAATTAGATTCCATTTATCGCCGTAAAAATCAACTTGAAAGCACACTAAATAAGGTAAGTGTTAGACGTTTTACAATGTCAATCGAGAAAAAAAAAAAGGACAACTCTAGAACTTTCGAGAACCATAAACCTAGCATTTAAGACATGAAAATAAATTTTAGAAGTTCCTTTTAATGGCTAAATCGTTTAGGAATAGCTGCTACATGATTGCTAAAAATAAAATGTTGATGGTGCCTTGTGGGTAAATGGAGGATATTAAATTGTCAATATCAAATGATTTAGATTTTTGGGGTTAGGGAATGGACTAACTGTGCGTCAGTTGAGAAGAGACTTGTATAAAGCCCTTCTTTTCTGTAAATATAAGTTATTGCTGTATTATTATTTTTTTGTTCCCTACTGTTATATTGTGGATATTCATCAATTTCTATCTATTGTGTTTTGTGAAGACTGAATGCTTCAATCTTGAACTAAGGAGCTTGATCCGCTGCATCGTCCTCTAGCAGTATAAAAAAAACATAAGAGGAACATCTTCAGAAGGATTCGCTCAAAACCTATGTGTAGAAGTAGACTGCATCGAACTCATAGAAGTATTATTATATGTGATTCAATCAGTGCAGCTGAATTTTAGAATAATCTTCACCTAACCAATCAAGAATTGAGGAGGCTCCACTTGGAAAATTTTGAAAGAATAGAATTTGTGATTTTTTTTTTGCAAGTATTACTCATTAGACAATCTTTTCAATTCAAAAACACAAGAAACATGTAGCATACATGTTCGAGGGTTTGAGGTGTCAACGGTGCATTTGTTAGGAGCTTAGTGAACCAAATTTAAATTCTCAAAACACAATAAAATCACTCACATCTCAGCTAGGAGACACACAAGTAAACTTTAGATCATTATATATTAATTATGCTGATATATACTCTAGTACATAGGGTAACAGCAGAATAGGGACGCATTATATGGATACAGCCATTGCAGTATATACATTATATATAAATATATAATATACATTCTATAGAAACGTTCATAGATGAACCCAAAAAAAATAATCAATGGCTTCATTTAATAGATAACAGTAGATAACAGCAGAATATGTTTCCATTGACAAGACTCCTACACTGTTTGGCAGAACGCCTGAGAAGATGTGGACTCTGACAATGAAATAATTGCAGGACATGCACAAAATGGATTTGTTGAAAAGGTTTTAGAATTTTTAAGCGGATGCAATTTGCTGTATTTAAGCTAGACTCCATGACCCTTGCTAGCATCCTCCCTGCCTGTGCGCAAATGGGAGCTTTGGAAAATGGTTATGGACATCCATCGTAGCATTAAAAAAAAATAAAAAAATAATATATTAATTATGCTGATATACACTGAACTACGTAGGGTAAAGGATGCCGTAATGTTAAAACCTAAATGGGCACATTATTAGGATCTTGACCCAATTTTTTCTTTTTCTTTTCATTTTAATAGACATACTCTAAAACCATCGTTGTTTCAGAATGCAGCTTGCTAAATTGGAGAAGTGAAAGTACCCGGGAAGAGTTTGGGGGAGTGAAACCATAACCGGTGCATTTCCAGCATCCCATCTACCCAGCCAGCTGCCACAGCGACAGGACATCTCCAAATAAATGTTCTATGGAGATTGCAAATTCCACCTTACTTCGCATTCTCTGAAAGGAGATTACTGATTTGGAGAAGGGTGTTAACTGTTAACTAAGTGGAGCATAAGTACATTACTAGAGAATGCATAAATGAATGCTGGAGTGTTTTGAGGCATGAAGTACACACAAGGCATGTGAACCGTTTGACAAAAATGCCTCAAAAGAAATGTGATCTCATGGAATGCAAGAATTGCAAGATATGCACGAAATGGATTGTTTAAAGGGGTTTTAGGGATTTTCAACAAATTGCAATCGACAACTGTAAAGCCAAATTCCATAACCTTTTTCTAGCATCCCCACTGCCTACGCCAAAAATGGTAGCTTTGCCGCAGGGAATGAACATTCATCCCATTCTAAAGGATAGAGGATGTTTGTCAAATATGCCAGTTGCGACTTCCTGGCAGATAGGTATACAAAATATGGGAGCTTTGAGTTGTTGACAGATGTCTCCCCAACAAAAGAGACGTGGACGCACAGACAAGGCATGCGTACTGTTTTGACAGAATGCCTCTAGGAGACGTGGTCACCTCCAAGACGTGGCCTCCGCCTCATGGGGTGCAATAAATAGATAATTAATAATTTCTTCCATGCCAATGTTTATGTACATCTTTCCAGACATTAACTATACATGCAATATCAATGATTGAAAATACTTTTAACATAAAATTTCTCATTTATTTATTTATTTTTCATGCAAATCAACTTTTATCATTATTCTCATTACTAGTTTAAATTGAAAATTTGCGTGATGTTCCTACTGCTATAAGAATTATTTTATTTTAAACAAGGATTTAGTAGTAACAATTACCTTAAAATAAGAAAGATATTAATGTAAATTAATAATGATATTCCAATGTTAACTCTACGTATAAAATTACTAGAGACTTAATATTGTTTATATTCTGAAGTTTCCAGGGACTATGCATTATAGTCATTAAGTCGCCATTGAGGGATTTTCTTGCAGGAAAGGATGAAATGGATTTTAGCAACACTCAAATGTAGTTTTGATAGTATTTCATTCAAACTTTGTGTCAATTGATTTATATCAATCATGAATTATAAATAAATCAATAAATATACAAAGGAATTTATATTTTATGATATAACATTTGCAATGCAGGCATAAATCTGAATTAATTTTGATTTCAAATAATTGCATTACTTTTCTAGAATATTTGACTCAATTATCTACATATGGGCATAAAGCATAAATGATTTCAATTACAAAATATCTCTTCAAAAAATATAGAATGGCAGGCTATACAATGTTCAGGTAAGATCATGGTATGAAATCAAACAAATTTGACATATAAAAGTGCAGATTTGGAAAGATGCTACAAACCTATGGATTGTAGAAATGCTCAATACCAATTTGTAAGAGAAATAAAACAAGAATTTAATTTGCAAAAAAATTGATTTCACCCTACCCATTGCACAACTCATAAATCAATTTTATATTACAAGTTATGTGAAAGGTTAACTGACACAAATAAATTATTAATAAATCTATTGGATTCCTCAAACATTATTCAATTAGTAAATCTTAATTTATAATATGGATTACAACTAATTCAAAATAACACTTTGTTTCTATTACTAACATCTATAATAAAATATAACAAGGTAAGAAAAGTACTTGCCTAACACACTTACATGGCAATGTCGCAAGGTTAAGCAATATGTATTCGCATCACATTGAAATTCCCCTACATGCTCACCCATGTCCATTAGTATAACATAGTAACATAACAAGCAACATGAAATTCCACACACACAACATCCCATTTACAATAGTAAACATAATCTAGGACCAATAGAAAAGCAACTTATAAAGACACATGTCAAACCCTAGGAGGATATATGAAATGGTATGAAAGAAAGATTTATTGTTTAAATCTACTGATTAGGGTGCCACACATTTGTTCGAGGAACTAGAATTCATTAGCTTCTTCATAAGAACCAAATTAACTAGCACTACCAGCTAATCATCAAATATGTCAAAGGTGGATCATTACAATAACCAACATTGTTGTAGAAAAGCAATTCCATTAATAATTTAAATAATTCCTTCTTAGAATGAACAATTGAAAGTATGATCAAGTCAAATCACAACTCGATCCTATATCCATTCATTTATAATGTATTGTGACAATATTGCTAGTCAAACTACAAGGTGAGACTCACATAGCTATACTCACTTGTACCATGAATTTGTGATTATATGTTCAACATGTACATTTATTTCTCATACTAGAAGGCCCCCATATCTGTTATAAGAAGTGGGTTATGTGGCCTTACAAAGACAACCTTTCCTCTATACTCTTCATGCATTTTTATCTCCTAGGAAGCAAATGTTGACATGAAATTTTGATTTATACATAGAAGATTTTGAAATACACACCATGATAAAGGTGTTCTGAAGCTTCTCTAAACTAGACATTATGTATGCATGTTCACTATCTCATTCCATGATGATACAGTTAATGATGATTCACTTGAGCAACTGATCATCTATGATATTCAATTCATTGCACCTTCAAACTTGATTTTCCTAGACAATCACTTGCTTGAGCTCTTTTGACACTTGATGTACTCCTTCAGATGCATATCTCTTTGAGCAATATTGAATTGTTTCTTTTCTATACCCCTCCATGGAATGTTTGAGGGGTAGCATGTCGGGTCTCAACCCTTGTGGGAGCCCATTTTATACCACATGCTTTAAGTTTTCAAATTGGATTAGCAACATGGCTTGTCCTATACCTACACAAGAAACAAAAAAATGTTAGATTAAAACAATAATTACAATGTTTTAGTGTGTTTCCTCCTTGGTATTCTCTTACACACTTCTTGCTTTTGCTTAGTTGACTCAATGGATCATAAGTAGTGTTCTACATTATTGTTGATGGATCATGTAGGAGGTTTCATAGTCCAAGCTCTAACAGAAGTCTATAATCACTTGCAGGTTCACTTGGAGCACGAAAGCAAGGGAGGATGCACAACTCTGAAGTCAACTCAAAGGTACCATCAAGCAATGACGATTATGTTCTATTTTACATGCTCTTTTCTTCCTTTATATTTAATAGTGTATTTTACTCCTTGTGTTTCATTGTCTCAGCTATTCCCCCAGCTTGTGTGGGACACTTGATTCCTCTTTTCATCCCAATGAATATAAAACAACATTTGTACAGTTTTTGTTCAATTTTATACTTTTCTTTTGCAAACAATGTATGGATCATTATGAATGAAAATTGAATACAAAAGAAAGCATTTCCTTTTAATTTCATGCAATATTATGCTACAAATGATATATGGAAACTGAAAAAAAATTGCACTTCTTAAGAACTCAACAACTCAAATATTTGCAATGGTTAAAACATCTGCAGAAATAACTAAAACTTTTCAGCTCAAAATAAATTTGAATAACCAGCTCTGTCAATTTGAGTTGTGGTGAAAATTGATAACAGATAATATGTGTAAGAGGTTTGTAGAAGAGATGCGTAAAGAGTTTGAGATTTTTATGATTGGTGAGTTATCTTTCTTCGTTGGGCTTCAAATTGTGCGACTAGATGATGGTATCTTTATTTCTTAGGATAAGTATGTTAGAGAGATGCTGAAGAAGTTTGGCATGGAGGATTCCAAACCTGTAAGTACTCTTATGTTCTTCGATTATCACTTGAGAAAAAATTATGATTCTCTTGAGGTTGATCAAACTCTTTATAGGTCTATGATTGGAGGTTTATTGTACTTGATTGCTTCCAAACCTGATATTATGCATGCAATATGTTTGGTTTCCATATTTCAAGCTAATCCTAAGCAAATTCATGAGAAGGAAGTGAAAATATTTTTTAGATATTTGAAGGGAACTCTAAATTATGGTTTGTGGTATAAAAAGGATGATAAATTTTATTTGAATGTTTATACTGATGTTGATTGGGCAAGATGTCTAGATGACTAGAGAAGTACTAGTGGAAGTGTATTTTTCTTAGGAGACAAATTGATCTTTTGGTTTAGTAAGAAGTAGGTCTCAGTGTCCTTATCCACTTGAAACAAAGAAAAATATGGGTTTGAGTTGATATAGAGAAGGGGGGATCACAAAAATGATAAAAGATAGATCTATTCTCCTTTATTTCATTATGAAATGAGATCCACACAAAGAATTTCCTTACAACCCTTAGGTGAGTCAACTCAAGGTGTGAATCTCCATATTTTCTTATGAATGAAGGATAGGGGTCAAGTCCAAACATCACTTTGGGGGGACAAACTAAAAATAGTAAACTATCACAAAAATACAATTTAACACTTGGAACAACAAGATTAAAATCAATACTGACAGTACCTACAATAAAATTCTAGATTAGAGAAGGGAAGATTTGAATGTACCTTTTCCCAAAAGTCAGTTTGTGAAGCTGATCTATGACTCGTTTTCCCAAGGGTTAATGGGTCCTTTGTTATGGTTTTTCTATAACATTCATGAGCCTCTGGTCCTATCTTTGCACTTCTAGATTCTCTGGGTTTCAGTGTCGAAAAGTCAAAAATAAATTCTGTAGATGAGTTTCCATGAGATAACAAATTTTATAAGAACTTTTGCAACTTTGACTTCTCCAATTTTCCTCTTAAAGAGATCTTCAAGCTTTCTTCCACCTAGATTTACAAACACAACATGAAAGGAATTTTTTTTTTTTTGGTGAATGGGGGTTTGCCTTGGTCAAAACCCATTTTGGTAATTAAACCTTGAAATTAAATGAAACATGAAAGAGGGAATGAAGAATGAACAATGTTATGTTACCACTCAACAAACCCTTGAATAAACCTTGGAATATAAATTTTCAACTTGCATGAAATGGCTTCAATGGATGTGGATCTTGAACCTTGAATCTTGTTTGAAATAATGGATTTAAATGCTTGAATGGATCATGAAACCTACATCACCATATTAGCTCTAAAAACATGCATGATGCAATAATACTTTGACATTGCATGAAATGGCTTCAATGGATGTGGATCTTGAACCTTGAATCTTGTTTGAAATAATGGATTTAAATGCTTGAATGGATCATGAAACCTACATCACCATATTAGCTCTAAAAACATCTACCTTTGAATTCATATGAAAGTTCTCTTGATCATTAATTTTCTATAGGAATGCTCACATCAAATTGCTAGGTGAAACATAGTGAAATAACCTTATATTTATAGATATGTATCCTCAATTTTATGAAATTCAAATATCACAAGTTGACATCTGAATATACACTTAAGAGATATTAAAATCCCACCAAAAACATAATTTAAATTTAGGTCATAAGGTCAAGGGAGCACCTATTCACCCATGGACGAATGGGTCCTAGGTCCCTAAGCCTAGGAAACATATTGCTCAATGATAAGTGTTATGTTAAGGCTTTAATAAATGTCAAGTTTCCTCTTTGGAAAGTGTAATAAAGAGGCTTTTAAAATGAATTAAAGGGACAATTAAGGCATAATTAAGCTCAATTAATTAAGGGAGCCCTAAATAAGTGTGAAAGTGTAAAGGGGTACACTTTAAAACACTAAATTAAGGCACAATTAAGTCCAAATTAACTAGGAGGGCCAAAACAAGTGTTAAAATGTAAAAGGGATACATTTTTCTACACTACATTTAGCCCCCACTTTAGTTAGATGATGACCTTGCATCAAACTTGCACTAAAGTAGACATTCAAAACATATGTATGTAGCAACACAAAGATACTCCATCATACAATGACAAAGACTAAAAAAGAAAAGAAAAAAAGGCAGATCAAGCCTTGACTATTTGTCCAACATGATGTGGATCAAGCCTCAGCTGTTTGTCCAAAAATGTTCACAAGTGGAGCCCTGGTTTTCCACTATGCAAACAACATGCACACTCATGTAGGCTAATGGAACCTCAGGATGACCACTAGGTGAGACCCCAAGGGTGGAAAATGAGAGAATATTATTAGGCTCGAATACCATACCAAAGCTATCTCTTTGATAACTTCAATAAGGAACCACAAAAACATGAACTTCGAGCTTCATAAGGTTAAAAAGCTCTTTATGCTTATGAACAAAATATAAATAAAGTTTGTTGAAATGGATTTTTTGAGTTCATGTAAGGTCTCCTCTTAGGGAAAATCATGCCTAATGTCTCTAAGAGAGAATGAGTCAAGGATAAAAAGATTCACAACTTAGGGAATGCAATGCATAGAATTACCACTAAGAGTAAAGTCATATGCCAAGAAATATCATGCCCTTAGAGGACATAAAACCCAATGATACCACAAAGAAAAAGATGCATTGCAAGAAGAAATAAAATTTCCCCATGAAACATAAGGAATATCAAAATTTTCAAAAATAATAATGCCAATGTATGCCCCCACTTTAAAGAAATTGTTAACACCATTTCTATGAGAAATTTCCTTTAAAGTAGCAAATAATCAATGCTAAACAATAAAGGAGGCATCGGAGCTCATTCAAAAAGCCATATGCCAAGTCATATGTTTCCAAATGAAGCTGCTTCATGAAAAAGAAAGATGAAGGGGTTGCCCCCAAAATGAAATACCAAAACACATAAGGGATCTATGGATTCAAGGCCAGTATGTCTTTACTACAATGTGATTATAGAGCTCAGAAACGTCATCATTCCCCAAATACTAGAGGAATAGGAAAAATGAAACATAGAGAGTGAAAAACAAGAAAAATATTTTGGGTGAACATGGAAGAGACCTAAATATCTCGATGCCTTGCGTCATCCCCAAAAGGAAAAAACAAGACAAGGAAAAGATAAATGTTTGACATATAGAAGACTGTAGGTACAAATAGAGGAATGCACATGAAGAGATACATCAAATAGAAAAATACAGAGGATCACATTACACACATGCAATCACACAAAGAACATGCAAAAGAAAACAAAGACAAAGAATAGTAAGGCACATGCGAGTCAACCTATAGTAGGTCATCCACATTTCAATATTTTTCACTATATGCAGAAGGCAGATAACTAACCAAAGGGAAAACATCAAGTGCTAGACTAGGACAAGGTTATCTAACCCCTTACCCCCATTAAGTGTAGGAAAAGGATGAGCCAAGATGATTGATGATAGTGAGCTCCTTGCAAAGAAAAGGATTTGCAATGAATGTTAAACATGCAATAGTGAGTATACTATGATCTTATAATATTACATGGAAAGGAGAAAAGTGCATGTAATGTAGTTAAGTTGGATCCCTAGGGGATTTAAATTTCTTCAATAATTCATGTAAGCCATGACAATTATCAGTGTCATGTCTAAAAAACCTATGATAGGAACAATATGGTTCATTTTGATCACTTTATTGTGGTATTAATTGTTCAGGTTTAGGAGGTAGTTTAATTAATCCCTAATGTAAAAGAGTGTAGATATTGTTTTCAGTCTTAGATATCTTCAATAGGCCCTCAAGAGGATCAAAATTATTTTGTTTCTTGATTTTGTAAAGCTGATGTGGTTTCTTCTTTGGTTTGATATTTGAAGGTGAAGGATGTAAGATAACTATAGGATCATTATGAGGTGTTAGTGTAATTAATATTTAATTACACTTGCATAACTTTACTTAGGTAATATTTAATTTCCTAGGTTAATTAATTCTCATCATTATCTTATTGAGCTATCTTGCTGCTCAAGATAAGATTAGGGTTATACATCTTTGCTTTTATAAAGCAAATCATTATCATGTAATTATTGAATTCCTGAATAATATTATGTTGCACATCCTTTTGCACCATCTCCACTTTTTTGTTTTTCTCTTCTATGGGAGGATATTCTAGTTTGCAAATCTGATCTTGGTTTTTAACATGGTATCAGAGCCTTGATTTGCAGCCCCTTCTCATATTTTTTGAGAAAATCATTGCAGGATTTGTTCGGGATTCCTCGAGGGTATCATGCCCTGAGTTCATCTATGAGGCATTTTGGATTAGATCAGGCTTCACCATTGGATTCAGAGTGCTGGAAAAAGTCAGGATTGACTTTTGTTTTACAGATTTTGGCCATCATTTGCCAGATCTGTGATGGTTTCAGACTGGGATATTTTTTGCAAGTTCTAGGGGTAGCCGATTTTTTGGAGTAGTTTGAGCAGAAACGGAGGTCACCATCGTGTTCGCAGTGGTCGAAAACCCTAAGAACGCCTATTGTTTCGTTGATTTTGGTGAAGTTGGTCGAAAGGAAAAAAAATTGTCTGGGGGGCCATACGACCTCCCCAGCATGCTCCCTAAGGCACATAAATTGAAAAAAAAAAACATGTTTTTGGGAGCAGTACCGACACCTCTAGTTTTGAAGCATCCCGCCGCCACCACTCCATCGGGCGGCCACCGCCGCGCCACCCGTGGGCTGCCAGCCACCGGTGGCTCCCCCTTCCAATGCCACCAGGCCTGTATATAGCCCCCATGGGCTCCTCTACAGTCCACCCCGGTCACATGGCAGACCAGAGCCTCCTGCCCAGGCCCTGCAGGCTCTGCTAAGCACCAGCGGTGGTCCTATTAAGGACCAAGTGCTATGCGCCAGCCCAACCGATCCCCTTAGCTCTACCGGTGGTCATATGGGCGACCAGGGGCTTTGCCCCAACCCCAAATCCACCAACCCCTGGTCGTGCACAGGACCAGGGGCTAATGTTTTTTAGCCCCCCTAGGCGCCCTACAACCCTTATTGGGCATTCTGGAGCTGTTTTTACAAAATCAAGCGTAACTTTTGTGTACGGTGTCCTTTTTTTGCAAATGAGATATCGTTGGAAAGCTGATTTCGACACTAATCTAGTGGTGAAGGTGGATTCTTCTGATTTTTCTCCAGATTTATTTTGTAGGCCTTTGAACTCAGATGTTGTTTTTTTCACTCCGGAGGACATATCTTTTGACTCGGTAATCCTTTTTTTGTCTTTCTTGCAGCGTTGGAAAGCTGATTTAGTCCTCTACATAGATCTAAGGTCTATTTTTATTTTATGTTTATGCATGTTAGTATGCTATCCTTTTAAAATCATTGGGTTATTGTAATAAATGAACTGAGATAAAGTTCCATCAGGGGAGTTTCTTGCATAATAAATCTGATTAGAGTGTAGTTTTCACTTTGATCTCCATATCCATCTTGATTTGTTGGCAACTCGTATGGGTTATTTGGTTTCCTAGGTTCTCTTGGCCACATTTTTTTCTATAGCTTGAGACATATCAAATCATCGGTTCACACTTCAGTTGAGAGATTATGTTTCTTGATCCGCATTGGTTCAGATTCTTCTCAGTTTGAAGGCCATGTTTTTATGGTTAATGTTCTAGATTATTTTTGGTACTCCTTCCAATGGAAGAGTTTTGGTCACAGTTTGGCTTCGACATCGAGATACATGGTTTCCAGATTCTGTCATCATCTCATCTACTGTTGCTTCACAAGTTCCAGGGTTGTTCCAGTTTGTGAGTTTTCCAGTGTTTCGTGGCATCGAGTCTGCTGTCACATTATCATGATTCTGGCTTTGGTTTCAATTGTAGACAAAAGTATCTTTCCTTGCTTGTTGGATTGTGGTTCTAGTGTTACTCCACAGTGTTCTTCCAGTGCTTCTCTGCAATAGTCATCTCATTGTAGGAGGGTTTTGTCCCACTGGGTTTTCCTTCTCTACCTCATTATTGCATTTGTACTTGGGTACCTAATCAGGACTTGTTGTCAGGACCCATTCATGCTTTCTTGCATTCATCTTAGTTTTAGGTGCATGATTTTTTAGACTCCCCAAGTTGCACTTATGGGGGGTGTTAGTCTAATTAATATTTAATTACACTTGCATAACTTTACTTAGGTAATATTTAATTTCCTAGGTTAATTAATTCTCATCATTATCTTATTGAGCTATCTTGTTGCTCAAGATAAGATTAGGGTTATGCATCTTTGCTTTTATAAAGAAAATCATTATCATGTAATTATTGAATTCCTGAATAATACTATGTTGCACATCCTTTTGCAACATCTCTTCTTTTTCTGTTTTTCTCTTTTGTGGAAGGATATTCTAGTTTGCAAATCTGATCTTGGTTTCTAACATGAGGCATTGGTTGGTGTTTGGAAATGATCTTGTCAAATAAGGAACTTTTCCTATTAAGATCAATATGATTGTGATTATTGTCATCAATTGGATCTTCTAATATGATGCCCTTCCCTTTTTTAGGAAGGGATGGATTAGGAATTGTGTATTCTTTTATTGAATATCTTTCATGGATAGGAAAGGCATTGAAAGCTATTTAGGGAGAGGAAAAATTACTTTTAATGATATGAACCAGGCTACATATAAACTCTATTCCTTTTTCATGCTTAAGTAGCTTTCTCATGTTCCCTATGACAAGAATGACATTACTAGCAATATGTTTGGGTCTCACAAAGACTTGCAAAAATTTCAATTCTTCAATTATAATCCTTATGTTCTCTTGAGAAATATTAGCAACCATTGTTTCGACATCATGCACATGAGTTGTGGGTAGGGAAGTCATTGGAAATGAGGAATGAAGACTATGATCCATAGAGGGTTGAATAGTGTCAACACTATGAGTGAAAGAGTTAGAAAACCCAAGATCCATGGTGAATGGTGTATCATGGGATGACATGAGTCTCGAACTACATATCATGACAATATTGGAAATGGGATACCAAGTTGTGAAGCTCATACAATTCTCAAAACTCGGTATGCACCCAAAATTGATAAAAGGTAAAATGAAATGAAATATCCTAAAATGTAAAATGAAATGCAAATATGTAAAGGAAATTTCTAGATTCTAAACAAGATAATTTTCTGATTATGCTATGTAAAAACCTAAAAATGATATCTTGTAAGTGCAATTTTGAATTCACACAATGCATTGAATTTATCAAATGGAGCTTAATATGATCAATTTGAGATAACATAAATTTTGCAAACTATAACAATAGAAACTAAAAATAGCAAAGCAGAATATAGAAACAAATATTTTAATGAAATAAATGCAATAAAATGCCCTAATCAGGGACTCATTCACCTAGGGGCAAATGGGTGCTAGCTAAGGGTTTTGAAAAATGAATTTATATATTTTTGAAAAATTCCTATGGTTTTCAGATTATGCACTAAGATAGGTGGTTGCAGTTTGAATTTTCTATAAAATTAAGTCTAAATGAAAATGCAAAATAATGATAAATGAAAAACTAGGAGACCTAATTTGATATGCAATTTTGATTCAATTTTCAAATGTAAATGTATAATGATGCATGTTATCTAAATGCTTTGCAAAATGATTGATTTTTTTATATTTTTCAAAATTTAAGTGATGCAGAAATGCAATTGTAAAAACCTAAATGAGATGCAAACTAATGCAAGTGAAGAAACCCTAAATGAGATTCAATTCAATACAATGCAATGCATATGAATGCAAGATATAGATCTAGGGCTGAAATAGACTCCAAAATCAGAAATATATAATGCTCAAAAGTTAGGTTCACCAAAATGAAACAAGGAAAAATATGGGTTTGAGTTGATATAGAGAAGGTGGGTTCACCAAAATGATTAAAGATAGAATTATTCTCATTTATTTCATTAGGAAATGAGATCCTCACAAATAATTTCCTTACAACTATTAGGTGAGTCAAATCAAGGTGTGAATTTTCAGATTTCCTTATCACTGAAGGATGGGGGTCAAGGTCAAACAGTACTTAGGGGGGAAAAGCTAAAAATAGTAAAATATCACCAAAATACAATTTAACACTTGGAACAACAAGATCAAACTCAATACTGATAGAACCTAGAATCAAATTATAGATTAGATAAGGGAAGATCTAAATGTACTATTGGTATGTGGCGACTGATCATGCTATACTATATGGGCCATGGTATACTGTACACCCCGACCCCTTGTCCTTGCTGGGGTCCGGGCCCGAGCCGGGCCCTGGGCGGGGGTTCGGGGGTGCAGCCCTCGAGAAAAAAAATTTTGCCATTTTTTTTCGCGTCGTCAGTGAAAAAAGGAAAAATCTCCTAAAAAGAAAGAAAACCGACTTTGTAAAACCCTAATTCTAGAAGCTTCTAAAAGCTTGTTAAAAGGGGTTGGGATGGGGTTCTGATATGATGAAAAATGTGATTATTCGCAAGATTGTAATAGGTTTTGCCTGGATAATAAAAGTATTGGATGGTTGCGGTTTGGTGGATGTAGCCCAGATTGGGTGAACCACGTTAAATTCTCTGTGTTATGATTTATTCTATGTATGTTTTAGTTTCTCTGTTTATTATTTAAATCTGCATTTAATTGTTAGATATCTGCCTTCTCTAACCCTAACATGTACCTTTTGCCAAAAGTTAGTATCTGAAGCTGATCTAGGACTCATTCACTCATGGGTGAATGGGTCCTTTTTTAGGTCTTTTCTATAACTTTCGAGAGCCTATGGTCCTATCTCTACACTTCCAAATTCTCCAATTTTTAGTGTCAAAAAGTTAGAAATAAATTATGTAGATGAGTTTTCATGAGACGTCAACTTTTATGACAAATTTTGCAACTTTGACAACTCTAATTTTTTTCTTCAAGAGATCTTCAAGCTTTCTTCCACCTAGATCTCCAAACACAACATGAAATGTAAATTTTTTTATTTTTTGTGAATGGGGGTTTTCCTTGGTCAAACCTTGTTTTGGTAATTAAACCTTGAAATGAAATGAAATATGAAAGAGGGAATGCATAATGAACAATGTTATGTTGCCAATGAACAAACCCTTGAATAAACCTTGGAATATAAATCTACAACTTGCATGAAATGGCTTCAATGGGTGTGGATCTTGAATCTTGAATCTTGTTTGAAATAATGAATTTGAATGCTTGAATGGATCATGAAACCTACATCACCATATTAGCTCCAAAAACATGCATGATGCAAGAAAACTTTGACATGACAATTGGATCTTGATTGCTTCAATAAAACTATGATAAATATTCCTTTGAATGTCTTTGAAAGTGCTCTTGATCATCAAGTTTTTATATAGGAATGCTTACATCAAATTTCTAGGTGAAACATAGTGAAATAACCTTATATTTATAGATATGTATCCTCATTTTCTCAAAATTGAAATATCACAAGTCGACATTTGAATATACACTTAGAGATATTAAAATCCCACCAAAAATATAATTTAAATTTAGGTTCTAAGGTCAAGGGAGGACCCATTCTCCCATGGGAGAATGGATCCTACGTCCCTAAACCTAGGACACACATTATTCAATGAGAAGTGTTATGTTAAGGAACTAATAAATTTCAGGTTTCCTCTTTGGAAAATATAATAAATAGGCTTGGAAAATAAATTAAAGGGCTAATTAAGGCATAATTAAGATCAATTAATCAAGGGAGCCTTGAATAAGTGTGAATGTGTAGAGGGGTACACTTTATAACACTATATTAAGGCACAATTAAGTCCAAATTAACTAGGAGGGTCCAAACAAGTGTGAAAAATGTAAAAGAGATACATTTTTCTACACTACACCACCACAAAAGCTGAGTATATTGCTCCAACATCTTGTTGCACCTAGGTGCTTTGGATGAAGAATTTCTTGAAGGATATAAAGGTGGTATATGATGAATCCATTCCAATATTATGTGATAATTCCAATGTAATTAATGTTTCCATTTATTTGGTGATGCATTCAAGGACCAAACACATTTCTACCCTGTATCAATTTATAAGGGACAAAGTTGTAGAGCAAGATGTTAGAATGGAGTTGTAATGGAGTGAATTTGAACCCCTTGAAAGTTTCCATTTTACACCCCTTACCTTAGGAAAATTAAACTCGATGATGCTATTCCACCTCATCCATCTGCTTTCCACCCACTTGGCAGCTATTTGTAGTGTCGTTGGGGGAATTTCTATTAGGGACGCTAGTGCAATGTGTGGACATCTGCACAATGTACTTCCATCCTAACATGATTCCTACCTTTGGAATCTATAGAGGTTTTACACTTCTCCATTAGTGATGAAGCGTAATTCCCCTATGCCCTTGACCAACCTTGAACGACTCTTTTGCACTCCTATTCATCTTCAAAAGACTATGTGTCACATTCAATTCATCTTCTTCACACTTCTTCAATATTCTTCACAATTCTACACACTTCTTCAATCTTCTTCACAATTCTACACACTTCTTGAGCATTCCACACTTCATTTCACATCACTTTCTCAAATTTTGAAGTTCCAAGTTTACACTCTGCTGGTTTTACTCCTCTCATTGTTGCGGCAATGTTGGCATCTACAAGCTTGTGAGCTCACATCTTCCTTCACATGCTTGAGGGAATCTTGTTGGGAAGGTGATATTAATTTTAGTTAGAATTATTGTTTTACTTAGTATCATACTATTGTTAGCATTTCTTGGTAGTACTTCCTTTCAATACTTTATTTATCACATTTTCTCTATCATGGCTAGTTTGGATATCCATGGAGGTGGGAACACCGAAATAGGGGTTTGATTACAACAAGCCCCAAAATAGCCCCAACATTTTTCCCCATTCTGCTATGTGTAGGTACTTTTGATCATGTGGAGCTTGTGGGAGACTGGACTGACCACAAGTTTGATTTTCACCACCTTTTCTCTTGTCAAATTATATCTTTTAAGTTAAAGTATTCTTCTTGTTATTTTAGTAGTTTAGTTGTTTTATGTTCTCCATCATTGTATAAATCTACATTTATCAGGTAATTAGTGAATTCTTTGTTAGTTTTGGTTGTTCTTTATACTTTTTTTCTATATAGACACCAGTGCTCGACCAGGATGCCAGCATGCCAAGTTGTCATCCATCTTCTACGTTGCAGTCCTTTGGTGGAGAGCTGCCTAGGTTATAGTTTGCACTTGAGAATTTACTCACTGGTTTCCTAAACTCTCAAGTTGATAGAAGGAAAGTGGCAGATCAATTTCCCTTCATTTTCACCCTCTTAAAACGTCAAACCTATCCTAGAAAATATTTTAGCATGAGGTAGACTAGGGAAACTAGTTGTTCTTGACCTTCCTGTGACTTGGGGTCCTGAGCAGTCAGTCCCCCTCTACATTTTGGTGAACATGACATGAACTTGTAATATCCATTTCTTTGTGTTGAGGTTCTTTCTCTTGTGTCTACATAAGCTATGGGATTGTGCATTATGAAACTTTATGAGATTCACAACCCAGTCCGCTACCTTTAGGAATGTAGTTAGAAGGAGCATACTTGATGCAGAGATGGAGTTTACGAGGGTCACTTTGACTCTTTCCTCCCAAGAGATGATATTGACAGTAGAAACAAGTTTCTTCGATGAAACCACTCATCCCCCTACTACTCCTATCTAACCTTCAACTCCACCTCTTGATGAGAATGAAGCCATCCCTATTCTTGTAGAGCACCTTGTGGCTCTATATAGAAGGCTATTGGATCTTTCAAATCACTTAGGGGGAGATCAAATCATGGATCAACCCACTAGGGTTGTTAATAAGATCAGGTATATGATAGAAAAGGATCAGATAGGCATATAGTTTCTTTGTGGCCTTACCAATCTAATGGAAGCATACATCCCTTCCTACAACCCTAGGTTAAATATTACTCGAGGTCATGTTCTTGATGCTTATGAAAGAAAAATTGGTTTCTTGATGCCTATGACATTGGTATGCTTGGCTAAAATGGGCCCCTCCATCAATATCTGTATTTATGATTTTCCTCCTATTGTCAAAGTGAGCAGAGTACCCCTTGGATTCAATGTTCTTCCTCCTAGGGTCAACTCTATCCATGGTAGTGTGATTTACGGTGGAATGGGGGTTAGTGGTCTTGGTATGTCTGTGGCTTTGGTGGTGGCTCTGATGGTGGCTATGATGGTGGTTCCAGTGGTGGCTATGGTGGTGGCCCTAGTAGTGGCTTCAGTGGTGGTTACAATGCTGGCCTTGGTGATGGCTCTAGTAGTGGTCTTGGTGGTGGCTCTAGTGGTGGCTCCATTGGTCCTTTGTCTTCATTTTACCTTGTTTTGAATGCCCTACTACAATATATGGGTCAAATGTAGAACCAACTAGCGAGCCTATCACAAGCCTTTTCCCAACCTATCTTTTAGCCTTTCTTGAGACATAGTCCTTTATCAGTGATGATTTTGAACACTCCCATCCCTCGAGGGATGGAAATTCCTATGTTTTAGAAATGCGGTGGTAAAGGAGACCTTTAAACACACATGTCAACTTTCAATGTGATGTGTATAAAATTTTTTCACCATGATTCCTTGATGGCAAAATTGTTTCCCTAATCTCTCAAAGAAACAACACTAGAATGGTACTATTCTTTGCTTGAAAAATCTATATTCTCATTCGATCAACTTGTTAATCAGTTTCTCTAGTAGTTGTAGGCAAACATCAGGTTGAAGACAACTTTCTCGAATCTCATCCAATGTAAGAAAGGAGAGCATGCAAAGAGTAATGATTTCATTGTTCGATACTAGGAACTCTTTTCATAAATATCTTACTTGGTACCCGAATCAGATGTATATAAGGTGTTCATTAGCAACCTACAATAACCTTGGAAGGAGAGGATTTCCTTAATGAACTATCCTTCTTTTGCACATTTGTGTGCAATATTATGGGAGTATCAACAAATAGTTGCTCAGTTTGGGGGATCTTCCTCACACTCCCATTCTGAAGGAAGATCTATATTATCAATTTCAGGAAAGGGAAAATATATTGCAAATGTAATCACCATGTGTAATGAAAAGGGCCTCAAGCACAACAAATAGTTCAAAAAATATCTAAATCTTATTCTTCTATTTTACAAAAAATATTAAAAGATAAAGTTATAACCTTGGAGGATACTTGACCTCTTAGAGAGCCTTATCTCGACTGCTATGATGGAAATTCATTCTACTAATACCATCATGTCCATAGGCATGATACTGAATGTTGTATGCACCTATGTCATGAGATATAGGACCACATCGACGACAATGCCATCTGCCTTGATGGTAAAAGGTAGAATACAAATAAGTTAGTGGCTAAGGCGAACACTGAATTGCACATTTATATGGAACCATTTCCATCTCACTCTATGAATTTAATTATTGATCCTTTTGCTGCTTCTCCCAATGCCTCAATATACATGAATTTGGTTTCTTTTACTCACAGTCCTCCCTCTCAACTTGTGACTAGTTCACCAAATGTAACTTTTACATTACAAGATGTACCCATGAATAACAAAGCTTCTCCTCTAAACATTTCCACCCGTGTCAATGGAAACATTATGATAGAAATCCTCATGGACTTTGTGAATCATGTGAATGGTATTATAGAAGAGACTCTTTTGCTAAATTCTTTACAAGGGGAGGAATATGAGAAGATGAAAAACATTATATGTACCCATGAAAACCTCTCTCTTGCTCCTTATGGATCTATAAATATTTTTGTCCTAGTAGGACCTAGGGCTATGAATACCACCTTTGAAATTATTCTAGAATTTGACTTGTTCAGGGTGAAGCTAGGCATACCTTTACTACTTTCCATGAATGAAGTTGCTTCCATTATTCATAAGTGTCTAAAATTCTCTCACGAAGGTGTAGTGCATGCCATGTACGACACTGGATATTAGCCATTGGTATCACGTGGGGGTATTCATTAGAGGGTAAAAGCACAAAATTGTGTCACACTTTATAAAGGAATCAACCAACAACAAAAAAAATTATGAACTCCGACCACATAAAAGTGGTCATTATGTTTTGAATTTCAAAATGGTGTAAACTAATGAAATGTAGAACTTTTGATGTAGTTTATTCCTATAATTTTTAAATTTTTTTAAAAAATTGTTTTCATTATTTTTTTTATCAATTTAAGGACAAATTTTGGAATGCTGAAAATTTCAGAAAAGAGTGACTTCACGGACTGTCAAGAAACAAATTGAGAAAAACTTCATTTCTCCCTATTTTTTTCTCCAAATAGGTAACTTCAATATCTTGTGCATGGAAAAATAAATAAATTTGGATGTATATTTTTCTCGTAATAACGTTTTAAAGTCAAACATGTCAGAATTTGACAGTTTTCATGGACTATCAACTATTTTCAATTTTTTTAATTAATTTCAAAAAAAAATATACCATTTTGAAGAAGACTCTCTCCTCTTGTGCCCCATATAAGATTTAAATTTTTTTAATAAGTTTTACTATCTTTTTTTTTAATTTGTAATCAACCTCTTTTTTATTTTTAAAACCTACTTGCATTATTTTAAAAATAAAATATATTAAAACTAATCAAAATATTAAAAAAATTATATATTTGGATTCTTCACTCCATGCTCTACAAAAGGGTATTTTTATTTTTTGCAGAAAGATCATTCTGACTAGAGAAATACTCTGCCAAAGTTGAATGTTTCAGAAAATTCTAAAAAATGACGAGTTGGCTGTCATGTAGGATGCCAACTAGACATTCTTGGCCGAGAAAGTTTCAGCTGAAACTCTCTCGGCCAAAAATGTATTGATATTTCCAACCATAAATACTTGATATGCTCACTTTTTCCATGTTTTTGGCCAGACATTTTTGGCTAAGAGGGTTTCAGCAGAAACCCTCTCGACCGAGAATGTGCCTGCCATGTCGGTGCCACAAGGTTTTGGTCGAAAGTGACTTGGCCTAATGTCTTTCAATCGAAAATTGTTTTCTCAAAACCATTTATTTGGCCAAAAGCGTGACACACTATTGTGACCTTACTCTAGATCTTTTTGAGCCCTCCTTAGTCAACCGCCTCCAAGAACATACCTACTTTATCAAAACTTTTTTAAGTATAAGATCGGGGGCAAGGTGTAGCTAAAAATGACTTACCCTGTAACACAACAGTAGGTTTCCTCTTCCTCACAAAATGGAAAAGGGAATCCTACCCACACTTAGGGACCTTCTCCTTCTTCCTCTACAGTTCCACCTACCTCTGCCTCTTGGCTTGTTGTACTACCTTCAACTTCAACCCCTATGCATCTCTTGGGGAGTCCAATGGTGCTCACTTGGTAGAAGACCAAGCATTAGTTGTTTGACCTTCTTGTCTTACCCACAGTTTCTTGAACCATCTTGTATGGTAAGGGGAAGGGTCCCCATGGAGTCTCCCTACATCTCGGCCTCCATAGCCTCCTACTATTCCTACCCCTAGGGTAGAAAATGGGAAGAGGCCTACCATTGAGGCACTTGAGTCTACTTCTTCACCTATGGTTGCCTCTGCTCCTACATCTGTTCCTCTTGTTTCTATCCAAGAGTCACTCCCTCCATTGTAAATGACTGTGATGGATTCTTTGATGGTTGAATGGGAACCTTTTGCTCCTTCCCAAGTTGCAACCTCTAGCTCTTGGAGCTGAAGAAATTGCCTTGTGCATGGGTGTAAGCACTAGAGGAAGGCTTTGGCCATTGAGCAGGCTACCTTGTAGAAGGAGGAAGTGGGGCCAATAGCTCTTTCTTTAGTGTCTTCTATTGTGTCCTCCTCTTTTTCCCCTTCTCCATTAGTTCCCTTTGCCTTGATCTTTCTTTTGACATCCCCTGTGAGTGAGGATGATCCTCACCCAAAAAGGGTGCAAGTGTTCATTACTACTTTGGTTTATCCTCTTCTGATGTCCCTTCCAGACATCCCACCTTTTCCCAAACCTATGGATATGTAGAATACCTCAGTGATGTCCACTACAATTTTCTCCTCTTCCTCCTCACCTTTAGCTTCATCTATTGGGATCATGCATCCTCCAATGAAGTGCAAGTTGGAGGATGACCTTGCTTCTAATGGGGGTTAGAATAAGGGATCCCCTTCTTTAGAAGTTGGTGCTGCACAGGCTTGCACCGTCCTAGTGACGAAGGCAGCCCAGGTGTCCCTAGAGTTTGTCACTACCCTTGAGTCTTTTGGTGAGGTTGGTAGTGGATCTTAGGCACCTCCTTCATCACCAACTCAGTTGACACATGGCACTCTTTTCAAGTACATGTTCAACTCTATAGATGATGTCCCAGTTTTGTCAGTGATTTTTGTGAGATCATTGATGTTTACTACACAAGAACTGACACTAGTACAAAAATAAGAATTGATTAAAAAAACTGCTAAAAACTTCATATAAATGACCAAACATGATCATGTGGCCATTAGTAGTTTATTGCCAATCATTTATAATGTGACCAAATTGATGACTAAACCATTTTTAGTCATTTATTGGTTGTTTTGACTGATCAATTTGGTAGTATATTTAGTAAATGATTTAGTCATTGATTGCTATAATCTGGTCACTTATTTAGTCATTTTTTATTCACTGATATATTTAGTTGTTAATTTAGTCATTGATTGTTCTTAACTGGTCACTTATTTATTCATTTTTATTCATTTATTTCTATCCATTGGTAGTGTATTTAGTCATTAATTTTAATCATTATTTTGATCAATTTGGTACTATATTTAGTCATTTTTATTCACTGATTTCACTGGTCATATATTTAGTCATAGTTATTTAGTGTTAACTGATTTTCTGTCAATTGGTAGTATATTTAGTCAATTTAATTATTAATTGATATCAATTAGTAGTATATGTAATCATTTTAATTGATTGATATTTGGGGATTTAAACATAAAATATAGAAATACACATCTATCATCAAATGGACACAATAAGACAACCATTGAGAAGGAAAAAAACATTGAAATTTATTAAAAGAAAGGTGTTCTTATAGCTTGCACAAGTCTAAAATATATTTCTTGAAAAATTCTTAGAAATAGAGTATTACAATTTTTATTTTTAGTCCCAATACTAAAAATCTGAGTTACAATGCACAAAAATGACAAGAAAGAAACTTCTCCCAAAAAAATTTCAATGATGAAAATGGATGCTTGGAGCCCTTCAATGTGAGCACATGCCCCTTTAATCTCTTAAAACTTCTACAACATGGGCAATCTTCCTAGAGCAAGATGTAACATGTAGAATCCAAGAAGGCGAGTGTTGATTGTGTCCCATATATGAAGGTCTCTCCTTCAATCTAGTCAACAATAACCATATAACTTTTCCTCCTTTATATTCAATGTGCCATTTGATATGAGCAACATGGTGCTACCTTTTCCAACATGAATGAAGTTGTACCTCAATACAAAAAAAAAATACTATTAGTCTCAATTCAAAAAGAATAAAACTGCATTATATATTGCAAGTTTATAAAAGTATGTCCAAACACAATAGAAAGATAAATCAATTAAAAAATTATAGAAGATAGATCACATCCACAAACATGGGAGAGATATGTAAAATTGGAGAAATTGGTTTGGAAAATGAAGGTAGCAGGGTATTTCTAGATTCAAGACTTTTACTTAATGTTGTGGAATAGAAGAAAAAAGAATCATTTATTTGCCACCATAGTGAAAATTTAGCGATTACATTTGGTTTGTTAAACATGGCCCCTGTTAAAACTATTAGAGTTGTTAAGAACCTTAGAGTATGTTCTGATTTTCACATTGCATCTAAATTCATCTCCAAGATTGTTGCAAGAGAAATTGTTCTGAGAGATGTGAACCATTTCCATCATTTTAAATAGGGACAATGTTCTTGTGGAGAATATTGGTGATGCTAAATGAAACAATCTAAAAATTAGGCTTGCACTATAATAATGCGCACTACATTAGATATCCAATAATAATGAAGGGACATCCATCAAAGCATAATAGTAGGGATTTTTTTGTCATATGTTGTAGTTACAAGTTCCCTTCTAGACATACATGAAAATGTGGAAGCATAGAAAAGGAAAGCAAACTGTTTCAAAAAATGCCTCAAAAAAATGTGATCATGGAATGTTGTGATTAAAGAATATGTTCAAAATGGGTTTTTTCTAAAAATTCCTTAGAAAATTTTAAGAAAATGCAACCAGTGGGTGTAAAGCCCAACTCCTCAACCTTTGAAAGCATCCTTTCTACCTATGTGTGAATTGGAGATTTGGATGAGGATATGAACATCCATCAAAAGCATATTTGGAAGTGGATTTTTATCAGATATTATAGTTTCCAGTTCCACTTCAGATCACCAAAGCCTTCGTAAAACCTTCTGCACAACCACCACAACACTACACGATTATTGTTGGGCCTTCATTGTGATGTGGGGTACTTAACCCATATCACCATGAAGGCCCAACAATAATAGTGTGCTATTGTGGTGGTCACTGTAACACTGCATGGTTGTTGTTGGGCCTTCATAGTGATGCAGGGTAAGCACCCCACATTACCATGAAGGCCCAACAACAATTATGCAGTGTTATAGTGGTCATCTATGCAACTCCTTCAATATAGTCACATCCTTTGTGTTCCAAGCTTGAAGCAATAAATAGATAATATTTGATTGAATATCATTCAACTATATTTTTTCAATTCAATAGAATATCAAACCAGTACATCAAAATGTTGTAGGCTTCCCCAAAGCATAGAGACAATAATGATATAACACGATCTCTTTGCTCAAAGCATCGATATAGTGATGGGACATTATTCCTTGTCCCTATCTCACACATGTTATCTATTGCATATTGTGCATGGAGTTGTTAGTTATATTGTATAAGATCATGCCCTTCGAATTTATCTTTTCCCTATTTCATACATTTAAAATATTCTTCTAATGTCATATCTCTCACTAATACTATTATTTTATTGACACCGTTACCCTACTGTCTCTACAAAAGAGCTCCATTCGAAGGCATCTTGACTACATATTATGCACACACAAAATCTACAAGTGCAACAAGACGTTTGTAAGAAAAAATATGAATTCACTCAAACATTACTATCTAAACAACATAATATCTTCAAATGAAGGAGCACTATAACTGTGACAAAGAAAACATTGTGTAGGCATTGTTAACTATACTAAGAAATGAAGAAGATAACACATTGAGTTAGGTGACTGAGATCATTGAAATGAATATCATTGTTAGAGAGTTGCAATCTATGAATTATCCTCTGTCCTATAAGACTGAGAAAGGAAGAAAACTACCAAACAATGATTGAATCATAATAAATAGTCCAAAAACAATGAAAGTTATTGTCAAATGGTGACAAAGATCTATACTCTAATTCATTTGCACATGGTGATTGAGAACACTGTGAGTAAGAATCAAAAGAGAATTGGATCATAGCATTGTAAAATAGTCATGAGTTATGCAAGAAACTTTACTTTTATTTTGATCACAAAGGAGATCAAGATAATAACCAACATACTGATGTGCATAGAGAATGTTCATGGAGGTGTGCAAACTTCCTTACAAAGCAATTACCACAATAGAGTCTGAGGTGAATTACACTTGGTATTTTATGCTGATATGGATATGTTCTAACCTGTAGTTAATTGTTGTAGCATAACAGATATGCTAAATAGTTATTCATATACCATTGTTTCTAATTAGAAAATCACAGGGGGGCTTATACATAGGACACAATTGTTTGAAATTCAAAATTGTTGGCTCTTTCACAATTATTTGCTTCATTTATTTGATATAAGATAGCCTGCTATATAGAAGATGATCTCAAAATCATAGTAAAATCCTTTATTCTAAGAAGACTGTTTAGAATCTTCCCATCATAACAATGAACAAAAGCATCAGTCATTAACTTGAATTTTGCAAGAGTTTCATCAAATTCCAATTTTCCACTCTCTTTTCCATTTTGAATTTTATTCCCAATTTCATCCATGTAGAACTTCCTCAACTTGTATCCTGCTATTAGCCATAACTTTACCAAGTGTCAAGGATAGCTTTGAGTTTTTACCCAAGTAGCAATTGACAAAATTTGGCCTTACCAGATACAATGTGTTGAAAATATCTTTGAAGTTATTCCGGAAAAGAGTTCCTGAGAGTGTAATGCACAATTTTGAATTAAATTTTTTGCATGAACTCCATATCTTTGATCAGAAATTTTGAGCTTGATGACCTTCATCAAGAATGAACAAACTTGTACTCTCTAAAAGTAGTTTTCCAATATGCTTAGCCTCTTCAGGAAGGCTCAAATTTGTCTCACAATTTAGGTATACAAAAATATTGTAGCTAATAGCAAACACACTTTTTCTTCTATGCCACTCACGAAGTATCACCAAACACCTCAAAATTTTCAAAATTTTTCCCATGATCTGGTTGCTCTTAGGCAGTTTTATAATCTCTTCATATTCATAGTTTGAATGAATTTCATTCCAAAAAGTCCTTTGTAACGCCCCGCCACGCAACCCTAGGGGAAGTTGCAATTACTACACAAATGAACTAATTTTTTTTTGGTTTAAATACAAATAACAAGTAAGTTAAATACACGATGCCAACAACCCCTAAGGTTACGAGACTGGGTTTACTTCAACCCAAACAGGAAACATGAATTAAAACCATTACATATAATTATTTGACAAATTAAATTGCACATACATTCCATATATGATAAAATTAAATCAGAGACATAAGAGTTCCACATGATCAATAATATACTTTACAATATGGTTACAATTCTCATTCCCCGAATGAGATACTTCCAAATATAAGGATTACAATTACAACTTCCACCTCGATACAAAGAGGGGTATTAAATTACATTTATAACTGAAAGAATAATCATGAAGAACTAGGTCCCGAGAGCTCTCCAACTGGAAATCTCGTCCAAAGAACAATAGCTGACCCAACGGATTAAGATGCGCGTTCCATCCAACCATGTGATACCCGAAGGCTCACCCCCCGTGCTAGGAGATAGTAACTAGGATTCCTAGGAAAGACCTTCTACCTCTACACATGGACTACACAAAACTAAAAGGAATTAAATACAAGTACCACATCACATGACACGATGATTACATTGTTTCCCGAGTTACATAATCATTTACATCCCTGATACAATCAATCACATGAACCATACAACCATAAGAATAACACAAGAACAACTCTAACTTTACCGACACAAGTCACATTACTTCCAGAAGTATAATAGATTGAGTAAGCTAAGAAGACCATACACATAAACCCAAATACCAACTGTTGTTGTAGAAAGAGTGTCATCACACAACTCGTCATGGGATATCCATCTGGGAATCTTCCTAGGCTCTGACCCCCACTATGGGTTGTCCTGGTGGCCTCTACCGAATCCCGACACCCATACTCACTCATGTGGAATCAAATACCTCTCGTAAAGACAAGATAGATGACCTTGCCATTCCAGGCCTTCCCGTCTCATCCCAATTCTATACAAGCCCTTGGGTCCATGAGCGAGGCTCAATTATCTTAATTAGTTTAAAAAAAACTACCCTATTTCTAAGAACATTAATTTAGTTATCACTTGATTAAACCACTTCTGAAGGTTTCCTAGTTTACCTCTTTGGGCTCTGGCCCGAAATAGAAGCCACACTTCTACTTGACAACACACCAACAAAACCAATCATCAAGAGAATCCCAAGTGCATACCAATACAATAAAACCACTCCAACTCTAGGAAGAACACATGAACGAAACTCACTCCAAACACTAGAGACAACAAAAGTCAAAACTCTCTCCAAACACTGGAGGAAACGAAGGTCAAACCCTCCCCAAGCACCGGAGGATACAAAGGTCAAAACCCTCTCCAACACTGGAGGCAACAAACACATACTCCACTCCTAATCCAAAGGAGACACAAGACTCAACACCCACTCCTAATCCCAAGGAGGCACAAAACCCAAGACAATCCCAAGGTTGACTATCAGAATGACAACCCAAAACAATAAACGAACCCCTATCTGGAAGACTTCAAAACACTTACTCTATTTCATGAGCCACAAGCAAGAACAAATAAACACTAAAAGCATTTTGAGTAGTTAAATAAACTAATGTTCAGATTTTCTAAATCCAGTCAATCACAGTTTTCATCACTTGCAATTATCCAATCAAATACACAAATTTCATTTCACGACATGGAAATGTTTAAAAATCAATCATTTTACTATGAGGTTCACAATTAAATTCATAATCAAAGCATTTCAATGATTAAAGTCATTTGACTAAAATAAATCAATCATTAACTCTAAATTTCAAAATTATAAACATGATCAAAACACTTTAATAAATGAAGTCATTTTGATTAAAATTTAAATCAATCTACTTACTCTAAGTTTACTATTATTTTCATATGCAAAACATTTAATAATTTAAAGCATTTATCTAAAATTAGTTAAACTTATTTCAACTTAAAACCATTAATTAGTAATACTCTTTCCTACCAAAATACCTTATTCATTAAAAGTATAATTTCCCGAATATCCATATATTTTAAATGTATATATATCATGATGAATATCTACTTATTTTTATATTACAATTTCCCATAAAACATTTAATTGAACTTTATAAAATTTATTTTAAAATCATATATATATAAAAATATACGTGTATATATACTATGCATATATATATATATATATATATATATATATATATATATATATATCTAATTAATTATATATGCATAAATATATATATCACATATATATATTTATATATTTAAATTTATTATTGTTAAGTAATATTATTTAAATATTATAATAATATTATATATATAATATATATTATATATATATTAATATTAATATAATATTAAATAATAAATATGAAATAAAAATGATTTAACATGAAATCCGAAATTTCTGTTTGAAAGCCCACGAAGCCCTAACTGGCGTGGCCTGTGTGTTTAACACACAGTCTGTGGCCGTTAGGGCCACAACCTGTGTGTAATACACACAGTCCATGGCCATTTCGGCCGCAGCCTGTGTGTGATACACACAGTTCGTGGCCATTCCGGCTGCGACCTGTGTGTGTGGCGGTGGGGTTTGACCTCCCACCCCACAACAATAAAAGATTTTTTATTTATTTATTTTTATTCCCCGTGTTGTCCATGGCGAAAAAAAATAGGGTATTTTCCTGGGTTTATCCCAAAATAAAAAAATTTCAAATATAATAAATATATTTGTATATATATTTGTGAATATATCCATGTATTGATATGCATGGGTATATTCACAAATATATATACCTAGATTTTAATTTCATACTCAAATTGTGAAAATAATCCAAATCCATTGCAAGAACATAAATTATTTTCTAAAACAACAAAGAGGGTTTCAAAATCTAGTTCTAAAATAGAGTTTTCTTTGATTTTCATTCTATTTCTTGGTGTAAATTCTTGTTTGGTTTTCCATTTCCAAATCTATCTAAGAGTTTGCAAATTTTAGAGCATTTCCATGGATTTCATGGAATCTAAACTATATTTTCAATCATTTAAATCTCATTCCAAATGAAGCAAGAAGTAGATGGAAGAAATGGTGGAACCTTGTGTTTTCTCCACAATTTGGAAGCTTTCAACAATGGAGAATTCCAAGCACTCCTTCCACTCCAAGATTTTAGCCACCTCCAAGCTCTCCACCAAAATCAAACCAAGAATTTCTAAACAAATGAAATTTTCATTGCTTACATAGAACATCCCCAAATTTGGTCAACCCCCAAAAATATCCCACCCACTAAATTTATTGGGCTTTTGGAGGATATTTCCTATTTTCTAAAATTTAAAAACACATTTATTCTCAACTCCTATTTCATTGCATTTTCAAAATTTCATAACAAACCAAAATCTCAAGGTTGCAATAATATGTCTTATTCAAAATCTCCAAATTGTGACATTTAAATACATGTCTATTTTGTTATTATCATTTAACTTAAATATCTAGTATGGTTTCCATTCCCATTAACAATTTAAATTTAAATATGCCATAATGGCAAAATAACTATTTCATTTAATTTATCACCATTTATTTAGTTAATCCATAGACTAAAAATGATTTTATTAATTAACTGAAAATAACCAATGGAACAAATTGCATTACAACATTGAAACTAAATATGTTAAATCCTCATTTAACTCATATCTACTATTTTTTTAACAACCATTAAAATAAGGAAAGCAATAGTTAACCAAGGAGGAATGAACCAAACAAAACTGCTAAACCTGACGACAACTATGACTAGGGTGATGACTTGACACGGAAAACCTAGCTACTATCTCCCAATCAATTTATGTTGGTCAATGGACATGCTCAAACCTGTGAACCAGGTGGAGTTGATGTCCTCTACCTATCAACCTACAAGCAAAGAGTACATTGCCATGCATATATATAGTATGATCAAACACACCATGAAGAGGAAATCTCAGAATCGTAGGGCACTCTCATGTGAGTGATACAATCCCGTCCCCTTCACCAATACACAATTACTAACTGACGATTCTAACATCAATCATATGCTCAACAGCATAAAACATCATTAATCCATTATTTGCTAAATTAATTCGAAACATGCCATAAAGATAACATCAGAATCAAATAACATCACATTAAAATATAACATTTGCATCGCTTAATAGATAGTGGTCCAAAGTAAACAAGTTCCAAAGTCAAAGCATACTCAGACACAACATACAAAGAAGAACACTGCCAAACAAAAGAGGCAAAACAGAGGGGTGTTACATCCTCCACCCCTAGGGTCAGGCTTACTCCTGGAAGCCTACAAACAAAATAGGGATAGAACTCCCTCCAAACCAACTAAACCCTAACCTACTCAAAACCTCGATCCGCGAGGATCAACTCCTGAAGCCGAAGGACAAACTGCATCTAGATGCTTGGCCTAACGGATATCCACCGCAGTAAAGGACCTATGTGATCTACCTACATCTCCTACTGCCGGCTCAGATGCCACTGGTCCCTAAGAAAACCCAGGTGTGCCCCTGTTGGGACACTTTCTAGCAATATGACCCTACTGGCCACATGCGAAACACCCAATGCCTCTACCATAACCTCTACCTCCAAAAGGTGTGCTCGACTGCTGAACACCACCCCTAAAGTTAAACTATGAACTTTGATACTGTCCACTCTAAGAAGGCACCTACTAATCACAAGTGAAACATCCTATCCCTCTACTGAATCCCCGAACACCTGGAGAGACACTAGGTCGTGGAAGACCACCACCACTGAACACTGACTGAGATCTCTGTGTAGTCTGATTGCAACAATTATGATGCAATCATATCCTACTCTGATCTCTCTTCTTCTGCTTCCAACTTTTATCGTGTTGGGACAAATAATTTTGTTGCCTTGATTGTGAAGGTTGTTGCTGCTCACCCATAGCATCATGATCATTATCCTACCTTGGGCCTAGAAGAGCTAGAGTCTCCTCTAAAAAAAAATGCAACAGATCATTCCCGATCCCTGGTGGATCTTGATGCTGACTACCAACCTCTGGTACAAACTGAGAAGCATGCTACTCCTCATGATCTAAAACATGGGGAACAATGGGAGGTGTATCCTGCTAATCACCTCCTCGACCGCCTACACTACCATGACCTCTACCACGACCTCGCCTAAGTGGCATGATCCTGTGTAGATACATACCACAACATAAGACAAGGTACGCAACATTAACACTTCAAAATTCATTTAATATTTTGCATTTTGTATCAAGGTACAATAATTTAACATCTACATGATTTCTTAAGACTCATCAATAAAGTTGGGGACTATAGGCCTCACCAACAAGATGCACCTATTATGTAATTATCATTAACATTCAAAGGTTTCCCTAATCCCTTTTCTCTAAACTTTTTCTTACTGCAAAACAATTTTCTATTCATATTATACATTTTCCACGATTACAAATGCAACTTGGGGACTTAGGTCCTTTACCCAATGTTTGATCTAATAAAAAAAACCTTCATGGATACATAAGCATTTTCTCATAAGATACAACATACCATGGGTTTCAATACACCACACACTCAAGGATGGACATCTTCGTTAAACCAATGGGAAGAGAGAGAAGACAAGAGATATTTACAGTTCTAACATAGGCACAAATGCAATCATGGTTTCAGCATCACACAATCACTTTCACACAAATGCATCAACCATATGAGAGTATGCACAAATCTCTATGGACTAACAACATGATCCTTCATTTTCTATTACCATATTTCATAATTTCAAAACAATATAACATCCAAAAGAAACTCCAATACCACATAGGGTCAAACAGGCAATCACTTGCACAATGTGGTAAAGCACAATAAAACATGCATCAGATACTTGCATGGAGAAGGAAAACAACAAGACTCCAAAAGAGAATACACACCAAAGGCACTTCTTGGCACCCTCAAGGTCAAATAGACCTTCCAAGAACACGAGCAAAGAAACCAAGTAAGGGTAATTTTTTAGGCAACACATGTCACCTGCATCCCACCAACAAGCTAAGGTCCAACACGCTCACCCGCAACATAGGATAGAGGGAAGTAATTGATCTCAACCTCAGAAGACTCTCAACCAAGGGAATCACTCCAATCCATAAGGGTAAGGTAAGACCTGGAAGGCATCATTCCTCCACGACTCAAGACAAGGCTGGTAAACTCAACCCTCTAAAACGCCATACTAAGGCACTCAAAGCAAGAGGTCCTATGACTATCTCGCCATCATAAGCACTTGGAACACACCCAACCACACTCATGCACCACTCAAGGGTCACAACCCTTTTCACAATGAAAGAGCCATACATCAAGAAGGAAACCAATCAACACACGCTTCTTGGTAGGCTCGCAGCCTAACTAACCCCCACAAAAAAATTCATCAACAAGACATGCAAGGGTGGAAATAACAACAAGACTAGTTGTCGTCCACCACACACAACACACCAAATTCACACACTACACAATTGTCAAAAATGCATTCTTCCAGTAAGAAGGATATCGGTGCATTGTACACTACACTGAGGATCCTGTCCTTCCCACTAGTTTCCTGCACCATTGGACCTACACCACTTAACAACAACTTCTGGGTAGACAAGTGGGATCAACCCAAAAAGGAAAACATAAACCAACGAACAAAACACCTAGGTTAACTCCATGGCTCATAGTGCCCAGAGTATAACCTACACAACTAACAGCTTAATGGGTTCCACATTATCCCAGAGTACCTAGTGTTTAAACCTTGGCTTTGATACCATGTGTAACGCGTTCCACACAACCCTAGGGGAAGTTGCAATTACTACACAAATGAACTAATTTTTTTTTTGTTTAAATACAAATAACAAGTAAGTTCACTACATGATGCCAACAACCCCTAAGGTTACGAGACTGGGTTTACTTCAACCCAAACAAGAAACATGAATTAAAACCATTACATATAATTGTTTGACAAATTAAATTGCACATACATTCCATATATGATAAAATTAAATCAGAGACATAAGAGTTCCACGTGATCAATAATATACTTTACAATATGGTTACAATTCTCATTCCCTGAATGAGATACTTCCAAATATAAGGATTACAATTACAACTTCCACCTCGATACAAAGAGGGGTACTAAATTACATTTATAATTGAAAGAATAATCATGAAGAACTGGGTCCCACGAGCTCTCCAACTGGAAATCTCGTCGGACAAAGAACAACAACCGACCCAATGGATTAAGATGCACGTTCCACCCAACCATGTGATACCCGAAGGCTCACCCCCTGTGCTAAGAGATAGTAACCAGGATTCCTAGGAAAGACCTTCTACCTCTAGACATGGACTACACAATACTGAAAGGAATTAAATACAAGTACCACATCACATGACACAATGATTACATTGTTTCCCGAGTTACATAATCATTTACATCCCTGATACAATCAATCGCATGAACCATACAACCATAAGAATAACACAAGAACAACTCTAACTTTACCGACATAAGTCATATTGCTTCTAGAAGTATAATAGATCGAGTAAGCTAAGAAGACCATACACATAAACCCAAATACCAATTGTTGTCGTAGAAAGAGTGTCATCACACAGCTTGTCATGGGATATCCATCTGGGAATCTTCCTAGGCTCTGACCCCCACTATGGGTTGTCCTGGTGGCCTCTACCGAATCCTGAAACCCATACTCACTCATGTGGAATCAAATACCTCTCGTAAAGACAAGATAGATGACCTTGCCGTTCTAGGCCTTCATGTCTCATCCCAAGTCTATGCAAGCCCTTGGGTACATGAGCGAGGCTCAATTATCTTAATTAGTGTAAAAAAAATACCCTATTTCTAAGTACATTAATTTAGTTATCACTTGATTAAACCACTTCTGAAGGTTTCCTAGTTTACCTCTTTGGGCTCTGGCCCCAAATAGAAGCCACTCTTCTACTTGACAACACACCAACAAAACCAATCATCAAGAGAATCCCAAGTGCATACCAATACAATAAAACCACTCCAACTCTAGGAGGAATACATGAACGAAACTCACTCCAAACACTAGAGACAACAAAAGTCAAAACTCTCTCCAAACACTGGAGGAAACGAAGGTCAAACCCTCCCCAAGCACCGGAGGATACAAAGGTCAAAACCCTCTCCAACACTGAAGGCAACAAACACATACTCCACTCCTAATCTAAAGGAGACACAAGACTCAACACCCACTCCTAATCCCAAGGAGGCACAAAACCCAAGACAATCCCAAGGTTGACTATCAGAATGACAACCCAAAACAATAAACGAACCCCTATCTGGAAGACTTCAAAACACTTACTCTATTTCATGAGCCACAAGCAAGAACAAATAAACACTAAAAGCATTTTGAGTAGTTAAATAAACTAATGTTCAGATTTTCTAAATCTAGTCAATCACAGTTTTCATCACTTGCAATTATCCAATCAAATACACAAATTTCATTTCACGACATGGAAATGTTTAAAAATCAATCATTTTACTATGAGGTTCACAATTAAATTCATAATCAAAGTATTTCAATGATTAAAGTCATTTGACTAAAATAAATCATTCATTAACTCTAAATTTCACAATTATAAACATGATCAAAACACTTTAATAAATGAAGTCATTTTGATTAAAATTTAAATCAATCTACTTACTCTAAGTTTACTATTATTTTCATATGCAAAACATTTAATAATTTAAAGCATTTATCTAAAATCAGTTAAACTTATTTCAACTTAAAACCATTAATTAGTAATACTCTTTCCTACCAAAATACCTTATTCATTAAAAGTATAATTTCCCGAATATCCATATATTTTAAATGTATATATATCATGATGAATATCTACTTATTTTTATATTACAATTTCCCATAAACGATTTAATTGAACTTTACAAATTATTTTAAAATCATATATATATAAAAATATATGTGTATATATACTATGCATATATATATATATATCTAATTAATTATATATGCATAAATATATATATAAATATATATATATATATATATATATATATATCACATATATATTTATATATTTAAATTTATTATTTTTAAGTAATATTATTTAAATATTATATATATATTAATATTAATATAATATTAAATAATAAATATCAAATAAAAATGATTTAACACGAAATCCAAAATTTTCGTTTGAAAGCCCATGAAGCCCTAACTGGCCGCGGCCTATGTGTGATACACACAGTTCGTGGCCATTCTAGCCGCGGTCTGTGTGTGTGGCGGTGGGGTTTGACCTCCCACCCCACAGCAATAAAACAATTTTTTATTTATTTTTTATTCCCTGCGTTGTCCATGGAAAAAAAAATAGGGTATTTTCCTAGGTTTATCTCAAAATCCAAAATTTTCAAATATAACAAATATATTTGTATATATATTTGTGAATATATCCATGTATTGATATGCATGGGTATATTCACAAATATATATACCCAGATTTTAATTTCATACTCAAATTGTGAAAATAATCCAAATCCATTGCAAGAACATAAATTATTTTCTAAAACAACAAAGAGGGTTTCAAAATCTAGTTCTAAAATAGAGTTTTCTTTTATTTTCATTCTATTTCTTGGTGTAAATTCTTGTTTGGTTTTCCATTTCCAAATCTATCTACAAGTTTGCAAATTTTAGAGCATTTCCATGGATTTCATGGAATCTAAACTATATTTTCAATCATTTAAATCTCATTCCAAATGAAGCAAGAAGTAGAAGGAAGAAATGGTGGAACCTTGTTTTTTCTCCACAATTTGGAAGCTTTCAACAATGGAGAATTCCAAGCACTCCTTCCACTCCAAGATTTTAGCCACCTCCAAGCTCTCCACCAAAATCAAACCAAGAATTTCTAAACAAATGAAATTTTCATTGCTTACATAGAACATCCCCAAATTTGGTCAACCCCCAAAAATATCCCACCCACTAAATTTATTGGGCTTTTGGAGGATATTTCCTATTTTCTAAAATTTAAAAACACATTTATTCTCAACTCCTATTTCATTGCATTTTCAAAATTTCATAACAAACCAAAATCTCAAGGTTGCAATAATATGTCTTATTCAAAATCTCCAAAATGTGACATTTAAATACATGTCTATTTTGTTATTATCATTTAACTTAAATATCTAGTATGGTTTCCATTCCCATTAACAATTTAAATTTAAATATGCCATAATGGAAAAATAACTATTTCATTTAATTTATCACCATTTATTTAGTTAATCCATAGACTAAAAATGATTTTATTAACTAACTCAAAATAACGAATGGAACAAATTGCGTTACAACATTGAAACTAAATATGTTAAATCCTCATTTAACTCATATCTACTATTTTTTTAACAACCATTAAAATAAGGAAAGCAATAGTTAACCAAGGAGGAATGAACCAAACAAAACTGCTAAACCTGACGACAACTATGACTAGGGTGATGACTTGACACGAAAAACCTAGCTACTATCTGCCAATCAATTTGCGTTGGTCAATGGACACGCTCAAACCTGTGAACCAGGTGGAGTCAATGTCCTGTTCCTATCAACCTGCAAACAAAGAGTACATCGACATGCATATATATATATATAGTATGATCAAACACACCGTGAAGAGGAAATTTAAGAATCGTAGGGCACTCGCAAGCTAGTGATACAATCCCGTCCCCTTCACCAATACACAATTACTAACTGACGATTCTAACATCAATCATATGCTCAACAACATAAAACATCATTAATCCATTATTTTCTAAATTAATCCGAAACATGGCATAAAGATAACATCAGAATCAAATAACATCACATTAAAATATAATATTCACATCGCTTAATAGATAGTGGTCCAAAGTAACCAAGTTCCAAAGTCAAAGCATACTCAGACACAACATACAAAGAAGAACACTGCCGAACAAAAGAGCCAAAACGGAGGGGTGTTACATCCTTCATCTATTTAGCATGTAAAATGGAATGTCAATACTCCACTTCTTGAACTCTCTTTTAGAAGTACCAGAGGATTGACATTCTATTTTAAATGCTAAATAGATCAAGGACCTTTTGGAATGAATTTCATTTAAACTATGAATATGAAGAGATTTTAAAATAGGCTAAGAGCAACTAGATCATGGGAAAAAAATTGAAAATTTTGAGTCGTTTGGTGATGCTTTGTAAGTGGCATAGAAGAAAAAGTGTGCTTGTTATTAGCTACAATATTTTTGTATACCTAACTTGTGATACAAATGTGAGCCTTCCTAAAGAGGCTAAGCATATTGGAAAACTATTTTAGAGAGCCCAGGTCTACTTATTCTTGATGAAGGTCATCAAGCTTGAAATAGCCAATCAAAGATACGAAATTCATGCAAAAATGTTAATTCAAAACTGCACATTATACTCTCAGGAACTGTTTTCCAAAATGAATTCAAAGAGCTTTTCAACACATTATATCTAGTAAGGTCAAATTTTATCAATTTCTACTTCAGTAAAAACTTGAAGCTATCCTCGATACCTGGTAAAGTTATGGCTAACAAAAAAATTTACAGGCTGAGGAAGTTCTACATGGATGAAATTGAGAATAAAATTTAGAATGGAAAGGAGAGTGGAAAAGTAGATTTTGTTGAAACTCTTGCAAAGTTCAAGTTAATGACTGATTCTTTTGTTCATTTTTATGATGGGGAGATTCTGAAAAGTCTTCTGAGAATAAAGGATTTTACTATGATTTTGAGAGCATCTTTTGTACAACAGGATGTCTTAGATCAAATAAATAAAGAAAAAAATTATGAAAGAGCCCACAATTTTGAATTTGAAACAATGGTGTCTTATGTAGAGAATCCCCCTGTGATTTTCTCCTAGAATAAGGTATAGAAATTTTGAATTAGAAAAAATGGTGTATGAAAAACTATTTAGCCTATTTGTTATGCTACAACAATTAACTATAGGTTAGAACATATCCATATTAACATAAAATAGTAGGTGCAATTCACCTCAAACTCTACTGTGGTAATTGATTTGTAAGGAAGTTTGCACTCCTCCATGAACATTCTCTATGCACATAGCCAACAATTTAAATTTCTTAACCAAAGCTCCAAAAATGAGTGTCTTGTAATTGCACGACTCCTACTTTTTCTTTGAGTATGATTTTCGGAGCTCTTCCCTAAAATGAGGGTTGAAAAAATTAGAAGAAAAGAAATACCATAATTCTATAGTAACAATTTGTATCAAGCCAAATGTGACAAAGTATAATTAAAAAGACAAATCCTTACAATTTGGTTCTCCAATATCCACAACTTTTGAACTTAACTAAAATGAAACATCTCCTAGTCTTTTATAAGAACAAGACTCTTGGGAAATTTAATAGACACATGAGAAGAAATAAAAGGACGAATCAATATAAGGCACATGGTGAATGACGTATAGCATAAATACTTGTAATAAGTATTAAAAAAATCAACCTTCTTCAATTGTTTTAACTTTTGAGACTTTTCAAAATAATATTAGGACCTCTAATTAGACCAAGAAGATTTATGATTATATCTTTAGAATGTAGGAACTTTCTCTGTTAGATATGCAAAGCAATCAAATGGGAACCTAAAGTAATCAATTGAATCCTAAGATGTAATTAGGTGGAAACTAATGTTTTTGTCCATCAATGCTTGTATTCCTACACTGAGGTTTTGCTTCCTAGTAAAAACACCCAAAAGTGTTTCACACTAGCTCAAGATACTCTCCTTCATTGCATGCATAATACTCGATTTCTCAATACTTCTTTATCTCAAGATCCTCCTTTACATGAACTCCTGAAGTGTACCACCCAACTAGGTTATGTCACTTAAATAGCAATCCAAGTTTTCCTAACCATCCATACTTGAACGTTGAATCACAATCTATTCTTCTTGTACGTAAAAAATGTCACATATTAACCCATTCTAAATAAAACATTTAATCATCATAAAACCATAATTAATAAATCATTTCAGTTTTAGAAAGAATTTGATGTCATTTACTATCAAAACTAAAACTATATAAATCACAAAAAAACCATGAAGCCTCCTAAATGTAGCTTAAAGCAAGTTTACAGGATGGTTTTTAGCATAAGAATCTTTCTACTACAACTCTCAATGAATGTATTATAAGCAAAAAACTAAAATTTTCACAATCGAAGTAATGTAATCAAACATTTATTCCAAACGTATGTTAGGAGATGTTAAATAAAAATATAATGATTTTTTGCTTGGTTTCTTTTATCAATATGCCACGTGGAAACTGAATAATCACTAAGAAACCCTAACAATAAAAAATGAAGTAAAGATTCAAGAAAGGAAATTCTAATGTACTATTGTACATAATGGTGAGGAAGGAACTTATATGAGAATGACCTGCATACAAATCATTGTCATTGAATTTACACCCAGACAAAGAGAAAATAAGCAATGTAAGTTCAAAGGGTTATGCTCTAATAGTAATGGAATCACCATAAGAGCATAACCGAGGAAAAAATTCTCGTGACTGTAATTATGTGATCCATAACTTTATTGGTCATGTGGCACAGTTGTGCTATAAAAAATAAAAGATGCATTCATGTGTGACCCAAGTTTAATTTGGATATGTTGTGATAGAAATGGAGGCACTCATATGAGCAAAATTCATGTACAAATCATTGTCATCACAATTAGGTGTCCAATTATTTCAACAGACATTCAGTGCACCTGTGGTATTAAAATTATGGAGTGCATTTAGGTTGACTCAAGTTTATTAGGTTATGATGTAATGATAGCATGATCCAAGAGAAATGACCTCTTGCTACAATAAAGACCATATAACTCTAGTTGATATGTTGTGTTATATCAATTATGTAGTGCATTCAAGCACAACCCATGTTTAATGGGCTATTCTAGAGAGTGATCAAGATTTTCTAAACCTTAAGTGTATATCTTAAACTACAGACCAAGTTTGTTGCATACTTGAATGAAATGTTGGGTTACCATAAACTATAATAATGTGATATGCAAATAAACATTATGGGAAGTATTAAAGCAAGACCCATGCTATATCATATACATTTCCTTGATCAATTTTATCATGCAGAAGCATCACACTCCACCCACCCCTTTTGGCCGGTGTTGCTCCCTCATTAGTAGAACTATAGCTTATGGGTAGGAGGTTTCTACACATTATGGAAACAACTCGATTGTGCTGGTAGCATTTGGGGTTCATTGACAGGAGACTAAGATTTTGGCAGGACCATGCTCCATGTCTCAACGATGACCCAATGGCAGAAGTAACTGTGTAATGGGTTTCAGTTGAGTCTCATTAGTGAGAGTGTTTCATATTGATGGGATGTTAGTCTTTCTCCCAATGATTGGATGATATCGACATGGCTGGAGTGTTTTGGTGTGATATTGGAGGAAGTCCCTCCGATGGGCCAATAGGTGATGATGATTGAGACATGGTTGATCGGTAGAAGTTGCATTGAAATCCGAACTATACGACAACAAAATGGAAGGTTGGATGACATGTAGGACTCAACATAACAATGGTGTGAACAAACAGATGGCAATTAACAATTGGTCGTGTAATCCACATCCTTGTCAATTATGGAGCAATGATAAGGCGATGGTGGACTCAGTAATGTGAGTGGTACAATTGGTCTGTTGGTCAACAGCGGTGGATGGTAAATGAGATCACGACACGTGGTGAAGTGATATTTGATGTATTCCAGATCATTGTTGTGGAATCCTTATTGATTGGTCGATGATTGGAAGCTATTGATAGTGAGGTAACTTCATGGTGATACTAAAAAAATAGAGACAGAAGAATGCTAAGGCTGACATGATGAAGGTGCCCAATATAAAGAGATAGCTTGAGATTGGGAAGAGACAATAGAGGAGGTTATGATCAGCCAAGAGCTCGTAGAGCAGGGTGGCAGAGTAGCCCGTAGTAAGGTAGGGGATTTCCCTATAGATGTAATTTCTGAATGTAATTCTAAAATTTGTTCTAAATGAATAAAAGAGAGTTGTTGATCTATGTTGTGTCAATCTCTGTGTGTGTTTTTTTAGTGTTAGCTGCAAGATTGTGACAACTTGATAAGGTCCTCTAGTCTTGACTGCGTTAGTTTACATACCTTAATGATCAAACAAAAGCTTCCCACACACTCTAGGATACAATCCAAGATCATACCACACCTTTTCAAGATAGCTAATTTTCTAATCCAAGATTTAAAGTTTTTTTTTAATACCAACAAAAGCATTGGGAAGAGCATGACTAGGGTACAAATCCTAGGCCTCCATAGAAACATAAATCATAACTCTAGTGGATTAGTGAGGTTGCAATACTAGAAAGATTGAGACATTGCCTATTTGTCAGAATAATTTTAACATGATAGCAAAAAAATTACCCAATACCAGTTTTTTAAATACCCCTATAAAGAAAATGCCTAACGTCCTCTTTTTAAAATACCAAGATATTCAATAACAAAAGGTTCACCAAACATCAATTTTTTAATGCTCTAGAAAAATGAAAACAAAATCAAAATTTAGAAAATTGTGTGTAATACTAGAAAAGGTTGAGACCTCATTTATTTCTTAGAAAAAAACATTATCTCAATAGCAAAAAATATCTAGTACCATTTTTTTTAAATACCCATTTCAAGTGAAAACCTAGCATAAAAATACCCAAAAAACCAATAAACAAAATACTAAGCATCATTTTTTAAACATACCCAGATATCCAATAAAAAATCAACCAGCATCATAAAATTAAAATAACCAAATAGTACTTCACGAAAAAAACCCCACATCAAAATTTTCAAATATCCAATAGGCATAATGTATATATCAAACTTTAAAAAAAAATTAAGAATGGTTTGCTTACCTCTGATATGATCCACAGTAAAAAGCTCAAAATCCTCAAGACATACTTCTAGGTGGGGAGTTTCCTGATAGAAGGATATATTTTTCCACATTCTAGATCCATACTTTGAAGCACTTCTAGCAGGAGATTCCTCCACTAGGAAATCCCTTCAATTACTACTCAATATCTCCATCTTCAAAACCCTTCAGCCTCTTTTTTTCCCAAACTATTTCTTCTAACTATGCAGTAGTTAAAAACTACAAGAAAATGGTGGTCTTAATTATATTGTTTGATTTTTGTTATGCATATATATATATATATATATATATATATATATATATATATATATATATATATATATATATATATATATATATGTATGCATAAGTGTCAACTAAAGCCTAAATTGATGGCTATGAAGATTTTCTCTCAAAAAAAAAGTTTGATGCAAAAAATTAGTTATTTATTTAGTCATTTATAGCCGTATTGCAAAACATGAGTAGAATTTAATCACTTTTAGTTGTCGTGACTAAATTTTTTAGTCGCGTAGTCATTTATTTACCAAATTATACTAGTGTGAGTGAAGAAGACCTCAAGGATCCCCCTTCTTTGGCTCTTGGCACAAGAGGGTTAGAGGGTACCCCCTTTCTATCTCACCCTTGCAGGTTCATTTGCCTTCCCCTTATAATGATCTAGATTGGGAGAATGACAACCTCTTGGTTGATGAGGACTAAGGGAGTGCATGTTCTTTATTTATAGAGTAAATTTTTGTGTGTTGTGTTTCCTCCATACTCTTTTTTTATATGTTCCTAGAGGACCCTTGTCACCCTCGTAGGTGCTTGGATATAGGAGTGTTTTGTGTTGCAAAACTTCTTCTATTTGTCACATCATTCTTCTCTTTTTTTGTGCCATGATTTTAAAAAATTTGGGATGATTCAAAGTGTTGGGGGCATTTAGGCCTCCCTTCCATATTGACCCGTTTTTTGTATTTTTATTTTGTTTTCATGTAACTTTCTTCACATGGTATAACATAGTAGGGGGTTGATGATAGTTTATTTATATATTATTATATTCTATCTATTTATATTTATGAGCAACTTTGACCCCAAAATATCATATCCCCCTATCTCTTATTCATTATGTCATTATTTGTCCTTTCTTTTTATCTTTCTCTCTTCTTTTCTTGTGTTGTGATGTTGTGGTGCTTAGGTGTTGTCCCTTGCATGTGTGACAACATTACTATGGTTACATCTCGTCATGTTCCATGGGCTACAACAAAACTTTCATTCTTTCTTTTCTCTCCTTAGGATGTCACGTGCCTCTGAGTTTAGCATGCACCATCCTAAGGGGGGGCTATCATACTGTTCCAATTTTCAAAAGGTATATTTAGTGGCCAACAAATCCCTCCTTTAAAATCCTTTATTTTTCAAAAATTGCATTCTTCAACATGGATTCCTAGCTGAATCTTTCTTTTATCATGCATTCATAAGATAAAATCTAAAAAAAATCCTTTAGGAAGGGAGTTATTTTTCTGATGAAGAAGTCTAAAAACTTACCCTTGTGAGGGAGCATTCTTTCTTTTTAATTTCTTGATAAAAAAAATCTTTCAAAATGATTCGTTGATGCTAGAATCATTGGTGAATTTTTTTATCACTTTTCTAAAATGTAATTTATTTTAAATAGAGTGTCCCTTGAGTGGACCCCTTTTCTTTTGAAGGGTTCCGAAGGGACCCCTTTGAAATCTTCTCCTTCAATTGTTGACTATTTGTGTGATTGTCTTCCTATTTTCCTGCCTGGCTTTTTGCTATCCAACAAGTTTTATCTATGGATTAACATGTTGCTTTGCAGGTGCACCTATGAAGCTACTTTCCAATCGATCTTGCAAAATCAAGTACCTGTAAGGCCCCATCAAACTCTATAGAGCCTCTCACATTGAGCTTCCCTTAGTATTGAGCACCTAGGGGTGCCTCCTTTGTAAGTATGAGGACTTGTGAAGTGCTTGTTGGAACACAATGATCTACTGAGAGGGTGGTGAATCAGTAGATATTAAAAAATTAGCTCTTAAAACCTTTTGTGCAGACTACTTTCTTTAACTCTTAATAAAAGGTAAGTGCACCAAGATGGTTCCCAAAAAGGGGGCTTAAGTGGCCACTTTTTTTAAAAAAATAAGGAAATAATGACCTTGGACATGAAATTGAGGATACTTACACTCAAAATTTTTAGATGGAACACAAAGAAGGATTCAAGTGCTTCGTGTCTACTTTCTAAACTACTAATTTATTTTGAAAATGGTTGAGATTAAGGGGTTCAAATGAGGTACGCACACAAATTGATGTTTTTTTTCAGAAAAGCATAACATAGTAACTCTTGTACGACCCTCGTATGGTGAGTTTTTTTATAATATTTTTAAAATCACTATGTTTAGAAGTTAGGTAACAGTATGTAGTTGATTGATTTTTCTGATATTTTTTTAATGAATATTTTATTTTTTACTAATTTTCGAAGTGGACACTTCCTGAAAAATAGAATTTTGGCCGTGCTACCCCTACAAATTTTGGAAACTAATTGATTTTTTTTTTTAAATTTTTAGAATGGAGTCTAGTTTCTAAAAATGTAATTTACTTGAAATTTTGATGAATGGTTAATTTATAACGAAAAAAGCACCAAACACTACTTTTTGCCAAAAAGAGACATACAAACAAAAGAAATTATGAATGAATGACTTAATATTGTCAGAAAGTGAAAAAAATTACATTGTTGGATAGCTAAGAGAGAACCTAAAATTACCCAAATGTTCGATTTGTTTGATATTAAACCACGTTCAATCCTAATGATGAGCATGAACCCAATTATGTGAAATATTGTAGAAATTGGAAAAACATGTCTCTGGTTGTTGGGAATTCCTTTTAAGGATTTGGGTTGGTATTCCAAGGAAAATACCAATCCCAAGGCTTGGAGATTCCCAAAGCAAGATATAACGCGAGCGTGTTATAACGTGCTCATGTTATATGTTAGTTTTGGCATGGTTTTTAGGTTGTGGGGAGCATATCTAGCAAGACATAACATGAGCGTAGTATAACGTGTTCATGTTCTGTCTTGCTTTATGTTAAATGCATATTGAATGTATGTTTATATATTTGTATGTTTGTATGCACACGTATGCTTGTATGCCATGTATGTATGTATGCTTGTATGTATCAATGCATGTATATTGTATGTATGCCTACTTGTATGTAAGATTGTATATATGAGCATGTACATGTATGCTTGTATGTATGTAGGATTGTATGTACATATGTATTATGCTTGTATGTATGTATTTATGTATGTATTTAGTGGGAGGGACAATTTTAAGAGAGAGAGAGAGTTGTCTAGGTAGGGTGGGAGGGGGAGGGGGAGGGGGAGTGGGAGGGGGAGGTGGAGAGAGAGAGAGAGGGGGGGTGGAAGTGAGATTTAAAGAGAGAGGGAGTGGGAGAGAAGGGGTTGGAGTGAGAGGGACTTAGCTAGGTAGGGTGGGAAGGATAAAGAGAGTGAGAAAGAGAGAGCGGGATGGGAGAGAGAATTGAGAGAGAGGGAGAGAGAGGGGGAGAGAGAGAGACAAAGAGAAAGAGAGAGTTATGTAGGTAGGGTACCAAAGGGAGAGACTTGAGATTATGAGGGGAGGTGAGAGGGATAAAGGGATAAAGTGAGAGTTTAAGAGAGAGGG